>PVKZ01000762.1:0-614221 GCA_004027375.1 Macroglossus sobrinus
GAAAGAAAGAAAGAATGAAAGAAAGGAAAAGATTTCGTGCTTTTTTTCCTTTTCAGATTGACTGACTTGAGCCAGAGTTTCAGAGCAAACGAAACGCGCTTGTAACTCTTTAGCAAGCCCCGGCCACTATGAGGCGCGTTCCCCGAGTCACTCTTTAGCGCCACTCTGTGGCGGACAGCGGATGATACGTGCAGTTCTTCAGCTTGCTGGCCGGGCTCTGAGAAGTGGCGTTATATTCCAGCTTCTGGAGCAGCCTCTCCAGCAGCGCAGAGCACTCTGACACAGGCTGGCTTGATGGCTTTTATGAGGTCACTGGCAGGCTCTCTAATAACCCTGCTTATAATCATGGCGTTTGAGATGAGGCCTTGAAGACTGCCCGAAGAGTGAATGCAATTATGGCCTTGACTTGTACAAGGGCCAAGCACAAATTTTTCCATCACATCTTCCCCAACAATCAGTGGGACAGTGCTGTGCTTTTTGGCTTTTGCAAGTAAATGTGTTCAAATATACCATGGAACACGTCTAAAATTATAAAGATTTTTAAAATAACCTTTTATCGTTTAAAACTTTTTTATTTAAAAATTTTTATTACTTGTAAAAGATTTAATAATAGCACTCAGCAATAGTCAGATAGTCAACACACATCAATTCCAGATTCTGAGCTAGCTCTCTATCTGCATTATCTCATGTAATCTTCATGACAACCTAGTGAAGTAGATAGTATTGTTTTATCAGAGATGGAAACATTCAAACTCATCAAATAGTTTGCCCAAAACCACACAGCTAATATGTGGTAGAATCAAGAATTAAATACAGGTCTGCTTGAAAACTACAGTGAAATTGAAAAAGTGCAGGTATTGAAGTTGAAAGGCCTTTAATTCACATAGCTGTGGCCACTTTTGTGAACAGAAGGTGGTTTGCAACGTTTAATGGTGTTGCACAGGGGATGCAACAGTGTTGCACAAATGGAAGAATGTATTTTTTGCTTCCACTTCACTTCCCACCCCACACACTATCACAGCTCATCAAGAACACTGCTTCTTCAGGGAAGTTGTGACAGCAGAAGTCTGAAGAAGCCCAAGTCACAGAGAGAATCTCTGCCTTGCACTGCCCAAAACACAAAGCTAACACACAAAGAATGGCCTATTCAGTTGAGACACTCAGTTTTGCTGCTGGTCCAATCTGAATTCTCTTCCATTTCCTATCACATGGGTTAAAACCGCGCCCCCCGCCCCCCCGGTTCCTTAGTAAGAAGAACTTGGAGCCTGAGCTCTGCAAATGATCTAAGATATACCCACAAAGTTCTGATAAATTTGTAGATTAAGTTGTGTTCATTTAACTCAGTACTTTATTAAAATGGCTGAAAGCTTTGTTAAGAATCACTGTGTCCATCTAGTTATTTTCATATATTTGGATTCCATTTGACTATTAAAGCCGCATTTCTGATACCCTGAGTAAGAAATAATAGGTGGGCAGTTTCCTTGGAGAATACTTGTTTAATGCACTATTTGTCTCTTGGTGTGCTTCCTGTGATATCTTACTACGTTTGCTTATTTTAATACTCACAGTGGTCCCCATATTGAGATTTAGAGAAAATCAGTAGCAATCATATTTTTGTTTGAGACTGGGATTCCAATTTTTTTTTTTTTTTTTTTTTTTTAGTGCCAAGGCCAGTACTTTCTGCATGCAAGCACATAATGATTGAAGAAGAGACTGTCTCCAAGAGGAAGAGTGTTGAAGTAATCATCACATTCAGGTCAAGTTGCTCCAGTCTATCAGCAGTGAAGTTGGGTATAGAACAAATTGTCTTTGAATTTTCCAGGCAAGAATAGTAACAACAAAAAAAGCATATTGACAAAAGTCAGCCACTAGAGGGTGCCAAGGCACCTCTCTGTAGCGTGGTAATACTCAGCTTGCCCAAAGGAAGAGGTCCAGGAAAGAAGTCCCCAAACTTCTGAGGACATAAGTCCCCTGCATCTGCTTTCCATGACACTCAGGAGATCAATAAGAAATTTTTCTCTAAGCAAATAGGGAGCCTTATGGCTACAGATAACTTGATAACTGCTTTTCAAGTATTTTTTTTTAAACTCACTAAAAAATATCTAAAAATGAATAAATGAGATCCAGGAGGGAAAATGATAGCTCATGCTGCCTTTCTTGAAATAGCTTTCATGTCTTTATTAAAGACAGGATTAGTCTCTGAATAATTAACTTTGTGTAGGTCTATCAGGAGAGTCAGATAGTTTAAACTTTGATATAGAATGAGCTCAAATCTCATCCCCCAACCACTGCCACCACCAATTCATAATTCTCATTCGGCCACCTTACTAGACAAAGGAGTAAAAAAGTGGACAGTACAGGGATTTCTGTGAGCACTTAATAATTACTGGCTGACTGAATGAACAAATGAACAGATGAGTGAAATCTCTGTTTAAATACCCCAGCAGTAACAAGGTGATTCCTTCCTGCCAAGGTTTTGAGCTGTCCCACTTATATGTATCAGTAGTGAGCATGTTGCAGATCAAACAGAGGTTACATTTAGATTTGTCTTTTGCCTGCCAGTAGCTATAGACTGCCAGTGTCTACAGCCTTATGCTCATAAGATGCTTGATAAATACCTGATGAATCAAGGAGGTAGGAGCTGGCTCTAATTAGGAGCAATAGATGAAACTGAGCCTTGGAAAATTGAGCATGGAGCAGTCTGAGGGAGAGATTAATAATAAAATCTTTTCATGTGTGTAATCACCTCCCATCAGTAGCAGTGGCTGTCCCCAGTCTTAATTAATTTACAAAAAGAAATAGTTAGGCCCAGAGGCCTTCTTGCATGGATTCGATGAGCAGATGAGAGAGGCAAAGGAATCACAGCAAAGATGCCCTAATGGGTTTTCCACATCTAGACTGATTGACTGTTGAGAAAAGAAAGAACAGTTTGTACTATTCTGGGTAGCATGAGCACTGTAATTTGTGACAGCTATAGGTCATGTATCTATTTTTCTGTCTGACAAGGACAGGGAGCAGCTGGTGGCTGGTGCAAACCCAGATTGGCTTGTTTAGGCTGTGAACTGTGGAAAGAGAACCTCGCTTTTCAGGCTGAGCTATAAAGGAGGTAGGATGTGTGGTTCATTCTTGCATGTCTGCATCAACCTAACTGGAGTTAACGGATTTCAGACTGCAGGTGGGAAAATGAAACTTAATGACTCTAGAAACTCTGTCCCTAATTTCCTTCTGAATATAAAAAGGAAGTAGGTTTTACACCTCTCTTTCCCCTCTCCATTCCCACTGTGGCCACATTCAATTCAATTAAGTCTAACAAGCATCAGCTGAGCTCTTATTAAATACCTGGCACTGTGCTAGACACCGAAGAAGTGAGATGAACATGGCATGCCAGCTGTGCCTCCAGGATTAGTTTAATACAGAAGGCAGACAGGTAGTCAAATGGAGGTGGTAATTGTAATAATAGATCTATGCACACAAGCTACAAGATGCAGTACAGATAAAGAGCAATGTATTCTACTGCTGTAGGATAAGGAGAATTATAGAAAACTCTCAGTTTGTGGAAATGAGAGTACAATACTAAGGACTGCAAATGGCTTCCAGCACATAATCTGAATTTTTGCTTCCTATAAGTTGATTAGAAAAGACCTGTAGGTGAAAGGACTGTCTCCTCTACTAGGTATAGATTCCTTCCAGCCTTCCCCCAGCACTGCCCCATCTCGTGCTAAGAGATAAGCTTTCTTGCATTAACTGTGCCCCTTGTAGCTGCTCTACTCATGCCCCCAGAAGGGTACTATTAAGGTCCGTGCTCCCAGCTTCACATCCTTTCATTATTTTTTCTTCTACAAAATTGTCGATAATTTTCATTTTATTTCCTTTGACATGAAAAAAAAAAAAAAAGATCCTGGAAAATGTATTCGGCTAGTGCTCTTGTATTTTGTGGGTCAGATGTGCTGAAGTTTCCCTTAGGAAAAGGGCATTGTCAAAGGTCCGTGCAGTTAAGCCACAAGGTGAATGCTTAAAAGCTACAACATACTGTGCAGATAAGGGAGTGATTAAATGGGGTACAAGCACACAGGGTCTCTTGACATCTTCTAGTCATTGTTTACGTGCCCATTAATTCTGTCCTGACTTTCTCTAATCCCTTCTACCAGCCCTCACTCTGCCAGCCTGCCTGTTGTTGCTCAGCAAATAGGCCTCCTCATATAAACTGCCAAATGACAAAATAAAACAATTTAGTAATGAGTTTGGTGTCCATTACTCAAGGGAAAACAACCCATGGATCGGGGGAGTGAAGCACCTCAGAAGCAGGGGAGCATGCTGCCCAAAGGACCTAAGCAAGATGAGCTCTGTAAGCCTCAGAGGAAGCAAAGCAGAAACAGGCCATGACTGTCTAGGAGGTCAAGGATTTTCTTATAAGACCAG
This sequence comes from Macroglossus sobrinus, assembly GCA_004027375.1. Lineage (NCBI taxonomy): Eukaryota > Metazoa > Chordata > Mammalia > Chiroptera > Pteropodidae > Macroglossus > Macroglossus sobrinus. The sequence goes on from PVKZ01000762.1 coordinate 4,420, forward strand.
TGCGTCCTATTTTCTAGGATCAGGTAAGCTAGCTATAGCTGAGTTGGAGGATTGCGACTGGTACTTGTTAGGTTTCCTTGACAGTGAGGCATTTCCTGTAAGTTTGGGCTGAGGTTTATATTTGTGACATGGGCCAGACCACTGGGAAGGCCTCCATTTTGTGGGTCCCAATATGAAAATTACTTTATTTGTATCGTGACACTTCTCCAGAAAAAAATAGCAAAGAGGAAAGTCACAGTGTCCTATTGCTATATGAGAGGCAATGTAGTTCACTTTTTGGACACTGATGCAGAATAAGCAACATACGGATGGAAAACGAGTTTGTGTGTTTGGAAAAACCTCATGTTTGTCAAATAAACCCATGCCCTCAGACCCTACTGAAAAGAAGTGAGTAATAAATGCATGAATATAAAAAAATATTTAAATAAATTCTCAAGAAAATTTATGAAAATTTTGAAATTAAATGTGACTACTGTGCATGCCACTGTGCAGCAGCAAGTGCCTTTATAGTCCCGATAGTTCCCTGAGGCTAGTGTCCCTGAGCTAGCCGTGGGGTATTTATTTAAAAATTGAACTATGTCTAACTGTCAGACTGGGCCTCAAGATGTAAGAAAATCAATGACAAATGCTCCTGCAAGGGCACTTCTCCTAAAGCCTTGATCTCTAGGATTTGCTTTGAGTATCAGCCAAGCACTTAAATCTTTTCCATTTGATTCAGGCTGTCTTCCCTTCTTGGATCTGCCATACTCATCTAAGTGGAAATGAGTTCTTAGCTCCAGAGAGGAACTGGCAAAGATGTTCACTTTAGAGAAATTTATGTTTAGACGGCAGCACCTCCTAGGGAGCCTCTGAAGGTATAGGCATCCTGGAGGGGTTTGCTGAACATTGATTATGATGTGCAATAGGTTTGAACATGAACCACAACTCAGGAGACCTTCAAACAGAAGGACAGTCTGGACTCTTTGCTGCTAATAGTGTGTCACATAAACAGGGACAGTTAATTTAGCAAAAGCTTGGAATTTTTAGTGTTGCCAAAGGAGAAACAGAGGTACACAATCTATTACCCTTCGTTGACAAACAAATTCAAACTGTGGCCTGTTTTCTCAGCCACCACGAGCATTAATTTTTGATGGGATCCAACTGAATCTGGGGAAAAAAGAACTAAAGTAATGAACTTCACACCTCACAGTCTGGATCTTGCATCGTTTAAGGTCGAAGGCACAGACTGGAATTATACACTTATCATGATGCCAGAGAAGCATCCAGGACGTTAAAATCAAATTGTTCCCAGTCTTGATGCCTTTGGCTGCAGAAAGCTCCATGGAGAGGTCCCTGCCTGATTCCACATGAGACACTTATTAGACACAGGACAGCACTCTACATCTTTTTCACCACTCAGCCGTGAATTTTGCAAATACCCTGAGGCATTACTTGTGGAAAGTCACCCTGCAGAAATCATGATGGATTCACTGGTTTTGTGGTAAATAATTTTGGAAAATGTTATATATTCTATTTTCCTCTTGGAGATTCACAAGGCTCTTAGTCATCTTAAAGACTGAGAAGCCCTGAAGTCCAAAAAAAATTTTTTTGTATTCCATTATATATATTTTTTCCATTTAGCATTTCTAAATATATTTAACCATTGTCCAAAGATAAACTGAGGCATATTTAAAATGTTAAGGTTTTATTTGCTCAAAAATCAAGTTGAATAAAGCAACAATGAGCTGAAGAGGCTAGGAGCATTCTGACAGGAGCCAGGGAAAAGTGTTATATAGAGAAAGTAAGAAAGTAAAAAAAAAAAAAGAGAAAAAAAAAAGAATTGGCTACAAACTAGCTTAAAGTTTAGCTGGCTGTTTGTGATTGGTTGTCCTTAGGTTTTAATTTCTTAACCTTGAGGCATTTATAGGCTTGGATTTTGGTTTGCTTACTTAGTCCACGGTGGCCTTAGAGCCACCTCAGTCTACTGGCCTCCTTATTTAATGAGTTTAACCCCATGGAACCATTGTTGTAGAACAATTGTTAATATCTCCAGGAATCCGTGTTCAACAATGCATATTTTGAAAAAGGCATATAAAGGTAACATGTGCTTCTTATGGCAAGCTAATGTCTACAACTACTTGTGGGTAAGGAGGAGGCTATAGATATATGTAGAAACCCATGCTCTCAGAGCATCAAGCATTACTGCAATAAAGGCAGCCACTGCTGGCCAGGGAATTTCTTGCTTACAAGTGAGGGTGTACTTGGTGGAAGTCATTGCTAATAGTTAATTTCAAATGGAAGGTGATTAGCACAGTAGTGCTCTCACCTGCAGATACTTCCATCAAACCCTAAGGGGACTTTTCCTGTAGATTACAAAAGCCCTGGGCAGAGTGGATTCAGAAACCCTATCAGAACCACACAATGATTCATCTAGGGTGGGCCATGTGTGTATACAGGCCTTGTGGCTCTCTACAGGGCCACCTGCAACACTATGAAGAATAAAAGTAAAGGGAGGGCGGGTGGGAGGACCACACAAGACTAAGATCAGCAAACTTCTTTTTGTTTTAATAATCACCAGTTAAAGCTGAGTTGGAATGAGAGACCTGAGTTAGAGCTCAGAGTCTTTGCTTCCTGCTGTAGTCAGAATATTATATTTTATGACATTGTTGTGCAGGGGAGCAGCCTGGGAAAATATGAGAGTATAGGGCTAGCCTGGAGACAAACAACTCATTACTTGAAGTTGTTTACCAGAAATTTGGTGAAAATATCCAGGGGGAAAAATTCCCCAAGGAAAACAAGTCCTTATGGAGTTTCTTACTCTTTTTGGCTTTTTTCCCTTATAGACTAACACCAAAAGGCTCCTCTGTGTTAGTTTGGACCCTCATAAAAGCAGACTTAAGATGGGATTAGTTGCTCAAGAGATTAATTAGCGGAACTACCTGTAAGGGTGAAGGGGAGGGCAGTTGAGAAGATGGATGGGCAGAGACAGGTACCTGTGAGGGAAAGAGCAAAAGGACAGTTGGATGGGAGAAGACTCGACCTGCAGCAAACTGCAGTTCAGCTCCAAGGAGGGTTCCACCCAAGCCAATGGGGAGTGCTGCAGCCCCAGTTGCCCGCAGAAGGAGATCTGCTTATCACAAGAATGGACCTGCAGTTTAACCCCACTGTGCTCAGTCATTGGCTGGGATAACCTCACACAAGTGTGACTTGTCCAACTTTATTACTTGGTGACTCTTATAGAAGCCAACTCATAATGGGAAATTTGGGATGCCTGGTTACTTGGCATCCCACAGTCAAGTGTTTCATACCAGGAGCTGTTTCTCAAAAGCTATATAATGACTTCTCTGCTATAGAAGCCACAGCCTTGTTCCAGAATACAAAGGACCTGAATTGTGATTCTCCCACCGGTTTTACCATAAACTCCACACCGAATCTTCTTCCACCATTGGCTGGACTGCATGGCCCACAGAGTTAGGTGGACCCTATTTTCCCAGTGGCAGGGCTACTTGTACTGTGGCTGGACCTGCTGCTCTATGCCGCTCTCAAACTGGTAGTCATTTATGTCAGGGGTCCCCAAACCCCAGGCCATGGATTGGTACTGGTCCCCAGCCTTTTAGGAACCAGGCCACACAGCAGGAGGTAAGCGAGTGAAGCTTCCTCTGTATTTGCAGCTGCTTCTCAGCACTAGCATCACCTCCTCAGCTCCACCTAAGATAATTGGGCATTAGATTCTCATAGGAGCACTTCTCCCTAATGCCAAAAAGGTTGAGGACTTCTGGTCTATGTCACTTGGCACCTGGGCACTCCTATGGGTGGAATCCATGTTATCTAGACCCTAAAAGGCCTACCAGGCACCATGCTTCCTTCTTTGTGGTAGGACAGGCAAGATGCAATTTAACTTGGAAGGGATAGCCCATTATACCCCTAATCACTGGAATCCTCGAAACGTCACTGACAGGCCAGGTCCCCCAATCTTCACAGGGTTTGTCTCACACTCTCTGGAGTACATGTATCTTCACTGTACTAGCCACCTCATTATTGTCCTGTCTGAACAGTCTATTGTCATCAATGTAGTGGATCAGCATGATCACATCTACTACTCAGCTAAGCTTTCTGCACCCTGCAGTCTATCTCCAGGATTAATCTTGTTTCTGTAGAGGCCAGACTAATGAATTAAATAAGACATAAAAGGACAATGACTTCTGCCTCCTTTAGGTATTTAATGGTGGCACCATCACTCCCAGAATGAGCTATGCCAATCAGTTCCACATCTGAAATCTGACTCAGGTCTGGGAACTGATCAAGAAATCTCGACTTTCAATTGGAATAACTGTCCTTGGCCTCCTACTCCTCCATTCTTCCTTTTTCTGGCTGTATGATTGTATAGCACCTTTTTTGGCTACGATCTATTTTGCTCCTAAGGACAATATGCTCATTAAGCCATAACTAAAACTCCCTGAAGATCAAACCCCACTGTTTCCCTCTGTCCCTGACAGTTATGATAATAATGGGCTTCTGGCTCTGGCAATTAAGTGCCATCACTTAATCTCCAATACTTCAAGGCTCCATCATCCCCATGGATATTAATAAGCCCAGCTTTGTCAGTTCTAAGACTGTTTCTTCTACTCTAGTCCCTGGACTGCAGAGGAGAGCCACCACTAAATTTTTTAGTGATTGTGCTGCCCCTGTCATCGGTGCATTATTGATGGCCTTGGTGAATGGTGTGTCCTCTGGACTTTCTTGTAAAACAGAATTCTCTGCTGCATCTTCTGACCTCATATAATACATCTATGCTGGTATGCCCACATGTCTCAGCCTCTTTATTTCTTCCACTATTGCATTCCAAGGTAACTCAAGCATCTGCACTTTATACAAACTGGGACACCACTTTCTCTAGGCTTCTAATAGAGCCACCCTAGTAGTGAGTTTGCTCCAACTCCTACGATCCTTGCCTAGGGTGTTAAATTAAGTGTCTTCAGAAAGTTCCCCCAAGTCAGTAAATTCTTGCTTATTCACTCTTACATTCCAATGCCCTTGATCAAACACCCTCAAAGTCCATACTGGTATAGTCTAGGTAATTTTTATAGGTACTCCCAGTATATAATCTTTTCTTTCCCTTTTTGGGCCCAGCATATCTTCAGTGAGTCATAGGTCTGGAATATAGGAGATGAGGTAGGGGTAGTTTTTGAGGGGGCTACTTCTTACCTTGTTGGGAAGAAGTCTCCAATCTGGGGGACATGTTAGCTCTGGGAATTGTTAAGGGGCTAGGGTATGCATACAGAGCCAACATTCTCAGAATATCCATCCAGATGCCCTCATTCCATTTTTTAGGGTCCCAAATTTTGTCAACATTTTCAAAGCTTTTTGGACATTTAAACATCTTAGGAGCTCTGACTTTAACATTCAGAGATCTAGTCAGCTACTCAGCTGTACCAGCTTTTCCACTGCAAGAGATAAGCTACTAAAGAAGCCCTCTGGCTCTCACACTTAGCCTTTAAATGCTTGAAAAGGGCCCTTTATTTTTTATTTCCTCCTGCAGGGCACCAATATATTTTAGCAGTCACTGAACAGCTCTGCTGTTCTATAGGTATTGTACTCCCACATCTTTCAAAAGCTTGAATCATTGTACCTGCAGTGATGTTCCCCTCTCTGGGGAGTTTCTCCAGATCACTACTTGTGAAATCTTTAGCATATGAGATGCTACCTTGTGCCAGAGACTACCCAGTATGATATACCGCTCAGTACAACATCCTCATTGGTAACTGGACAATGAGTAAGTCAGTCCCAAATCACCATTTTACAGCCTTTTTCTTGGATTACTCTGGGCTCTACTTGTGTTAGTTCAGTTCTTGTAAGAAGCAAAAGTCAAGATGAAATTGGATTTATTGGGGGAGACATCAATTAAGAATGAAGGGGAAAACACCAGAGAAGGTAAGGAGAGACTTTTAGTATATGATAAATGTATTAAACCCGTGAAGACAAGAAGAAGGCAAAGTGGGTTGAGTAGTAAGAGTCTCAGTCTACAGCATGGTTCTAAGAAAATATCAGCCAACTGGAAGTTCTCAAGGAAAGTCACCTATTAAAGGAGTCTTGTGTTTGGCAGGACAGTCCTGCGTTATCTTTCTGGCCATGCTCATTTGCTAGCTGGGAAGAACTCATGGGAAGCCTAGTTCTAGCATGCTGCCCAGAAAGGCGGCAGCTGAGGCCACTGGTCCTGCAGCAGAAGATCTGAGTGGCATATTTTTATGGCATCACATGCTCCCTGGTACTGTGTATCAGCTCTTAAGATCTGCCTGGCGTTGAAGTGACATTCTGGAGAAGTCTGTGCACACCTTGAAGAGGCTTGTTCTGACAACAAATTATTCCTATGACTGATTCCTACCAATGACTCTGAAAATTAAAAATAGGAGGGAGCCAAGAGGAAGAGGAGAATGTAGCATAAAGTGGTGAAAGCAAGACACCCAAACTGAAGGATGGAGTAGTGCCTCTTCTATGTCAAAATGAAAATTTTAAAGAAAAGTAGAAGCCAGAAAATGAAGAAGTGGGCAGTGAGCATTTGTCAGAGAAACAGCAACAACAAACAGAGAGAGGATTGAAACAGCCACCAGCAGTTTAGAGAAGGACCTTGCTGCCTGCCCTTACTCTGCCTTGGCATAGCCTGGGAGTTAGAACTTAAAAGAAAAAAAGAAAGTGTCTTAGCAGCAGATCATGCTTCTGGTCACCTGAGCCAGCTGAGGGAACAAGAAAAAGGCTCCCTCCCCCTGTTCCACCCACCTGACTAACAAGAAGAACAGAGTAGGAGATTAGATTAATCTCTACCAGGAGATTGGGGTTTTAAACTCAACAGACTTTTAATAGACAAAAATGACCTGAATGTTAAAAAATCTGCCCCAAATATAATGAAGAAACCTGCTTCTGGTAGGGAAGGGTGAGTCAATATTGACCACCAGCAATGAATGGAGAAAATTAAAACCATTTCAAACTTATACTTCACCAAACTGAGACACTCCAAGAAGCTATTTCTAAAAATTTGAAGTTTTCTTCAGGGCAATGAGGTAACATTAAACTCTTTTAAGGAAGAATGTGGTCTGATCATATTCACATTTAGAGATTGCTTGGTGCAATATGAGGAATGGGTTGTAGGTGAAATAGTTTCAGTGGAACTAGAGATGAGTAGATGCATTTTGAAATGTGAACTGAATTAATGTGAATTGGGGTGGGGGAAGAGAGGTGGTCAAGATAACTTCAACGTTTCCCGTTTGAGCAATTGAGTGGATGGCAGTGCCAATTACCCAGATGAGGAACATGGGGAACAGCATGTTTGAAGACAAGATAACAATTTTAGTTGTAAACATGCTGGTTTGAAGTATTTGTGGGAAAGGTAAATGAAAGATGATGTTGAACAAGCAGCTGTTTATACTGATCTGGACTTCAGGAGAGAAGAGCAGGATTTGGGTGGGAGATAGAGACTTTAGGGTCATCATCTTATACATAATAGTTAAAACAATGGATAAGAATAATCAAGAAGAATGAGGAAGTAAGAGGTACCCGGACAGCACCCTAATGAATGCCAATATTGAAAGGGTAGACAATAAAAAAGAAGCTGAAAAGGAAATTTTAAGGAGTTTGAAAGAGTTAGGAAGACCATTAGGGAATGTGCTGTTCCTCTGAGAAGAAATGGTTTCAAGATGTTGTCAGCACTTTCAGTATATGGTCATATAACAGAATGTAAAAGTGACTTCAGATTTAGCAAAAAAGAAAATGACTGGTTTTCTTTACAATTATAGTTTCAATGAAGCTGAAGGAGCTGGGTTACAGAGGTTTGATAGAAGGTGAAGAAGAAGAGATAATAAGTGTAGAAAATCACAGTATAGTAGCTGAAAGGTTATTATTTTGGAGAGAAGTTACTATTTTAAGATAGAAGACATTTAAGCATATTTAAAAACTGATGAGCCACAAACTGAAGAGATGAGAGAGAGAACAATAAAGCAGAAAGTGAATTACCTGTGGAAATAAGAGGATGCGCAGGAGTACAGATGGAGAGCTAGCCTTAGTCAGGAAGGCAGTGCCTCTTTACTTAATAGACAAAAAAAGAAGAAAGGTACAGGTGTGGGTTCCATAGCTATATGAGCTACCCTCTGTTGTCTTTAATTTTCTCTTTAAAATTGGAGACAAGGAAAGTTCTTTTTTTCCAAACCATTCTGTGGCTCATATTTCTTGATCATTACTTCCATTTTTCTCCTTTTTCCAATATTTACATAGAGTCCTTTATGATTTCATATGAATTTTTAAAACAATATTTCTTTATTTTTTCTAATGTGTTCGTGTAATTTTTCTTCAAATTAAGATATTTTGAACTGAGTTTGTCTGGAATAAACAGAAACATAGAGTCAACCCTAACTATATATTCACTATTTTTAAAGAACTTTTGCTAAACTTCCTTGACCTAATTAAATCATAGCAAATTCCACTAAAGACCTCTTTCATGAGCACCATGAGTTTTTTACATCTTATGTAAGAGGAGATCAGGGGTATAACCAGCATCATTCTAATTCCTCAGTGAGGTTTAGTTCCATTACCGCTTGAGGCTCACACATCTTACCATAGTATCTTCTCATCATCTTATCTATCACCAACCACTCCCATGGTAATACATTACTGTGGAACTTGGTCCTATCTGTAATTGTTTAACTCAGAAATTTAATTGACCATTTTTCTAAGACATCCATCATCTTTGCAATTCCTTCTTAACCTTATAACTACTATAGCTTCTCTTCATCGAAATGACTTAATGTCTCTTAAAAGAATAAATTTTTTTGTCACACTGTTGGTTATATGCTCATGTAATATTCCAAAAAACAAAAACAAAAACAAAATTAAGGTACTCCCTCCTCAAAAAAAACTCAATAAATTTACCAAAAGAATATAATCTAACCTAAATGCAATAAAATTGGTAACCAATTTCAAAGAAAAATATAAAAACAAACACAAATTTCCATCAATTCAATTACAAAGCTCTCCTAACTAACTTTTCCAAAGATTAAAAAAAAAAATTTCAGAACGTTTGAGACACTCAAATAAATATCTACTAAATATGACTAAATCTAAGATTATAAGAAAATTTATAGCTTTCCAAATTGATTGTTTACATAATTTTTAGTGATATAAGTATTCAACTAAAGAAGCCAGAAAAGAACACCAAAATGAACTGAAGGAATTAGAATAAAAGAAGTAAGACAGCATCTTAAAAACTAGTGCGTTAGAAAGACAGTAGAATCACTAACAGATGTATAATGTACTTTAAAGGTATACACAATAAAATAGATATGACAATAGCTAACTTAATGAAGAAGAAAAGAAAGCACAAAAACAAAACATTTAACTCTAAAACAAAAAAAAATGGATTCCATCAGGAATTATTGAGTACTTTGAAAAATATGCAAACAGATTTAAAAAGGTGAATGAGATGGATGAATTTATAAGAAAATATAAATCCTCTATCTCATGTTAGGTTAGTTTCTAACTTTTTGATTTCTTAAAAGGCCATTTGATCTATTTAGGTTTTTAAAGAGTGAATTCTTCATAAAAGGCCTACATAGGCATTAAAAGATTTTAAGCAGAGGAGTGAATTGTCTAGAATTATATTTATAAGAAGTCACTCTCACCTTCCATCCAAGCCATTCCCTATTCTGTAGCCAGAGAGAATGTTGGCAGACAGTTAAAGAGGTTATTGCAAGACATCAAAGAAAGATGTTTGTGGTTTTGACTGGGGTAGTGGTAGTGAAGTTAGATGTGCACAGATTCAAAAGGTATTAAGCAGAATCAACATAATCATTGATTGAGTAAACAAAGAGGAGAGATGGGGATGGCACACAGCACAGTGCTCCTATTCAGTCCTTTATTTATCTCTTCCCCTTAATTGTCTTCAGAGCCATAGTACCTAGAATAATATCTCTTGCATAATTAGTATTCTGTAAACTGTTCATCAGTTCACTCAACACATATTTATTCTCTGAAGACATGCTGATTTACTTTCTGCGTGGTGCTACTTAGACAGTAAAGGTTATAAAAATTATCTAAATGTAAAAATTGCTAAGGAAATAAAGAGATTTGAACAACAGACCACAACTTTTGATTTTCATTAAGAAGGGCTGTGGTGAATGCATCATTAGAATTTTAAGAACTTGCATGGTGTGGGTGACATTGGGATGGACATTTTCTACAGAAAGAAATTATTAATTCAGCTTATGATCTTATTCACAAAGAGAGTAGAAAACATTTTTTGTTTGTCTATGCTTGATAAAAGCATATATTCATATGAATGAATTTGAAATGATTCCTGGGATTTTAAAGACATATTAAAAAGTACATAACGACTAGCCACAATAAAAATTCAACATACTAAGGTTCTACCAGGATACATTAAATTTTAAGTTGTAGTCAAAATTCATAATTTTAAAAAAATTTCCATAACTGAAGGTCTTCTCTGCTTTCTCAGACAGAGTTCCCTGACCTTCCATGTGAGAAGCACTTCACTATCACAGCACTTACACAATACATAAAAATGATTGGATTTTTAGTCAGCCTCCCTTCATTTGAGTTTGAACTTCCTAAGGACAACAATTATGTATTATTTATTTTTATGTCCTCATGGATAGTATTTGGCTCATAAGCAATGTTTAATAAATTTTGAGTAAATGGAACTCTGTGTTCACTGCTCTCGCAAAATATCTTTGGATTGTCAAAAGAACGGATGAATTGAGAAAGATGTGTAGTTTAAAAATGCTTCTGTTCTTACCACGAGCTACTGCCAATTTAAGACTTACTCTTTTATGATTTAGCCATCTGATTTCTTCCTTTTTGTTCAGGGTTTCTCCATCTCAGCTCCATAAACTTTTTGGGCTAGATAATTCCTTGTTGTGGGAGTGGGAGGGGGCTACACTATGCATTATACGTTGTTTAGCAGCATCATTGGCCTTACCCATTAGATGCCAGTAGCATCCTCCTTGTTGTGACAATCAAAAATGTCTCCAGATATTGCCAGTGTCCCCTGTGGGGAAAATCATCCCAGATTGAGAACTATTGCTTATATCTGTCTAGGATTTTACAACAGAAGTGGGTAAGGAAAATAAAACAAAGCAGAACCAAACCAAATCCTAGTCTAAAGCAGGTCAATTGGCATGTATAAGATTGCATGACTATTACAGGACTCAAAAGTGAGAAAGCCAGAACCTGGCCCTCAGTCAGGTTACTAATAGGGAATTGTGTGTGATAAAATATGTATGCATGTCTGACATAATCCTGGGCCTATATTGGTCTTGGCAAACCCTTGTTGAATTCGAACATTGATGTAGGATGGCTTTGAAAAGACTTATAGTTTTGCAAAAACAAACTGGCAACACAAGACATGCTTTTAGCATATTCAGCTGTTTTAATTCCAATATTTCTAGTTTCCATCCTGAGTCTTTTCTCAGATGTCCCAGTTGCTGCATATAGTCCATACAAAAATGGTGCTTGGGTAAATCCCCTGCATACAGTGAGGAAGAGATGCCTGTTAGCAATGTAAGCATTTCATTATAGCTCACAATGTCTGCCATCATATGGTTACATCAACAAAAGAATAATGTTTTCTAAGTTTCCTCTTGGAAATAAAATAAGACCACCATAACTGACTTCATCTTTAGGACAATTTCCAAAGGAAGGATTATATTATGAATATCACTATAGAAGATTGTTGGCAATACCGAAGGAAAGTATTTTTTTTCTTTTTTTTTTAGTGTTTGGGATCCTTTCACCTTATTTTGTGCTACCATTTAAAATGAACAGAATGATAGCCTTAATTATTTTAAATGGAATTGTTCACTTTGGTCAAATTTTAATTCATTTTGCCATAAATGGAGCCTCACTATCACCAAAATCAAAATTTGACCAAGTCATTACATGAACCTAAATACATCTAGAATGCATTAGCCATCTATAGTTTTGATTTTGACATAAAAATGGAATTAGGAAGAGGAATTAAACCTAATTATACATGTGTTTGTGGATAAGTCCTTGAAGAAGGTACAAAATTATTAAATCAAGAAACACTGTTCTTTAAATTCCACCCTTCAAAATCTGTCTCTTTGTTTGCATTAATCAAATCATAAACAAGAAGCTTTAAAAAATACACAATAGTGCAACATGGCATTTTCTAAAAACCCAAATGCAAAATAATTCCCAAACTGGATATATAGCTGAAGTGGCAGATTCTGCTCCATTTCCTGGCCCAGGCTGAACATGAAAGGTCATGTTGTCCTGCAGAACAGGTCTTCATGGCCTTGGGTGTACTTTCGTTTTGCTGTGGGAGAAAGAATAAAGAACTCTTCTCCCTTGCTTTCAGATGGGGCAGCTCATCTCTTGGCAAGCCCGTTGCATTTTTTTCCTGGTTTTAGAAGCATCCCACACAGAGTCCTGGAAGCCTTACCACCATGGGACTTCTATGAGTCTGAGAAGCATTCAAGATCATATTTGAGATAGGAGCTGTACATAGGCTAAAAGGCAGCTAGCTACCCACTCCTGCACAACTCTCTGAGTGTTCAGGTCTTGACTCTCCACCCCATTTCTGCTAGCCCCTCACCTTGGTGCAGACATCTTAAAAATCTCTCTCTCTTTCCTCCTTCCTCAAGGCTGCCTCAGGGAACTTCTACCAGCTCATGCTCTTCCCAGTCCCACCGCTGCTCCTGACACTACTTCAGATCCTGTCACTGCTGTCTGTCTACTCCATCTGTGACTGTGACATCTTGCTTCTTACGGAAGCCCTTATAAAGAGGCCTGGTTTCCTTTATCTGTATGCACAGAGACCACAGTTGCCTGTGGTTGAAATTTGCTCCTTTGGAAGGGGATAGTTGTTAGAATTGTGATATGTATGGAGGCCATGCATGCTTAAGGAATATATCTTTCTTGACAGTCAGTAAGAATTTAATAACTTTTATTTATAGTCATCAGTACTGGAAGTCATGTTTACTTTACCTAAGCTTAAAGACAGAACCAAATACCTTTCTTATTTGGAGACATAGTTTTGGAAAAACATTGCTGTTCTTTGTAATGTTTTCTGTAGTAACAATAAAGATGTCTGCACCAGGCATCCTGGAGATGACAAGATGTTCTCTTGCCAGCAGCTGGATTATTGAAGCTACTTACTGCTGCAGGACTGTTCACTCACAGCTAAAATAAACTGGAAAGAATGAGAACCTGGAGACAGACTAGTGATAATAATAATTCTATAGATAATGTCTTTGTTAATCCTCACATAATCCTTTAAAATAGGTATAACTATTATCCCTATTTCAACAAAAACATAAAGTGGTTATGAAACTTGCCCATTGTCTGACAACTAATAAATAATGGAGGCATGATTCAAACAAAGCTCTGTCTTATTTCATTGTCTATGTTCTCCATAGGCTCTTCTGCTTCAGACTACCTAGATTCACATTAAGTCCAAGTTCTGGAACTTAGCTGTTACTTCACCTTTCTTTGCCTTAGTTTCCTCACTTATTTAAAGGACATGTGGCAACACCTACAAAAAGAGGACTTTTGTGGAAATAAGAGAGGTAATGGATATAAAAGTGAAAACACTTAGATTTGAAGATATATCACTGTGATGACAGAATACGGTACATTGTTGAGCTTATGGTAATGCTGTGGAGTGGCTTCCAAGAGATTCATAATTGAATATAAGAGAGTGTGTTTGTTTTATCTTTGTGCTCTAATCTTTTTAGAAACTCAATTTGGGTAACATTATTTAGTGGAGGAGTTAAGTTTCAAATAAAACACCTTGACATGGGTTTGCCAACCTGGATTAATAGTCAGTTTGTCACTCTGATCCTCAAAGAGGAAACAATAAAGGTTGGAACAACATCTGGCATGTTTATCACAGGACTTGATGTGGTAAAAACAAACTTGGAGTTCTAGTCAAGGTTTGTATTTGCAGAAAGAACTTAAACTAATTCTATTTAATAACATTTCAAGAAATCAATGCTAATGCTTTTTTGAATTCTGCTGTGATTCTGCAAAACCACCAGGCATTGGAAATATTGGATGACCAACCCCCAAGAAAAATAAGATTTCAAATAATAACAATTGCTAACCAATGTCACCTTAATAAATTTAATTTAAAAAATAAAATAAGAATGGTTGAAAAAAATAATGAGGCTCAAAAGCTGGCCTATGTGAAGATTATGTGAGCGTCATTTTATAGGGTTGGAAGAATTCCTCTCCCCAAAACTGCCCAGTGTAGTTATTACCGTGGTTAAGACTCTACTGTTAGAGACACCTTCCTCGGTTTAAGTATCACTCTCTTTCTGACATTCCTTTTTCAAACAAATTTTTATGGAGGGGAGTTCCAGGGTTCTACTTGCATGTGAGTGATTTTATTTTTAAGATTACTTTACTAAAAGTGTCTTGTCATGGAAATAGAGCTTGTTTCTAATTCATACATACCTGACTTCATTTCAAATTTTAGCCTTCCCACTTTCTAGGTTTGTGATTATAAGGACTCTGTATCTCAATGTATTTTTTTATTTAACAGTAAAAATAATAACTACATCATAGATGATTTCATGTATTCTTACAACACACTCAAGGGAATACCTGTAGATTTGGGTTTTCTGTATAGGAAACACTTGTTAAATTGTTCCCAGCTACCCCCACTGCACCTTAGTTCCACAATATTATTTTATTTCAATGTCAGGAAGTCAGAAAAAAAGAAAAATTGGGAACTAGAAAGACTATCACCTTATGAATAGTCATGTCAGTTATACCCACATTTAACCATCATCTTCTCCCTGGAATGCTAGAATATTCCTGCTATTGGGACTAATCTTGGCAACCTTCTCATGGTGGATGGAACAATTAGTATTCAATTAATTTTAATATTTAGCTAATTTGGTATTATCAGTTAGTATTTAGGAGCAGTTAGTATTTTTTAACAATAGATTACATCCTCCCCCAGTTTTATGCTATAGAGATAAATGAGGAAGAATACTTTTGTTTCTTACAGTCTTCAGCTAGCAAATTCTCAGAATTTCAGGTTTCAGACAGGCTAGACAAGCTCTTATTTTTTCCTTGCTGGACATAATAATCAGTAGGTAACATCTGAATTTTAGACTGAAGTGCCTCACTTCACAGTGCAAAATTCCAGAGCCTCAGCAAAGGGCTTGTGCCAATGCTAGGGAAGAGATAAAGCTCTTCCTTAGTAAAATGCTTGTTGGTTCCTCCTGCTGATAGCACTGCTTCCAGCTTCCCTCCACCTCATGCTATGGTGGGACATCCAGCTCTTTGTCAGGGAAGTCTACCAGTCCTGCTCTCAAACCTTCCATAGCATCAGGGCAGCCTGGCCCTTTCCAGGGCCTCCTAACTCTCACTGAAACCTGCACATTTACTGTGCTTTAAGAAATTCAATCATGTAGTACATAAGACATAGCCTGTTGTACAGCTCAAATTCTAGTTGGAGTAGGTTGGAGAATAAACAGGAAAACATTGGAAACTGGAATTATTTTCTTTAAGGCATTTCAGTAATTAAAAGGAGGCTGAGAATAAAAATAAACAGAAGACATTTTCTAAATAAGGCAGTCAGGGAAAATGATATAAAAAATAGCAAGTCATACACAAGGCTAAAGAAAGGGCAGTCCGGTTAGAGGAACCAGTAGGTTAAAAGTCCTGAGGAAGAGAAGCTTGGTGCAGTGAGAGGAAACCCAAAGGGATTATGGGCATTCTGGAAGAACAGCATGCGGGGAAGGAGGTGGAGAGGTGGTTTGGAAATGAAAGCTAGAGGAGAGAAAAACATACCTGTAGCCTTCTTCTCCTTCTTTATAAAATACTGTTGAGGTTATCTTCAATAAACCTCAGGTCAGGATATCTCATTCTAGTCTTGAGGCTGATGTCAGAGAGCAGATAGGATAAAATGGGTTGCCTTGACCTCCTGCTCAATTCCCTGAAGATGCCTCTCCATCTTCAAGACCTGGCCTCACCCCTTGAAGATGCTTCTGTTCCTAAACCGAGAGAAATTAAGTGATGATACTGAAATGTTTTGGTGTTAGGTGGCTACTAACCAGCATGGCTTAGAAGAAATATTGCAGTCTAGTTTATTAGGGTAAGGGTATTACGAATTATTTATGTAAAGTTGTCAAGGAGACCAAGCTGTTTTTTTCCAGAAGTTCTTCCCTCATAGGCCCATACCCCAAATTCCCTCATCTGCTCTGTGATTGACCGCTCTCTGTTACTAGTCCTAATCTGTCAACAATGGGCAATTTTCAATAACTTGTAATCATCCATCTCTACTGACCACATTACTATCAAATCTCTTTTCCCAAAAGATAAAGATAATTTTAGCTTATGTTTGATGTTAATGGTAGGAGTGAGGCGATGGTTCATTAAAATGTATTACACTAAAACGTAAATAACTGAGATTCTACTTTGTTCCTCTTAAAGACATTTTCATTTTCGGAAAATTGTCCAATACCTTGTAAAATAATTCTCTGATGGTAAAATTCTGGAAAAGGTAAATTTAACTTCGTGTATATTAGACTTAGCTGGGTTCAATAAAAGATTAAAAAATACTGATGAGATTTCAAGAACTCATCTAAGTTTTTATTCAATTCTCTCACCTCAGAATCACCTGATTCAAATCTGATAAAACATTCTTTTTAAATGAAGATAAACTTAATGAAATTAAGTCTTAAGCTAAATACCTAGTTTATTTCTAGGAAATAACCAAGCATATTTTTATAATCAGTATAAACTTAGTTTTGGAAAGGTTGTTAAGCATTAGACAACTGGGACTATGGATTCATTGTCCCTATGATCCTGTTTGAGCAATTTTTTATTTCTCTAGGTCTTTTTCCTCATTAGTGAAATGATGCAGTTGACTAAATATAGAATTTGGAGAATTATGGGAATGTCTGATCTATATTACTTATGAATCCATGAAATACACAAATTTTATTAAACATGCTTGATAAATCAGGTAGGCTTCTTTTGATACAGAGTTGTTCGATAGATCTTAATCATAGCAACCTTCTTATAGTTGGTTGAAAATGTTATTAATCTAAAATGTATAATTATTTTACTAAAGAAAGCCTATATATTATGCCAACAAGAAAATGTTTTTGTTAAAGTATAGCAGTAAAAAAAATACCCTATAATATAATTATAAAATTGTTTGCCACTATAGTCCTGGAACTTCTCCCATATAACTGAAATCAATTTTCCATTCTTAGTAAGTTTAAATCAAATTAAAGGCAGATTCCTCAGATCTGTTTTTATTTGGTCCAAATTGTTCAAGCTCAAGATAAAATTAAGTCTGCTTTGAACAAGTTGAGTATCTGTTTCATGAATACTCTTATTTTTTAATCCATAGTTTGCACATCTTTTTGCTGTAAGAAGTCACATTCAAATTGGTGAAACAATAAGGAAATGTATTACTTTACATAACAATAAACCCGTAAGTAATGTGAGCTCCAACACTTGTTTCATTTTCAACACTCTCTTCAGGTACATACGCTCTTTACGTCTTTTCCTCTCAGTAGCAAAATGGCTGCAGTAGTTCCAGGAGTCACCTCCAGAAATAATAGAGCCTAGTGGCAGAAGAGAAAACATTTCCCTACATTGACCTCTCTTATGAGGACTAAAATTTGGAGATGGGGTATAAAAATCTCATGATTGGCTGGAGTGTAATGGGTGTTGGGCAGTTAAGAACCTTATCTAATTCAACCTGCAGACTGCATCTACCCAAGAAATGATTTACACTTAACCATAGCATTCACATATTTGATTTTATAACAATGTTATTTCATGTATATTACTAGATTCCCAGTTCTACAGATGCAGAAACTGAAGCCCAGAAAGGTTATCTGTCCATAGTGAAATGGCTAGCACAGTGAACAAAGCCTGAAATGCATACTCTTTCCACTAGGAAAAAAAAAAATAGGCATGCATGGATTAGCAACTAATTATAAAGTAGTTTTCTTTATTTTCAGACATGATCCCTAAATCCAAATTCCTTTTTCAAAACTATGGCCAGAGTGAATTGTCAAAGATATACTTGTGAGTGTGTTTTTTCCTACCCTTTATTAACTAACCAATTTCTAAAATAGTGGTTCTAAACCCGAACTGCTCATTAAAACAGAACAAAAGAAACAAACAAAAAGAGAAAAGAAAACAAATAAATTAACAAAAACACTGAAGAACTTTTTAAAAATATTGGTGTTCATGTCTTAGCTATACAAACTAAATAAAAATCTTTGAAAATGAGATACAGAATTTTTTAAAAAGTTCCCTTAGGTGATTCATATTAATTATTCAAATGTTAATGTTTGAATCATAGTCCTAAAAAGTAAAATCCAAACTTCTATAATAAAATATAAGACTCATTATGACCTGACCCCTTCTTCTTGTTTCACTAGTGAGTCTCTTTCTCAAACCTGTTCTCCTTGGGATTCTATGCTTTAACAGTACTAACCTGTTTCTGAACTCCTCAGTGCATCAGGCTATTTCATGATTCTGAGCTTTTGCACATATCTATATTTTTGCCTAAAATGTTCATTCAACCACTACCTTCCTCCACTGTAGTAACTTGAACTCCAATTAAGCCTGTCTATTGTAGCTCAGATATAACATTTGGAACATCTTTCTGGACCATCTTTCTCAATAAATAGAGAAAATCACTCTTTCTCTCGTGTTTTCTCATTTTTCATTTAAATGTCCAAGTACAATGCCAAATTCACAAACCAACTGAAGTAAAATTGAGTGTCATGTCTCTTCTAATGGGCCATGAGCTTTTTAAGGATAGAAATTGGATTTTATTATCTTGGTGTTCTCTCAGCCCTTAGCATAATGCCTAGCACTTAGGAAACACTTAATAACTATTTGTTGAAATAATTTCTTTTAATTTTTTCAGAATTTTAAGAAAATGTTTTTTTAATTATTATTTTATTTTTAGGAGGCATACTCTCTTCCAGGCATTTCTCTAAAAAACAAAAACAGAAAACAAAACAAAACAAAACAGAGTTGGGAATCTTTTCTATTTTATAATCCAGTAATGTATAGTCCATAATTTTTCTTACCATTTATCATTCAATTTTAACAAGGGAATGTTGTCCTAACTTACTCTCTGATAGCTCCACTAAAGTGAATGGAAAAGAATCACTCTTTCCCTTAGAAGAAAAGTCATGTCATCAATATAGCAATTTGATAACATTACACTGTGTTTTTGTCTATCATTTTTCAAGTTTGGAGGAGGCTAGAAACTCTGACAGTCATTTTGTATTTAATCAGAGCAAGAAGAAAACAGGGTTATCTGAGTACTGTGCAATGGTTTTTGTAATATGTCATTAAAAACGGTAATCTGATTTGTGGCTAGTCTGAAAAGACAAGTGAATATTGCCACATAGATATTTAAATGCAAAGTGTGCATGGAGAGCTAAATGGAGTTTTCATACACTTCCAGCCTATAGCTTTCACAAGAAGATTTTACCAAACATGGAGAAAAGTCAGTGTGTAATCCAATGTATACAAAAAGGTAACTATGTGAGGTAATAGATTTATTAATTAACTTAATTATAGTAATCTTATCACAATGTATAGAAATACCAAATTATCAGGATATATGCTTTAAATATATACAATTTTGTTTGTATGTACAAAATAAAAAAGAATGCCACCAAGTGGGATGTTGAAGTCAAGGTTCTCTGGAGAAACATAACCAATAGGAGGTATGTATATGTGTACACACACGCACACATGGTTTATTATAAAGAATTGCCTCATGTATTTGTGGAGGCTGGCAAGTCCAAAATCTGCAGAGCGGGCCAGTAGGCTGGAGACCCAGGAAGAGTTGATGTTGTAGCTCAAATGCAAAGGTGTCTGCTGGCAAAATTCCCTCTTCTGGAAATGCCGGTCTTTTTCCGTCAAAGCCTTCATCCGGATGAGGCCCACTTATGTTATAGAGGGCAATCTTCTTTACTCATAATCACATCTGGAAAAAAAACACCTTCACAGAAACTCCTAGAATAATGTTTGACCAAATATTTGCATACCATTGTGTAGCCAAGTGAACACATAAAACTAACCATCAAAGATAATATTTGAAAAATTCTTGGGGAAAAAAATGAAATCAATCATATTCACTCAGAAAATTCCAGAATTCACTTTCTTCTCTACGATAACATTAAGAGAGGCACTGAACAGAAGAAAGCCCTGGGCAATCGGTGGGATCATTAATTTGGTCACTATGTTCAAATCAGACATATTATTGAAAAAAATAAGAGCTCATTGCCCTTACTGACTTGAGCTGGATAATGGACAGCAGGAACAGTAGCTTACAGGTTACAGCTCTATATGGGCACTGGAGTGGGAGGGGCAATGCAGAACCCTCAGTAAGTTCTGAGGTAGAAGTCATATACTCACACACTCCTAGAAGTCAAACTGAGGGACACCACACTTAGCACATTCTGAACTTTGTCACATTCGTATAACTAGAGCCTACCCAAAGGAAAACAGAAATTATTAAATTCAGAGATAAAATTACAGTCAAAATCACCAACTGATTTAAAAAGGCACACAAAGAAGTGTAAAAAGAACAGTTTGACTAAAAAACAGAATGTCAAGGGAAAATAGCAGAAGATGACACTAGAGCATTAGAAAAGTAGATCATGCAGGGCTTTGTAAGCCAAGTAAACATTTTAACTTTATCCTAAGAGAAACAGAAACCTGTTAGAGGGTGTTCAGCTTTGATATATCTTGACAAATTTTAAAACAAAATGAAACAAAACAAAACAAAACAAAATCACATGGCAGCCAGTAGATAGTGGTTTGGAGGAATTTCCATTTTCAGCTGTGACAGACTTAGGAACCAAACCAAACTTCCCACTAAAAATAACAAAAAGTGCTAAACAACATATTAAAGTCACCAATGAATTAGAAGGAATATATGGAATTTGAGGTCAAATCCACATGAAGTTAGTTAGGAACCCAGATGGATAAGAGAACCCAGAAACTAGTTATTGACCTGAGTTCAGCTAAACCTGTAGTTTTTTGGGTACAGGCAAGACAAGACACAGTGCAAGGCCAACCAAAGTAAGAAAGATTAGACTACCCTCATTAAACTGGTACCTCAAAGGCTCCAGTATTAGAATAATTTAGAAATAAACTCAATACCTCCTAATCCTTCTCTTGTCAAGGAAAAGTGCCTGTTCAACCATGTACTGAGAGAAAAGGGGGAAAAATGCCCTATGAAGTGTGACAGCAGTTGGCTCCATCATGGGTTGCACCTCAAATTCACATTGGCTGGGTAAAGCAAAATACTTTGGTGATTTTAGTTTAAGTGATCCCACACAGGTAGTGTCTCCTGCTGCCAAAGAATTAAAGCAAGTCCACAGTAAAGGAAATTGTCTTTATCCTAGCCATGAAATAATTCCTACAAGTGAACCTACAAGGTAAATGTGTAGCTCTCAGTAAAATTATGATAAAAATAAACCATTAAACACTAAATGAAAACCAGCAGAAATAGCAAACATTTGAAACAGAGCACCAGCAAATATATAATAATGTTTACTATGTTTAAAGTAATAAAAACAAACAAATATCAATGAAGGAAACAGGAAACTAAAATGACCTAGAAAAAAGTTAAAATATCAAGTAGATATTCAAGAAAAAAATCAATAATTAAGATTTAAAATGATCAGTGGATAGTTTTAACAACAGCTTAGATAAAACTAAAGAATTTGTTAACTGAAAAGTATATCAGGAAAAGAAATCTACGATGTAGCAAAATAACTAAATATATAAAAAATATGAGAGATTAACATACATAGAGGCTAGATTAAGAAAGTCTAATATATATAAATCAAGACTCTCAGAAAAAGAATATCAGAGAGGCAATTTGAAGCAATATTAGAAGCTATAATTGCTGGCAATTTTTAAAAGCTAATAAAATACACCAGTCGACAAATCTAGAAAGTTAAATAATTTTCATATGGGATAAAAACAAGTCCTTGTTTAGGCACAAAAATTAAAGTACTAAACATCAAACATAAAGATATATATTGTAAGCATACAAACAGAACCTTTCAAAGGATAATAGTTAGATTGGGAATTGATTTATCAATAGCAATACATTGGAAGTGAAGATGCAGTAAATAAAATCTTAAATATGTTGAAAGGAAATAACAATCTAAAATATTTCACCAGATGCTTCTGGTATGCAAATAAGCTTGTTGCAAGTCAGTACTTCTTGAAAAAACAATGGGAAAGGCTGAACAAAATACAAAGCAATAAAAAAAAATTGGTTTGAGGAATCAGAGACCTATCCAGGCAGCAAAAAATAGAGGGGCCAAGTACGGAGAAGTAATCTTGACCTCCACTGTCACATTTCTCATTCAGGTGTTTGCTTACTTAGAATCAGATGCTTAAAGGCTCAGAAGCTGAGCAGAGCTTTTAGTGGGCTTGTAGGGCTGGGGAAAAAATAAAGTTCAGGGGCAGAAGTTGGTATCTTGAAAAACACCCCAGGCTGTCAGGCAGACCTCCTGAGGGACTATCCTCTAGGAATAGTAATGAATTAGAAATAAACAAACTTTGAAGCCCAATTTGGAAACAGTTTTAATCTCTGATTAAATTGAAACAATCTGTCCCAGCCTTAACTGCTTGACAGAAGCAAAGTAAATCTATGTGGGAAGATTTCTTTTTTCAAAAAAAAAAAAAAGATTTGTTATCAGAGAAATGTAAATTAAGACCACAATGCGATACCACTACATGCCTATCAGAATACCAAAAATTAAAGAGAATGACAATTCTAAGTATTGGCTAGGATGGGAAACTTTTATATGTTGTTGAGAGTACAAACTAGTGCAAACACTGGAAAGCTGTTTGGCAGAATCTATTAGAATAGGCAATTCCACTCTTAGGTATATAATCAACAAATCAGTACACAAAAGGACACATACAAGCACATCACAGAGTAGCTATTCTGCCCCAAACTAGAACAATCTAAATATCCATCAGCCATAGAAAGGATAAATAATTTCTAGTATATTCATACAATGAAATACTATAAACAATGAAAAGGACTAAACTATTATAAGACATGGATGAATTGCAGCAACATATTATTGAACAAAATAACGTACAAAGCAAAGAATATATGCTGTATAAAACTATTTGTAAAATTTGAAAACAGGGAACACTAATCCCCATGAGGTGTTAGATATCAGGATAGAAGTTATCCTTGTGGAGAAGGAAGATGAAAATGTCATTAGAGGCTCCAAATATTCTGCCTTGATCTGGGTAGTGGTTACTCAAGAGTGTTAGGTTTGTGATAATTCACCAGACTGAATACTCTTGAATTATTAATAATCTGCATATTTTACTAAAAATTATTTTGAAAGGTTATACACAGTGAAAATATCTTTTTAAATGAGGGCAAAAAAAGAGAGACATTTTTAGGTAACTATAACATTGCATAGAGCTTGTTACAGCAGACCCAGACTAAAGTAACTTCTAAGCAATATACTTCACTTAGAAGGAAAGTCATACCAAATAGAATGCCTGAGATGCAGGAAGAAATGAATAAATAAAGTGTTAACTATATAGATAAACATAAACATATTGAGTGTTAATAATAATAAATATTCAGTGTAAAAAACGATTAAAATGAAACATAGTAAACAATAATATATAATTTGACTTTAAATGGAATTAAAGTTTTCTGAATCTTTATATTATTTAAAAAGCAAGTTTATTTAAAAAGGACATTGATTAATTTGGAATTTTAAAAAGTTAAGATGCATGCTATAATTTCCAAGCTGGCCTCTCACAGACTAAAACAGATGTAGAACTTCCAAACTGATACAGAAAAATAGGAAAAAACTAATATTCAATCCAAAGAAAGAAGAAATTATTCAATCAGTCAAGAAGAAAGAAAATAAAACAGAAAAGAGAGAACTAATTGAAAGCATAAAATGATGTGACACAAATAAAAAAAATCAGTAATCACAGTAAATATGAATAACTTAAATTCTCCAGGTTAAAAATAAAAAAAAACACAGATGAAATAATATAAAAACCAAACTTAGATATAAACTCTACACAAAAAAATATATATTTAAAAGATTAGAATACAAAAAAGTTATAAGTAAAAGACTTGAAATTATATTTTAGTGAATCAAAAGAAAACTATTAAAAACGATGTAAATATCACATAAAATGGACTTTGAGACAAAGTATTCATAGATATGAAGATGATAACTTGATAAAAATTGCAGGTTCAATTAACCAAGAAGAATTAACTATTTAAAAATGCAGTCACTTAAAACAGTGGAAGGTTTTTACTTTTTTTTATTTCCTCTGTTCTGTGAATTTCACTTTATATATGTTGAGGATAAAATTATATATTTGCCTATGAAACTGACAAATTAAGCAGATAAAAATTAGTGAGGTATAGAATATTTGCATAAAATAATAAGCTAAATTTAATGGACACAGCATATAGAACACTGAATCACATAACAACAGGATATACATTTGTTTCGTCCAATCTACATAGAACATTTACAAAAACAGACTACAGACTGGATAATAAAACAAGACACATTTCAAAGAAAAGGAACAATAAAGACTTCTCTCTGACATCAATGACATTAAACTGGAAATAATGACAAAAAGATAGCTAATTAAATTCTGCATGTTTGGAAATTAAGAAACATACATCCAAATAATTCATATGTCTAAAGTAAATCATAGTCAAAATTAGAAAATATTTAGAACTCAATAAACACTTTATATCAAAATGTGTGTAATGTGGTTAAAGCAATAAGAGGTTAAAGCTTGTATTAGAAAAGAAAAATGGTTAATGTACTTAAGCTAAGTATGCATCTTTAGAAGTTAGAAAAATAATAGCAAAATAAACCTTCAAAAAGGATAGATGGAAGTAATGAAGGTGGATATGAGAAAACCATTTAAAGATTAATGAAATGTTCAGTTGCAGAAAAACTCTTTAGTGACATTAGAGATGGAGAAAAGAAGACTAAAAGAAATATTGCGAGACAGAAAAAAAAATCTCGGTGAATCAGCTGATGTAGAGAGTTAGGGGAAGAGAAGTTGAAGATTATTCCCCAATTCTGGAATTAATTCAAATTATTTTCAATTGGGAATTTATGAGCAACTTAGGTATAGGTAATAGAAGTTGTATGCAAACATAGCTAACACTGCCATTCTATGTATTGGGTCTTCTTAATTCTCGTGACAGCCCTTAGAGCTGCATCTATTAATATTCTTATCTGAATTGAGGCTTCAGATATATTAACTAACTTAAACTTGGCATATAAATGAACTGAAATTTCAAATGGGTCTTGTATTTAAAATCCATATTTTTTCTAGATTTTATTTCAAACACATTAAATTTGAGTTGTCAGAAAAATACCTAAGAAATCTGGGCAAACTGCATATGATCTGACTACTCAAGAAAAAAAATAGTCAAATATAGGAGAAGATATATTTGAAATGAGAAATTTTATTAGTATCTTACTGAATTGCATGTGTCTTTTTTCTGAAGAGTATGTATTCACACATGGCTGACTTTTCCTAGTGAATACATGAAGGTTATTAGATTAAAACTGAAAATACAAAAGAGCTCAGTAGGAAGGTAATTTTTAAAAAGTCATTTATAGAAAAACAAATATTTTTAGAATATAAGATGTAAAATTAAAGACATAGAAACTTCACTTCTTACAGTCAACTCTCAAATATTTAAGGATTAAAAACAAAGCTAGTACTGGGTCAAGATGGCTACATAGGAGGATGGTGAATTCACCTCCTCCCAGGGACACACAGAATCTAAATCTACATATGGAGTAATTTCCTTTGCAAAAGAAAACCCAAAAGTAGCTGAATGACTCCTATATATCAGGAGAATAAGAAAAAAAAACACACATCAAAGTGGATAGGAGAGTTTGAGACACGTATTTGCCATATCTCCCACCCTCCAGCATGGTGATATGCAATTGGAAGGGAATTTACAACTCCAAAATTCTCCCTGAGGAACAAAACGTTTGACCCTACATCTGGCACGCCAACTTTTCAACTGTGCACCTGAGAGATGACTCCCCAAAACATCTAGAATTGAAAGCCAACAGGGTTTGTGTCCATAAGACCCACTATAGCAAACTGAGAAACAGTCCTTAAATGGCTCTCCCAGCACAGAGGCAGACAATTGAAAAGCACCGACTTTCTGTAAAAGAGACTTATGTGCTTATCTTAAAGCATCAGACTGGGGGCAGGCATCTAATTTAACATGCATATAGGGGCCTACTGAAAAACTATCCAAATATGTAGACTGACAATTTTTATGCTCTCCCTCTGTCCTGTTCTCGGTTGCCAGTATCTCCTGAAAAAGAGCTTGTAAATTTTTGTAGCTGTTACCCAGGGGACTCTTATGGATCACCTGGCTCTGGTGACTAGGGGTTTTATTCTCACAGGTCCCCCAGGACTGTAACAAAAAGAGAAAGAGTTCTTAATTGGCTACCACTCCTAGGGCACAACAGAAAGGCAAAAGATTGAGGTTTCCAGTCTTTTGGTGAGAGAGGTCTACTAGCTTATTTTCATTGCTATAGCCTGAGGTATAGGCTTCTAATTAAATACACATCTAAGGGCCAACAATAATCCTCTCCAGAGACATTAGAGGATGGGCACTATTCTCCTACTCTTCCTCTGCTGTTCTCCAGAGAGTCAGAATCTCCCAAATGAAGATTGTACATGTGTCTGGTTACTCGATTTTTATGCCTGATACCCCAGTTTTGTGGTTGCCACCCAAAAAACACATCCTTATCACCTACCTCTGGTGGCCAGCAGGGCTTGCATTCATGGGTCGCTGGGACTGAAACAAACAATGAGACAGTTCTTGGCAGACTACCAATCTCAGGATAAAGTGCAGAGACAGCAGACTGGAATGCACCTCCCAGTCCTTCTTGGAAAGAGGACTATTTGCTAAGCTTTGGACAGAGGGGAAAGTTTCTGGTTTGTCACATATCTAGGGGCTACTAAAGTGCTCTCTAAAAATGGAGATTGATAGGCAACAATTTTGTGCAGTCCCTCTACAATCATGCCAGATAACTGGTGCCTCTTGATGGGGGAGTTTGTACACTTATCTAGATTCTCAATTTTTATGGTTGTCACCCAGGGACAACTCTTGATTGTTTGACTCTGATGGCCAGCAGAATTTTCACTTGTATATCCTGTGGAACAGTTATAAACAGAAATATAGTTCTTAACAAGCTGTGGCTTGAGGGCAGGCTTCTAATTGAACACACATCTAGGGTTAAGCTACAACTTTCTCTAGGGAAGCCAACAGGTGCCATCTTTGTGTTCTTCCTCTGCCTCATCCAGGTCATCAGTATCTCTGAGAAGAGAGGGTTTGATGCCCTGGCTGTTGTGTTTGCTGTTCAGAGGACACACCCTTGATAGCCTGGCTCTGATTACCAACAGTGCTTGTATGTACAGGTTCAATAGGATAGTAACAAACAAAGAAATAGTCTTTAACTGGCTATTATCCTGGAGCTCAGCACAGAGTGAACAGACAGAAATGCTGGTCTCCTAGTCTTCACCCTGAAATAGGTATGTTTGTATACTTTAAAAGCTGCTGACAGAGTCGAACTTTTAATCAGCCTGAATCTAGGTGATGACTGAAATCCTCTCCTTTGGGGCACTGACAGGTCTTGGCACACCTCAGTTACTGGAAGTAAAAAGTATGTTGCTTAAACAAGAATAAAAAGTAGGCTGCTTAGACAATCACAAATGTTTGAGAGACAAGCAAGAGCAAGAGCAGGGTTGAACGTTAAAATTCATCTCATACACAAGGCCACTCCTTCAGGACTGAGGGTAGTGGCTAGTTTATCTAAAGCATACAACATAACACAGAGGCAAGGAAACTAAAGAAACAAATGAATACGTTCAACAGAAAAACAACATAATAAAACCCCAGGAAAAAATCTTTATGAAATGTAGATAAGTGATTTACCTCATAAAGTGTTAAAAATAACAGTTATAAAGGTGCTCACTCAGCTCAGAAGAAGAATGGATAAACAAAGTGAGAACTTCAACAAAGAGATTTTAAAAAGTACCAAATAGAAATCATAGTGCTGAAGAAGAATATAAATAACTGAACTAAACATACACTAGAGGGGTTCATTAGCAGACTAGATAAAGTGAAGAAAAAAGTAAGTGAACTTGAAGACAAGGCAGTGGAACTCATTTATTCACAGCCTCAAAAAGGAAAAGAAAAAAATGAAAAGGAGTGAGGAAAGATTAAAATGCCTTATGAAACAACATAAAGCAGACTAACATTTGCATTATAGGTGTCCCAGAAGGAGAAGAGAAAAAGAAAGGGACAGAAAACTTACCCAAAAAAATAATGGCTTAAAATTCTCTAACCTAGGGAAAGAAACAACATCTAAATACAGAAAACTCAGAGATTTCCAAATAAGATCAACTCAAAAGGCCCACTCCAGACATGTTAATAATTAAAGTGTCAAAGTTAAAGACAAGGAGAGAATCTTAAAAGCAGCAAGAAAAAAACAACTTGATACAAGGAAGCTCCCAGAGTTTCATCAGAAACTCTGCCTACAAGAAGGTAGTGAGTGACATGATATAGTCCTAGTGTCGAAAGAGAAATAAACTGCCAACCAAACATGGTTGTCCTTCAGAATTGAAGGAGAGAGAAAGATTTTTCCAGACAAAATATAAAGGAGTTTATCACCTCTAGACTGGCTTTATGTTAAAGAGACTTCTTTAAGCTGAAATGAAAGGGCACTAATTAGTAACATGAAAACAAAAGATAAATCTCACAGGTACTGGTAAGTATATAGGAAGATTCAGGATAATCTAATATTGTAAAGGTGATATATTAATTACTTATAAAGCAAATGTAAAGGTTAGAAGACACAAGTAGTAAACATAACTATAACTATAATAATTTTTTAATAGATACACAAGATAAAAAGGTGGAAAATATGAAATCAAAATAAAATGTAGTCAGGGAGAGTTAAAAATGTGAAGATTTAGAGTGTGATCAAACTTAATTTATTATCAGCTTAAAATGAACTTATTATATATAAGTTGGTTTTA
This sequence comes from Macroglossus sobrinus, assembly GCA_004027375.1. Lineage (NCBI taxonomy): Eukaryota > Metazoa > Chordata > Mammalia > Chiroptera > Pteropodidae > Macroglossus > Macroglossus sobrinus. Next base: position 33,550 of record PVKZ01000762.1, read on the forward strand.
TGTAAGCTTCATAAAGGAAAACTTATAGTACATGCACAAAAGATAAAGAGAATCTAATTATACCACTGTAGAAAACACACAACTCACATTCATTGCAGCTTTATGTACAGATAATATGCCATTCATGTTCACTGTAGCATTTTGTATAATAGCCAAGGCATGAAAGCAGCCTAAGTCTTCATTAATGAATGCATATATATGTATGTATATATATATGTATACACACACACACACACACACACACACACACACACACACACACACACATATATATATAGTTTTCCTTAAATTCCAGCAGCCAATACTTAGAGCCGCTGGCACCAGAGTCTACGTCTTTAGGACTTTAATGTCCACACTCTTTTCATTACATCTTTGCTGTTTGAAGGCCTTGAGGTCATTTGGCTAAGATTGCCACCAAACTCTTTTCAAAAGATGAAAGAAATGAGTAGAAATATCAAATTTAATATGTCAAAGTTGAGTGCAAATCAGCTCCCATCTCCCCCCACACACATGCATATAGAATTCTGCTTCACCTGCAACCTTTCTATCTCAGCTGCTATAGTTCTATAACTTTAGCTGCTGAGCCATAAACTGTAGGAGTATATTTGGCTCCTTATTTTGCTCATGTCCCACATACAAGTTGACAGAGAAAGCTAGTTGACCCTACCTTCAAAATGGATACAGAATCTGATTACTTCTCACCATGTTTCTGCCACTTCCCTAGTCTAAGCTCCTGTCACCCTTCACTTGAGTTTTTGCAATGGCCTTCAAACATAACTAACTCACAGAGTGAACCTGCTCACTAAATCTCCTTTTAAAAAGTAAATCACTCTTGTCACTCCTTGGCTTAGAGCCTTCTAAAGGCTCTCCAAAGCCTTGTATAATCTGTCTACTAGCCCTCTATGTGCCCCACATTGCAGATCTTGGAAAGTAAGGAATTAAATAACTTGCCTAAAGCCACAGGGACTATAGTTAGAAAGATAAGGCTAGAACTCAAAATGCAATAAGATGAGAATGGTAAGTTTTGGATTCTTCATTTACATTTAAATATAGACAGTTTATTCAATTTAATTCATAGTGAAGAAAATATGAGAGGGGGCTGTTTTTTCTAGCAAAATAAAAGTTGGTCAAAAGCAGTGATTAACTCTTTTAATTCTAGAATCTTCCTGGAACCTTTCTTAAATGAATGAACCATTTCTCAAAATGACCAAGTGTGTAACACAATGACTGACTTCTGTATTCTGGGTAATGGAGGCCATCTATTAATATCCATTATTATCAGGATTCTACTACTGTTCTCTACCGTGCTATACCCAGCACGAAAATCTTTGGTGGTATATATGTGTGTGTGTGTGTGTGTGTGTGTGTGTGTGTGTGTAAACACATATTTAATCATATATATAATAAATGATGAAAGCGTTAGTTCAATAATATCTATATACTCCTCAAATACCAATACCTTTTTTGCTAAAGTCTACCACTCTGCTAAAAATATCCCCTTCACCTCATCCTCCTTTCTATTCCTACACATATGTAAAATAAATTCTATAAACTTGAATTCCCTTCTTGAGAAATCAAACATTAATCACCCACTTTGCATTGGGCCTGGTTCAGAATGATATTTATTAATCTATGGTGAATACCGAAAATAGAAATCCCTACTTAGCAATGGGTAACATGGGGGCTGCCTTGAGGCATTATGCCAATTCTTATTAGTCTGCTTGATTCTAGGGAAGGAGATTAAATTAATATTCATTATTCTGATTTGCAATATTTTTACTAGTGGCCCTCACCAATATGATACTCTGGTAGTGGCAAGAGGTAGATGTGAATAGACCAACATGTTAAATATTGTGTTATACATTCACATGTTAATAACTCCAAAAACTGTATATCAAAAAATTATGCTTTTAAAATCAGTTTTCTTATAAAGGTAATACAAAGTAATATAACAAGTACTATTTTGAGTTAAATTCTCTGAGTTAAAAATCTCTTGATGCTTTGCATCATGTGACATAAAAGAGCTATGTTTATAAATCGCTCATTCATTCTTTCTATTTTATAGATGGGTCAGAAAAGGGATCAAATCATTTGCTCAAATGATCAGAATAAACAATGTTGGCACCCAGCCCCATAATTCCACCACCCATCACAGAGCCACACAAGGCCATTTGTGAAGTTCTGATAATCAATGTGTCAGCAGAGAGAGGTGGAACCAATGTAAGGAAGAAGCAAGAGAACTAAAATGTTAAATCAAACTATATTTAGAGAATGAAATGTGCTGATTAGCTCTACAGCCAGATTTAAGGAAATTTGCAGATAAAAGGAAGATATCTGCTGGGATTGGTAACAAACTGTTTGCTCAAATCGTGAAAAGAAAACAGAAAAATGGTCTTTAAGTCCCATGCTACACAAAATAAAATCATTGATCCTCTATGGCTGAAACCATGGGGAACCTGTGGATTAAAGGCTGGGAATTGCCAGATGGCCTTTCACACTACATATTATTACTACATGCTACACACTCTTATCCTTTCACACTGTATGTCCATGCCAGAAAAGGAAAATGGGTAAAAAAAAAAAAAGTCTTAAACTGTAATTCAGAGAAACTAAAGATAATATATAAACTGAATTCCCCAAAGACTTGGGGTCCCTCTCACTGTCACTCTCTCTGTCTCTCTCTGTGTCCCTCTGAGTCTCAGGCTTTCTGATCCTCTGCCACTGAGAGAACACCATGTTCTGTCTATAGAGTGTTACCCCTTCTGACCCTAACTCTGGTGTATGCTAGAATTTTTTTCTTACCCTCAGCCAAGAACACTCTCTCAGTGCAGGGCTTGAGCTCTGCCCACACTTAGGGAAATTTGCCCTGTCCTGCATCAGAACCACAGGCCTTAAAACTTTCCTCACTTTGATTTTCTTGATTAGAAACAGCATCAAAATTGCTCCTCATTTTCCATAGTGAAAAATATTGCTTGCTCTTCAAGCAGTTCTTAAAACTGGGATTTTCACACTGTCTGTGTAACAAGCATTTCCCAGGTTGTCTCCCTTCCTAACAATTACTTGCATTCAAGAGGGTAGTTTGTTTTTCATTTCTCTTAAAGGATTTGGTTAGAAATTGAAAAATAGAATATCCTCAACTGAGAGCTTCTTTCATCTCTTGAAATGTAATCTAGAAAACAAAATCAACAAAAAACTTTCAATAACATGAGGATAGTGCCTGTGGAGGTTATTTAAATGCAGGACACAGTTTTTCCTGGTAGGTTGAATGATATTTGCCAAAGAGAAAAGAGCCTACAGAACAAACTTCTGTCATTGTTGATCCACTCCTCTCAATGGTCCTTGAAGGACACAAAAGAAGAAACAAGCTAGGGACTAAGATCTAAAAGACCCAATGTTTATTATCAAATCTGCCACTCACTATCTACGGGACTTTGAGTAAGTCATTTAAACACTTTAAGCCTCAGTTTGCTTGCATGTTAAATGAGAATGTTAAAGCTAAATGATCACATAACGTTCTCTTCAATTTTAAAATTCAAAAACTCTAGTCTTTAGCTTCTACAAAGGGTTTACTCTGAAGACCATCTCATTGTTTACCCACAACCAACACATATATCCAAGTATTCTCCACATTGAAAACTCAGTATTATCTCACACTTTTGGATAAGCCATAAAACCATTCTTCCTTCTGAATTCAGAATGATCATTTTACAACACAAGTCTAGTCATGTCTTTCCCTAGATGAAAACATGTCATAATTCTAATAACTAACACCTATTGAGGACTTACTATGTTTCATGCACTTGTCCTGTGGTTTAAGTTGTTCATTTCTTTCAATAACTCTATGAGGGAACTTTTCTTATTATCATTCCATTTTACAGATAATAAAACTGAGATACAAAGTTCACAATCCTAAATACTGTACTTGCTGCTTCTTCTCATAAAATTATGAAAAATGCATGGTTTCCATTGCCCTTGGTCTAAAGTTCAGTTCCAAACAAGGTTGGTAGAGTCCTTCAAAGACAGTCCTTCAAAGCCATTCCTGGCCATGCCTCTTCCCAATTCTCTGTTGCAACTGTATTGAACTCACTGCAGCAATTCTGGAATGCACCCTTAAGATGATAGGGAGAGCATGCTATTTCCTCTGCTTCTACCATTCTTTTCTTTGCTTGGATAACAGAAATGCTGTGGTTCAGCATGCACCACCTCCGGAAGACTGATGTGATTAGATGCCCTTCCTCTTGTGTGCCTTTATATTCCTGTACTACTCCTAATGCGGCATGCCTCACAGAATATTAAAGTGACCTGTTCACCTTTATGTATCCATCTGCTATAAGCTTTTTGAGAGTGGAAGCTCTGTATTTCTAGGGCCTAACACATGTTTGAGGTGAAATATTTGTTAGATTAATGAAAAAAGAAGGAAAACATGGTTTGCTTTTTTCCTCTATCCATTTCACATTCCTAATATTGTCAGGTTAATTCTTAGAAAATGTAGCAAATTCTATAGTGTTCTGAATCAATTTTTCATTTCTTCTTCCCCATTAAAACTTATTCATTCTATGATCTCTTCTATTAGAGTCTTGATCTACTTAACCATTTTTCTAATAGTGGCTCAAATTTCCCCACCAGCTTCCCAAAGGAGTGAGTTCAAGCAATGTAGGCATTGAAGTAGATGAGATATTTCTGACCATGTCCACCAAAGGGCCTGCCTGCTTTGTGAACACATAAAGACCCTGTTGCAGCATTATTCACTTTTGACTTTCAGAAACATATAAATTTGATATTCTCCCAATCAGGATGATTACTGGGGATGGTATAGAAAAGTATCTCTAATTCATAAAAGAGTTGTTTTACTAATTGTAAATATTTGCCTGACATTTCCAGATTTTGCAAATATTTCTGAGATTATTATGTTTTAACTCTCAAATTTATACTTAAAAGAATAAAGATATAACTTTGACAGTTCCGTTCAGAGCAAATAACATGAAAAAGATCTGGTATCAGAAAACTAAATTGTTTCTCCCCATGGGAGAAAGTATAAGAAATGTTGGGAAGAAAATTCTTTACTTTGCAGTTTGCACCATGCCTGTTGAAAAGCCAGGACTCCTTGACACTTTGCACCTCTACTGTTGACTGCCTTTCACAGTTTCTCGGACCTAAGATTTGAGGTTTCTGGATTGTAAACACAGAAACAGGACAGAATGTGACTGTGGAGCCAATAATGTTTGTTATAAATTTGAACCATTCTAAGGCCTTCTAAGTCTTTAAAATTGTTTGCAAGAGACTGAAGAAAACAGGTTGACAATAAGGGAGCAGGAGCAGCCTATTGCTAGTTCAGAGAATTCTGAAGACAGCAAGCATAGATTGACTAGAGGTGTGTTCTATGTGGAGAAATAAGATAAGCAAATCTTTGTGAATTTGGTGGCATTAAGTTAGCTTCTGAGATATCTAAATTTGGGTTGGGCATCCAAGGTTTAGTTCTGCATGAGATGATAACTAATCCCATAGCATCAAGAGTAAAGAATTATTGCAGAAACTATTGCTTCCAACAAACAGACAAACAAGCTTCTTTGCCCATATCACATTAACATAGACAAGTTTAATATTTAAATCCTATGGAATTATCCCCTTTGGAGTTAAGATGATTTTGACTTTTAGGACCTTGTAAACAACTTAACTCTAAAAGCTAGGAGGGAGAATAAGAGCCCTCTGCCAGGCCCTTTCTCATCTGATCCTTCTTAGAAGTTAATTCTGAGTTCATCATTGAAGTGTTATATACCTCTCTTCTCCTCCTTCATCTTGCGAAATAGTAGCAAAATATCAATAACACTTGGCACTTTACATAGAACATTTACATGTATTATCTTGGTCTTATCAACAACCTTGACATCAGGCAGGCCAGTTGTTACCACTCTGCTAGAGCCCGCAGGCTAAGATCGAACAGTTCCTGAGAGAGGGAGTGAGGATTGAGAAAGATAGAAAAAGAGATAGAGAGATAGAGAGAGAGAAAGAGAGAGAGAGAGACAAAAGATAGAGTCGTGAGGGCTCACAGTGAATACTGTGGCACTGAGTTTATTTAACACTGCATATTTATACCCTTGACAATGCATGAAAAACAAAACCCACACATCTGTAAACAATTGCTTGACATTTATGTAACTTCTCTCACCAGTTTTCCACTAAGCCAAACTACCTCCATCTGCATGGAGCCAGCCTGCTCTGCAAACTTCTAGTTTGCAGGCAACTTTAACCCAGTCTATAGGGCCTCCAGCTGTAGGGCATTCAGCTATAGGGCATTCAGCAAGAATGGCTCCCAACACCACCCCAGTTTAGGAGATAAGAAAATTGACTATCAAAAATGTTAAATGACTTAACAAAATTCTTAAAGCTAAAGGATAGTGCAGCTAAAATGATAATCCTGGCTTTCTATCTCTAGAACCAGAAATTGTTCCACCAGCCCTGTAGTCTTTCTTATTTCGCTTATGAGATCCCGATATATATAATTATTCATATAATAACAAGAACATGTTAGGCTCTCCATAAATATTTGTGGAATAAACCAATGACCATTGGAAGGAGAGAGGAGGAAACTTACTATGTGTCTGGAGAATAGAAAGGTACCAACACAGAGAAGAATCTCATTCAACCCTCACAGCTATTCCATGAGGCAGCTACTCCATCTTACAGTGTCAAAACAAACAAACAAACAAACAAAAATCATGAATTTTTGAAGTACTTCAGTAGGTAACTTTTCGAAATATTATTATGAGGCAGGAATTATGTAAATTATTTTATATAATTGTCCCATTTAACCTTTACAACAATTTAATGAGGTTGGTAGTATCACAATTTTCCCCATTTTATAAAAACTAAAGCTTAGAAAAGTTAAGCAGTTGGGCCTGCATTAGAGAGAGAGCTGAGTTAAATTCAAACTCAGATTCTGACACTTGCCCACTGGATAGGCCTAGGTCTCCCCTGCTGAACAAGCCTTGCTTGGTCCCCAAAACTGTGAGGGCTGGAGTCAGGATTTATGCTCAGACTTTACAGCTCATTCCGTTTCATCTAGAGCATACTGCCTCCTGGGTAACTTGCTCACCTTGAAAGACTGAAGTACCATAACAATCAAACATTGTTAAAATCTTTGTTCTCCTAATAAATGTTCTGTAGGAATCATGTACTTGATATAAATAAAATAAATTTTTAAAATTGGTCTTATAGAAATTCTCTATGTGAGAAGAAACCATAAGTTCTGCTTTTTTTGAATTGTCTATTTGCTTATATTACAGTGGTCAATACCACAAACTTGTAGGCTCCAAATCCCCCATTAACTTCAAAATAGGTGCTGTTATACATTAAATATATTTAAATATATTTTGACATGTAACCAAGGATTGTGCCTACTTTGTAAAGAATACTAAGATGAAAGTAAAGTTGCTACAAATAAGAGTACGATCTCAAGATCTGTATGTAAATTACAAATTTGTTCCTCCCTCTTGCTGATAGGAACAACTAAAACTGTGACATACAAACATTTTAAAGTTGTAAAGTTCTGCGGTGTGATTTTAGTTTTCAAACATTTGTACCTTCTGTCTCTCAAAAGCAAAATGAAAATGTGTGTATGTTTTCTAAATTTAGCATGACTTTTATGTTAAGATCTTTTTAAAAATTTAATGACACTGCCTGAGATAGTTGTGCCATGTTGCAAAACAAGAATTTGGAATAAGTGTTGAGTGATACCAGAACCCTAGCCATATAATTTCAACAAAAGGAGTCATTGGAAAATTGATTTGTGGAAGAAAAATGCCAAAAATATTATTTCTCAAGCAAAGACTATTACATCAACATTTAGTCAAATAAAGGAGGTGGGATATATTAATAAAAGCTATAAATTAATTCAATTCTGCAAATATTTATTAAGAATTTACTTTATGCTCATAATTATATAGGTCCTGTCTTTGATACAATGATGAAAAATATATGGTTTTTGTCATCTTAGAATTTACATTCCAGTGGAAGAAATGAAATAGACATATACAAGAAAAGGTAGAATGGAATGGAATGGTTTAAATAATATAAGAGTATTGAAGTTGAAAGAGATAAATGTCAGGGAGGAAAATTTAGATGGATCCTTGGAGGAGAAAATGCTAGAGATGTGCCTCCTACTCACAAAACAAGGGGGAAATATCAATACACATCAATCAGGATGCCAATCCAATCCTATTTTATCATTCTGAAGCATCTGCTAAGTTTAGACAATCTGTTATTCTTCCCTTCGCTTCTCTTCTAGTTTGCCTTCTCTTCCTCTCTTTTTCTCTTTCTTTCTCTCTCTCTTTATTTTTTACCTCCTTTACTTACCCATATGTGTCCTAAAAATGTTCCTATGAGCCTTTCTCATATGCTATGTATTCCCTCTGGTGACAACATCTTTCATATGCCCACCATATGCTGTCTCCAAATTAACATCCTTTGTTCCAGCAGTTGCTTGAGCTTCAAATCTATATGTTTAAACATTTACAGTACATCTCCACTTGGTTACTTATTGACATCTAAACACAATATGTTCAAAATCGTATTTGATTTCTCTCAAATGTGCTTCCTTTCCTGAAATCCCTACCCCATGAATGCTACTGCACCCCATTGAAGTAGGGGGATATCCCAACCTCATTTCACTCATTCTCATTTCTCTTTTCAGGAAGTTAGTAATGCTATGGATTCTACTTCATCAGTATATACCTTGGTTCCACCTTCTTTATGACCTCTGTAAAAGGAATTGAGGCCTTTTGGCTGGCAGTACTCTTCTTTTTGTATCCAACTCATCCTCAACTATTTTCTTGCTGCAGAGTAAGACTTCTAAATTTCAACTGAACTGTCTTTATCCAATATTTGTCCTAAATATTGTGTGAAATAACAGAAGGATTTCTAACTCTGATGTCCTTGCATATAAGGCTCCTGTCTATCTCTCTAAGCTGAATATTTAAGCTTACTCCTTCATATCTTGCTTTTTTACTCACTATCTCCTCCCCCCAACCTAAATATACAAAATTACTTTCAGGGATACAAAAGTATTATGCTGTTAAATGCCTTTTTGTCTATAAGTTTTTCTTCTGTCCTCTTGTGCAGTTATACAGTCTTGAAAATTCAGTTCAATTGTAATCTATTTTTTCAAATATAATCTATCCACAATTTTATTTATATGAACTTTCTCTGTTTCCATAGAACAAATGCATATTTTTATCAAAATTGCTTTTCATTTACATGCCTCCCCCCTCCAACTAGACCAGTTTTTTAAACTTTTGGGGAGTCATGTACACTTAAACCTTTGAGATTCTAATAAACACTTTAGATCTACTTTCTAACAAAATGTAGTCACACAAATTTTGCTCATGATATCAGGTGACATGCAGGTACCTATCCAAGAATTTACAAAAGAATCCCAGGGACTCCAGACTAAGTGTTTCTGCTTAGATAGCAAACTATTTGAAGGTAGAAGCCATATTTTTTCTTTTAAATGACTTTCTCTCTCCAGTATCTAACATAATTCCTAACATAAAGTGTTACTTATTATTAATAAATAAATGTTTATTAAATGAATGAAGGATAGGTCTTTGACATTTGGGTATGGTAGATGGTTGAAGAAAAGAAAGTGGTCTTTTAAGACAGATGTAACAACTTGATTGATTGCAAATTCTGTAAAGAAAGAGACTGGTTTTAACCATATAGCTAATGTATAGTTAGTTCTCTTTGTAAGTAGTTAAAACAGTGAAGATAAAATTTAGGGCTCAGTTAATGCTTTCTAATAAAGTTTAAAATATAAACTAGAGGCCTCATAACCTTAATCATTTGCCTAAAAATTATTAAATTAATAAAATCTAAGAATATTTAATTTTTTGCTACTTGCTCCAACCTGCCTGCTTTCAGTACCTCCAGCTGAAAGATAAATGAAATAGTCTATGCAATTAAATAATAATAAAATTAAGGATTTGTCACAGTTTAAACATCATGTATAATGTGTTGCATCATCATAAATCTGATTTGAGGAGTTTGTGAGTTTTCACGTGGTTCACTAATTATAATGGTGAAGTTGCATTGAAAATTCATTCCTACTTCTCTAAGAAAAAGAAAAGATTAGATTAGAGTAACTATTACAATTGGAGATGTCAAAAACAGTTGTATATAGTGGCATAAAAATTGAATCCAAGAGATATATCCAAACTAGTTTTTCTGCTACCTCTAGCCCTCAGAAGGCTGTTCAAAAGTTGTCCCTGCTCAGAAACAGTAGACAATCAAAATGGTTCTTCTGGTCATAAATACACATTATACCTCCTTTCCTTAGATGGCCTAAAATCCAATCAATAACATATGCTTTAAAGCACACTGCATTGATAATGGTTGATAACCTAGACTTTGGAATCAGATAAATTGGAATTCAAACCCCTGCACCATTAATTTTAACTGTAGTATTTTGGACAAAGTATTTTGTAGATGAAGAAATTGGGGTTTTCAGGGATTAAACAAGAAAATTTAGTTTTACAAAATGGCACCCTCTAAATTATTATTATTTTAGATAAGTACATTTTGCACATTAAATTGGAAAGTAATTATACAGAGAGTTGAATTTTACTTTGCAAGAGAAATTTTCTTTCATGGTATGTAATCAGAAAGCCATGAATGAAGCAGTGGCAGCCCAGGTTTTAGAAATTCCAGTAATCACTTAAAATGATATAAATTGCAAATGCACAGTCCAATGATTACTTATTGAAAAATCTTAGTAAATATTTACTGAGTGAATGGTAGAATTAAAAGAAACACTTGATAAATATATAATGATACATTAAATGTAGATAGCTTTTCCAAAAATATTTGCACATGATGGTTTCACAAATATGAAAGATGTGGTACAAAAATTTTTTTCCTATTGTCATAAACCTGTTAGAATTAGATGTGTGAATAAAACATGGATCACAAAATCAAGAGTTGAGATGCCCATGAACATCAGAAATTTCAAAAAAAGCAACCAGCAGGATCTAAAGATGATAGGTCATAATGTAGAAAGAAAAGAGAGAGACCATGATGGTTGTATACCACTAAAGTGATGAGGTAACAGAAGTTATAAGAAAACTGGGATTATATAGGAAGAAAAAATAGAATTAAAGTGTAGAGAAAAGGTGAGGTTTTAAAACAGAGAGCCTGACTTGTCCATAATAGAGAAATGAAATTTGCTGCTAGATTTAATGAATTCCAGCCAATGGAGATCTCTTTATTAACTTATTTGTATGCGGTAACTTGAGTGATTTTTTGAATTAAAATAGCCCAACTGTGTTTCTTCAACATCTCAACTTCAAATCTATTAATGGAACAGAAATATGCCTGGCTATACTACATAGAAAGTTCTGTTCTACCTGAAAATTAGTTGTCTCCAAAGAGAAACACAGCCCTCACACATGATGACCCATACAGTATATTAACAGTTTCCATTAACACAACTTAGCCAATCTTTCCCTTTTTAGCTCCCAAAAGAATGTGACCTGAAATACAGAGCAATGTACATACGCTGGTGGTATGTGGTTAGAAGTAGAGAGAAATCCTTCCAACAAAGAATTAACAATTTAAATAGAGTAGAAATAAAATAAAAGTATGTAATCAATAATTACCAATAATTAGTGTTTTGGGAGGGGATCTTGTAGTGGTTGAGACCACTAACTAGCCCATAATAACCATTATCTTACTAACCATTTCCTTACTAACAGCAATGATCAGCAATGATGGTGAGCAATGATGCCAGCTAAAATGAGACATTTCCCAATCAGCCTTATAAGGCTATGTGATGCCATTTTGGCTAAAGAAATTTAAGCAAATTTTCAGGATAGGACTTCTAGAAGGATTCTGAAAAGGTTGCTAGACATCTGAGATTTGTTTGTTCTTCATCTCTTCTTTTGGCTTCCTGCCTAGAATGAAGATACAGTGACAGAATGTCCAATATCCATCTTGAACCATAAAGTCATTTCTAAAATAAAAGGCTAGTAAAATAGAAGGATTATGGGTCTCTGATGACTATAGAAATACCCTTCTATGAGAGGGGCAAAAATTATCTTACTTAAACTATTATTTTGAATGATCCACTATATGCATTTCAACTTAATCCCATATGAACAGCCTGAAGGTGCTAATATAATAGTTATAGTGTGGGGTGAGATGTTTTTTGGGGAGAAGTTAGAACTTGAATAGTGATTTTTAAATCCTTACTTTACATATGACTAAAAATTAGACTGATGGCCATATCTGGCCTGGTAGGGCAGATTTCTATGTTCTTTGACAGGGAGTAGAGAAAGATTTGGAAACACAGCTAGCAGATCATTAGGTAGCTGTAATAGTAAAACTGACCTCAGCCTTGGCTCCACATCTGTATAGGCATTTTCATCATGGCATGGGCAGTAGGAGGAAGAAGAGAGAACAGAAATTTGCATGACAATATATACCAGACAACTTTCACCTGTTGTGTGTTCTTGAACTTAGAGTCAGTTTTCTCATTTTTCCTAGACTCTAAGTCAAATCTCATGTCATTTTCAGTCACCAGTGCAGGACATCAATTTCTTGAAGTATCTCAGAAGTACCTAAAAACAATCTAGACATTTTTGGTGAATGACTTGCCGGGCACCTCTGGTACTTTCATGCTTCTGCCGTTTCCTGCTGCATACTGTTTCTGATCTCTGGAATCCTCTTGCTGTTAATACTGTATGACAGTTTGTATTCCAGTCTATAAAACCCTGTAACACACACACACACACACACACACACACACAGACTTATTTTGTTCCCTTCAACAGAAGCAATCTTTGCATTTTAATTTGGTTTCTTTGTCTGCCAAAGATCTAGCCTAGGTTTGCAGCACTGTGCAAGAAATCATTCACTCTGCTCTGCCACACTCCACTCTGACCACTTAGAACATTTATATTAAGTCAAATATGTGGTGCCTGCTCCTGTCTTCTTTCAGCTGAGTTCCCTTCCAGGAAGTTCCTTATACAAATAGAACTCTGTTGGGCTGTGCTATCAGTTGCCAGAAACCTCTAAACTCACCAATGTCGGCAGTTTAGGATTAATCTGTGATTTACGATTCATAAGAATTATTATATCAGGTGATGCTTCTTAGCTTGAAAAGCAGATTTTAATTTCAAGGATTAGACAAGTGTAAGCTTTAAGGAAAGGAAGTATTATTTGCTTCTATCTCAACACTTGCTTCATTTTAGCCAAGGAATGCAGGTAAAAAAGCCAAAAGCTTTCCTGGCTTTGGATCAGTAAACAAATACAACCACAGTGTAAACACACAGTGTAAACACACAGCCTTGGGGAGAAGAGGTAAATGCCAGGTGGGTAGTAAAGCCTATTTCTGATGATGAAAGGTATCAACCCAAGACTGAATGGTACCATGCCAATTAGATCCTCTGGATAATGAATACAAGAGGCAAGAGGCAAGAAGTTAGGGAGATTCAGTGCAAGGATAAGAAGTCTCTACTCACAGCAATGTCAACGTGACCATTCCCTGGAGTCAGGCTCTTATCTCCCTCAGGTTAACTTATCATGTCCTTAGCATTGGCACCCTTAAAAATATTAAGGGACAGATCAGTCAGGAAAGATTTTAGGCCTATCCCCTTTGGCTCACCTACTAGATAAACCAGAGAAATACATCATACAGATCAGCTCAGTAGTACTTATATATTCTGAATACTGGCACACATCTATCCATTTTTTTTTACAGAACATAGAACTGATAGTAACTACATAGTAGTTTGTCAGAGATAGTGAGCCAGGCATACAAACTCAAAAAATATCTCCTCCACTTTTTCATGACACTTTTATAGATCTAAGTGACTTGCCCATGGTAAAAAAAAAACTAGTAACTAGAGAAACTTAGGTCAAACCCAGATTTCTCTGATTCCTTGATGGCACTTTGAATGAGTCATAATATTAAGAAGAGTGTCCCTATGAAATTCAAAAGACTAAAAGGAGAAAAAAGGGTGAACTAGCAACCTCTTAAGTATCAGTTAAATCTAGTCCTTTTCTGTCCCTTGGTCCATCTGCTGTCGTAGTGACCAGATCTCTAAGGGCTTTGCAGCTACCTGAAAGCATCTTGTCTGATGCTGGTGTGGGTGTAATATAACTCTCACCTCCTTCCTGGGCTGGAATGCAGTGGAACCTCACATGATGTTCACACATGCATAACCCAGAAAACCAGGGACCTTAATTCCCTATAGAACAAACCTTTAACCAATGGAAAATGTGGATTTTTTTTTTTCCTCTCCTTCACCAGTAGGCTATTCTGAGATGTAGTTTATATAGCTTCTTAAGGGCTGTCTTTTAGAATCAAGCATTCTCATTCCCTTTCTTCCTACTTTCCTGCTTCATTGACTATAGTGTAAGGGGAGGCACGTTACTGTAAAGTACTTTCCTATGTGTCATTCAGAAGTCACTATCATAAAGTATAGTTAGCATAAATAATGCTTTAGCATGTCATGAGGTTTATTAAATTTAATAAACCATAGTATTTTAATGACAAAGCAATGATGAGCAGGTGTCCATAATAAAAAAAGGTAAAAAGCCAGACTATTATTGCTAGAACTGTCCTTATAAATGGCGTTCTTCAAACTTCTCATTTTATATGAGGAAACTATAACCAGAGAAGTTAAGTGACCTCTTTCAAGTCACACAGCCAATTGATGGCAAAGCCTGGGTGGCATCTAGCTCCCCTAAATTTCAACACTGTGCTTTTTAAATTACTTCACAATACTGATCCTGACCAATGATATCAACCATCTGTCCACTTGGCAGTTTTAGCACACAGAACAGAGAGTGGATCATCAGACCCCTGCAGTTTGATAAAAAGTATCACTAAGTGCTCCAACTTGTCATTCTCTGTTCTTTTACATCTTTTTGGTTGTTAATCAGTTTACACAGCTGCTTTCATTTTAGAAAGAGGCAGCCATGATTATGGTACATAAATATTCAATCTACCTAATAACTGCATTCTCAAATGTAAATTATTTTGAATCAGTTCCCCAGAGTGCAATATCTCTAAGTAAATTACCACATAAAATTCTCTTTCTCGAACTGGAGAGTCAGAGGACAAGACTTCAGAGCATGAAACTACAGCAACATTTGAATGTCTGCCCAAAACAGAAGCCAGACTCCAATACATATGGCTTTCTCCTCCTCTTTGGTTCCGATTCATGAATGAAAAGTTTGCTCCAAAATTCATGTCAGTTTAATTCAACAAACATCTGTTGAGGATCCCACTATATACAAGAAGCCTAGCTAATAGAAACTCAGCAGTCTCTTTAAGAATCTGCTCAATTCCTTTCTCTTCCTCAAAAATCTTTCCCAGATACTGCAGCTCTCTCTCCCTGAGTGACAAGAGCACTTAACCAAACTAATTATAATAATGAGAACATCTAGGTGGCATAATTAGTACGACTCTTTTATTCTTCCAAGTAAAGACTTCAAACGCAATGAGAGCAGAAACTATACGGGTGTATTTTCTGTTCACTGCTGTAATCCCAAGTATCTAGCAGACTCGACAGCATGTATTAAATACTTGGACTAATCATTGAATCAGCCTCGCTCCTCACCCAGTAGGACAACCAACTTGTCCCAATTTGCTGGGGACTATCTTAATTTTGCACTAAAAGTCTTACATTCCAAGATACCCCTAAGGTCTCAGGCAAATGGGAGAAGGTTGGTCATCCTACTATTAGGCATTCACAAGCTGGTCAACTTTAAGAACCATGTCTTCTAAAAGTGTGTAACCTGAGGTTCTGCTGGGCATGTAATAAATAATAAACATACATTTATCCTGATTTTTTCCCTAGACACTATCTAACTAGAACTCTTTCTAAAGAGATTGTTTTCCCAGACTATTCACAAAAATCTACTAATACTACCCTCATATGACTAGAATTATCTTGGAGGATCTTTTCTCTGGCAAGAAATAAATTCCCCTGTCATTAAAATCTGACGCACAAAGATGCTCAAGTGACCTAGGATCAGGGCAGTTCAGAGGCAAGAGAAGAGCATAGTGACCCAGCAATTCCCTGTGAAGGACCATGAAGGTCTCAGAAAACATCAAAGTGAGGAGAGGCAATTTCCTTTGGTTATTAGTAACTGACTTTATCTTGTAACCCTTGGATGCAGTAGAACAGGCAGTCTATTTTTTTGTCCCACATCCTGAAGGTGTGCATTAAAAGCTATAGAAAGCATTCTTCTTTAGCTCAAGATTTTACATTAACTTAATTGATTCAACTGAAGTCTTCTCTATGTTTCAGATACTGCAACACATACATGATAATTATATTAAAAACAGGAAAGTATATAAAGTAAAAAATTTCAAGTAGTTTCCACTTCACACCCAACCCTCCCCAAAGCTTTCCCTCCAGAGGAAACTGCTGTAAATGGTTTAGTGTGTATCATTCTTGTTTTTTTTTTCTTGTGGAATTCATGCATATATACATGCATGTATATAGATACACACATACACGCATACATACACACATGTATATATGTATATATAATTTATTCAGAAACAGAATAATTATTCTACATTTGTTATTTTACCTATCTCTCTGAGAGAATTTCCTATTCTATTCATATAGAATTACTTCATTATTTTAAAAGCTTCATGATGTACCATCATCTGAATGTAATAATCTATTTCCCTTTTTACACATTTAGTTTGCCTTTAAGTTTTTGCTGTCATTATTATTGCTACAAAACAATCTATGCATGTTTTATTGCTGTATTGAAATATATGTAAATATATGATTTAAATTTGATATATCTATTTAAAGGGTGTGATGTTTTTGAGGGAAATTTAGTAGTATCTGAGAGTACATAAATCACCATATTTTTACCAACCCTAAATATTATTAATCTTTAAAAATTGGTAATATGAGAGTGAAAATATATCTTACTGCCATTTTAATATTGATTTTCATGATTATTAGTTAAATAATTGTTATTCATTAAATCAACAACTCTTTTTAGAATACTTGTAATATGTAAGGCCTCTTCTAGGTGCTCTTATTAGATTGGGGATACAGTGGTAAGTAAGACAGACATGATCCACATTCTCATGAAATTTATATTCTGCCTCAGGGAAACAGTGTTGGGTGTTTATAAATTCTCTAAGTCAAAATAAAGTATGGAATGGAAGATGGAGAGTAACTTGGGGACATGATATATTTTTAAAATTTATTTATTTTAATTAGTTTCAAGTATACAGTACATAGGTTAGACATCTTTATAGTTCATAAAACAATCCCCCCAATTGTTCCCTCTCTTCCTTGACCCTCCACCTAGCCAACATATTTAACTGCACTCCCTATGCCATGTTCCCCATCCCCGTGACCACCCATCAACTACTAATTCATACTTCTTTAAACCTTCGCATCATTTACCCATCCCCTCAACCTCTCTCCCCTCTGTTAGTCACTAAATTTTCCACTATATTTGTGTCTGTTATTGATTAGTTTGTTCTTTTTGTTCCTTAGATTCCACATATAAGTGAAATCATAAGTGTTTATTTTTCTCTATCTGAATTAAATACCTTCTAGGTCCATCAAAGCAATGTCTTTTTCCATCCCCTTCTTTTTAGTCTGTGTGTGTCTTTTAATTTGAAGTGAGTCTCTTAAGGGCAACATGTAGGGGTCTTGTTTTACTTTCCATTCATCCATTCTGTCTTTTAGCTGGAATACTTGTTTTCCAATTCAGGTACTTTAGATAGGAATGTAACTGTTACCATTCTTTATTCCTGTTTTTGATACATGATTTTTCTGCTTAAAGAAGTCCCTCCAACATTTCCTGTAATACTGGCTTAGTGGTGATAAATTCCTTTAGCTCATTTTTGTCTGGGAAGCTCTTTATCTGTCCTTCAACTCTAAATAATAGCTTTGCTGGATAAAGTATTGTTGGTTGTAGATCCTGGGTCTTCATCATGTAGAATATATATATAAATATTTTTTTGCCAAGCCCTTCTGTCCTACATAGGTTTTTTTTTTTTGAGAAATCAGCTGCCAGTCTTATGGGTGTTCTTTTGTAGGTAACTATTTGCTTTTCTCTTGATGCTTTTAATATTCTTTCTTTGTATTTAACTTTTGGCATTTTAATTATGATGTGTCTTGGTGTGAGCTTCTTTGGATCCCTGTTTTTTGGGAATTCTCTGAGCTTCCTGTGCATTTTCTTCATGAGGTTAAGGTAGTTTTCCATCATTATTTCTTCAAACAGCTGTTCAACATCTTGTTTTCCTTCAGGTATACCTATCAGTTGGATATTTTGACCTTTAATAGTGTCTCATATGCATCTTTATAACAAGTCTTTTGAACTCTGCATCTATTAGATTACTTAACTCTATTATATCTGGATGTCTGTTCTGTTCTCTCATATAGTTTCTGCTTTTTTGTCTTCCCATTTTGGCTTCCTTTCTATGTCTGTTTTTATGCACTAAGCAAAGCTCCTAAGTCTCTCAGTCTTATTGGTGTGGATTTGTGAAGCAGGTGTCCTGTGGCACAGTCCTGAGAGGGATTCAGATGCAGACCAAACTTAGCCCAAGATTTTACCCCTCAGGGGCCACCTGTTAAGATTCAGAAAGCAATTCACAGATGCTGTGCTTATAGTTGCCTCAAAAGGCTACACCAGAAACCAAGGCCAACTGCTTCCAGTGTGAGTCTAGGTGCTGCTCAACAAGGAGCACCTGACTTGCTGAGGATGTACCTGGATGTGGCTTGGGTGGGGCAACAAGTTGGGGTTTCAGGGAATCCTCTGAGCAGAGCAACCTCTGTTATCCAATTTGATGACATCTCCACTATGGGGCACCATGTCCATACACTGAAAGTGGAGAGGGCTCAACAGAGAATAATGGATACCTCTAGCACTTCTGTACAGAGTGAATCTTGCCTCAGCCCTCACTTCAACAATGTCTCCTTGTAAATCCCTGGTGCCCACTGTGCACAGCCAAATTGGTACTGGTGCTCTGAACGAGCAGGTCCATCACCACAAAAATCCACTCGTGGATGCATTCCCTTTAAGAGAAGTCTGCCACTGCCACAGATTCTGTTTCACTCAGCTGCTGGAGACTGGTCAGCCCCACATCCTTGCCCTGTCCTACCTTCTGCCGTTGCAGGGTGATTTCTTGGATTTCTCCCTAGTTGTATGGCTTGTTCATCTAGATTAATTTTTCCTTTCTACTTTCTTTGTGTTTACATCACAACTTTGATTTGGTCACCAGAGGGATGAACAGAGCCTCTATCATCCATGTCATTTTTTTTCCTGGGGGCATAATATCTTATATAGTGTGGGCATAGAAGGTATCTCTGACAATAGGACATTAAAACAGAGATCTGAAAGACAGTGAGAGAATGAGCCATGTGGATATCTTTAGGAAATAGGGTTTCAAGCAGAGGAAATTGCAGAAACAAGCTTGGCATGTTCAATTTCTTGGCCATTTGTTATTTTTTGGGGTGTTATTTGTTAAAACATTTTCTCTATGTTCTCACAGGGTTATTACTTTTTCTTATTAATAAATAGAAACTCAATATATTTTGGATATTCTTCATTTTTTATTTATGTTGCAAATATTGTCTCCCAATTTAATTGTTTTTTATTTACAAGAATTCTATGTATGGTATTCTATTGTTCTTGTAAACAGGAGTTTTAAAGTTTTGTGTTTTATAGAAGATTTTCCTGAACTTGCATTTTTTGTGCATGAAAATAGAGGTCATAAGCATTCCAGATCAGTTACCTTCAACTGCCTTATTTCTGACAGTTTTTCTCACCCTTCTTGTATTCTTGAAGGAGCCCTTTGCCTTACTGCCATGTCCTAGGGAAGCTGCAGGACTCAGGAATCACTACTGGCAGCTGTCATCCTTTCCAAGACATGGATCTATTTCATAAAACCACGGCAATATACCAGATACATGTTTTTTTCACCTTCAGATGATAAAGAAATGAGATGGATTGATTTACTTGGGTTCAGAGATAACCTCAGACTGATATATTTCTAGACTTTCCTCTATGTGATTCTTAAAATAATTTCATGAATGGGTTATTCATAAATTCCTACCCATTCATATATCCCTAAGATTCCAGGAAAGTATTTAACAAGGGAATTCAGAGTATGAGTAAATGATCCCTCAAATGTCCGGAGGACAGATAGTTCAGCGGCTTGGGTTGATTAGAAACTCCTTAAATGTGTTCTAGATTTGGATACATTAGCTTTAAAATAAATCCTGAGGGCATGGTTCTCACAGCTGGCCAAGTATCAGGATTATCTGTAGGGATTTCTGAAAATGCAAACTGAGAATCAAGAAATTGTAATTTACTAGGTCTATGGTGAGCCTTGAAAGTATGTATTTTTAAAGCCAAAATGGTAATTCTGGTGTCCATCCATGCTTAGGAGGCCTGAATACAAACATTAAGCTCATACCACACTTTTTATCAATTTTATCATTATCTATATTTGTTTATCTGTTTTATTTCCAAAACAACTTCAGAGTACTTGAATATTATGAGCTATTTAATAATATTTTATAAAAATTTTAACTGTCTAATGTTTTATAAAAATGGAGTGTAGATACTTTTAGTCATTCAGCTTTGTGAAATGAAACACTAATGTTTCCCCCTCAAAGAAGTGCCTCTTGTGGCAACACACTTCAAGTTTGTAAGTTTTGTTCTTGAATATAGGGTATTTTAACTGGCTTTTGTTTTATTTCTTCCCAACAGTTTTTTATTTCCTTAGAAGTAAGATTTTAAAATATTTTTTTATCATAACATTCAAAAGGGTCAAGAACAATATTGAAAGCAGAATAGTGGTTTATAAATATATACTATATGACCACATGCTCCAGAAACTGAATAAATCAAGAAAATGAATAAATCACTGTTATATTTTAAGGGTTTGTTGTCTAAACAAAATAATTAGGTTCTCTATGTACTATCCATAAAGAAATATATCTTGTTAATTAACAATCATCATAAAAGTCACCTCAGCTCTAAGGACCAATAAAAGAACTTTCTTATCTTGAGTAAAGTTCTAATCCATAGAGAGGATAGCCAATTGATGTGGTTAGAAAATAAAACACATATAGTAATTCAAATATATAAAGAAAGTTATTTCTTTCTGAAAGAAAAAATTTGAAGGGTAAAGGAGATATGAGAAACATGTAGAGGATACAGTTCCAGGCAGCTTTTGCTATTTTTATGACTCTAAGAAAACATTGTAGGAGTATGTCATTCCAACCCCAATCACAAGACAGTAAAATACTATCATTTGCCCTAACCTCTAGACAACAGCAAAACTAAGTTTATGATTCTCTCAGGAATCTATGATTCACTTTGAAAGAATCAGAGGCCAACACAAACTGTCAAGTCTTCTGAGCCATGTTGGGGCAGAGCTGTACACATTTTCAGACCTTCATCTTAGAAACTCTGTTTTACTAAAAGCATCCTGAATTCAGTTAGAAGCTTTTCTATGTTTCCCATCATCTAGCTTCTTACTTACGTCTCCAATCTTAGTTTCTCCCTAGGCTCCTCGCCACCCACTCTGCACTCCAGAAAGACTAGCAAAAACAAGACAACATAAGTATCCTCATTTTCTTCCCCTTTCAACATTCTAAGGAGACTGTGTTTGCATTACTGAACTTTTGTATTACTTAGATCCTTGTATGGTCAAGATAATGGAAACAAAGAAGCTAGGAAAAGCTAAAATGATAAAACACAGAACAAAAAAATTATGCTACCAACATTATTCCTTCTAGCCATTACTAGTAACTATGAGTACAAAAGAGTAGGCCTCTTTTCTCAAGGAATTTTGGGGATGTCTTTGGTGTGGCTTATGCTGTACAGTCCTCTCCCAGTGGATTAGACCATGGGTAGACCTTACCTTGCTCAGCTCTATCTCCTTAGTTACCCTGCTTCTCCCTGAAGAACATTCTCTGAGTGAATCACATGCAACCTTTCTCTACCTCAGGCTCTGTTTCTAAGACACCTGAAAAGAAAAAAAGGCCTTAAAAAGACTTTCAAAGTTTTGCTATGGGTTCTATGACTTACTACAATTCTAAGCTTTTTGGTATTAGCATTTTTTTCTTTTAATTACATTACTGCATGGAGATAGTCTTTTGCGCAAAATTAAAAGGGCCTAGGTTATTCATATTACAACAAACTTCTCAGAGTTCCATTAAATGTACCTTACCTGCTCTTTAGATCTTCTTACATGCTGTTCTCTAGGTCTAGGACAACTTCTATTTATTATCTATCTATCTATCTATCTATCTATCTATCTATCTATCTATCTCTCTATCTATCATCTATCTATTTTGTCTAGGAAACTATCCTTACTTTAGATTCTTCCAAGAAAGCCTCCCAGATCTCTTTCTACCCTTTAGGGCCTACCCTAAATCTATGTTATATACCTCTCTCTCATGAATTCCTGTGATGTTCTGTACATCTTTTAGCCATGAGATATTATAAACTCAAAAAGGACATAGAATAAATCTATCTTGCTCATTTCTAGAATTCCTAGAATTTAATGTGGTACATGACACATAATAGGAATAACATTTTAAATTAAAAATAAGTGAATGCATGAATGCTGACAAAGAGAAAGTTTTTTTTTGGATGGTACTGTTTATCTTGTGATACCTAGAAAGGGCGTGGACATGGTAAAGGCTTGGGGCAATTTTTCTCAACAGGTGGATAACTGTACTTTACCCCTTATATAGCTTTCTCCAACTTGTTCTTTGCCACCATTCCAAAGTAGTGTTGCAGATGGCAGGAAGGGGTACTCGATGTTGCATTTGAAAAAAATCTTGCATTATGATCACTAAACTAGAAGCTACCCTAATGGAAAAAATTGTGTTTTATTCACTTCTTTATTCCAAAACTCTAGCACTGTGCTTAGCAAATAGACAATGTTCAGAAAATATTGAATAGGCAAATGAGTTTAAGCTTTCTGAAGCACAGTCTAGTGCCATATAAATTCATTATGAATAAATTTCTGAATCTGACTTTCCTACCTACCATTTTTATTGCCATTTTTAATATAATGCTTACTTCTTCTAAAATCAGCTTACTCTCTTCTTCTATTGAAAGTCAAATCCCTATGTCCCCTTATGTGCTCTTCTCTTTATCTAGAATACCTTCCCTACCTCTTTTGTATATCCAAATCCTACAGAGTCCACTGAAGTCTTGCATTCATATATGAGGCTTTCTTTCCCAGACTCTTATAGTTTTGTTGACCTTTTTCTTCATTGGATTTCATAAAACTAAAAACCACAGAAATGTTGTCATTTCTTTTGGGGAAGAAGCTCTATCTTAGACACTGGGAATGCAGAGATAAATAATACAGTGCCTAGAGCATAACTGACATTCAACAAATGTTTTTGGGTTTTTAAATAAGTGAGTACAGTAGAGTGGGGGTGAGCTAAAAATTCTTTTATCACTTTCTGTTGTCCAGAGCTAAATTATAGATTAGAGAAATACAGCTTGGGCCCAAGTGAATTCATAGCAGTTAATTTAAGAAAATTTACAAATATATCTAATGCAGTGAGAAGTTAATGTATCTTGAACACTAAAAGACCAGTGTTATTTTATTCCAAGAAGAGGTGTCAATATCATATTACTTTGAAAAATATGAGTTCCTTTAGTAGAATCTATGGGAATTTCAGAAGGGAAATAATTCATATTGTGATGAAATGTGTTTGATTTTGAATACTGAAGGAAAAAAACAGTTGTATTCCTGAATTGAAACCATCCTACAATTTCATGCTCCTCTCTACTGGCTCTAAGACTCTCAATTTCTTCTAAAAATAGAAAGCACTGAGACTAGTACCCACCTTTCTCCTCAAAGGAATTTACATTCTGTAGTCTGAAGCCATGACATTTTCAGAATCTGAGAGAAAGGAAGTAGCATCCAGCATGAGGAGGAATTGTACTTGCTGGGAAAAGTGGGTGAGAATAAGAAAACTGACCAAAAAGTTTAAATTAGGAGATGCTGCATGTGAAGGAGAATGTGTGAAGATAAAGACATATTCTACATGAGCATAACCCATAGAATTCTGTATAGTGGATTATGTTCAGAGTATCACTGACAGGCCACAAGTTTTTTTTCCTTTATTTTTTTTCTTCACTATAGTTCTTTGAAAATTCTAAATTCTGGAGACAGTAAACAATGTTTCTAAGGCCAATGATATAGAAAAAGCAAAAGGAAAGTAATAAAAATATGTAAATTGTATTTTGAAGCTGAGCAATGTGACATCAGAAATCGAGTATTCATTTAGCCCTTCCCAGGATAAATTTATTCCTTGATCTTTCTTTATGGGCCCTGGGGTTTGAACATATAGAACCATTCTTGAGCCTGCCAGTTTACCATTAGGCAATTTATATTAAGTTGCCAAAATTTCTGGGTGAGGAAATGTATTTCTATGCATCTCCCATCTTAATGATTATTTTTTTGATGTGAAAAAGAAATAATGCTGCAAAGATGTTAATTATTTCTTTTATTTCCATGTTCTTTTGTTGTGGAAAATCTGATAATTCTTTCCTACAATTTGCTTTATCTCATACCTCATATTAGCAGTCTTTTCAGGAATAATCTTTAAAGAAGTTATACCCCACATAAATGCAGATTTTCTTATTTTATCATAAACCAGTACTTCTGCTCAGAAAATGTATCATAAAATGTTAAAGTTAGAAGAAACTTTGCAGATCCTCTTGTTCAAACTTCTGGGGAAACAGAAGCCCAAGAAGGTATCTGATAGAATCAAAAGTAGAACTGACTCCTTACACAGCCTTTTGCTCACTTCACAGAGAAGAGAGCACATATTCAAGAGCCTGAGAATTTGCCCACAGACTCCATATTGATTAAAAGAATAGATCTCATTAAATCTCATTTATAAATAAATTTGTGATATAGTATTATATATATGTACATGCACACACATATGCATACACACACATATACACACACTTCCTTTTTTACATACATTTCTTCAGCTTCAATGCTAGTAAAATGTCACAAATCCATTAATGAATGAAAGGAAAAATTTTAAAGTATCTTGGAGTAAGATGTAGGAAAAGGCAAAATTATTGGAGGATATAGAAAAGCAGGAGGAAATAAATTAAAGAGAAGTTTATAATATAAATAGGCTGTAGTATTGAAGGAAAGATGATGGCTTTCAAATCTTTTACTCTTTTCTCAGAAAATTCTATTAGATGCCATAAATGCCAAGGAAATAGCTTATCACAAAGCTATTTAGGTGGAATTAGTTTTACTAGAGATATGTTCATTTGACACTCCATTTTGTATCCTGGCATGGTGGGAAAAAATGACCTAAACTGCTCTTCAGTATGGATCTGGCACAATAAAAGCATGGCTCTCAATGAAATACATGTTAAAGATATATGTTGGATAATGCATCACTATTCTCTAGATCTTAATTTTAGGAGAAACCTTTTAGTGGTTGTTTGGTGGATTGTGTCTCAGAAGTTCAATAAAAGAATAAAATAAAGACCTTTCACAATTTTGTTAAAATACTGAAAATTTAGAATATAAGTTGTCAACAATATGTGCTATTGAAAGATCATGAAATGATGACTATGAATCTTTTTGTTATCACCTTGCCTCTCTGCAGCCTCATTTCCTCCTACATCAATCAATTAAACAGAGGTAATATAAACATCCTAGTGCTATCATCTGTGCAAAGTTTTTATGATCTCAAAACTCTTACTACTTTTATAGACTATATCATTACATTAGAACTTCTTAAATATTTTCTTATATTTCTTTGTATCTACATTAGAGTCTAGAGAAGAAACAAGCAAATTGTAAGTTTAATAAATAAATGCCAAATAACTTATTAATATATATATATTCTCAGATCTTTAGAATTTTATTATTTCAAATTCATATATTTTCTCTACATCTCCATATAAATATAGCCTAGAGACTTCAAACTCATTATAGCTGAAACATAATTTGTGGTTCTCTGTCCCCTCTATCACGACATGTTTCTTTGCCTGTATTCCCTAAAGTGGTAAATGGTCCTCTATCTAACTATTTATGACATAAACCTGAAAACGTATCCCTGACTTTTCTGTCTCACAACAACAGACCACATCTAGTCCATCTCCAAGTCCTATCCCTTCAGTTCCTGAAACATTTCTTGACTCTGTCCACCCCTTTGCATTGCCAACAACTATTGCTATCATCTCTCTCCAGGGTACCACTTTTGCCTTCTAGCTGATTTGCTTATCTAGTCTTGCTAGACTCCTTACCTCTCAGTCTTATAGTTTAGGCATTGATCAGAGATCTATAATTAAAATTAAAAATTGATGAAGGCATCCCTCTTCTTAAAACCATTCTATAAATTCCTATTGTTCTTGGGACAAAATTTTAAATATTTCACATGACTTTTCAGTTTCTTGATGATATGTTCTCTGATATAATAAAACTCCATCTCTTTTTTTCCACATTTATAAAATGGGGATAATAATAGTACATACCTTGTAATAAGATTATTATAAGGATTCAACTGATAAATATTTATAGAACACAGCTGTTCCTAGAACAAAATCAATGCTATAAAAATGTTTACTAAACAAACAAACCAATAAATCTCATCTTAAGCTTTTCTTTCTTTAATCAATTTTCTTCAACACATTGACTCCCCTTTAATTATTTGACTACTTCAAGCTTGTTCTTCCCTTACTACCTTACTACCTGATTGTGTTTGTGCTGTTTATGTTTTAACCCCAGCATTTATCACAGTATTTAGCACAAGATAGGTTACCAATAAATATTGAGTAAGTAAAGAAATGAGTGAATGAATGAATGAATGAAATTCCCCTTGAGTTTCACACATGCCAAAATGGCAGTGTAATCTTGTCAGTTTATGAAAGAAATATATGAAAAAACTGAGCTTTTAGACATTTAGTTTGAATGGCTTTGAGCAGTGTGACTGTTTAAAGATGTCTAAGTGTGAATATTAATATTAGTGTTACTCTCCTTAAAGCTCTATATCAAAAGATGTAGCAAAAGTAATAAATTCCCAACCCAGAAATAAACTATCTTTAATTATAAATAAGAAGTTCAAATAAAGCTACTCTGCTTATGAGATGATCTTTTGTTATCAGTCACTTTACAATGAGTTGAATAACTGTCTCTAAGAGATAGTCTTGTCTCAGGATCTTCAACTGACCAAACCTCCTTTCCACATGTGGGGTCTTAGAACAGCAAGCAGAGGAAGTCGTCTCTTCAGCCTCCCGCTGTGAGGCATGTGGAAAACGGAACCATAGTCCTACAGAACAGTAAGAAAAGTTTACTTTTCTTTAACCATTTTAGAATGGGGGAAAAATCTGTTTCTAAGGAAGCAGTACAGTTAAATTGCAATCACTGGAGGGGTTAATACATACTTCTATCTATTCCTTAAAAAAGTATCTATTCATTTGTACACTTGTTCTCATGCTCTGAAAAATCTCAGCCTTGGATTGAGTATTTATGAAGGGGTCATCTTGACTGTGAGCCAAGCACTCTTTGTGTAGCAAGCTAGGAATATAACCACTTTCATGGCAGCAGGGTGTCTTGACATTATGAGGTAAATTACCTCCTCTTGGATACCAAGTGGTACCAGGAAAAAGTAATTTACCTTCTTCAGGTTACACACCCCAGAGGATAAAGCACTCACCTAGATGAACAAATTGCTTTTTCCTTATCATTATGAAATGCCATCCTGACACTGTGTTCTCTTTGCCCTGATCCATCAGAGGGCTGGCTTTTATCTTTCATTTTTATGCTCTTTTCCCCTTTCAGTATACACCTAGGGAAAGAACTCAGTGTCAAAATGAAGAGTGCCATTTCCATTAGAAATCAAAGGCCACAACTCAATGGAGTAATGCCTATTTGGTTATTTCTCAGATGTTTGTTTCTAAAACACAAATGAGATCTACAATAGAGATGAAACTGCAATTCCAAAAGTGAAGCAGAACAGCAAGATACAAACATGTTTAACCAGGCTGATTTGCAACCCCATAGAAGCAGCTCAAGAATAAACATTCTGAATGGTACTTCTTAACAACTATTTGTTACAACTGCTTTACAAAACTGCAGCAATAACTTCAGAGTTTAATTTGGCATTTAATGGCTCTGTAACCCCTTAGTGAAAATGAGCAGATGACCTCTTTCAGGAGATCCATGAGTTCTTTTTAGTCATGAGGGCATCATGTTATATCCTCAAAAACTCAATTTTATAAATTATTCTTTGTGTCTTCCAAGAGTTAATGTGACCGTCCTCCCAAATGACTCACTCTTCTCATTCACAGAGACAGGTGTTCCATGGATTTGATTGCATCAAAAATAAGCACTAACTAAGGATAGAATGTTTACAGAATTAAAGGCAGGAGAAAATATTGGGCATATATCAAGATGGGCAGGTATAAAAATACACAAGGATGTCCTGACCTATCATGGTTTTCATGGAAAAATTAACTTCAAAAAGGCAATGATTTTTGTGGTTTGTTTTACTTTTTTTTTTTTAAAAAACATGACTATATTAATTGAGAGAAATAAAAAAAAATAGACCACAAGCCTTCATATGCACAGCTGTTATTTTGGTAATGTGATTTTGCCCCTAAGCTTTATTTATTTTCAAATAAGGCCTCAGTTTGCAGCCATGGAAAAGTAACATTTAAAAAGTAACAAATATAGTACTGAAAATATAAAATACTTCTAAACTAATGACATCTTAAAGTTGGGATTACTTTGAGGCATATTAAACATCTTAAAGTAATTCTTTGGAAGACAACCAGATTAAGAAAAAAATAATGTGAAATAATGCTGCTGTAAATAATAAGTAGTAAGTGAAAAAGAGCACTGTTAGTGTTATCCAGAGGACTGCTCACTGACTGTTGGATCCTCCAGGTAAAAATGCAGAGCTAAAAGGGACTTAGTGATAATCTTTTCCAATTTTTAAGTTACAGATACCACCCTCTACTCTTGTTAGATTTATATTTAACCTGCTCCCACCAAATCTTGTCAACAAAATTATTTGGGTAATGAGTTTTAAGTTCTCTAAATATAGTACATATAAAATCAGGAGAGAAGGGGAAGGGAGAGAGGGAGAGAGGAAAAAGAAGAGAGAGAGAGAGGGAGAGAGAGAGGGAGAGAGAGAGGGAGAGAGAGAGAGAGATTATACTTAAGGTAAAAATGAGTGGACTTGAAAGTATGGTCCCCTACACCCTTGGAGTGGGCAATGGCCAAGAGGCAATATTCAAAACTCTTGGATACAGCATGTTTTGTTTTTTTTTTTGGAAGCCCAGGTCCAAACCTCACTTCTCAGTAGTAGCTAATCACTTCTGTTAGTCTTCCTTGCATTTCCTTTCCACATGCCTTTTGTCATTTCTACTTTAATATATTATGAAAAGAATTTTCAAATTAGCATGTGTTATGTAAACATGCTGTTTGCATCTACTTCTCTTTCTGTTTATATTTGTTATATAAACATGCTCTTTGCATCTCAGCTGGGATTTTATATATTTGTTTATTGATTCATTTATCCAATCAATCATTTATATATTAAATATTATCTACTAGCAACTGTATGAGGCAATAGGATTGCTACATTGGATAGGACATAGTTCTTGCTCCAGCATATAAAAATTTTACAGACAGAATGGTATGTTGTGAATATGCAATTTAGCAAAGGGAAAAATAAATGAGTACTTTTCTTTCTTCTTTTTTTAAACCTTGAATTGACTAAATGAGCATAAAAGGGTTAGAGAGTTCTGCTTCTAGATAAAATACAGTAATAAAATCTAGAGTTACCTTTCTGCCTGAAATAACCAAAAACTGAACAAAATATGAAACAATGGTGTCAAGCACTGAACATCAGGCAACAAAAGAGAGACTAGGAACAAATGAAGTGAGCCCTACAAATTCTCTACCTTACTACTTTGAGATTATTTCTAAGCTATAACAGAGGGAGGGGAAACCTAGGCAGAGCCTGGAAGACTCTCAGAGTTGAGAAGATGGACTAGAGTTTCCAGAGAGATCGAAGTGGCATGGAGTTGGAAGAACAGAGTACTGAACAGGAGAAAGCTGCACAAAGAGAAAAATTTGGATGTCTCTATATCACCCCCTTGAGAATACAGCAGAGTATTAACAAATTCACATATATTAGAACACTACCCAAAGCAGTGGGGAAAACAGCCAAATGACTTAGAAATTACAGTGCTGAACATTCACACAGGACAGCAATAATGCTGAGTGTTCTGAGTGCCAGCAGTGCCTTTCCTCAATAGAGCAAAATAATTAGACTTGATAAATGATGGCTCTGCTCTTACCTAACACATATGGAAAGCAAGACCTAAAATGATCATTCTGTTTTTAAGTTACTTAACTGCATCCCAGAACAAATATCAAGAAAATTTATAGCAATATAAAAATATCCAACACCCAAAATGATAAAATGTACAATGCTAAGCATCCATCAAAATTGGTAGGAAAAAAATGAGAAAATATGAATTATGAAGTGGAGATAAATCAATCAATCAAAACAATCAAGAACTGACATAGATGGTAGAAGTTACAGAAAAAAATATTAAGTGAGAGCTTATAATCATATTCCATATGTTTAAGAAGTAGTGATATGGAAAATATAAAAACAACGAGCTCAAGATTCTAGAGATAAAGACAACAATGTCTGAAATGAAAAATACACTGGATGCATATAATAGCAGATTGGACATTTGCTGAGAAAAAATTACTTGAAGAAACAGAAAAATGGAAGTAGAAATTGTTAAAAATTAAGCACAAAGATGAAAAGAAATTTAAAAATTAAAAAATTATTAGTGAACTATAAAGAAACTTCCAGCAGCCTAATATCATATAATTGCTATTTCTGAAGGGAAGGGAGGAGCAAAAGAATATTCAAAGAAATTATTGTCAGAATTTTTTCATCTCTGATGCAAACTATAAGAAACTCAATGAACTTCAAAAACAAGATATACTAAAAAAACTATATCAAGGCATATAATAATCCAATTTCTCAAAACTAGTGATAAAGAGAAAATCTTAACAGCAGCCAGAGATAAAAAGGACTTGTTATGTACAATAGAATAAAAATATTAAAAATAGCAGAAGATTTCTTGATGTAAACAATGCAAGCAAAAAGACACTAGAACAACGTATTTACAGTAATCAGAAAAACTTTTCAAATCAGAATTCTATACCAATCAAAATATCTTTTAAATAAAGACTCTTATTGGCATGGGGAGCTAAAAGAATTCATCTACAGTAGATCAACATTACAAGAAATATTAAAGAATGTTTTTTAGGAAATAGAAATAAAGATACCAGATCAAAACATGGATCTACACAAAGAAAGAAAAATGTAAGGACATGGATAATAAATAGGTAAATATATATTTATCTCTTAGCATTTAAATCTCTTTAAAAGATATCAATAAGATTTCTAGAAAAGTAAAGTAGACATTTTTTCCTAATTCTTTCTACTAATTACAATAAAACCCTGGTGATTACATATAAATCAAATATTAAAACACTCTGAAAGTTGAAGAGCATAAGGCATACTGGGACATTGAAACTGAAGGTATGACATGGTGGTGAGTTCCATGGTTTTTCTTTCTGCCTCATACATCCCAGCCTACACTGAGTAAGCTAGCAACCTATAAATATCAACAGTCATGAACAACAAAAAAAAACAGAAAATCTTAGTCTTTCTAGTCAAAGGACAAGGAAAGGGTCAACCTAGGAAGAAAATAAATAACCTTAATGGTGAAAGACAGAGTGCTATCTCCCTAAGATTAAGAACAAACAAGGATGTCTGCTCTCATCACTCTGTTTAACATTTATATAAATAGGCTTTTTAATAGAAATTAACAATCTAATTTTAAACTTCATATAAAAATGCACAGGACCTATTACAGTCAAAATAACTTTGAAAAAGAACACTACATGTTTTCAAGATTTATTATAATACTTCAGTAACCAAGACAGTGTAGTATTAGCATAAAAATAGAGACATAGACTTATGAAACAAAATAGAGAATCCAGAAATATGCTCACACATAACAAATGGTTGCTGAAACAATTAGATATCCATATCTTAAAAAAAATAAATTTTAATTTATAATTTTTACCAAATACAAAAATTGATTAAAAAAGATCATAGTCCTAAATGTAAAACATAAAACTATAAAACTTTTAGAAGAAAATATAGAAGAAAATCTTTGTGACCTTTTATTAGGCAACTATTTCTTATATAGGGCACCAACAAAATAATCAATAATGGGAAAAGTTATACATTGAACTTTATGAAAATTAAAAACATCTGTTCTTTAAAAAATATTAAAAGAAACAACAACCTGGGTAAAACTAATTGAAAATGATACATCTGATAAAGAACTTGGGGTTTAGAATATATAAAGAACTCTAAAAAGCCAGTATTAATAAAACAAACAAAAAATGGGCAAAGATTTGAACCCTGCACAAGAAAAACAGTAATGGTAAATAAGCTGAAAACAGATATTCAACATTATTATTTATTAAATCCAAATCACAAGAGACCACTATGTATCTATTATAATGGCTATAATTAAAAAGACTAATTACATATCTACCATGTAATCCAGCCTTTCTACTGCTAGATATTTTACCTAAGAGAAATGAAAGCATATTTCCATGCAAAAATTTGTTCATGAATATTCCTAGATTTTTTGTTTTTAATAACCAAACACTGAAATGACACAAAGGTCAATTAACAAGTAAACAAATAAACTAACTGTGATATATCCATAAAATAGAATACTACTCAGCAATAAAATGATGAAATACTGATACAAGCAACAAACAACATTGATGAATTTGAAGATAATTATGCTGTGTGAAATATCATAAGAGAAAGAATACACACTTATGATTCCATTTATATAAAATTCTAAAAGTACAAACTAATCTATAGTCACAGAAAGAAAATCAGTGGTTGCCTGGGGTTGGTAATATCAGAAAGAATGGGCAAGAGAAATTACTGAGTCCTGAAGTAACTTTGAGATGAAGCCTATGTTCATTCTCTTGACTGTCATGGTTTTATAGATGTATATAAATGTCAAAACATCAAATTTGAAATACAAACTTTTTTGGTCCATAATTCATCAATAAAGCTGTAAAGAATAGATAAAGAAATAGATGAACTATATTAATGTTCAAATTGGTTGGGGTTGGATGTTAATAGACCTGGGTTTGAGTCCTAATTCCTTTACTTAATAGTGATGTGAGTTGGGCCTAGCTCCAAATCTGTTTACTCACTTATAAAACTAGTAATAATACTCTCTACCTCATAGGATTGGCATCAGGACTAAATGAGACAGTATATGAAAAAATCACTTTGTGAACTATAAGCCATTACAAAACAAAGCAAGTTATATGATATGTTACTCTAGTAACATTAAAGAACTTATTCCATTTTAATTGATAATCTTTCTCAAATATTATTATTGCTAATAATTTAAGAAGAGGATATACATAGAGTTTGATATTTATAATCAACAAATACATTTGAACAAGGTGATCCTTAACACAAGCATATAATATCTTGCATAATATTTTGAGGGTTTACAGACCTCCTGCAACCCAACTAAGAGTCCATAAACCTCAGGAGGTAAAAACCCTAGTATTAAAACATTAGATTAGAAATATACCTAAAAACCATCTAACCCAACTTCTTGCCCAATATTTCTACTACTGGACTCCCAACTTCAGCAGGAAAACCTCCAGTGCCAGAAAATTTGGACAGTGTTGTATAATATAAAGAGTTGATAACTCTTAGGAAATGAGTGATCTTAGGAATACTACATTTATTATCATGGAAGACAATTGGGCAGAGCAGCTAAGAAGGCAGGCTGTGAAATCTGACTGCCCAGGTTCAAATCCTGACCTCTACCATTTTAAACTTTTCTAAAATCTCAGTCACCCAAGTGTACTCTAAAGGTCACAAATAAAGATTACTGAGATCATCTTACACTTGTTCAAAAAAATCATTTGAGTCAAATAAGATAAAAATAGAAACAAAATATTAAGTTTATCAGATACCTCTGCTTTGAGATTTAAAAAAAAAATCCTCCTATATTATTCACCTCCTCATTCTCCATCCTAGAGTTGCTTTACTCCTCCTCTGGAAACTTGGAGTCAGCCCAGCCAGGTGGTAGAAGGAGTTCTGCTTCTACTCTTCTGAGATTTTCTAGGTCATATTACCTTTAAAAGAAAAAAAAATATTGCATCTTCTCAGAGAAAGATTGGCATGAATAAAATGTTCTCCATATTCTTAAAATTATAAATTCTAAACATTTATTTTTAATTAGCAATGAAGAAACAGGACATCATAGACCACATGTTCAGTGAATACAGGCTCATATTTTACCAGGGCATGGGCTGCATTAATGTTGCAGACCTATTGCCTTGTAGACGAGGATTGAACTTCAAAGTCATGTAGATGTACAAATGTCTAACTTAAAACTAGTAGTTTAATCTGAAGCAGTTTAATAACTCTCACTTCAAATCTAGATCGGAAATAATAAAATGCCTATTTTGCAGCATTTTTATAATGATAACATAAATATAAAATAATTGTATCCTTAACAATAAGTAGCTATTATTTATCATTACAATTCCATTGTATCTTTATGGGCATAAAAATACCTATTAAAAATAATTGAACACCAGTTTTTTCCAAAGATTTTCACTTTTCCAACCTGAAGCAAACAACACTGAATATTTTAGTCTTTGAGTTTTGAAATAACTTTAAGTGTAACTTATCAAGATTTCAGTATAAAAATTATTTTCAAAGTTTGATTCCAATTATAGATTAAGTATCTTTTAACTATTTTATAAAACTAAAGTAAACTTTTCCTCAAAAGGTATCAGAGGGCACCAATATATTAATTTATGAAACTAGATTATCTGGTTTGTGTGCAGATTTTAGATTAAATATTTGAAGAGTATCTTCAACCAAATACAAAGATATAACTAGTATAATTTGAAGTTATTTATCTGTGATAATCAAGATCATCCCGAACATTGAGTCAAGTGAAATACAAGAATAAATAGGTTTCTAAGACTAATATAAAATTGTAAAACTGGCATCACAACTCCCAATTCCTAATATTTGTATTTATCAAAGAAATTCTTGTCTTATTGTAGAACCAAAGTGACTCCATCTTAGATACAAACCCTTCATTTTGAACTTAAGTGGAATAAAAAAAAAA
This sequence comes from Macroglossus sobrinus, assembly GCA_004027375.1. Lineage (NCBI taxonomy): Eukaryota > Metazoa > Chordata > Mammalia > Chiroptera > Pteropodidae > Macroglossus > Macroglossus sobrinus. The sequence continues at coordinate 68,860 of PVKZ01000762.1, forward strand.
GAAAAACCACCAGCTGACTAAAAGTCACCCCAACCAACAATTGGCCAATCATAGACCTCTTGGAAATTATCTGAAAGTCCCACCCGTCAAGTTCCCTGTCCTTTTCCTTGGCGTGAAGTTTAACCAATCCCCTTAAAGTTTTAAAAATAAACTCACCAATCCTGTAACGCCATGGCTGTACTCCCCTCCTTGCAGCTTTACCCTTTAAAAACCCTTTGAAACTGTAAGTTGGGGCCGATTCTTCTACTGCTGCATCAGTGCATCGGTATTCAGCCCCGGCTCAAGCCTGCAAATAAACTCCCTCTTGTTCTTACATCGGTGTCGGCTCCATGGTGCATGTAGAGACTCGAAGTCGAGTATAACATTATTGATTGATTCTCTTATAAGGTAAATATGATTTTGAATTATATTTATTACTCTGACCTTAAAAATGTAATTATATTTAGCATTTATCTACAGGCAAAGGAAAGTTTTATTTATGAAACAAAGTTTAGAATCACTGTTCTGAAGTATAGAAAGGGCCATTACTCACTCAATATTTCACCTGTTAAAGAATTCAACTACTGTGATAAAATGAAATGCATATATATCTCTTAAACCAGATAATCTTAAACCAGATAATCTTATTTAGAAAGTATCATTCTTTGGGATGAGTTGTCAAAAACTAAAAAATTTGAAAAGAAAAAACTTTAGGCTGATAAAAAAATTAAATGATTGAGTATAAATAGATGATAGATTAGAAGTATAAGAGGGTAAATAGCTAGGCTTCATTCAAGGGAAGAATTAACTTGTTTCAAATAGGGAGAGAGACAGATAAAGTTAGTTTACCTGGGTTAGTGGCACTGATGTAAAAGGCTGATGGGGATGCCTTTTACATCAGAAGGACTGTTCTTACTCCAAAGCAATGGACAAAGTCAACAGCCCATTGTCTAGCAGATTAGACTCAACTACTATTTATGCTGTTTCTATTGATAAGATGATGACTATCTGTTATATGTCTATCAACAGAGGGACACTATGCCTATTGTGAAAATAAAAACACAGATTATGGATACTCAATGAGTAATGAAATATGGAAGGAAAGACAAAAGAAAGAGGGAAAGAAAAGGAAGGAGGAAGTTACTATTTATTGAATGCCTGTTCTTCCAGGGTTGATCAGATTTATTTATATGTGGAGTTTCACTAAATCCTCTTAGCAGCAGCTGATGTTATCATTTTGTATTGGTATGTTCTGAAAGCTAAAAGTTCTGAAATGTTAAAATATGTACATTCATTCCATATATATTGTATGTCATTATTATGCTCATCTCTGAGGTTGTAAAGATGAAAACAAACAAACATGATCCCTTCCTTCAAGGAAATTGCTGTTCAAATGTGTGACAACAATAAATAAATGACTTACCGAAGGTCACATAGTAATGTGTAGAAAGGGATTTGACTGCTGGTTTTTCTAACTGCTGCACCCATGCTCTTGGTATTAATCATAACAGAGGGAAGCAATGAGCTGCTATTCTCCATTTTGTTCCTTTACAATGTCCAGACTGAGGGCGTAGGCAAGTCCAATAATACAGTTCTTAATATTTTTTGAGCCTGGTTTTGCAGGCTTTGCTAAATACAACATCAGAATGCTAAATACAAAGTAGGAATTGCTTAAAAATCTGCCATAACAAATAGTTACATGGGCCAAAAATTGTAAGTAGATTCACATTTTGAGATATTGATGTACATGCTATTCTTGTCTCTCTCAATTTCTCCTTTCCCTTTTCCCATAACTTTTTAGCTTGGTTTGTGACTGGCTCTGTATTCATGGCTTTAGGCAAGGTATGTGTCAGGGAGAAAAAAGTTTTTGTGGCTTTTGTTTCCCTAAAGATCAAAGAGAAGTTAATGTATAGACCAAATATTTGGAAGAAGTTTTCCCAACCCAATCCCATTTGTTTACTAGAATGACACTATCCTGGGCTAGAGAAGGTAATGAGAGAGAATGAAGCCTTCTATGGTTCCACCCTCTATCTGGCTTTCTGGCAGCATTGTTAAGAGAAGATAAAATCTCAGAAAAAAAAAAAAAAAAGATTTGTGTGATGCATTTGTATACATAAAATGAATAGTATTGCAAAAAAAAATTATATTTCAAAATGCAGTGCTGAAGCAATGGAGACTGAAGATCCTCATGAATTAAGACCCTGAAAAAAGGATTGGTAAATTTTGTACACACACCCCACCTAGAGAATGTCATCCAGAAAACAGCACAATTTGGGGAAGGGCAAGGAAAGAAACTGTTACCACAAGCTCAGTGGGATATAGAACTCAGAGATAAAGAAGTTGAATTTTAGAGCTATGCTTCCTATACTCTGAGTTTGTACACTAATATTTATAACTCCTCAGGGAGAGTGGGAGAATGGAGAGGAGTAGACAGAGATAGGGAGAGGGCATTCCATTTGCCATAGCTTCAGAAATCGTTATTATGAATTCTTTCATTGATGAAGGGAAAGGTACAACATGCACCACTCCCCAGCACTCTCTCTCACATGCATTTAGGTAAACCACATCTGGCCTGCCTAGTCTAAATAATAAAATCTTCACTGCAATAAGTGATGTATACTAGGCCCATATACTTAGCCAAAATAAAACTTGGAGAAGTTAGTCTCTGCTAATGTAGAAATTTATTAATATAATAGAATGTGTTAGTTGGATCAGGCTGAATACTATGCATATATGTCTTGTTATATTAATTTTAGCATAATAAATTGTGTGGAGTAGAGCTCTAAACTTCATACCACTTCATTGAATAACTGGTAAAACCCCTTTTGCCTAGTGTGGCTAAATAAATATTCTCTTTTCTTTTTGTGTCACTCATGTTATTGATCTTCTTTGTCTTTTCCTGAGCAGATCTTTTCTGGGATGTTGATTCTTTACATTGATGGGCTTACAATTATTAGTTTACAGCCTTCGTCTTTGCAGTTGTTCTGCAAGAAGAATTAATTCCCTCAACCATAGCTGCAAAGTGTCTATTATTACCCAATAATTGTTTGCCTCTTTAAGATGCTTGGAGTGGTCTGTGCTCGCCAGTTTTTCTCACCCTGCTTCACCGTGGGAGGAGAAAGAAGAAAAGAATGCTCCATTGTCTATATACCTTGAAACAGAGTAAGGTCTTTACACTGTATCTATGTGAAAATGGATGGCAAGTCACATAGAAAAATATAAATGTTATAGTTTTGGCAAAATTTTGACAAACATCTTTGTTGGCTACAGAACCTCACACAGGAGGTTTACCATGTAACCATGTGCTACCTGGTTTATGGGTGCCATAGCATTAGGTAAAGCATTGTTTTTACTCAAGTACTCATGGTAAGTGAATCAAATGGAAAATTTTCTCCAAGAAACCAACATTTATAGGACCAAGGGCAATCAAATAGATATTATTATTATTATTATATTATTTGTTTAACTATCATGTGAAATATAAAACAAAAACAAAACTTTTGATGTCAGAAGGCTTTCAAGTAGATAACTCTGATTCAAAACATTTCCCAAAGGGGAACAAGTTTATAACCTAGCAAATCAGCTACAGCCTCACATATGTCCACTCTATTATCCACTCACGTATATTTATATATCCACTCACATATATCTACTCCTGTGACAGCTTCAATTTGTTCATATATACTCCTTGCATATGTACTCCAGCCCTTTGGAACTGCCCTGTGAGAAGAATACCAATGTCCACACCAGAATGCTGTCTCCAGATGCAGCACCCATTACTTCCTACCACATGCTGTGGGTACTACTGGGTTTGGTCAAGCCTTCATTCTTTCCCCACCTAAAAAAAAATGAAAATGAAAAGAAAAGAAAAAGCATATCTGACAAAGATCAAGGCAATGATAGAGTTATTGGTAGGAAAGTATCCAATTACTTGTATAGCTTTGCTTTAAATACAGTAAGCCCTCGCTTAATATCATCAATAGATTCTGTTACTTTAAGGAAAACAACATATAATGAAACCAATTTTACCATAGGCTAATTGATATAAATAAGAGTTAAGTCCCTATATATTTCATTAACATAATAAAATGACATTGAATGAAATGTCATTATTCAAGGATCTGCTGTACTGAAAAAAAGGAAAAGTACATTTTATAAGGAGCTTCTGGTTTCTTTTCCTATCTACTTATATTAATGTATCTCACAGATAAATGACTCAAGATTTCACTATTAGTTTGGAAATTATTACATCAAAATCTTGGGGGAACAAAATACTCTGGGCTTTGACTCATGACCCATATTTCTGAGTCATGGAATTATATGACTTTTATTTTCTATTTTGTATTTTAGACATTTTCTGTATTTTTATTATAAGTAGGTATTGACTTTCATAGTCTAAAAGTGTCATAAATAAGAAGAAACTGAATAGTCTTGGATAACTAGTCCTTGGAACTTTGTCTCTACGATGTGGACAAGGACAACAGTATCTGCTCTTCCTAATGTAACATCCATGGAGTTCTTAATTATGTGTACTACCAGTCAGTATATTCATCGACTGAGTTCATGAGATTTTCTCAACAAAACTTCTTTTGTTCTGGGCTATGGCAAATTGTGCTGTTCTGTATTAGCCACTAGCATTTTCCAGACTTGTAAAGCACTTCCCTATTTGAAATAAATTTTGGCAGATATTTCCAATATTTCTTTCACTTGTTCTTATTATGTTACCTATTTCCAACTCACCATACCTACCCATTCTCATCTAATTCAATCTCAAATATATGTCTATATAATGAATGAAAGGGGATTTTCTGTGTTATACGAAGCATTAAAATTTCTCACTCATGCATAAAATTCCCCAAAAGTGATGAATTACAAATAATTTATATATTCACTTTAAAAAATTATATTAGGTGACTAAAAAACCACTGCTGTAAAATACAAATATTAAATATATGTGTGGATAGTTTAAATAAAATTTGGTTAATAAAAAATAAAAATTCTAAATTAGTACATTATATTTATAAAATCTTAAACCTGAATTCATAATTCACTTGACAAACTCAAATTGTATAGGCAGATATTATAACTATTTCATTTACATTGTTAAAAGTTTAAATATTCAAGTTTCACTTAGAAAATAAGGTTCTTTAAGTTTGAATACAAAAAATGACTATATAATTTATTGTTCAAAAAAGACACTTTTGAGAGTATAATGCAAACTATAATAAGTAGATGAGGAAACAGATATAAACTCGGTGATTCAAGTAAGCTGAGATATATGGTATATATATTCATGGTATATACAATATTATTTATGCATTTTTCTGCTTGAGGGCCAAGACTGTGTGTTATAAATTTTTGTATACTCTGTCTAATAAGATATCTGACAAGTAGTAGTTAAATGCTAAAACTAATGAGGGAAAAATTAATTATTTAAACTATATTGTAGAGATTTGAGTTATGACCAAATAAGTAGACAGCAGAATTTTGTTCACTCACACCAGTTCTATAAATGTAACCAAAATACTAACTGAATGTTTTTTTACTGACATTTTGTCCCTTGAAGAATAAATATTTATAAATTTGATTAAATAGTTATTGAGAAAATTCTTTCTCAATGATTGAAATAATTTAAAATAACAACTGATAAAAAAACAATACTAAACAGAAGAGAATAATAAGATCAGAATGGAAATAAATATAATTGAAATGTAAACAAATAGAAAGATCAATAAAACTATGAGCTGGTTCTCTGAAAAGATAAACAAAATTTACAAACCTTAAGCAAAACTCATCAAGAAAAAAGAGCCCAAATAATAAAATCATAAATAAATGATGACGGCACAGAAATACAAAGAATGGTCAAAGAATACCAAGAACAAACATATGACAACAAATTCAACAACCTAGAAGAAATGGATAAATTTCTGGAAGCATATAAACCTCCAAGACTAAGCCAGGAAGAAACCAAAAATCTAAACAGACTGATTGCTAGCAATTAAATTGAAGCAAACACACACACACACACACACACACACACACACCAAACAAACAAACAAACAAAGACCTCGAAAATAAAAATTAAGGGCCAGACACCTTCATGGGTGAATTCTACTAACCATTTAAAGAAGAATTAATACTTATTCTTTTTAAACTATTTCAAAATATTAAAGAAGAAGAAACATTTCCAACTCATTCTATAAAGCTAGAATTACCTTAATACCAAAACCAAAGACATTACAAAAAAATTACAGGCCAATATTTTTGATGAAGATGCAAAAATTCTCCAAAAAGTATTAGCAAACCAGAATCAACAATACAATAAAAGAATTATACATTTTGAACAAGTGAGATTTATCTCAGGGATGTAAGGATGGTTCAATATCCATAAATCAATTGACATGATACATCTCCTTAACAGAATAAAGGATAAAAATCTTATGATTATCTCAATGGATGTAAAACAAGCATTTGACAAAATTCAACATCTTTTTATGTTAAAAACTCTCAACAAAGTGGGTATAGAAGGAATATACCACAACATTATAAAGGCTATATATGATAAAGACAAAGGGATTATGAAGTATAAATTGACAGTTACAAAATAGTCATGAGGATGTAAAGAATAGCATAAGGAAGATAATTAATAATACGTTAATAACCGTATTAAGCCAAGTGGGTACTAGACTTATTGGGGAGGTCACTTTGTGAGTTATATAAATGTCAAATGACTATGCTGTACACCTGGAACTAACATAATATTGAATGTCAACTCAATTGAAAATATTTTAAAATTAAAATAAGAAAACAATCCCATTTACAATTGCTTCAAAAGCATAAAATACCTAGGAATAAATTTAACCAAAGAGCTGAAACATTTATACTTGAAAACTATAGAATATTGAAGAAATTGAAGAGGATACAAATAAATAAAAGAATATATCACTCCCATGTATTAGATGAATTTATATTGTGTTAATGTCTTTACTACATAAAACAATATACAGATTCAATGAAATCCCTATTAAAATACCAATGGCATTCTACTCAGAACTAGAATTAATCCTAACATTTATATGGAATCACAAAAGACCTTGAATAACCAAAGGAAACTTGAGACAAAAAAGTGGGAGTTATTACACTCTGTATTTCAAACCATTTTACAAAGCAGTTAAAAAAATTAGAGAGACGTTAAATTTTAAAAGAGAGGGACTACTCATTAAATGCATTCATGTGGATTTCACTTGCAAGTACTATCCAGTGTGCTTAGTGTATAGCAGCTAGAACTTAAGCAGAAACATGCAGTCTTACTATGTTGGTAAGATTATGTATTTCAGATCTGCCAGAGAGATTTGAGATGGAGGAGGTTACAAAAAGAAGGTTACTATAGAGAAGAAGCCCTAAAATCTGAGCAAAAAAATTGCCAAATGCCTTGTCTGACCTGTGATCTTTGGTTTACAATGACAAAGAAGAATGCAAAATAAAAGGCTGAAAGGATTAAGCAGAGATTTCAGTGCTAAAGAAGAGATAGAGTCTAAATTGTGAGGCTACACAAGTAAGTTTTATGCTAGAGCAAAACTAACAATCTTTAGATGAAGATAACAAGATTTAGAATCTCTATTATGTATTATTTACAATGTCCAGGAGTCAATGGAAATTACATAATAAAGACCATCTATGACAAACCCTCAGCCAACTTTATACTTAATTGTGAAAAACTAAAAACTTTCCCTCTAAGATCAGGAACTAGGCAAGGCTGTCCACTATCGCCACTGTTATTCAATATAACATTGGAGGTCCTAGGGAGTGCAATCAGGCAAGAGAAAGATATAAAAGGCATCTAAATAGGAAAAAAAAGAAGTCAAATTGTCACTATTTGCAGATGAGATAATTCTCTATATAGAAAACACTAAAGACTCCACAAGAACACTACTAGAAACAATAAGCAAATAACGGTAAAGTTTCTGGATACAAAATCAACATTGAAAATTTCATAGCATTTCTATACTCTAATATGAAGTGTCATCAGAAGTGGAAAAAATAATTCTCTCTCTCTCTCATCTCCTTCTGGCATACCCATTATTCTTATATTGCTATTTCTGATAGAGTCACTAACATCAAACAATTAAAAGTGAAATAAATAAGATTATTATACTTACCATATAGTCAACATACATGGGAATAAATTTAACAAAAGTAATGCAAAACATTTGCATTGAATACTACAGTAATTTTTGTGATAAAGTTAAAAAGACCTAAGTAAATTAAGATATATACCATGTTTATACAATGAATGACTCAATATTCTGTGATGTCAAGGTCAATTCTTGCCATATTGATCTATATATTCAATGAAAACCCAAGTATATTTTTTTTGTGGAAATCAACAAGCTAATTTAAAAATTCTGTGGAAGTTCAAAGGACCTAGACTACCCCAAGCAATTATGAAAATGTTGGATGACTTATACTATCTGACTATAAAATTTACTGTAAAGCTACAATAATCAAAACAATGTGATAACAGGCATAAGAATCAATACATATATTAATGGAACAGAATAAAGAGCTCAAAAGTAGTCCTGTGATTATATAATCACTGGATTCCTGACAAAAACATCAAAGCCAAAATCCAAGGAGAAAAGTCTTTTAACAAATGACTTGTTTTATTTTTAAAATGAATTAAATGTGTCTTTTAACAAATGATGTCAGTACAACTTAATAACCATATAGAAAAGATAGATCTTGACCCCTTAACTCATAGTTTACAAAAATTAATTTGAGATGGATCATGAATCTAAACATAAATGCTAAAACTAAAAGGCTTAGAAGAAAATATAGGAGAATATCTTTGTGATTTGAAGGTAGAAAAGAATTTCTTAGATTGACACAGAAAGCAATAACCATAAAAATATTGATAAATTAATTTTATCAAAATTTAAAATGTCTATTTCTCAAAAGATACTGTAATAAAGTGAAATATCAAAACAGACTGGGAGGATGTATATATATATATATATGTATGTATATATATGTATGTATATATATAATACACATATATATATACATACATATATATAATTATATTACTTATACATATATATATTACATGTATTCAATAAAAGTGACAAAAGATTGGTATCCAGTATATATAAAGAATTAGTACAACTCAATAATAAAAATACAGACATAATAATAAAAAAGTGAGCAAAAAATTTGAAGAGATTCTTTAGAAAAGAAGATATACAAATCGTCAAAAAACATGAAAAAGTTCTCAAAATAATTACTCAACAGGATACTTAAAGATCAAGACTGCAATGAGAAATCATACCACATGCACTGGAATGATTAAAATAAAAAGAATGACTGACAGCACCAAATATTGATGAGAATGTGGAGAAACTGGACTTTTCATATATGTTGATGGGAATGTAAAATGGTGCCATGGAAAAGGTGTTAAATTCTTATTAATATAAACTCACAGTTACCTCAGGACTTATTCCTAAGTATTTACCCCAGAGAAATAATAAAAATGTCCCCAAAAAAGACCTATATTAGAATGTCCAAAGCAACTTTATTAATAATAGCTAAAAGTTATTTAAAAAGTTCATTGTCCATCAATAGGAGAATAGATAAACAAATTATTGTATATTTATACAAAGGACTACTCCTCTGCTATTTAAAAAAGGCAATAAACCGTGGATACACATAATATAGGTAAGTCTCAAAATATCCACTGAGTCAAAGAAGTCTTACACTTAAAAGTATATATTATATGATTCCACTTATATAAAGTTCTACAACAAACTAATCTATAGCTGTTGTCTCAGGGATTTGAGGGCAGTGACTGAGAAAGAGCATAAGAGAACTTTCTGTAGTGACGGTAATGTTCCATATCTAAATAGGTATCTGTTTTGTATGCATTTTTCAAAATTCAGCTATCTTCACTTAAGATTTGTAATTTTGATTGGATACAAATTTTACTTCAAAAGAAAAAAGCTATAAACAAATATTGTACTAAGTGATAGAGGAAAGTCTTCTAATGGCATTTTTTTTTGAAATGCATCTAAAATTAAGATGGATGGATAGATGGTTAAAAGAAAGGAGAGATGAATAGATATGGTATAGTAAATAGTGTAAAATACTGATGGTAGAATTTGTGTGGTGGCAATGTTGGTGTTCTTTGTAATTTTTTTTCAAATTATTTGTATATTAGCACATTTCCACCATAAAATGTCAAGAAAGTACACATCTATATACCAAAAATATGTGCAGTTCATTGTACATTTACCTCAAAAAAGAGAACTTTAAAGCGATATTCCATGCCACTTGTTCCTTTGTATCTTTATACTCTTTTGCCTTCTTTTTCCCTTTCCTTCTTTCCTCTCTTCTTCTCTTCTTCCTTCCTATGCTTTTTTTTTCTCCCTCTGCCTTCTCTTTCTCACAACTTTTTTACATCATTATACTGCCTTCTCTTTTTAACTTTCTACCTACTCATATCTTCAAGTCAAAGATGAAAGTGGTGGTGGTGGGGGTGATGCACAAATACAATTTTTAAAGTATCTTCGTTGTGATAAACATCAAGGCAAGTTAATAGCCACTCTTCTTAATAAGCTATTAAAATATTTAATTCATTTTAAAATTAAAAGAATAAAGACATCAGTTGGCCTACAGACCACATTTTGAGTTCCACTGGTCCAGAGGAAAGAAACTATTGATATTTTTTCTTTATTCATTAAATGATATATTCTAAGTGGCTGGAATAGTGCCCAACACATTATAAGTAAGTACTCAGTAAATATTTATTGAACTACATTAGTGGCAAAATACATAGATATGTGTGTGTGCGTGCACATGCATGTGTGTATACATGCATACTATTAAATTAATTAAGCAAGGAGGCCATTTGACTGAGATGGGTCTACTGCTGTGTCAGCCTAGGTAAGCAAACCAAAATCTTAGCCTCTAAATGCCTCAAGGTTATGAAATCAAAACTAAAGAAACCCAATTACAAACAACCAACTAGGTTTTACCCTATAGCTAATCAAATAATTTCCTTTCTTTACTTCTGCACTTTCTGCACCTTCCCCAGCACCTGTCTACTCACTGCTCCTAACCACTTTCAGTTTGGTACTGCCTGACTGAAATCAATTTTTGCTCAAATAAACTCTTAAATATTTTAATATACCTCAGTTTATCTTTATATATATATATATATATATATATATATATAGAGAGAGAGAGAGAGAGAGAGAGAGAGAGAGAGAGATGGAGAGAGAGGAGAAGAAGAATGGAGGGGAGGGAGAAGAGAAAACATAGAGAAAAAGGAGCTGGAGGCCCCCAAAATAATTTTCTTCATAATTTTGCCCCAAATCAGCTCTATCATTAGTAACTAAACAATGATGGCAAGGATAAAAATTATTCTACCCATAGCTCTGAGCATGAGGCTAAGCCTACAATTGTACAGGGCTCTGCTCAGTTCAATGACTCTATATCTAATCCTCTCACACTGAAAGATTTCATCACCATGAAGTGGGTCATTTTATAATTCTGTGGGCCCTAGCCATCTTTGCTTTTGTTAGCACCTTCCTCCATAAAATATATTAAAAGTTATATTTTATGGCTATGATGGTATAAAGACAAATATATTTGACCGTGTTTATTATTATATACTTATTATTTTTTCTTCAGATTTAAAAAATTCAAATCATTTTTATTTTCACAGGCTGCTATGAGTATCACAGACCCCAGGCACTGTTCCTTCTCTGCCTAGTGGACAAGTTGGCTCTGACTATAAGAGTTCTCTTTCAAATCTGTTTTACTTTTCTACATTTTCTTTCCTTCCTCAACTTCCCACCCATCTCAAGTCATCTTTTCAGTCATGATAATGTGTACTTTGGGCTCAACACCCAGATGCCAAAACCTCTTTTTTATAATTTTCTAAGAAAAATTCCTTTCTGCAGCAGCAACCTTTTAATTTCTCTCTCAGAGTTGTCAGCCTGTTCTACATTTGTCTTTTCAAGAAGAGCCTGGCTTGATCAGAGAGACTCTATTGAATTGAGTTTAATATGCTCCAGGCTTTTGAATGAGAGCAGTGCTAATATGCCCTTCACACTGTTACCTAGTACAAATAAAAAGCCTGCTCTTTCTCCTGCAGTCCTGAAATAAATTTTAAAATATTCATGAATAGTAATCTTTTCTTACATCAAAAAAAGGTACATCAGGGAGTCTAGTAGTTTTGGAAAATATTAACTTGTATTATCTGTTTTTAAATTCTAAGACCAAAGAGAATGGCAGCTGATCATTATTACAGAAAAAGAGTAGACCAGACTATTTTGAGAATCTATATATGATGTGCTGTGTCCTAGACACTGGGGATATACAAAACATCAGTAAAGCACTATGTCTGCCCTTGGGGAACTTAAGTCTCCTGGAGTAAATAAATATAGCAATAAATAATGTCAACAAAATTTGTTAAATTCTATGATAGGAAATACATAGGGAATGAATATTACATAAACAAAGAAGCTTCAGGACTATCCCCAACTATTTTTTCCAGGGTTATCATATATCTGCATGCATGTCAATATAACTTGAGATACATATCTGCAGATAGATTTATTTCCTCACTCCACTATTGCACTTGGCCATGTGGCTTGGCTGGACCAATAGCATATGAGAAGGAATATGTTTGTAATGCTAATTACAAACAGAAGTTTTAATGTGAACTGCTTGTTGTAGTGTGGTCTTTTATAGTTTTTTTCTTTATCATGAAAACTGTGTGTCCTAGAAAGGAATAATTCCTTCTTCCTGGATCTTAGAATAAGAAGATATGTGTACCCAGAGTGTAACCAAAACTGCTCCACACACACATGAGCAAAACCCAAGTGCTTGTTGTTGCAAGCTATTGAGATTTAAAAAAAATATTATTACAGCAAACACTGACAATACAAATAAGTGTTTCCATCATAGTTTATCACAGATTTTCTATATGACCATCCATATATCCCAATCTTACAAGCAGAAAGTGTACTGCTTGACTGGCACTAATACAATTACTTGGAAAATAGAACAACAACAAAAATGATGGTTTATCATAGTTTTTTTTAAGAGATCAGGAAGATCATATTATAAAAAATATATATGGATAAAATCTGATTTTGTAAACTTCTTGTGAAATTTGTACACACATTCTTTTCTGATGGCATTGTAATTAGCCCCAAGTCTTTGGGAAAGTATGTGAACCATAATTTTTTTTGTTTGTTTTGAATCAATAATACCATCCCTGAAAATATGTTTTAAAGAAATAATATTTTAATAAGAAAAAAGGCATCTCATCAATTACCCGTAATGGTAGAAAATCATAAAATTATACGTAACTATACAGGTATTAGGTAAATTATGGCAAGCCAGTTTTTTGGAACATTATAAAACACAAAAGTTGTACTTATGAATACCATGTGGCAATCGGGCAAAGGTTTTTGAAATAATGCTAAGTGAAAAGAATAGACCAAGTTAGAACACACACTATAATTATAACTCTGTAAAACAAGTAATCCTAAGCATATGAACTAAAATAAATATTGGAAGAAATTCTTTAATATCCCATCACTCTAACCAAACTAATTTTAACACTTCCTTTGATGTGTGTGAGATGAGACTGAAAAGGACAAAACCTAGCACAATGGCAAACAGGCAACACTTTATGCCAGCAATCCTCCTATAATCGTGTTTAATCTCTCACGCCAAAAATTCTCCAAAGTTGTGGTTGAAAATCTGTGTCTAATCTACAAAATTGGCTTTGCCTATTCTAATCAGAAGCCTAGTCCAGAGTACTTTTGAACAACTGGAATTATATTTTAAAATATAGAAAACCTAAGTAGAAACTATGATATATTTGATGCAATTAAAACAATTAAGAATATTTAACCGGGAGAAAAGATTTAAGGAGGTAGAAGACTTTTCTATCAGTAAATGAAAATTTTAATTATTCTATGTGGAAGAATAGGTAGAAATGTGAACAATGGGTATAAATTAGATGAAAAAATCTATCAAACCAATAAAAGGAAAAGGCTGAAGAATTGTTTGTACTGAAATAAAATAAAAGAAAATGCAACGTCTTTTTCTGGAATGAATCCTGAACCAGAAAAAAAAAATGTCTGTTGATAACGGGTAGCAAAATTTCAATGGGGTCTGTGGGTTATAAGGTATTTTTGTATCAATGGTTCTTTTTTTTTTTTTGAATGGTTGTATGATGGTAATGTTGAAGAGAGTTCTTGTTCTTGAGAAATATATGCTGAAGAATTTATGAATGATGGCACAATGTGTCTGAAGCTTGTTCTCAAATGGTTTTGAATAATTTGATTAATGATAGATATATAGATTGGTTGCTAACAAGCAAATGTGGCAAAAATGTTAAGAATTCAGAAAATTTTGGTGAAAGATATAGATGTTGCAAGTTATATGTAGTTTTGAAATTATTTTAAGATAAATTATATCAAAAATTAAATTGTAGAAAGAATCAGAAAAAAGTCAATATAAAAATTTTAATTTAAGTTGTCCCAGTTTTATAATCCCCCCTTGCTTCTTGCAGAAACAAATCAAATCCTTTCTAGATAAAAGAATCTTCATTAAAGTTTTCTTAAGAGTTCCAAAGATCAAGTTCAACTAATTATAATCTCACGATAAAAATTTATCAAATACATAAATAAATAATTCACCAAGAAAGAGTCAGCAAAAATAAAAAACAATAAAGTTAGAACTATCAGGATCTTCAGATGAAGACTATAAAATGAATACTTTTAATGTGTTTAAAGAAATAAAAGCTAGCTTTAAAAAAAAGACAAGAAATAATGTGCTATCAGAAATAACCAGATATATTTAACAATGTGGCAAGATATCCTCCAGAAATAAAAATATAATGAACGAAACTTAAAACTCAGTTTTTGTAACATAACTAATGGAGAAATTATTGAACTGAAACATAGATCTAGAAATTTGTTATTCAGATGCACCCCAGAGACATGAAAAGACAAAAGAATAGGAAAGAGTGATAAGCAACCTAAAAGACAGAATAAGGTCTAATCACCAATTGCAGTTCCAGAAGAGAAAAAACAAAGAATGGGAGAAAGGCAATACTGAAAGAGATAACAGCTGAGAATAAATCCACTGGCATAGAAGGATAAATATATATAAAACTATATTTAGACACACCAAAATCAACTCTCAGAGCAATGGAGACAAAAAGATCATAAAAGCATATAAAGTATAAATGTAAAAGATAATTAGGCTTCTTTTCTCAAGAGCAATGAATGAAGCCAAAAATAGAAGAATAATCTCTAAAGCACTAAGAGAAAATAAATATTAACCCAGAAGTGTGAAATTTACGGGACTCCACGCATTCATGCTTTAAGTTACCTTAATAATGTGTATATTAAATACATCTTTAATTCAACCCTTGCAGAAAAGCCATGTTTTAATTAGACTTTGTTGCTTCTAGTTTTTCTTAATTTTGTCTTTTAATGTTTGGGAATGAGTAGCAGTTGCTTCTTCTAATTCCATGAATCCTGGAACTTATGAACTCTCTCTATTCCTTTTCATTCCTGTTTATAAACTGGCCAATTGTTTTCTGAGCATATGTCTTTCTTTTAATAACATACCAAAGACAGACATAGCAACCAACACACATCACAATTTTTTTTCTGATCCCCTCTTTTATAGCAATATGTTTGTTGGGTACAAGATCTTTATCCTCCCAAAACCAAAGGCACAATTTTCACTGAATGTTTTGCCTCTGCACAAAATGAATTGCCATCTTTCCAGTCTCAAATAGCAATTTTCTCACTCTGATCATTTACCCAATGCAAATTACTTTCTACATTTTAGGTTGCTGTTAGGCATCCAACTCTGAGTACCAAGGTCAAGACGGCCTTGATAATAAACAACTCCCAAGATCTCAGGGGTTGAAAGTAATAAAGGTTTATTTCTTACTTCACAGGTTGTCTAGAAGATCAATTTCATATCATACTCACTTAGTGGTGCAAGATGAGAAAGAATTTACAAATGAGAAATGTCACTTCTTATGGTAGAAATCAAGATACACTGTCCAGAACCTTCTTGGAGGAATACTTTCTGTCCAGCTACAGGAATTGAGTCATCAGACAGATTCCCAACTGATGAGCCAGGATTGTATTGAGTTAAATCAAGCAAGTGGGGCACTTGCTTTAGGTGGAGAATTTAAGGATCACCAAAAACCTCAGTAACCAGGTAATTCATATTTTAATAAAATATTTTAGAAATTAAACTTAATAAAAAATATCCATGATAAAAAAATATCAAATTTTAAATAAATACTGTTTGTCAGCTCCTTCAGGGTCAGCCTCAGCCATAGAAAACCCCTTTGCCCAAGATCACCATCTTCTGGGGGTAGCTAACATCTGGTGATTGAATGAGGTTGGGGGGTTTAAAGATCTGGCCATTGAATCCCAAACCTTAGTGTTAAGTGAAAAAAGCAAGTTGCAAAAAAACACAAGCAGTATGATATGTTTATAATAGGCATACAAATATGTACTAAATTTATAACAAAATATATATGCATAATACAAAATTCAAAATAATGATTAGCCTTTACCATTAGAAAAAGGTCATGATTTGGAGTGGGAGATTCATAGGAGCCTTAAAAGATATTAATGATAAAAATATTTGTCTTTTCTTTAAGTATTTTAAGGCATCTGATTCCCCAAATTTTTCAATAAATGTCATAAAATTTTTCATATGATTATTGATTTTAACAATTGTGAATTTAATAGCTTATAATTCTGTAACCTAAATGGTATACTTCTATCGGTTAGACGTAACTTGACAAATATTTGTCCAAGAACTTTAGGTCCATATAAAATTTCAGAACAATTTCTTCTCTGTGTTTCCTCAGGCTTGAGGTTAAATTTTAAAATCTTGACATTATCAAATAATTTATATGCTTCAAATAAATGAATGAAGAAAGCCAAAATATCACCTCTTTCTAGTAAAGTAGTAAAGAGTCAAACTAGTAAAAGTGCTCTTGGCACAAGAACCTTTTGATCTCTATATTGTGTTAGGCAATTGATTAGATACTTCTCAGGTCATACTAGCTTTTTGATTCACTCTTATATATACATTTTGACCTGATATGTGGTAATAAAAGTGGGTTTTGATAATCTATCAGGCCCTAAATCAAACATGACAGAGTGAATTTAAGAAGGAAACATTTCTTAGAAATTTCTGTTACATTAGATTGTAGCAATCCTTGTACTTCACTGGGTTTGGGTTTGTGCAAGCAGGATGACTTCTCATATCTATCCAATGCACTAGCTTCTGTAAAAGACTCTGGAAAGGAGAGGTTGGTTGATGTGGGCCAGATCTCATTTTTATAGCCAAATTAGATATTATGAGTGCTGCTTATATGACACTGAAATGCTCACAGGTTAATGTCATTATGACCCAGTCACCACCTGTAGCAGGTAAACACAACAATACTGTAGAAAAGGCTAACAGAATAATATACTCTGCAACAGCCGCAGCTTTACTCGAGGGTTCTCTTCTCTTCCTGGCATGTTTTCTAACCTGGTGTTTTTCTCCCAAAGCTATGATTTTTAGTTTCATTATGCTTTCTCTCCCATCTTCTTGCCATCCTAAACTTTTTGACACAGTGTCCCTTTGGAAAGAACCAGAGAAGTAAAGTTACACTGATATATAAGACTGAACTAATGTATTAACTACTTGAAAGAGTCTTTCAGTCACAGTTTTTATCACATGATATGTGGACCTTGTTTGTCTAATTTATTGCTGAATTTTCAGTGACCCTAAGATATAGCACTATAACTCATGAATCAAGTGTTCAACAATCTTTACTGATGCTTATGAAGGTAAAGCCCTTGGTGTACTTTTAAAAAGCCAGCCCAGAGGTTATTGTAACCAGAAAAAGGAACAACTATCTGTCTTTGTCTATACACCCATCATCCTGCGATTTCTTCTCTCATAACTGTTCATATCTTTTCTCTCCAGGTTTTCATTAGCTAAAAGAGCATCATCATACTTTCTTGTCTGAACTAATAAAATAAAGCAAAAATCTTTCTCAGTTATGATTTCACTTATTTCATGATATTTGTAATTCTTATTTTATTAATTTCTTCTATTTATGGGCAAAACTCTGATATGTTATGAAGCATATTAGTAAAGTATATTAGGATATTCTGAGATTTAAAAATTGCCAATGTAAACAAGACTCATAGATAGGTATGGGATTTTACAGAGATGTGCTGATAGTTTTTATTATTGTTAAGAAATATAACATTATTGTCTAAAGTTAGAACCTCTGGAATATTAGATCTAAAATTTAACATTAAAGAATGCAAAATCTTGAAATGCTAGTTTAAGTGAAATTTTAAGCATTGTTTTGAGAACATGTCCCTACTGATTAAAAAAACCTTTACAGTTTCTCATTTTCCTTTAATTCTGAATGCAACTTATTTTTAAAACACATTTTAAAGGCATTTCATCAACTGTGTATCTTTCCACAACACTACTGAATTCAATTTTTGCCTTCAGTCAATTTTTAAACCTTAATTAAAGGAAGACAATCAAATCAGATGTTTTATTTTCTTCCTCTTGAGATATACTGATCACTCTAATTCTTTAATTTGCTACTTCCGCAAAAACATATTCCTTCTTTTATTCAGCAGTCACATCCTCACTGAAGTCTTCCTAGAAGAATTCCTCTAATTTTACAGCCTCTTCAGTAATTCTTGCAATGCTTCATCCCCAAAGGTATTTTTCTATTTCTGATGTTGGCTGTATAAGGTGATTGTTTTCATTGAAGTCACATAGCTGAGGAACAGGGACTTTGGAATCAGACAAGTAGGTTTGAGTCTCTGCTCTTACTCTTGAGTAAGACCTTACATGTGCTATTTCAACACTCTAAGCTTTAATTCCCTCACATGAATATGAAGATATTACTTATTATCATATAGTTGCCATGAATATCAGAGTTAACATATGTTAATACCTAACACAGGACAGCTAAAAAAGAAAGGTTAGCTCAAGGTGGTGAGTAAAGAGGAGACTCAGAAAAGATTGGGCTAGAGCTCTGTTTAGGAGTCAGAACATATTGTACCTTGTAGATTCTAAATTATATCATATTGTGCCTTATAGAGTGTAGATTTTATCCTAATGCTATGAAAAATCCACTGGAGGGTTTTAAACAGCCTAATCTAATTTACATTTTTTTTTAAAAAAATCCTACTTTGCCCCTATGAGTTGAAAAGATTATAGGGGAACAGGACTGAGAGTAGGAAAATTAGTTCTGAGATTGATGAAGTAGCTCAAGTGAGACATGATGGTGTCTTGGAATAGAATAATAAAGATAGAGAGAAATTGATGGATTCAAGATACATTCTTGGAGTTATAGAATAATACTCAATGATAGATTAAATATTTTGAAGTGAGACTAAGGGAGGAATCAATGATGATGACAGGATGACAAGAGGGACTTAGATTTTGGGCATGAGCATCTGGATAGATGGTGGTGTTATTATTAAAGTGGTAAGAATTTCAACAATAATAGGCTTGGAGTATGTGGCAATTAAAAGTTTCATATTCTCTGTGATAAGTCGTGATAAGTTTGAGATATCTATAAGCTTTGGATTTCATCAAGTAGACACTGGATATACAAGGCTGGAGTTCAGGTAGGTAGTCTGGGCTAAAGACAAAAATATAAAGGTTGAAAACATAAATTACAATAAAAGTCACAGTACAGGAAGAGATAACCTAGGAAGGCCATAGAAAAGAAGAGACCATATAATGGGACAGAGAGTACTACAAACTCTACAACTCAGGCGGAGTGGAATTAAGAAAAAACAGTGAGGTAACAAAAAACAAAAAACAGATATCAGGACTGTGGACTGCCATAAAGACGAAAGAAAAAAATTCAAAGAATGTGTTGAGATTGCTGAGAGATTGAATTAGATGAGAATGGGTAAGTAATCAATAGTTTTGCCAACATGAAATTTGCTGATTCTCTTTCATTCTAGTCCACGACCTTGACAAGAGCAGTTTAAATCGGGTAGAAGATATGAAATCTTAATCAGAATAAATTGTGGTGGGCTCATGAAGGAAGTAAAGCAATAACCATAAGTAGACACTTTTTCAAAAAGTTAAGCCAAAAAATAAAAATAAAAAAGAGTGTTAGCTGGAGATAGATGTAAGATCAAGGGAGGAGATACTAGATCATTTCTATATCCTACTCAGTTGAGAGAGGAGCAAGGGAGGATAATGCCTGGAATAAAGTCCTTAAAAAGATTAGAGGAGATAGAATGCTGAGTACAAATGAACTTTGATAGGAGCAGTGACACTCCATATATATTAAGAGGAAGGAAGGTAAACAGTGTGGGTACAGATGCAGAAAAATTGGTAGCAGGAAGATCTAGTTCAGTTGAGTTACTTCTATTTCTTAATAAAATATAATAGAAAAGCATCAACTGAGAGTGAAGGGGAAGAGGAAGTGTGGGAAGTCTAAAGTGAGAAAAAAACTATGAAATAATTAAGAAACATGGAAAGCAAATATGTTAAGAAAGTTTAATAAAATTATGAAATGAGTATTAATGCTCATTCGGAAACATAAATTTAAAGAAGGCCATGGTCATTTTTTTCTTAATTTATATATTCAGCAATATTTAAATAGGAATTAGGTAGATAGTAGAGTTTAACCAAGATTGAGGTTGACAGACAAGTAAAGAGAGAAAAAAATTACAGGCAGTTATGAGTTTTTGAAAGGGGATGATTTTAGTAGTAGATCATGAAATCTAAGTTTGGTTAATGAGAAATGAGGGCATGGCAGGTGTATAGACAGGGAGAAGTGATAGCATGAAAGGTCAGTAGATTACTGGTAAAATAGAATACAATAAATGGTAAATGTCAGTAGTAGAGTATACCCAATAGAAAAACAGGTGTGATTAGAAAGTAATATACTTGATATTGAGGTTATATTTGTAAATGAAAAAGTTAAGTGAATTATAGGAGTCAGTGGCTAATGTGAGATATGGTAAATAATCACTAGAGGTGATGAGGTGAATAAACTGAGAGGCCAAAATACTGGAAAGATCACCTTCTTGGATACCTAAGTCACCAAAATGATTATGGGAGTAGGATGAAGAGGAAAATACTTAACCAGGTGAAAATTAATCAATGAATGAATTGAAAATCAATAGATGACAGCAACAGAAAAAAAAACAAGGTTGTAAATTTAGAATGACACTTATTTTAAAAGTTTGGAAAGAAAATTTTTAAAATGTCTTGCATTTTAGAATCTTCAAGGTACAAATAGATGAGCACATGTTACTTGAGAAAGCAGATTCTATATTACCAGGTACTTGTTTTTAGTTACAATGTTTAATTTAATTTACTTCAAAATTCCAAATAACATTAAGAAAATATTTATAAGTCAGTGACAAGTCAAAAAAAGAAAAAAACACTAATTATTTTGAACAAAAGAATTAATGTAGGAAATTTGTTATAAAAATGTAGGAAAGTTGGAGAGGCAAAAGTGAGAGGGTCTTGTTATCTTGGATCAGTAACAGCAAAAAGTTGTTACTGCCTTTAGGGTTGAAAAAAGAAAAGGGAGAAAATGAGGAAATGGTGTTACCCAGCATCCACAAGCCCACACTCCTGATCTTACTGCTGGAACTGTCAACAACTGTTTCTGGAACCACTTCTGACATGGAACAGAAATCCAGGTGTCCATACTACTGAAAACAATGCTGCCAAAAGCAGAAAAAAATAGAATCTATTTCTTTTCTTTTTCTAAGCTAAGTAGAACCCAGCTGGCAGACTTCCAGAATTGGCAGTACAGGGGAAAGGGTGAAAGGGCAGGTATGGGCTTCAGAATCAATATACAATATCCAGCACTGTCCATTCTTTTGGTTATTCAGTATCTGTACACTCGTATTTAAACTTTCAAACAACTATAACAGTATTATGATTTTTGTCCCTCATATCAAAGATGCTTTCATAGCGTCTTCCAAATACCCTCCTTCCCCAAAAAGCCTTATTGTCTCTATATCAATTTTCAAGTGATGCTAATTCCTCTCTAGTTTGATCACAATCTATCTTGCATATTCTATAATCTATAGACTTAATCACATAATAGAATAATAGAAATGGATATGTCATAAAAAAAGAAAATATGCATTTCAGCCACAGACCTCATCTCTTTAATTGTTATTATATCCTCAACTTTCTCCTTCTGTTATACATTCCATAGTCCACTTGTCCTCAGCTGATCAGAGTTCTTACATTTGTTGATTTACATATAAACATCCTGAGAGGTACCCCAAAGAATCTCCTGGCTTCCAGATATAGCTTTTTCTTACTTGTTGGTTTGTGAAAACAAGGAGGCTCTGATATCTGATGTGATAGCAGAAGTGAAGAAGTGACTCCTATTTTAACTTCTTGATAACCAGACTCAATTATTCTGGCTGTAAGTGAAGCAATACCATATATTGATTGCTGATCCTAGGCAACCAAACTTCACCAAGAGCCATCTCCAAGATGGTGCCTTAACTGAGTCCCAAATATATGACTATGTAAGGTCAACAGTAGAGCACATGGCCATGGTTGTAAGCCAATTCCATTTCTTTTGCTGTAAAATAAACTTTGTTATCAGAAGCAATACTGACTACTATGATAGTGAGTAAGTTCATGGGTAGTGGTACTGAGGGCATGGCAAGTGTAAAAGCATTGTGGGCTGATAAGACAGATTCATATTTAGGTCAGTGCCTGTTCCAAAGAGGTTTGTCACTTACCTCTTTATTATGGAAAGGTTCCAATATAATTATAATTAGCTGTACTTCAAGTGGCTGGTATGTTCCATCAGGGACAGTGTGGCAACATATTACCATATCAGGGGTTAACTATTTACTTCTACTGTTTTCAGGTTGGTGACTAGTAGCCAGAGCCACTCTGGTATGTTGATGAAGTTATTGAAAAACCTATACATTATCATCTGTTTTATCATGGTCATTTTGTTAATGCATCTATCGAGCAAGCACAGGGTGACCAAAGAGACTTACTGATAGCCATAAGATGAAGTCATCTTGTCTGCCTTATTATTAAGTCTTTGCATTTAGTCAACCAATTTCATGCTCATTCACCTAGAATACATTGCCACACATATACCCTGAGTTTCTGTTGATATAAATTAGCAAAATTTTACAATTTCTTAGACACATTATATATTTCTTCCTGTGTTGAATTTTGTGCTTGTTCTCCTGGCATATCATAGGATCTGAATCTAGTTAAGGATCTGGTGTCCATAGAATGGTGAGTTGTGATCCTTGAGGAAAACTGACAAAGAAAGACTAGTCCGCTCAGAAAAGAAAATGGAACTCTTTCTACTAACTGAGGAGACACAGGTAGACCTAAAATTCCAGGTTTTCTGATTTTTTTTGGATTTATTAAAATGTTGCCATTCCAATTCTCTTTATCCTACTCTGTCCAAAGCAATATTCTAATGTTTATATAAGAGAATTGAAAAGACTGAAAAATTCACTTGTATTATAATTATGAAACCAGGAGACTAGTAGCAATAATCGTTATTTTATGGCCATCATAGAAAATTGTTCTTTTAATCACACCTTAAGTCAAGAGTTCAGTCCTGAGCATGCATTTTTATTTCTGAAGGTTCTCTAATACACAAACAGCCATCTACTCTTCAGACTTTATGGTCATTATTCCCACACAAAAGTATGTCTTAAAATTACCATTTATTTCTTTTTAGTCTCAGTGTTTTATTTATTTTTAAAACTTAAATAATATAAAAAAGAATGTGTTCATTAATCAATGGCCAGTTAGAAACATAAACTCTATTCTAGGCATTTCAAACAAAGTGGGAATTGATATAGGGAATTGGTTCTAAAGTTGTTTGGAAGCACTGGAAGAGCTATGGAGGTAAGCTCATGTTAGTCACAGATCAATAACTTTAGAAAGGTACTACCTCCCCTATGGCTGGCATATAAAAAGAAAGACAGTAGTGTTTCCCAGAGTCTATGAGTCATTGTAGTGCTGCTCCTGCTGCTGCTACAAGAAACTGAAAGAAAGATGGCTTTTCTCTTTTTCTACCTTCACATTTACGTACCTACTTGGAACCTAACTGAAACCTAGCTAGCCAAGGGAGTCTGGGAAACACATTTTGCAACTTCAGGCACCAGCAGCATAGGAATGTATAAGAATAGAAAAGTTAGTATAGAAATTAGCAAAAATAAATTCTATCAGACACAACTTGAGATTTATGTGTTAACATAAGGAAATATAGATTTAAAAAATATACTTGCTCTTGCTTCCATCAGTTTCCCCAGAATCAAACTCTGAGATGAAGATGATGCACAAGTGATTTATTGGGAAAAACTGGTTATGGGAGTGGAAGAACCGAGGGCAAAGAAGGGAAAGAAAAGCAAAGATGCATTTTTAGGTGAAGTCCTCCAGAGGGAAGTTTTAACTTGTTCTTATAGGGGAGCTCAGGATTATATATGTCCTGACAGGAGTCAAGGAAGCTGGAGCTTTCATGCTCTCTTAATAGTCAGTCATTGGTTTTGGTGAAGAAAGACCCAGATATATTTTCAGGCACTTCTCACTTTCCATTTGGAGAATGAGCAAAGAACAGAAAGGAGCCAAGATCCAATGGGATCTGGAAGAGTGTTGAGATAAAACATTACATTTCATAATTTTTTCCTGCGTAAGCTAAAACAGTTTTAAAACTTAAATTATCACCTGATAATCTTGTCTCTCATATTTTAAGACCTGACCTTCCTACTAGTGTATGGAGGAGGCAAGAAAACTAAAATGTTAAATCAAGCTATATTCAGACTCAGACTCTGCAATATGCTGATTAGCCCTGCAGCCAGAGGAAACCTGCGGAACAAAAGAAGACTTCTGCTGGTATTGCTAACAACCTATTTCCCCACACCTGAAGAGAAAGTAGGAAAAACAGTCTTTTCAGTGGCACTCTACACAAATTAAAATTATTCATTCCCTATGGTTTTACCCTATGGTTTAAAGGCTAGGAACTACCAGCAGGCCTTTCACACTGCATATTCTTACCTTTTCACTCTACATACTCTTATCTTTCCTCACTGTTCATCCCAATGGAAAAAGGGTAAACAAAATCTTTAAATTGTAACTCACAGGAATCAAAGAATGAAAGAATGATATATAGACTGGATTCCACCTGACTGCTTTCACCATAGGTCTAACTTTAAGAGCCTACATGTATAACACTATCCTGAAATGAGTTTAACTAAACTGACCCACTGTCAGGACCAAGACACTGGTTTTTTGAGATGAAACACTCTATCAACTCAACTTCTAGACTGTGAAACTTCCTGATGAAGTTTCATAGGTGAGACTGTAAGGGAACAAAATTTGCCACCCAAAAATTTCTTTTTGGAGCTTTTTTCTCTTGTCTTAGTTTCTTTTCTTTGCTTTTCCCCTTCTTTAAGAAACTTTTCTTTAACTCTAACTTTGGCATGTGTTTGAATTCTTTCTTACACTTCGATGTCAAGAACCCTCTTCTTTCTCAGGGCAGGGCTTGAATTCCCTCCACTTCTTGGGGGAATTTGTCCTGTCCTCATCATCACTATATCAAGTTCTCTACCTGAAT
The DNA here is from genome assembly GCA_004027375.1 of Macroglossus sobrinus. Taxonomy (NCBI): domain Eukaryota; kingdom Metazoa; phylum Chordata; class Mammalia; order Chiroptera; family Pteropodidae; genus Macroglossus; species Macroglossus sobrinus. The sequence continues at coordinate 94,523 of PVKZ01000762.1, forward strand.
TTATAACAGTATCACCGAACATTTCCATCTGCCATCTCTTCAAAGTAAAAATGCTAACTAAAAATATAACAGGAATCTCTACATAGGGCAGAGATATCTGGGGCAAGATTTAGAAATGGGAAGTAGATGTTTTCCTGGGATTTCTTTTCTATTTCTTGTTCTCAGGAGATGTTTTCTTACAGAGGATGTTAAAGAAAATTGTCATCGCTTGATGCCTTGAGTTTAATCCACATCTGAAACTTGGCCCAATTTTATGGTGAGATTAGACGTCAAAAAGCAACTAACCAACTAACCAAACAACAATAAAAACCATAAAACTGTAATTTCAAATATGCTTATGAAACACATTTTTTAAATAACTAAAGACATGGATGAACTTGTGGACCAGATTAACCATTTATTTTCACAAAGCTGAAATGGCCTCATTAGTTATAAAAATTTAAAACAGAAACTTACAGATTCTTTACTATAAGGTAAAAGTTTGGAGACAGTTTATATAAAAGAACATTCATAGCAACATTGAAAAGGAAAATCAACTAATTATCTACTAATGTGTACAACTGAGTAAATTATAGTGCATTCATTTGAATAATTCTATGCCATCATTAAAAATAATGATCTAGATATAATATTAGCAACCTGGAAAAATGCCCCTAAAATACAAAGTTACAAAATGCAAATGTCAGATTTAAATGATATGATTTCATTCTCTCAAAAGTAACAAAAAATTATATACAAATAAAGAGAAAATTAAGAAATGATATGCAGCAAATAGTTGGTACTAGTTTTCATGGAGATAGGAAATTTGCAGGAGGAGGTGATCTGTCTTTAGGTGGTTTCAATGAGATAGAATTAAAAAAATAAGATGAAAACAACTAACATCACCTCATTTTTATTTCTTAATTTGTGAGTTTGGCGACATTTTATTTAGAAAAAATTAATCATGTAAAACGAAAAAGATTTAGGTTAACATGGTGACTGACTAAATGCTTCTCTTGAGTCTCTTAAAAATAAGTAATAAAAGATACAAAAGTACTAAATCTAGTAACACTCTCTTTTGATAAATATTCATTAACTGTCAGATTGATGGAGATGAACTGAGAAATAATTTTTGGAACTAAATTTAATGTGTCCTACCTTCTACTATATTCTTGAGCACTATCTTACCTATTGATTGCCTGGATCATCTGAGCTTTACTCCAGAATCTAAGGCTACTTGAGCAAGACAAAATAGATAAACAACGCTAACAGCAGAGAAAGATATTCTGAACTATCTCAGAATGAGGTGGTCTCACCCACACAACAACTTTCTTGACATTCATTAAAAATCCGCAGCTCTTGAACATTTCAGAAATCAGAGGGAGATAGATGGCTCATTGTATCCTGAAGTGATTAGTTACTAGGGAAAAAGGATTGTAAATAGGACCTGAACAAGGAGGCCTTCATGTCCTCCTCAATTATTTAACATCTACTATATGCCCAAAATCTGTTAGACAGAGATGATAAAACAGTGAATACAATAGCCAAAGTTTCTTCACTATTTGCTCCCAGCACTTAAACTGCACCTGACAAATGGCAAACACTATTTCTGGTGGGCAGGCAGGGAGAGAGTGAGGAAGGGAATTTAGAATCTAGTCAGATATATAAGCATTAAAAATAAACACAAGCAAATCAACTTCCATAATGACAGAATGAGGACCCCAGTACTTAACTACTCTAAAATGATGAAAATACAAGCAAAACAACTAAAACAACTATTTCAGAACTCTGGCAATTAACTAAATAAACTGAAAATTGCATATTCAAGAGAACCTTATGAATCCTGGGGTTCAGATAGTGAAGTCTGTAACATTTTAACTTGGTGCTATTTCTATCCATCTTTCCTCCTATGTTCAGTGTCATAGTAGCCAAAAGCTGAGTCCTGGGGTCAATGGAAAGATCTGACTGTTTATGGAGCTCCATGAACATTATCATCCTTAGAGTACAATCAATATTTTATCCAAACTTTCAGTCTCTGAGAATTCTATTAAGAGTGGTGGCTATTTGATTTGGCTCAAAGCTGAGCTCAAGGTGGGGGTATGGAGAAAATAGAGGGTGGAGGTGTCCCCAAAAGCATTACTGAAACAATAGAAACTTGTGGCAACACATAAGCTGCCTAAGGTTGTAAATTCGGTTGGAGCAAACTAGAACCTGGCCAGGAATCCTGGAGAACTAAGTTACTATGGGGAACTTTGAAAAGCTCTAATGTATTCATGGAGATTTTAAAGTCTGCATACATATGTGAATGCTCAATAAAGTTGTAAAACTATTAATATAAGTGTGATAAATATTAATAAGAGAAAAGAGAAGATGCCCAAAGGGTACATATAAGGGGTCCTAATCTAGAAAGGTGAAAATGAGTGATGTGAAGAAAGGTTCATTGCAGAAAACATTCCTAAGCACATAAGCTATAAAAGGAGACTTAGAAGGTAAGAGGTAGTACGCTTTCTAGGTGAAATGGGGCAGGAAAGAGATGAAGATCATATCATACTAATAGGTAAGCATATTTGAAGATCTGAAGACAAAATACAGACCATTATAAACCATGTTAAAAATCTTGAACATGGGAGGAAAAAAAATGGCATAGATGATAGATGCTATATTCATCTCTCTGCCGACCAAATCAAAGCTGTGACAGAAAGAAGAAGAAGCATAAGGAAAAATTGCTTGGGATCTAGATGAACAAATCATACAACTAGGGAGAAATCTAAGAAATCACCCTGCAACAACAGAAGGTAGGATGGGGCAAGGATTTGGGGCTGCCCAGTCTCGACCTGCTGAGTGAAATGGAGGTCGAGGCAGCAGCAGAAGCCTCTCAAAGGGGCCATGTCCCTGAGCAGACTTGCGGTGATGGAACTGCTCGCTCTGAGCACCAGTGCCAATTCGGCTGCATGCAGGAGGCACCAGGGACTTACAGGAAGATATTGTCAGAGTGACGGCCAAGGTGAGATTCACTCTGTACAGAAGCGCTAGTGGTATCCTTTGTTTCTTTTTGAGCCTGTCCCTTCCCAGTGTGTAGACACACGGCAGCCATAGCCGTGATGTCATCAAATTGGGAAACGGAAATTGCTCTGCCCACAGGATTCCCTGAAACTTCATCTCCCCCAACTCATGATCCCGCCCAAGCCACATTCAGGTATATCCTCAGCAAGTCAAGTGCTCCTTGCTGAGCAGCACTTAGACTCACACTGGAGGCAGCTGGCCTTGGTTTCTGATGTGGTCTTTTGAGGCAACTATAAGCACAGCATCTGTGCTTGGGCTAAGTTTGGCCTGCAGCTGAATCCCTCTCAGGACTGTGCCACAGGATACCTGCTTCACAAATCCACACTAATAAGACTGAGAGACTTAGAAGCTTTGCTTAGTACAGAGAAATAGACATGGAAAGGAAGTCAAAATGAGAAGAGAAAGAAACAGAAACCATATGAGAAAACAGAACAGAGATTCAGATATAATGGAGTCAAGTAATGTAGCAGATGCAGAGTTCAAAACATTGCTTATAAAGATGCTCAATGAACTTCATAAATTCACCGAGAACTTCAAAGAGATTTAAAAAAACATAAAAATGGAAATGGAAATTATAAAAGGGAACCAGTCTAAAATGAAGAATACATTATCTGAGATGAGAAGCATAATAAATGGAATAAAAGGAATAAACAAAGTGAATAAAGAAAAGGATAAATGCCCTATCTAGAGGATGGGAAAGTCAAAGAGATGCAATTAGAATGGCAAGAAATAAGATGCTATAACTATTAAAATAATTTAAAGAGCATATGTGACATTATTAAAGGGTCCAAATATCCATCTGATCAGTGTAACTGAATAAAATCAAGATGTTGAACAGCTGTTTGAAGAAATAATGATGAAAAACTTTTCTAACCTGGTGAAGGAAATGTACATAAAACCCTATGAAGCTCATAAAATTCCAAAAAACTGGAATCCAGAGGCCCACACCAAAATACATCATAATTAAAATGCCAAAGGTTAATACAAAGAAAGAATATTAAAAGCAGAAAGAGAAAAATAGATAGTTACCAACAAGAGAACACTCATAAGACTGGAAGCTGATTTCTCGAAAGAAACTATGCAGGACAGAAGAAGGTATGGCAAAAAATATTCAATGTGATGCAAACCCAGGATCTACAACCAAGAATACTTTATCCAGCAAAGCTATCATTTAGAGTTGAAGGACAGATAAAGAGCTTCCCAGATAAAAATAAGCTAAAGGAATTTATCACCACCAAGCCAGTTTTATAGGAAATGTTGGAGAGACATCTTTAAGAAGAAAAAATACAAGACTCACTTCACATTAAAAGACACACACAGACTAAAAGGAGGGCATGAAAAAAGATATTGCTTTTATGGACCAGAATATATTTAAGTTAGACAGAGAAAGATAAAAAACTATATGATTTCACTTATATGTGGAATCTAAAGAATGAAAAGAACAAACTAATCAAAAACAGACTCATAAGTACAGTGAAAATAGGGGAGGAAGGTTTGGAGGGCTTGGAAATGGGGTGAAGAGTTAAAGAAGTACAAATTAGTAGCTGATATTGGTCACAGGGACGGGGAGCATGGCATACAGAATGCAGTTAGCATTAATACATTGGCTAGGTGAAGGGTCAAGGGAAAAAGGGAGCTATTGGGATCATTTTGATGAACTGTATAGATTTCTAACCAATGTACTGTATACTTAAAACTGATTAAATTTTTAAAAAAATCTTGAACACAATTCCAGGGGAAAATGAGAAATCACTGAAGCATTTTAAGCAGGAAAGTTACATGATCAAATTTATACTTTAGGGAGATTATTCTGGCTTTTGTTTGGAACACAGATATAGATGAGTGTGAATAATCAAAGGGAGATCATTTGTGAGGTTATCACTATAGTTTAGATAAAGAGAAGAAATCTTGGAGACATGATGGGTGTATATAAATAGATTTAAAAGATATTTTAAAGGTAAAATTTGTTAGAATTTACTGGTGCTTACTAAGATTCTGGCTTGAGCTGTCAGGTACATGGTGTTTTTAATTATTGTCAAGAAGCACTGAAGAGAAGGAAAGTAGATGAAACAAGAGTTTAGTTTGGGACTTTATGTAATTTGGGAATAGAGTGTGAGAAGATAGATAAAGGGCATAGTAGGAAAGACTGCTCAGAAGAATCTGCATGTTTAAGGGTGAGCAAAAAAAGTGAAGAAGAAAAGACTGAGAATGTTGTAGAAGAGAGGAGGCATATTAAAAGAATGGATGTCATAGAAATCGGGAAGAAAATTTTCAAAAAGGAGTAAATGATCAATGGTGCCAAATACTTTTGAAGTTAAGTTAGATGAAAACAAAAAAGTATACTTTCAATTAGCAAGGGAGTAATTACAAATTTGAGAGAGAAATTCCCATGAAGACATGGGAGCTAATAAAATTAGAGTGAATTGATTGAGGAGGGAGCGAGAAAGAAAGCAAACAGGCAAATAGAAACAGCATAGATGAAAACTCAAAGATTTCAACTGAGGGAAAGTCAAGAGAAGCAGTTTCTTTGTTATTGAAATAAGAGTCCTGCATGTTTAAATGTTGATATGAAAGACCAATATATAGAGAAAAGTTGACTGCAAAAAGGAAATACTCAGTAGTGCAATTTCCTAGTGAAGGCAAGAATACATGATTAAGAGCAAAGGATAACGAAGTAGATCTTACATAAGAGATGTTGATATTACTTCCTTTGTGTTATAATTGAAGTGAAGAGGTTATGGAAGAGGTCTGTATACACTTGATGGTATAAATTGAGGGACTTCTGAATAAAAGTTTCTCTTTTATCTGTAAGGTGGAAGGTAAATCTTTTTATGGAAAATGAATAGTGTTGGTGTATAGAGCATAAAGAGTTGAGGGCTGCCCAGATTCTTAAAGAGGAACAGTTGACTAATCAGAGGCTGTGATTTTGTCACAAGGATGTAGTAGAAGCACAATATGGCAAGTAAGTGATGAAATTAATGTGTGAAGGATTCTAAGCTAGATAGAAAAGAAAGTAGGACTAGGAAGAGGCTGGTAGATAACAGAAAACAGTATGGTCAAAGGATTACAGGTTTCTGTAAATTCAAAAAGCAGGCATACTGTGAATAAGTTAGAGTGAAATATTTTATTAATGATCTCAGTGGTAGAAGGGGCAAGCTTGAATTTAGCTTGTGTAAAAAAGGAGTCAAAAGTAGTTTAAGCATTTTTTTGGCATCAAAAAATGTAAGTTTAAATAAAACTATGTTCAGATGTCATTTTTCACTTCAGATAGTCAGAGATTAGAATATTTGATAATGCTATGTTAACAACAGTGTGAAAAACAAGCATTATTATATATAAAGAGATAGTAACTGTGTAGATTGATATCTCTATGATGGGCAATTACACAAATATAATCAAAATTATAAATATGCATATCAGTTGAGGCAGTAGTTCCACTTGTAGAAATTTTACTTAAAATTAGTTTGCATATGTAAAAAATGCCAGATGTACAAGTTATTGTTGAAACCCAGTTTGTGTAAGTAAAAGGATGGAATCAACCTAAATGTCTTTAAATAAGTAAATAGTTAAATAAATTATGATTTCTCCATAAGACAGAATTGAGAAAATTCATGAAAAAATAACAGAAGATTGTTCTTTGTGTTAATATGTAACAAATTCTAATATATTGTTAAATGAAGCAGGAGAATGTGATAGTACATGATTATTTGTATAAAAGAAGGAAAAGCTGTAGTATACATAATTACAATTTATTATATATGTAATGTGAAAACTATAAATACATATGAGTGAAAAAGCATAAAATAGGTTGAATGATATTAAAAAAAAACACTAATATTAGTTGCCTTGGGAAAAAAAATTGTGTGACCAAGAAAAGGTAGAAATTTCTTACTGTTATCTCTTTATATGCATTTTAAATTTAGAACCACATTATTAAATCTCTAATTTAATTAGTTAATTAAAATGAATATATTTTATTATGTATTGCTTGCATATAAACCACTGGTAGGCTTTCACTAAGAATTTGTTCCTGTAAATCACTGTGTATGCAATAAACAAAAGACAAAAACAAATAAAATATCAAAAAATATTTTAAAGGAATAAAAATATGACAGAAGTGAAGGAAAACATAAATTACAATAATAAGTGTAAGTGGGTTAATCTTTCTTGTAATTAAAAATGATAACTATAATAACAGATACAATATATCGACCTTTCAAACATTGTGGTTTCAAAATTTAAATATACTTTTTGTTTAATTTTCAAAGCAGTACTATAAAGGAAATACTTTTATTATTCATATTAATGAATAAAAGAAAATTACAGTGAATAAGTTTAATTAATTTGCATAAGGACACATAATTGAGAAATGAAGGACTATATCTGCCTCAAAAATCAGCAGAGCATTATGATATTAAGTATAAAATTGTAAACCTCTTAAAGAAAAATACACCCACACTGGGCTAAAGAATAACAATCTATATGCTACTTCAACTGCAAACACAAAATCATAAAAATTTTAAAAATAAAAGAAATTATAAATATATAAGTTAAATAAACAATAACACAAGAAGTGACTAAGAATTGTAAGTGCTCAATAAATATTATTTGAAAATAGGAAGAAAATGAAAAAAAGAAAGAAAGAAGAAAGGAAGAATTAATAATAGTGAGGTAAAACTGATCTAGGTAATTTGAACCAACTATTCACTGAAGGTGAATAAAATAAAAAAAAAAGAAAAAAGAAAAAAGAAGAGATCTTAAAAGTATCAAAGAGCTAACAATCTAGTGAGGACTAATTTTGCCCAAATCTCAAAGCTCAAAGAAGGAAGCTGTTTCCTAAAGCCACTTTTATCCTGTTGGCATTTGCAAATAGATTTCGAAGGATTCCTAGGAAAGTAGTACAAAAGCCAAAGCTAGCACAAGGTAATTAATTCCCTTCAATCTAATCTAGGTTTGATGTGACTTCCAAAGGGCTCCATCTTCAGTGTAAAAGTGGTTTGAAAGTAAAACAGGTCTCATGTAGACTTCTGGCATGGATACATATTCCCTAATGGCCCAGAGAATGCCAGGAGCAAAAGAAATAAGAGATAACTAAAACCACCTCATGAAGACTTGAGATAGTAGACTTTCAGAATTTATAGTTAAAGAATAACTAGTTTTACTATTTTAGCACTAAAGAAAACTAGCTTGGAAATATCTACAAGGAGAAAAAAAGTTCTAAAAACAAATTAACCAAGAGGCAACAAAACTAAAAAGAACTCACATTAAAACAAACATCCATAAATGAGGTTTAAATACTCTACTGTTTAGAGCAAAGAGAATAAAAACATTAAATTGAAGCCGAAGAAATTATGAAATACTGTTTTAAAACAGCATCTGGCTGGCATCTTTTAACATAGCATTTCCAAACTTTTGAAGTCCCAGGAAAAGACAGAATACAATAGAAAAGTTAGATAATGTCAAAATCTGGATAGAAAATATACAAATTATTCAGCTGATGGAAATGGAGGAAAACACACGCAGGCTTTTTACTTACTTATCCAAGAGTTAACATAAAAAACAGACACACTTTATAAAAGATATTAAGAAAACATATTTCACTATGCACTACTGCCTTTCGATAAAAATATCCATTGATAAAGACTCTCTCCCTCTTCCTCCTATTCCCCCTTTGTTTCTTTCTCTCTGTCTCTCTGTCTCTCTGTCTCTCTCTCTCCCTCCATATACATATAATATAATATAAAACTAAAGAATGGATGCCCATTTTTTCTTCTTCCCTGCAAATAATCTACAATTTTGCTAGCAACAGCAGTTTATCCAGATAAAAACTTTTTTTTTTTTCAACTGAGTTTGAAATTAGGACTGGCCTTGTGACTTCATTTTGGCCAATTAGTGTGAGCAAAAATTAAATGGATAGGATGTCCAGGAAAAAAATTTTTAAATGGCAGATTCTCTTTGCACATGTTTTTTATCCATTTCAATTGCTTTTTCCTTCTTGTTTGTCTGTAGATATGGCTGCAATCTTGTCACTAAGGACAAAATTCTTATGGTAAGGATGGTAGAACAGGAAGACAAAAGAATTTGAGTCCTGGTGGCATCACTGTACCTTCATACTAATGCTGACTGCCTAGACCCACTTGTGGCCTTTCTGTTACATGAAAACAATAAAAAAAAACCATGCCTATTTAAATAAAGTCACTGTTAGTTGTCTTTCCGATACTTTAAAGTGAACTCTTTTTGTAACTTATATATTCAGGCAATAGACCTCACCAAAAATTGAAGAGTTATCCTCCTACTATGTGTAGGCTACTTTCTGAGTAGATAGATCTCTGTTTCTCCACATTACTGCCACTTCAACATCCACTGCCCTCAGAAAACATTTCAAACTCCTCAGTTTGCTTTCAAAGCTATGTAAAATAAAACATACTCCATCTGCTTAATCATTTGGATGGATGTTCTTCACAATTAATCCACCATGTTTCCGCCAAGAAAACTTCTTCATGGGTCCTCTAAAGCCAGACATTCCAGACCTCCAGTCTTTGCTCTCACTCCTATTACATTTGTTCAGACTGTCTAACTCACATTGATTACTCTCTATGACCTCTTTGTACTTACTAGCTATATCACTTACTTTATCAATTAATAATACAGCCTTTTACAATGTTATTATATATATATATAATAGCATAAAAGAAAAAATATACATCTTATGAATAAAATACATTTTATGTATAATTAAATAATCTATATTATTTAAATAACATATATATCAATCAGATTGAATGTTTCTGGTTAAATATACACCTCTTTCAATACTTAGTTCAATGCGATAGGCAGGACATGTCTAACATTATTGAATAAATAGATGAAAAAATGAATAAAATGTCATATTCTTAATTGTAGTGATGATGATGTGTTTCTTTTCAAAAGGCTTAATTTTCATGTTTCATGCATTGCCCATATCTGCTTACTTTAAAAGAATATGAGCCATAAAGTGATAATACATCCTAGTGAGTCACCAAGGCAACCCCATAATACATTCTGACATCTTTCAGAATATTGGATACCTGTTGTTTCTCATCCTCTCACATGAAACATTCTATAAAAATAAAGAATAAGGCATTGCTGTGTGATATCATTTTTTGTTTTCATCCATATGAATTTTGTAATATTAATATTGCTCTATAAATTTAGATATTAAAAGCATTTTTAAATTGCTTGTATTTACATATTGAAATAATATAATTTGCTGCATTTTTTCAAATAAGAGGACAAAAACATTGTAATTCTTATTTTAATTTAAAAATTTTAAAACAATATATAATTATACTCATTTGCTAATAGCAACTAATATAAGTGAAGCATTTATATTTGTAAGGTGATTTCACATCTATTTCCTCATTTATACCTCTCAACAAAATAGCAATTATTTCCATTTATATATGAAGAAACACAAATATATTAAATGACTTACAAGAAGTAGCAAAATTGGAAAATGTTTCCAGGTCTTTTGATTCCAAATCTGAAATTCATTTTATTATTCCCTTTGGGCTTCAAAGAAAGAGCTTCCATTGAATGTTAAATTTAAGATCAGAAATAATAAAGTCTTTCTGTGGCTTTATGGTCCTAAGATAATTTAACCCCTTTCTACTTTTTTCTTGTGAAAGAAGCCATTACTATTTGGCATGGTATTTAATAGCATAAACTCCAGAGGCATAATACTTGGGTTTGAAGCCTTGTTAACTATGGGATGCCAGGAAAGTTAACTTCTCTGTGTCTCAAATCTCTAATCTATAAAGTTAATTCAATAATAACACTTGTCTCATGGAATTTATGTGAATTATAAAGTGTTCACTACAATATCTTACAAATTGTCAACTATCAAAATATTATGACTACTATTCTTATTTTCTTAAAGATTACTACCTTTTAATTTTGAATAATATTTATTACCTTTATAGTATGCACTATGCTTGGCACATTATCTTTTTTTATTGATTAATAAAATCAATTAATATAATCCAATAAGTTTCAAGTGTGCAATTCAACAGTGAGTTATATATATATATATTGCATTGTGTGTTCCCCACCCATAATTAGATTTCTTTCTGTCACCACATATTTGCACCATTTTGCCCCATCTAACTCTCTCCTCCTCCACTCCTCTGGTAACCACTAGTCTACTGTCTATGTCCATGAGTCTCTGTTTGTTTATCATGTATGTTTGTTGCTTTTAGATTTATAAGTGATATCATGTGGTTTTCAACTTTTTCTGTCTGGCTTATTTCACTTAGCATAATTATCTCAAGATCCATCCATGTTTTTACAAATGGCAATGTTTGCATATATGTACTACATCTTTTTATTCAATTATCTATTGCAGGACACTTTAATTGCTTCTATGTCCTGGTCACTGTGAATAATGCTGCTATGAATACTAGTGTGCAAATATCTTTTTGGATAAATGTTTTCAAGTCTTTGGGGTAAATCTCCAGAGGATTGCTGAATCATATGGTAGAGCAATTCATAGTTTTTTAAAAAACGTCCATACTGTTTTCCAAATTTGCAGTATATGAGGGTTCCTTTTTTTCACATCCTCTCCAACACTTGTTATTACTTGTCCTGTTAATAATACCCATTCTACCCCTATGTGTGAGATGGTATCTCATTGTGGTTCTGATTTGCATCTCTCTAATAGCTAGTGAAGTTGAGCATCTTTTCATATGTTTGTTGGCTATTCGTATGTCTTCTTGGGGAAAGTGTCTGTTCAAGTCCTCTGCCCATTTTTTTTAATTGAATTGTTTGGGTTTGTTGTTGTTGTTGTTGTTGTTGTTGTTGTTATTGAGTTGTACAAGTTATTTGTATGCTTTGGATATTAGGCCCTTATTGGAGGCTTGCAAATATATTTTTTCATTCAGAACGTTATCTATCTTGTTGACGATTTCTTTTGCTGTGCAGAAGCTTTTTAGTTTTATGTAATTCCATTCAATTATTTTTGCTTTTACTTCCCTTTCCTTTCAGGTCAAACTCATAAGCACCTCTTTAAGTTTAAGGTCCTTCAATTTAGTTCCTATGTTTTCTTCTATGCAATTCGTTTAAGGTCTTATATTCAGATTCTTAATTAATTTTGAATTAATTTTGGTGGTGGTGAGATACAACAGTCTAGTTTCATTCTTTTGCAGGTGGCTTTCTAGTTTTCCCAGCACCATTTATTGAAGAGACTTTCCTTTCTCCATTGTATGTTATTTACTACTTTATCAAAAATTATTTGCCCATTTAAATGGAGGTTTACTTCTGGACTCTCAATTCTGTTCCACTGATCTGTGTGTCTGTTTTCTGCCATTCCCATGCTGTTTTTATTATTGTCCCTTCTTAGTATAATTTGAAGTCAGGCAGTGTGATACCAATAGCTTTGTTCTTTTTTCCTCAGGATAGTTTTAGCAATTTGAGGTTTTTTGTGCTTCCATACAAATTCAATGATTTTTTTTGTTCTATTTCTTCAAAAAGTGCTGATGGGATTTTGATGGAGTTTGGACTAAATCTGTATAATATTTTAGGTAATATGGTCATTTTAACTATGTTGATTCTTCCAATCCAAGAACATGCAGTATCTTTCCATTTCTTTGTATTTTCAATTACTTATAATAGGATCATGGTTTTTATTATATATGTCCTTTACTTGTTTCATTAATTTTATTCCTAGGTATTTTATTCTTTTTGTTGCATTTGCAAAAAGAATTGCCTTTCTTTTAAATTTTTTTTGACAATTTATTATTAGAGAAGGTTTAGGGAAATATGGCTGAGTGAGAGACATCCCCAGATCTCTCCCCCTTGAAACAACAAGAAGCTGAACATATAAAACTCAACAAAAAAAAAACACTCAAACTGCATGACAGCATGTCTGAGCATGGGATCTGCACATAAGGTTCTACCACAGGTCAGAACCCCAGGTGTTGGGTGGTGGACTGGAAGAAATAAAGAAACTGCCTTTTGTAGCCCCCAGAGCTCCCTGTAGGAGGAAGGAGAGGGGAGATGTTGTGGTTAGATCCCTGAATAGCCCTGCCTGGGAGAGTTGTGAGCTCCATGCAGCCAGAGGCAGGGCCCAGTCATCAGGGCAGAAAGCAGAGAAGCAGGATAAGACCACAGGGAAAAAACAGTTGATTTTTACCAGCCGTGTTTATAAAAAAATGAGGCTGAGCTACAGATCGCAAGCCAGAGGGCCTCTCTCTCCATATCCTCTGAGACCAAACACTGTGGAGCCCAGGAGAATATGAGCAAATGCTACCAAAACTGTCACTATAGATTAAACATCTATAAGGAAAAAAAGGCATTATTAAGGTTTTATGTAAAGCAAGGATCCAAGATACTTAGACATTACCTACTGGAAACCAAAAGAAAAGTTTCTTCTTTGCAGCAGGCTAAAGAGAGACCTTTATATAATAAATCTTCTTTCTGGAAAAGCAGCAGAATACACTTTCATTAATGTCCAGGTGAAGAAATAGTCCAATAAACACCATGAACAACCAAAGTGACAAGGCAGCTCGTAAAGAAAGAGAAAAATCTCTAAAAAATAAGCTTACAGACATAGAAATATGCAACTTAAATGACAGAGAACAGAGAATTCAGGATGGTACTTCTGAAAAAACTCAGTGAGATCCTAAACTAGTCATACCAACAATTTCAGAAACTGAAAAAACAACTATATGAGTAGAAAAAACTCTTTAGCAAGGAGATTGAAACCCTCAAAAAGAACAGAATAGATTTTCTGGAGATACACACACACACACACACACACACACACACACACACACACACACCACACCACACACACACACACACACACACTGCAAGAGTTGAAAAATGAAATAGCAAGCTTGGGAAATAGTGTCAACCAAATGGAGGAAAAGATCAATGCTACTGAAGAAAGAAATCTAGAAATAAATCAGAAGAAAGAAAAGATAAACCTAAGAATAAAAAATGATGAAAGAGAAATTCAAGAACTAGCTGATACCATCAGGAGAGGAAACATAAGAATAATGGACATTATCGAAGGTGAGGAAAAGGAGCAGGGACTAGAAAGCATTTTCAGACAAATAGTTGATGAGAATTTCCCAAATATAAGGAATGAGCTGGAGCTTGGAATTCAAGAAGTCAATAGAACACCCAATTATCTCAAACATTATTGGAATATATGAATGCTATGGATTTTTGAACATTGATTTTATATTTTGAAACTTTATTATATTTGTTTATTATTTCTAATAGTGTTATTGTGGAATCTTTAGCATTTTCTATATAGTGAATTATGTTATCTGCAAATAGTGACAGTTCAACTTCTTTGTTTCCTATTCGAATGCTTTTTATTTTTCTCTTGCCTGATTGTACTTGCTAGGACCTCCAATTTTATATCGAATAATGGTGGTGATAGTATACAGCCTTGTCTTGTTCCTGATCTTAGAGGGAAGATTTTTAGTTTTTCACCATTAAGTATAATATTAGCTTAGGATTTTTCATATATGGCCTTTATTACATTGAGGTACTTTTCTTTTTTACATATTTTATTGTGTTTTGATCATAAATGAATGCTGTATCTTGTCAAAGGCTTTTTCTGCATCTATTGATATAATCATATGATTCTTATTCTTTATTTTGTTTATGTGGTATCACATGAATCAATTTGTATATGTTAAACATCCCTGTGGATGAAGCCCAGGTAATCATAGTGTATAATCCTTTTAATATCTTCTTGTATTCAGTTCACTAGTATCTTATCTAGGATTTTTTTATTGTGTTCATCAGAGATTTTAGTCTGTAGTTTTCTTTTTTTGTGTCTTCTTTACTAGGTTTTGGTATCAGGATAATATTGCCCTCATCAAATGAGTTGGGAAGTAATGCCTCCTCTATGATTTTTTTTTTTTGGAAGAGTTTGAGAAGAATAGGTATTAAATCTTCTTTGAATATTTGATAGAATTCACCGGCAAAGCCATCTGGCCCTGGACTTTTATTTTTTGGTATGTTTTTAATGATTGTTTCAATTTCCATACTTCTCATCAGTCTATTTAGAGTTTCTAGTTCTTCTTGATTCAGTCTAGGAAGGTTGTATATATCTAAGAACCTGTCTATTTCTTCAGGTTATTAAATTTGGTGTTATATAGTTTTTCATAGTATTCTTGTATATTCCTTTGTATTATTGTAATATCTGTCCTAACTTCTCTTTCATTCTTGACTTTATTTGTGTTCTTTCTCTTTTTCCTTCAGTGAGTCTAGCCAAGGCTTGTGAATTTTATTAATTTTCTCAAAGAACCAATTCTTTGCTGCATTTATTTTGTCTATTCTTTTTTTTGTTTTTGGTTTCATTTAATTCTGCTCTAATTTTGATTATTTCCTTCCTTCTGCTGATTTCAGTCTTCATTTTTTGTTGTTGTTGTTTTTTGTTTGTTTTTTTTTAAGACGCAGCGTTAGTTTATTTGAGCTTGTTATTGTTTTTTGATATAGACCTGTAATGATACAAACTTTCATCTTATTACTGCTTTTGCCATATTCCAGAAGTTTTGATATGTTGTACTACCATTATCATTTGTTTCTATGTATCTCTTGATCTCTCTTTTTATTTCTTCTACAACCCAGTCATTCTTCAGTAGTATGTTGTTTAATCTCCATGTTTGTTGTTCTTCCTGCTTTCCTTTTACAGTTGATCTCCAAATTCAAAGCATTATGATCAGAGAATATGGTTTCAATCCTCTTATATTTTTTGAGGCTAGTTTTGTGTCCCAGCACATGATCACTCCTTTAGAATATTCCATGTGCACTAGAGAATATATAAGCAGCAGTTTGAGGATGAAAGGCTCTATAAATGTCAATTATGTCCAATAGGTCTAATGTTTCATTTAAGATAGGAGATGTTATCTCCTTATTGATTTTCTGTTTGGATGATCTGCCATATTTGACAATGGAGTATTTAGGTCCCCTACTAAAATAGTGTTTTGTCTGTTTCTCCCTTTAGTTAGTAATTGCTTTATATATTTTGGGGCTCTTCGATTGGGGACATGTTTATTAACAAATGTTATGTCTTTTTGGTACATAATTGCCTTTTTCTTTATGAAGTGTCCCTAGTATCTTTCTTTACTTTTCTTATTTTAAAGTTTATTTCATCCAATATTAGTAATGCCACTCTCACTTTTCTCTGAATGCCATTTGCTTTAATTATTATTTTCTACCCTTTTGCTTTGAGTCTATAATTGTCTTTGGAATTAAGATGTGTCTCCTGGAGGCAGCATATGGTTGGATTTGGGTTTTTGATCCAATCGTCATTTCTGTGCCTTTTTATTGATGAGTTCAGTCCATTTACATTTAGGGTGATTATTGAAATATGAGGTTTTCCTATAGCCATTTTATTTTTTGCTTTCTGGTAGCTCAATGTTTACATTCTTTCTTGTTCTTGCGTTTCTGTCTATTATTTTAATTTGGTTGGGTTTTGTGTGTTTTCTCTCTGTTCCTTCTTGTTTTATGTTATGTACTTCAGTTCTGAATCATTGATATGTAGTTACCATTAAGAATATGTAAAAGATAGTTATATATACACACATTAGTCCATTTTCTTTTGTGCATGCCTTATCTCGATTCCCCTTTGCAAATTTAGATCTTTAATTCCTCCCCTTTTCTGTTATTGTCCCTATGTATGCTGAACATTCTTTTCTATCTTGCCATAGCAATTATCTTCTTATTGTGGAAGCTTAAAGTAGCTGTTCTTGATAAGGATGCACTACTCTGCTTCTGTCTGCCTGCTAGTCATCTTATTCACAGTTTTTTTTTTTTTTTGTCATTTTGTTTTAGATGGGCTGACCCTTTTTAGTATTTCATGTAATGCAGGCCTCATAGTGGAGAATTCTCTCAACTTTTTTTACACCTGTAAAAGTCTTTATTTCCCCTTCATATCTGAAGGAGAGCTTAACTGGATACACTATTCTTGGCTGATAATTATTTTCATTTAATAGTTTGAATATTTAGTTCCATTTCTTTCTTGCTTGTAAAGTTTGTGCTGAGAAGTCCAAAGATAGTCTAATGGTTTTTCTTTATAGTTACCATCTTCTTTTTCCTGGTTGCCTTCAGAATTCTTTTTTTTGTTATTAATTTTTTATCAATTTAATATAATGTGTCTTGGAGAAGGCCTTTTTAGGTTGAGATAATTGGGTGTTGTGTTAGCTTCTTTAATTTGAATCTCCAGCTCATTACTTAGATTTGGGAAATTCTCATCAACTATTTGTCTGAATATGCTCTCTGATCCCTTCTCCTTTTCTTCTCCTTCTGGAATACTCATTATTCTTATGCTGCCTTTCCTAATGGTGTCAGCTACTTCTTGTATTTCTCTTTCATTATTTTTCATTTTTCAGTCTCTCTTTTTTCTTCTGAATTATTTCTAGATGTCTGTCTTCGATATCAGTGATCTTTCCTTCATTTGGTCAACTCTATTTCCTAAGCTTGCTATTTCACTCTTTATCTCTTTTAGTGTGTTCTTCATCTCCAGAAGTTCTATTTGGTTCTTTTTTAGATTTTCAGTCTCCTTACTAAAAAACTCATTCTGTTGGTCTAATTTTTTCATCAATTTCTGGAATTGTTGATTTGAGTTATTTTGCATCTCATTGAGTTTTTTTCACAAGTACAATCATTCTCTGTAATTTAAATGTGAATTCTCTGTAATTTAAATGTCATATTTCTATTTCTTCAGGCTTAATTTCTGGAGATTTTTCTCTTTCTTTCTGAGCTAGCTGCCTTGTCACCTTGGTTGTTCATGGTATTTGATAAACTATTTTTCTGCCTGGGCATTAAAGGAAGTGTATTCTGCTCTCTTTCTTTTTTATTTTTATTTATTAATTTTTTAAAGATTTATTATATAGAGGTCTCTCTTTAGCCTGTTGCTAAGAAGGTGGGTTTTTTTTCCCACTAGGTGGCACCCAAGCCTTTTGGATCCCAGCTTTGAGGCTAACAACGCTTTTTTTCGTTGATAAATATTTAATCATGATTTCTACCTTCAGTCTCAGTCACTTCAGTGATACCAACAATAGATTTTTGTTTTGGTGTCATTTGTTTAAATTCCCCTGGGGCTCTGCAGTACTAGGATTGGGATGATATGGGGTGAAGGGAGGATGCATTCTGGGTTGGTGAGTGGCGGTTGCTGCTAGTCTCTGTGTCTCAGACCCAGCTGTTGCCCCTCTACATTTCGTTCCCACTTTGCTTTCTGCCCTGATCCCTGGACTCTGCTATGTGGAACTCACAGATCTCTCAGGCAGGCTGTTCAGAGAACTAGCCACAATTTCTCCCCTCCCTCTCCTCCTGCAGGGACCTCCAGCAGCAAGTTACAGCTTCTTTGTTCCTCCCATAGTTCTCCCCTCTGGAAGCTCTTATGCACAGATCACTCACTCAGACATGCTTGTGTGCAAGTTGGGTGTTATTTGTTGAGTTTCTGATGTTCAATTTATTGTTATCTCAAGGAGAGAGATCCAGAGACATTCCTCCTTCCACCATGTTTCTGACATCACTCCTCTGCATCTTATCTTTGTGTCTCATTTACTTTTCCAAGTAATCAATCTTGCAAGAGAAATAATCATTCCCATTTTACAAATAAAGATACTGAGGTTGATAGTGCATCTGTAGCAATTCCAAAGTTTCACCACCTGGGTATTCTGCCTAGATTTATTTAGTCTCAAACTTTTTTTCTCTGCTGCCTCTTTGATTGGACAAATGGACTAAATTTTATGTGGACCTAAGTTTGATAAAGTCTTAGAAACGGTGTGTACAGTGTTTTCAGAGGACAGAGAGCTGTACTCTCCCAGCATGGAATCACAGCATCTTTGTTCTCAGCCAACACACGGACTGAATAGGACTGCATGTGCTGCACTAGAACTGTCCCAGGAGGAAAGTTACTGTTCACCCCAGATTTTCTGATCAATTTATGCAATTTCAATAAGCCACTGTTTTAAACAGTGATTCTCTTACTCTAGCTAAAAAAAAAAAGGATAAGTTCAGGGGATATATTTTTTTGCCAGGAGGAAAATAATGAGCTTATTTTCTCCCTCTCACTATTACTTCTATCCATCCAACATACACAATTCTCAAATATCTGATAGATTCAAAAGAAGAATATACTTAAATAAATGTAGGTATTTTATCTTTTGTTTAATAAAAATCTTAACTCCACTATATAACTTAGCTTCTGGAGAGTCATGAAGGGGATAAGAAAATATAACCTATAAACTATAGAAATAAGAGTAGTAATTTTTTGTGGCACAGAAACAGATTGGTGGTAGCAGGAAGTCTCTAAAGTGGGACCTTGGTTTAGGAGGTACTAGGAATTGGTTTAGGGATTACAGTGGCTATAAATCCAGTCTCTAAATGCAAGTGTGCAAGTAGGTTCTTTTCTTTTAATTAATTTAAATCTAATCTAGCCAAATAATTCATTCGATAACAATCTCAATCTCAGTCTTATTTGTATCTCACATGGTAGTACAAGTCTAAGAAATGCCTGGTCCCATGTACTTGGAAGGTAGAGAAAGGAATTCTCACCTCTTGTTCATCATGTCCACCATGGACATCCTCCTTGTCAAAGTCCACAGTGTCACTCATTGTCAAAGTCCACAGTGTCGAAAAGACCAGAGGATCTTTGCTCTGTACTGCACGTATGAAAAAAAACTCTTTCCTAAGGTCGAGAATAGTAAAGCATACAATTCAGCATCCCTAGGTACATCATGTGTCCATTCCCTTTTACATTTTGCCTCCTCAAGGCATCAACATTAAGTAGCAGGACATCCCTGCTTGCTTCACTCCAATACTTACTTATTTTCCAACTTGTTTTATAGTCTTAAAATATCTTTTCTCTTCTATTTTTCTTCCTTTCAAAGTTACTTCTTTCTCAAAGGCAATTGTCACATCTTTAATAAACTCAAATAAATTTTGAAGATAAAAACATTTAACAGAAAATTGTTCACTAATGTTAAGTGAAAACTATGGATGTCAGATGAAATAGTTTAGTGTAAAATTTGTAGACAAATTCTTATATAGAAAATAAAAACTAGAAAAAATGCAAAGACTAGGAAAACATATCAAAATACTAACAATGGTTATTTTCATTTTTATACAGACTTTCTCCCCACACTGCTAGAGTGTTGTTGTGAATACAGTAACAGAGGAAACTAGAAATTGTAACAGGAGCCCTGAAGAAGCAGCATGCAACTCTACCTGAGGAGATTATGGAGTGGCCTAGTCGTGGTCTCCCCACCACACTCAGTCACTAGCTAGAAGCATTCCTGAAGACTGTATGACTCAGCTTTAACTCTGCAGAAGATCTGAAGTTATGGCAGTTGGAGGCTGCATCCAACAATTTGCTGTGCTGTATCCTCTCCTAGATATCTTGGCAATGCACCCTCACTGGCTTCCACAGTCCAACTCTTGCACTGCAAAGATCCATACATCTATATATGTTAAGGAGAAGCTCTTTTATGGATCTTGTGAACTTCTCCACTTGATGGGAAACTTAGAAGGGGGAGTTAGTGGAATGAAGTACAGCACATATTGCTGCAGTTGGCTTTTGGGTCACACAGTTACTCATCTTCCCCCTCCTTTACTATCCATTCTAAATTTTTCTCAATATAAACTATCACTTCTGCAGATCTTGGGGATTTACCAAAATGGTGTGACCCAAATATTCATTCTTGAGTGGTCTAGGCCCTTGATAATAATATCCTTCTTAGGCCAGGTTGCTGCATTTTTTACAATTACATTTGATGTGGGAATTATAATTAGTTGGTGTGGAAGAATCAAGAGATGTTCAGTTGGATATTTTCTACCCCCATTATGTATAAGCAGCCCTACTTCCTTCTGTTAATCAGAGGCAATAATTTTTTCCAAAATAGTGACTCTTCCCCTCACCTGTGATCCCTATACACAAAGAACACAAAATGCAGTCATAGTTGTATTTCAGTGGGATCCTTGTTGTGCCCCCTAACAAAAGTGTGCCCCCTTAGTAGATCATGGTCACTAAACATGAATAATCTAGAACTGTCAGGACAGAAAAAGCAAAATCCTTCTGAGTTTGGTAAGGGTCACTATTTCATTTCATTGTTATAATGAACTGTTGCTGAATCCAACTGATTCTCATAATTTAATTTCAGCAAAACTCTGCTAATAGTAGTTCTGGACACATGGTCAAGTATTCTGTTTCAATAGGGCACAGTGACATATCAGAAGCTATTACTAGAGAGGTGAATTCCAAGTTAGTGAATTTTTGTTCATTCAGTCTTATTTGTGGATCCCTTGATCAAGCACTCTTAAAATCCAATCTCAGGCATATTCTCTCATCTTTTGCTAGGCATCCTAGATTATTCATGCAGCTCCTTTGGGAGTATAACCTTCCCTTTCTTATCAGGACCAGTCAATCTCCAACCAGGTCACGCTGCAATTAAATACTAAGTATAGGCCTGGCAACCAGGAAAAGATATGGGAGTAATGTTCTGAGGGGTCACCTGTTGACTTGCAGTGAAGAGAAAGAAGTCTGTATGGTCTTTCTATACTGGGAAAGTTCTAGCTCTGGGTTCTGAGCCAAAATTCTTAGGATGGCAGCTCCAAGTTATCTTTATCCTATATGTCAGCGGTCCTAGGTTTTCTCAACCAGGGCCCTGACCTTAGCATAACAGATTTTCTAGGCCAAGCATTTAAAAATCTTTGGAATTCTGCAATTCTAATTATTAAGGAATGAGCTCGCTCTTCAGCTGTGCTCACTCCTCTACAGCATAAAATAAGGGCCAAGAGGCCTGCAGGTTCTCACACATCATCTATAAAGTGTTTAACTGCTCTCATTTTTTTTTCATAATCTCTCTGCTAAGCATCTTCTTAATAACCAGCAACTCCCCTGTTTCTCTGGATATTGTTCCAGGCACTCTTTTCAAATGCCTGAATCATCTCCCCAGCAAGATTATTCCTATCCACCAAGACTTTGCACCGGATCAACACTGGTGCAAAATTTAGCCATCGGCCTGCCACTTTGTGCCAGGGGTTCTCCATGCCCCGCATTTTAACAGGGGGATGGAGTCCTACTTGTTGGCTGGGCAGTGAGTGAGCCAGTCTTTAAGCTCCATCTTACAACATACTTTTTTGGGCCACTGCTTATATCCCTGATATAGTTCTCCAGGAAGAAGATGCCAAGGTCAAATTAGGCCATGCAAGAAAAACTCCTTGTGGGATTTTCCCTTGGAGGAAAAGTCCTGTGAAAAATAAAAGGGAGAGGTAGCAGGAGAAGGAGTAGGCAGTGAAGCAATGATGGGACATGCACTGTGAGGATCCCTGCTCTGGCTGTGGAAGGAAGTTCTTCAATTAAATCCTATTTTTGCTTTCCAGGCCAAACTCTCTCATCCACTGATTTCCATGGACACTGACTTGATTCTCTGACAGGGAAAAGGTCTTTGACTATTACTTTCCATATCATATCTAAAATGACTACTAGAGACTATACTTTCCCTGAGGGGTGTCAGTTGTGGTATAAGTTTTGAAAGCCCAAAAGTTTATGATTTGATCAGTCACAAAACTTTTCAGAATAGGCCCATGATTTCTATGGCAACATAATTTCCTCAAAAACTTAGTAAACTTTAGAAATATTTCATTAACTATAAGCTCTTTTCTGGACATAACATAAAAATTTACCTTGTTTTTTGCTCTGTTTTACCATATGCCCCTCTTTTACCTTGGTTGGCCACCTAAATAATGTGAATAAATATATTGAAGTCCACATTTCAATCCACTTGCTTGCAGTAAAGTGAGGTTTCTTTTTTTGACTGAAAAATATGGGAGACATTTAAGCAACAAAAGTCTTTTCTCCCTCTATTTGAGGTACAGAAGATTTTCCAAATCTGCAAGGTAATAAATTTCTTATAATCTCTGCTAGCAAACCTATTAATTCTTGACAAAGTTCATTTTTTTTCTTGCTATGCATTGCTAAAAGCATCAAGGAGCAGCCAACACAAAATTTTTACTTTTTTTCAGCTACTTCTCTTATAAGGCCTATTTAGGCCTATTAAGCACTTATCCTGTCTTCTCATTTATCACAAGCAATTGACTTACCAAAGGTTGACCTCAACATCCAAGGATTCTTAATTTCAAGGTTGACTGCTAATTTAATACCACATAGTTTGGGTTTCTCTTATGGGCAGAATCTGACTTCGAGATATCAATTTAAGGTAATAATATGGATAATCTAAACTGTTAACAAAAGAATAAAAACAATTAACTGACTTAAGGGCAATGGGAGTTTCTCATAAAACATTTTAGGAAGAATGTTTCAGGTGGATTGGCAATTGATAGTAGATCTGCCACCTACCATGTGATTCCCAATGTGGCTCTGGGAATGCCCCAAAAGTATGGGGATGCATACATAGAAATCTAAAAGAGGTAAGCATTACTTCTGTTTACATCACATTTGTAGGAATTTAGTCATGTAAGATAATTCTAAGGAGCTTGAAGAATGTATTACTAAGGTCATAGCCCAGTTACAGATCTATTAGGGTACAAGAAGGTGAGAATGTATTCTAATTGACAGTTCATTATAACCTTTCTTATGATTGTCAGGTACTTCAAATTATTTCTTCCCAAACTCTTCATGTTCAGAACAGAACACATTCTTTTTCTGCATATTCAGCTCTTCATCCTGAATTTTCTATATGCCTCAATGACATTATCATTCTTCTAGTTATCCCTCCTCAACATATTGAAGTAATTGTTGGCTCTTTCCTCTCTCTCCTTATCCATATCTAAATAGATGCCAAAAAGTTATTTGTTTTCCTTGATTGGTGTCCTTCACATCTGTCTTCTTCCTTCTGTTTCACATCACCAGTTTAGGTCAGTCTTCATTACTACTTACTTCAATTATTATAATAATTTCCTGAGTTGTTTGCACAGCTCCAAATGTTTTCCCATTTTCCATATAACCTGATGAGTTAATTTTTCCAAAGCATGTCTCTGAACTATCACTTTTATGTTTATACAAAATTAAAAACAAATTAGCCTACTACCTAATCTGAGTAGTCTTGTCTTTCATTCTTTTGGCTTTTACAACAAACTTTCCAAAAACAATTAGCTGCCAATGCCCCAATACATATTTTTCTCCCACTTCCAAGTTTTTGCTAACTCTATTCTGCAATTCCCATTTCTAGGAATAGAATAGGATTAAACACAGATTCTAAATATCTGATTTCTAATCTGAGCCCCACCACTAACTCGTTGGCTTTGACAAATCATTTAATATCTCTGGGCCTCTGTTTTATTATTTCTAAAATAAGGATAAAAACACCCAGTGTACAGGGTTGATATCAGGAATAAACACAATAACTTCAATAAGGTACCTGTGTCTTATAAGTGTTCATTAAAGTAAACTTGCTTTTTCCTTCTATCTATTGACTTTTTGCCCCTTTCAAGTATTGCTTCCTCCATTAAGCCTACTGTAGTAGTTACAGTATTGCCCACGCTGTCACAGACAAATTCTCAAATATTAGTGAGTAGGTGTGGTTGGGCTTGCTCTCTTGTACCTCTGCTATTGCCACAAGATAAGCATGTCTGTGAGTAAGAGACACAAGAAGTAGATATGAGCATAATCTATAGCTTAGAACCAAGCTAAGACCTTGGTGTAGCCAAATCCTAGTCAACCTATAAACGCAGGTGCAAGAATAAATGATTTCTTGTTTTAGGCAACAAATCATGTGAGTGGTTTGCCAGGAAGCATTGCTGTAACAGAACTAATAGATACATATTGTAATGCTAAAGATAGTACATTTAACAAAAATTCAAAAGACTATACATAATTTGATTTAAATAAATCACAAGTGCAACCACAACAGTGATAATCATGTTCCCTTTAAGCTTTTCTTTCTTTTTTTTTTTGAGAAAATGATTTTGGCAAAACAAAATTTTTTAAGATCCTCAGATTTTTTTCATGTCAGAAACTAGCGATTCAAAAACTAGCACCTCAGTGCAGCTGTTCTGCATCATCAAATCAGTCATTCTAAAAATGTCAATAATTAATGAGTGACATATCAGAGCACATGGAGTATGTAGTATACTCTCCTTTAAGAAGACTCATGTGGAACAAAATGGGCATTCAATATTAACTGTATTTTGAAGTCGTATGCAATCCTCATGGCAAAAATAATAACAGTTACTATTTATTTACCACCTATAATATCACATATCAGATGCAATGATAGATACCTGTAATATGCTATCTTTTAAAATTCAAATAATAAATTAGCCCTACGAAATATGTATTATATTCCACACAAAATTTAAATTTTGCCCGAGGTCATAGACTTGGTAAAGGTCAGAGCCGGATGCAAACAAAGATATATATGCATGATTCCAAAAAAACAGCCTTTTCCACTGTGCCACACACTGAGAACACTGAATTTATTTAGATTCAGGCATAGGAGTGTCAAAACTAACCTCACTTACAACTGTTTAAGAGTAAATTGTGATAGTCTTTACATTTAACTTTGGTTAAACCTGAACTGAATATATATAGTACACCTGTTTAACTAGAGATTACTTTTTCAGCAGTCTCTGGGATTCTGATGAATTCATTCATCCACTCATTTGTTAATTAGGAGGTCATTATTTTGAATATATTCCACACATTGTTCTAGAAACTTGGGAGATAAAAATGAGAACTCACAGTCCCAAAGTGTAGAGGATTTATAGTCTAACTGAGAGAGAGACATGCAAGCAAATAAGAATGCAAACTCAATAGTAATTAGAAAAATGCTAATGAAATAAGATTTATACCCATTAGATTGGAAATGCTAAGTGTTGGCAGGGATATGGAAACCCCAAATAGAGCAGCATGATATGTCTAATGATGAGTTTTCTTTTAGATATGTTAAATTTGAAAAATCTGTGTGAAACCCTAGTGCGGATATCAAATTTAGAGCTTTAAGAGTGCTCATCATAGGAAGTATTACTCTGGGAGTTTTCCATGGTTTTTGCCATAAAATCCCAAACAAACAAACACAGGGAAAAAAAAACTTTAAACTAAGAGGTCTCTGAGCAGAGAAGTTTCAAATCTAGGCACAAAGTCATGCTTGTAGTGAAGACTGGGTGAAACATGTTCATCATAACTTATTACTATGCCGACCTAAAGAAGAGAATGTGGTTAAATGAGACAAAGTATTGGATGGAAATATGCAAATGAGAGCTGGCACTTTGGGTCAGTTGACCCAAGTTCCCAGGCAGTCTGCAGATTGCAGCTCTTTCTTTCTTTGGATTATGAATTGCTATGAGACTTTTTTGAAGGCTGTAAATTCTTCACCAGAGCAAAGCAGAAACAAATTTCAGAGAGTTATTTCAGAGGGTTATGTTATCCTCTGATGAACTCCAGTTAAAAATACCTGGAAAGATTAACTATTATTGTGATTCTTCATTTTTTTCCCCATCTAATCATGTTTTTCTATAATCTATTCACTAGTGGCAATAGACTTTATTGAAGATGATAGAAAAGGTGATCTTGGCATTAAAGCTGATTTCATTGTGGCATAAGCTCACAACTATCCTAGACTACCTCATTAGGTTTGGAGTAAAAGAGAGAACTAATTGATTCTTTTCTTGTTCCTGGAAACTAATATAGAAGAGCCCTAAATTCTCTTTTTTCATTTTTTTGCTTTTGTATCTGTATGAAGTGTTATGCGCTACTTATAAGCTATCTTCAGGACTCCATTTCAGAGGTCAAGTAGCATATTAATAATGACTAAGAAACTGAACTTGTTTCTCCTGGATAAAGGAACTAAATGCCTATTGAGAAATAGTACCTACTAGATTTAATCTTGTGGACTGGGTGACTGCCATTCCAAGTAATGACATAATTACAAAAAAAAAAAAAAAAAGAACACTACTGAAGCCTTGGTAACGAAAACTCTAAATAAAAGTACTTTCCTCCTTCATAAAATTATGGAAATTAATTATAAGAAAAGATGTTTAATCCAATGAACTTATTGTCAACATTTACTGTTATTTAAACTGTTATTTTTAAGTCTAGTTTTAAGTCTAAAATATTGTTTTTTTTAATTTTTTCCCCCTCAGAGTAAGGGATATTTACTTCTGATTTTAATTTAAAAATATATCTAGCACAAATATTACCTTTATCTATCTATGAAAAAAACTGACAATACTATGGAAATAGCACCAGAGGGAAATAAGAATATCTAGAATCAAATCCAACTTTAGATAACAGCTGTGTATCATATTATTTTCTAATTTGTAAACTCAGAAAACATTTTCCCTGCCTATCTGCTAAGGTTGTTACAAGAATCAAATGAGGTAAAGTATATAACAAGCATTTTTATCAAGTTTCAGGCTCAATTTTTACATAAAAAAATTGATGTGCAAACAGATTGTATTGAGAAAATACACAGCCTTGTTATAGAACTAAGACTCTTGACTGACTCAAAATTCATTGCAGTGGAACATCTGAGCATTGTATAATGATGAGTACATGGATAAACTGTTTGAATGTGAGATACTGCTTGCATCCCCAAGGGACTGGGAGGATTCACATTAGATGGTTGTTGAACAAAGAGGAAGGATTCTAATAATTATAGAGCAAAACAAAGCATTGCTTACCAATTTGAAGCTAGAGTTGAGTTGTTTGATATGACAATAGAGATATGAAAGGCAGGGAGAAGGAAAGAAAGAACCCCTTAATGTTTGGTAATTAAATAAGAAACTTCAAAACCAAAATTATCAAATGGGAAATTGTATTAAGTTGTTTGCTTTGCTTTGTGATGTAAGATGTAAGTCCTTTTCTCCGTTCCATGTGAAATCTTTATTTCAATATCTCTTGCTTAGGGTTTCATGGAGGAGGGCTGCTTTAGAGGGAGAAGTCTTGAATTCTACATTAAGGCGGAGGCAGAACCTAACCAGAGGCTGCTCCCTGGAAGACAGCCAGATAAAACAGAGTTACGTGAGAATTAACAGAGATAAAAAGCTAAACAAAAAAGGTCCATAAATATTGTAATTATTTATTGTTGTAGCCAGCCAGCTCCTGAGTCTGAGAGAGAACAACTAACAATTTTACTTCCCAGAAAACGGAAGAATGGCTGTGTTATAATATATATGATCTTTCAACTCCTCACCATAGTTACAATGACTGTTTAGCTCTTTGATATTACATGGGAAAAAAAGAACACAACATGAAAAAAAGAAATGTGTTCCTTATCCATCGCTAAACTTTATTTCCCTCTGTATCCTCTCTCAACCAAAATATATGTCAGCCATACCTTAGAATTAACCTTATAGGAACCATCCCCTCTCTTCATTATAATTAGTTACTCATTGAAACACACCTCAGCAGTAAACATCTTTTTCTTTTAATTAAAAAAAAATAAAGCAGCATGATTCTATGAAATTAGTTTTAAATAAACAACAATGTAAGCATGTGAAACACATATATCAAAGCCCTTGAAATTTTTGTAAATTTTATTTAAAAATAAATTTGAATTCATTTTTGTTATCCACTGCATTATTCACAGAATATTCAGCTTTATCTACTATACATCCAGAGTTGGCACTTGCTTTTACTTCAATATTCCTGATTTAAAAAAATCTTTGGTGAGATAGATCCATTCGTAAGACATCCTGTACATATCTTTAAGAGCATAATTATTGACCTAACACAACACTTTCTTTTTATTGCACCTACAACTCTGAAATGGAACTTTGCAAACTTTTGGATTTTTACAAGGCACTGAGAGACTACTGGATTTAGAGGATAAGACCTGGGAGAGCCTAAACATACTGCAATGTGACGGACAGTTACACACAGCAAGGAATTGTAATCTCCAAATGCCAACATGCCCTCATTGAGAGAAACACTGTATTCTACTGAGAGGTTTACAGATATATGGGAAGAGAATCCCAATTTACTAGTCTTTGACTCATTTATCTGAAGGACTGTCAATCTTAAAATACCGTGCTTGTTTTGCAACCTTGTTTCAGTTTATAGGCTATGAGTAGGAAGTGGATATAAGACATTAACCAATGTATTGCAGACATACCATCATAGACTTATAACGTTGGTTCACTTATTGGGGCAACCAAATATGCCAATACTTACACCCACAACACTGAGGGTCATTAACTGGTTGTTTTTAAAAAGTTGGTTAAGTTTCTACTTTCTACTACTAAATCGTTCAATAAAAATTAAAGGAAATAATCATTTTATGTTGAAAGAGTAAAGACTGTTAAAGATAATATTGTAGATCTTTTGATTGCTGAGGTAAAAATACTAAATGCAAGTAGATTTTTGATAGATATTCTTTGGTGATATCCAGGGTCAGCAGAAAAGGGTTCTTTGATCAATTATCAGCAACCACTATGGATGCAGGAGAGGCACTGATATCACATATATGCCATTTAATATATTTAAAAGATTTCTAAATTTCTTACAATATGCATTATAATTTTAATTATAGTGAATCAATAAACACAATATCTATACTAGCATCAGATATCATTGTATATTGTGTTAAAGTGATGAATCAATTATTAAAGTAATTTTAATTGCTCATTTAAATGAATGCCTTGATAGTAAAAACAAAACTGTAAAGTATTAATTAGGATCCAGAGAGAGAAAGAGATTGATTGATATCCTTGATTAATTTAATTACTGTGGTTTTGGGAGCACAACGTCCCAGAAACAAAGAGTATTATTCTTAATCTATGATCCATGACTTCTTTTCAAAAAAAAAATTATTTGTTCACAATATACATTTTAAAAGATTCTTATCTTCCCACTATTGTAGTGGAGATTCTAAAAGTAATCACTTCAATGATTTTAAAGCCTGGCTTAGATATCCAGGATGAGTTGAAGATTTTTGGTTTACTGAATTATTTCTAGATTTCCAGAAATCTGATATTTCTGACTTTCCCAGAAATATTTCTCAGGCTCTTCAAAGCCTAAAATGACTCTAACTTTCCTTACAACTTAAGTAAGTGATTAATTAGACCTAAGATCTTGATATTAAATACCATAATGTTTCTCAATGGGCCTTTTTGATACTCAGTGAATTTATTAGTTTTACTGATGCTGTAACAGATAGTAAAAAAATACACATGAAAGTTAATAAACAAAGCATATCACCACTTATGCTACAGAAATACGAAATTGGTTGGCATTTGTACATTGAGATCTAGATGCATATTAGGTAGCTGGAATTAAAAGATGAATGTTCTAAAATTTAAAAAAGTATACTTGCCATTGGAAAACTCAGTATTGTGGTTAAGCTTATTATACCTTATTTAGGAATAGTTACTATTCATTATTAGACTGTTAAATCAAGAACATCAATTATCCAGTTAGTGGAATAAAAACATCATTTTTCTTATTTATTATCATATGAGTGTTGGCCACATACTTACCATACCTCTGAATCACTTTTGATTTATTCCCTCCTCTTTAGAATTTTATAATCTGTTTTAGCCAATCCAATTCTGTTCATCTAAAATAAAAACACTGGATCTTCAAGAGACCAAAAAGAGATTTTATTGAGCAATTATCATAGCATAAATAAGTCATAGTTTTACTAAAAATATCTATCTAGGGATGAAGAAGTTTTAGAAAAATTTTTGAAAAAATATGTCATTTATCTTAGGAATTAGGTTAGAGTATCACAAAAAGAATTAACAAGGTTTCCAGAGATTATTTATAATTTTATAAATCATAAAAATTCAAAGATCACATTTAGAGTATATTTTTAAATGAAAGAATATAAAAATGCAACTTGAAAAATTCTAACCATGAAAACAAAATCCAGAATATACTGTACTAATTTTCTAAACACTAAGTTCAACTCTTTTTACTGATCTGTAAAGTTAATAAAAAATGTTTGAGAAAAAGAAAAAAAATATCAATTAAAATATTAGTAAGATAAATCAAATCCAAATTATGGGTGTTTATCATGATATTCTTCAAACTAAATGGCAATCACATTTAATGCTGGCTCCGAATGTTGTTGGGTACACTCGACTGGTTATAATACAGATTTTCTATTATCTAATCACTTAAGCCCTTGCTCAGTAGGATTAGCAAAATATTACTACTAAGATGTACTTTTATAAAGTCTTTTAATTTACAAAATACTTTATCTTACCTTCCTATTTATTCCTAATAATATTCCTCTGAGATTATAGAAATAATATCTCATTTTGTGCTCTTGGAAATTGAGAATCCAAGCAGTTGAGTCATTTGACCAAGACTACAAAGGCACTATGGAGCAGTAGGTGGAGAGCAAAGATAGGTAACCTACCTCTGAGTACTATAGTCTTCCCACCTCATAGCTCTCATCTTTGGTAACTCTCATTAACTGAGGATGCCCTGATGAGAATACTGCAGTTTTTCAGCTTAATGAAACAAAAAACTGTTGGAAAATATTCTAACTGTAGGAATCGTATTCATATATAAATTTGTATTTATTCATTTAGCATCTATTTAATAAGTGCCTACAATTTACCTGGTATTGTGCTTGATACTGAATATCAGTATAGTATCATGAGTAAACAAAATGGACACAAATCGCAGTCCTCAAGTATGGAGAAAAAGATATATAATGGAAATAAAAATATAAATATGTAGTCAGGTAAAAAAGTAAGTTTTATAGAGGCAAAAATTAAAAAGCAAAAAAAAGGAGTGCCAGGAAGGTGGGAAGTCAGAAGAAATGTGAACAAAGGAGGTAAGAGCCTTGAAGATATCTTGGGAATAGAGGTCAAAGAAAAGCAAAGAGAAAGTACAAAGACTCTGAGGCAAGAATGTACATGATGGGGTTAAGATTCAGCAAAAACAAAAACAAAAACAAAACAGGGCAATAAGAAATAAAAGTCATAGCAACAACGAGGGACCAGATGGAATGGTCATTGTGGGTTATTTTAAAAACTTTGGCATTTACTCTAAATGGAAAACCTCAGAAGAAAAATCATCCTTTTCTCATCAGTGGTTAGATAGATATATATTTTAGTATTTAGTATTCATATCCTAAAATAATAGTGTACTACTGTTCTTTTATATTTTCTAAACTTTAAATAGAAATAGCCAAGATATTATAAATATAATTTCATTAAATGCTAAATTATAATTTAGTTATGGCCCCAAATGTGATAATTTAGTAATTATAATTTTTTTTAATTCCTCTTTCAGCAAAATTTTTGTCCCTGGAAAATTATCAGATGTTCATTACTTAAGATGAATTACACTACTACAAGAAGCAATAAGTAGAATAGATTCACTAAGATTTGGGAAGGTTCATATAGGCTGAAAGAATATTAAAATTAAGTAAAAGATATAGTTTGAGTCCCAGTTCAGACATAAGTGTGATTCTCAGCAAATCACGAAACTTATCTAAGTCTCAATTGCTTCTATGTGTTTTGACTTCCTCCAAAGAGTATCAGGAAGAGCCAGTGAAATTGTGTGTGTAAGCATTATAAATATTGTAGATACGGGATAAATTATCATAAATAGTAGTAATAATATAATTCAAAGATATTCAAATGACAGGAAATTAGATAACATGAATAAGTTAAAGTAGTTGCAGTTGTTTACTCTGGAGGACTCCTTTTGGCCTCTTAAAGGAGGATGTTACCCAGAATGCCATTTAAACTTTTATTCAATCTTGTTCACCTCCTCTCTTACTGAGCCTACACATTTCTCCTGAGCTCCAGAACCATATTTCCAGGACTTTGTTGACTATAACCATAAGTACATAATCTCAAAACTAATATTTACCAAATTAAGTTCATTAGCTTTCTCCATCATTACTTCTCCCTATATAGTTCTCCTTTCAGTGAACAGAATTTTTATCTACCTGGTTTCTCAAGTTATAGACCTGATGGTCTTTGCATACTCCTCTTTACCCCTCATGGCCTCCATCTTTTGAGAACATTAATTCTAGAGTCACTATTTAATGGCCTGATTTAATTTTGATTCTGCCACTTACTAACGGTAAGACCGCAGCAAAAAATCATTTAAGTTCTCTGTGCTTCAGTTTCCATATCTATAAAATTGGTATTAAATGTGCTACTCCATAGGGTGTTGAAAGAGGAATTAAAAAAAAACATTTTACAATTACTAAATTACCATATTTAGAGCCACAACTAAATTACAATTTAGCATTTAATGAAGCTATATTTGTAATAACATCTATCCTTCCTAAAATTTAAAAGAATAGGGGTACACTCATATTTTAGAGTTTGAACCAATACCAATACAAATATCTTAGAACAACTGTGTACTATGTGCTACATAACTGTTCTCTATTATGATTATTGATGTTATTATTATTGTTATTATTAAACCTTTCAGATTCTACCCTAGGATGAGTTACTGGCTTTAACTTTACTCTCTTCACTTATTACCATAACCTTACTGCAGTCTTTCAACATCACTTAATTTAATGACACTTGGCCTATTTTTTTCATAAGCTTTACCACATCCTAGTGGCGAATTAACTTGTATGTCTCTGCCTATGGACAATGGGCTCTGAGTACAGAGGCTACCTTTACTCATTTTTGTAACCTCAAAGCAAAGTACTGGTTCCAGCATATGCTGGATATTTACTAGAAGGAAAGAAGAAGAAATTAAAAAATAGAGGGAAGGAGAAAAGAAAAGAGAAAAAAAGAAAAAAGAAAAAGAGGGAGAGAGGGAAGAAAAGAAAAGTAGATAGAAGAAACAGGAAAGAAAAGAAAAAGAGATAAAAGGAAGCAAAGAAAAAGAAAAAAAGTAAAAAAAAGAAAAGAAAGAGAAAGTGAGAGAGGAAAGAGAAACAGGGGCTGGATTTCTTTTTAACAGTTTCTCATTCTTGAGTCCCCCTTTCATACTGCCAAGAGAGTTACCATCTTAAAAGCAAAATGCTCATGTTAAAACATACATTAAGAAGCTCTGTTGACTCCCCAAAAGGATAAAGGACAACTCATAACATGAAACTTCTGTTTTATAATTATCATTCTACATTCAATTTCTGCTACCACTTCCTACCTTTATTTCATACTCTAGCCACTCTAAATTTTTGCAGTTCTCTAAACCCATCGGAAACTTTCACAAGTCAATGCTATTCTTTCCCTGGATATGAACTCTTCTTTGCCTGAAACTTTCAGTAATCATCCTCTAAATCCAAGTTCAAATATTTTCTCCACTGTGAAGCATTTTTAGATTCACTTACATTTAGGCTTTTCTACAGAATTTTGTTCTTCTGTCTACTGTAACATTTATCTGGTTGAATAGTTTATTTTTTTAATATATTGACACATGTAGTCTCGTGCTTCTTGAGATCAGGATTTGTGTCTTGTTTATTACCCCAATTTCTGACACGTAGGGGCAGAAAGAAGGAAGGAAGGAAGGAAGGAAGGAAGGAAGGAAGGAAGGAAGGAAGGAAGGAAGGAAGGAAGGAATGTACTGACTTTTTTTATTGTGTTTCTATAAAGAGAAGTGCTTCCCAAATCTCAGTTTCTGGACAAGTGTGATGCTGATTTCAAAAGCATCCCTGGATAAGTGAATTAAAGGTTCTAACCATCAGAGATTCTGAATCAGTAGGCTTCATATGTAGCTAGCAATCTGCATGTTAACAAGTTCCCCAAGTAAGAATACCTGTACACAGTTTTTCTCTGCACAGATATGTCTAGCTAAAGGTGTGGGAGCTGAAATCTAGCTCAAGCTCCATTCTGCAAGGCAATTTTGTGCACTCTGGGAGAAGGAACATAGTTTCTAACATATAATAAAGTGGGTGGATGATAGTGTGGCCCTTCTCAGAAATGTTGAATTTAATTAGAAATGAAGAGTAATATATCAATTATAAAAATGATTAACCTATAACAGTATACAAAAACAAGTTGTAGAGATTTTAAAAAAACAGGCAGTCATGATTTAAGGATATTTTAAAACAACTGCTGAAAGGTAAGTTTTAAAAAAGATGTCCTGGCTTCCAATATACAACTATATATTAATTCCAAAAAATAGTTATATGTGATCTCTTGCTTAACGTTATTCAGCTAACATCCAGTTGTATCAGAACCCCAGGACTTGAATTATTACAATGATTTTTAGTTTCAGAATGAAGGTAGTATGCAAGTCTGTTTAAACATTAACTAAGATTAATTAATCTTCTAGGCTTCTAGTCAATTTCTCACAATGGGATTTTCCTCTATACTTATTTTAAATGGTTTATGAAATGATTTCTCAGAATTTACAACATAAAATCTGAGAAATGCTTTTACAAGCTTTATGTATTTACTTAAATACTTTTTTTTTATATCTGAATACTTCAGGTGCTTTCACATACTAATGCCTTTACAAGTTACTCCCTTCACTTGGCCAATTCGTCCCTTCTCTCTTCACCTGGGAACATTTCAGCCATCCTTCAAATCCATCCTTCAAATATGCAGTTATCTCTTAAAATGTACGTGGCCTTGGCTTTTTGCTATTATTTATCAAAATTAAAGCAAATCTCTGAGCGAGGAAGAGAAAGGGAGAGAGAAGAAAAGAGTGGGGGAGGAGGAGGGAGAGAGAGGGAAGTGGGGAGGAAGAGAGAGAGAGAGAAAGCTACTCTAAAATATTAGTGCCTAAATCCCCAGATCAATGACTTTTACCATGCTGACACACATTTTTCTAAAAAAGAAATAGTGTCATCGAAATGAACACATAATATCTGGACTAGATAGTAGTACAATTATCAGTTTAATGTGTTATGATAGGAAGCTGGACTTTGGAGCCAGACAATCTGTAGTAGAATCTAGGACCTGATATTTTTTAGTTATGTGAACTCAAAAAACTTATATAATATTCCTATTATTTTCTTAAATTGAAAATTCTATTAACATAAATCTCATTTTATGTGGCATAAATGTTAAATTAGACAATAGATGTGAAGGGGCAGCTTATGTTATACTGGATGCAAAATGATTAGAAATAGCCAGTGGGAAATATTTAATGATGTTAACCAATAAGTGTCATGGCATCTAGACTTTTCCTGAATTAGGGACAATCTATTTTCAGCTCAGACATCAATAATAAATTTACATTCCCTACAAAAAAAAGCAACATTCCAGGCAGAAAGCAGAATACAGAATGCTGATCAAGTGGAATACATAGAGCACTCATGTCAGACAGAGCTATGTGGAACAAGAGAGGAAAAAAGCCATTTCTGAATAATTAATTCCCATACTTGCACAGAACAGGATGAAGAAAGCAAATTTGTCCTACTGATAAACTGAATAATGTTTCTAAAATAAACTCTGAGGAAATGCAGAAGCTAAAAATGGCAGTTTTTTGGTAAACAAGTTTTATAACAAAACATGACAATCCCAGTTCATGTGGGCAACAATCATTCAATCTGTACTCAACTGAATTCCAATCGGTTTTAGGCTGTGCTATGCTAATGGGAAAGATATCTAAGAGGTTTGTGGCTGAGGCCAGCCCAGGATATATGTAAAAGGACTGACAGAACCTGAATATGGAAATCAAAATAAAAATATAATCCAGACTGGATCAATCTTTAAACAGGCACAACTTCAGTTAGGCATTGCTTGTGTTATGGTAATAAAAAGGAACTTGAAATGAACATTGGAACAGTTTGTTATATGTAACTTGCCTTTTGATTGTCTGGTTATAGTTCTTCTCAATCCTTTTTTTTTTTTTTGCCCTTTTCCACAAAATTTAAAGTATAAAAAATCTCTCCAATATTGTTATATATTGCTTTCTGAACTAAATGTTCACTACCCATTGCAGTAACATTTCTGATGTCCAGAAAAGGCATACCAGCTAAGTATTGTATAGTTAGAGAATGTATTTTAGGAAAGAAATATTTATACCAGTATATCTGTAAAGGTCTTTAAAACAGCTCAGGAAAAATTAAATTATCAAGGAATATTAATTAGGCTCTTTCATTCACATCCTTCTATTCTATTACTATAGAACACATATTTTGCCCAAATTCCCAACTTCCTTATAGTGAGGTAAATAATGCTACAGCACCAAGCTTTTAACATAGGCAGTAAATAATTAAGTATTAAAAAGTATTTCTGCTAGTATCTAGGTCTAAAAAAAGTGGAAAAATAAAAAGTTTGGAAGTTGCCTATAACATGCCTCATCTCATTCAGAACACCATGACCCAGGGCATTGAAAGACAGAAATATTTTAGACAATTTCTGTTTTAAAAAACCATCAGCCTGTTCGGTTTGAAGAAGTTGTTCCTCCAACCCTACTTCATACAAATAAATAGCACAGAAAATGAAAGATTGAAAAGTAGGTTAGAAGAAGCCTCGAATGACTTTTAATGGAATATTATGGGCCCAAAACACAGGGTTTTAAATTAGTAGCTTAAAATGTTCCATTTACCACACATCAAAGAAAGTAAGAGTCCTTTTTTGGTTTTCCTCACTTACATTCCTCCAAATCTTTGACCAGCTGAACTGTTTGTTCCAGGTCATCAAACCCCTTAATAACTTAAATTCCCAAATTCAGACTTACAAAGGATGTGGCTGGCTACATTTTGCTGTCAGTTTACTTAGCAGAAAAAATCATGCTACACATACATACTCACATGTGCACATACACACCAAGCATGTGCATACACAATTCCTTCAGAAGCATGAAATAAATCAATATTACCACAAGAGTAAGAACAGGTATAGAGAGAAATTTTAATATATGAGCCAACATATGACAACTATAGCAAAACCTGGTTTAAATTTCAGTTCAAATTCCTTATAATCTTTCTCAGGTGAAGCAAAGTTGTCTCACCACCCCTCAGATCTCTGGTGGACACAGTGACCCTATACTTCTACTAGTTTAAGTAAAATTACATGAGCCAGCCTTTCTGAGTACCAGCTCTAAAGAAAAATTAGTCCTATAAGATGTGAATTGTTGTTACATAGTAGGGGGAAAGAAAGAGCCTCATGGTAAAACTGAGCAATGCTCACTTAACTAAAGCTGAATGGGCTTTTTATTTTTTGTTTGGTAACTGATAAGATTTCTCACAAATGTTAATGTGCATTTTTTATAAAATCTTAATGGACATTTTGAATTGGGAAATAGGTGAAGTGTCAATGCAGAATGTGGAATATAGAATTTCCCAGTTACTTGACCATCTCATGGAGATGGTGTTATAAGGCAAACATAATTGGAAAATGCTACATTCTTTGCATCCAGGACCCCCAGTCATTCTGTAGAAAAAGGATGTGTCACACATACAATTTGGTTCAGATATCATGTCTATTGATGGCACACACACATACACATACGCAATATTGGAAGAGGGTCCCAAGCAGATTTGAAAATGGCTACAAAGAGACAATAAAGGAGATTTGGCCTGAAGTTTTTATGGTGAGGTGGCCACAACAATTGGCAATGTGAGCAGGATGTCTAGACTATGACTACTATCACCATGCGGGTCTTTCTTCTCTTGCTTTTGCTTGGTAACTAGATCTGCTGCCTCCTGGTAATTCTTTGAGTGTATCACTTTGTCCTGCATTTACTTGTGCTATACTGAGTTGAGCCTCTGTTATAGATTTAACTAACCTAACTAGAAAGTTATAATTGGTATTTAAGGTCAGGTTTAAATTAAAGAGGCCCCAGTTCCTGTGTCTTGATCCAGATCTACCTTTGTGACTTGATGCCAGCATAAGCCATGTCTGATACAATGCTTAGGGAAATGATTCTTACTCTGGGAGCAAAGTTTGTATGCCTCAACCAGGTGCTAGCTCCATTCCACAGATCACTCAGGGAAAACACTGATGCCTTGTGCAGTATCCCAGTCTAACAGGTGGTTACTCATATGGAAAAGCAGTTACTATGAGGCATGCTGAGGTAGCACTCCTAAAAGCAGATGGCTTACTATGACCCAACAAAGATGACTTTGTTGCTGCTATTGCCTGTGCCTCTGTCATCCAAAAAGATCCAGACCCTCAAAGTTATAGGGAAAATACCCATGGCACCCCTGGTGCACAGCCAGTGGCTAATTCAACCAATGACCATGAGAGACACCTCTGACAATGTAAACTTATAAATATGAGCAGAATAAAGAAAACCCCTCAACCTCCAAAGTAATCTAGTAACCAAAAGAAAAAAAAGAAGACAGGAAGAAAGAAAAGGGGGGAAGGAGGAAGGTTCGAAGAGAGGAAAAAAGGTAGGAAGAAAGAAAGATAAGGAAATTTTTAAAAACCAGGGTATAGGGAGAGAAAATGACAACAACAAAAAGCTGAAATAGATCCACAATCTGAAACAATTGGAAACCCAAAGTTCACCAAAAGAATGTACACAACAAAAAGATAATAGAGTACTGATTGGCTTTTGTACATCTACTACATAGATTTTGAATTAACTTTAATATCTACTAATGTGCATCAATTGGCAAACCTTTCAAGGCCTTCATAAATACTGTGGCCCAAATGATACTTCTATCTGGTGTTTTTGCTAAATTTAAACATGAGAGTTACTGAACAGAAAATAGAGAATAAAAAGATATGCCTCATTTTAATCATTGAAACTATCACCTTGTCTAAATTTCCAATGGAAATAGCACCCATTGCCTTAAAATATCTTATAGTAGGTTTGACTGTTTTAACCCAATGAGTAATAAATTAAAAGAAATTGAATCTTTAGCCTTTATAGATTAGATTGCCAAAATGGGGCTCCATGGACCATCCGTTCCTAAGTAAAATAGTTAATAATTCCTAGTTAAATTAAAATGAGGCCATAAAACTCCCAGAAGAAAACATAGGTAGTAAACAATTTTACATCAGTCTGAATAATATCTTTTTGGATATGCCTCTTGGTGCAAGGGAAACAAAAGAAAAACTTTTTAAAAAATGGGACTTCGTCAAACGAAAAAGCTTCTGCACAGTGAAAGAAACCATCAACAAAATAAAAAAACCCAACATACTGAATGGGAAATATATTTGCAAATGATGTATTCAATAATGGATTGATCCGAAATATGTAAGAAACTTATACAACTCAATAACAAAAAATAAAATAAAATAAACAATCTAATAAAAAAATGGTCAGAGGATATGAAAAGACATTTCTCCAAAAAAGACATTACAGATGGCCAACAAACATGTGAAAAGATGCTAAGCATTAGGGAAATGCAAATTAAAACCACAATGAGATATCACCTCACACCAGTCAAAATGGCTATTATCAAAAAGTCAACAAATAATATGTGTTAAAGAGGATGTGGAGAAAAGGGAACCCGTGTGCACTTTGGTGGGACTGCAGCCACTACAAAATTGTATGAAGATTCTTCAAAAACTAAAAATAAATACACCATACAACCTAGCAATTCCACTTTTGGGTATTTATCTGAAAAAAATAAAAATACCAATTCAAAAAGATATATGGAAGTACAGATGGCTAATAGATATATGAAAAGATGCTCAAGGTCAGTAATCATCAGAGAAATACCTGTCAGAATGGCTACCATCGATAAATCAAAAAACAACAAGGATGTAGAGAAAAGAGAACTTTCATACACTGATGATAGGATTGCAAATTGGTGCAGCCACTATGGAAAACAGTCTGGATGTTTCTCAAAAAATTA
Organism: Macroglossus sobrinus; assembly: GCA_004027375.1. Lineage (NCBI taxonomy): Eukaryota > Metazoa > Chordata > Mammalia > Chiroptera > Pteropodidae > Macroglossus > Macroglossus sobrinus. The sequence goes on from PVKZ01000762.1 coordinate 135,169, forward strand.
AAAATGGATCTACCTTTTGATCTAGCAATTGCACTTCTGGGTATTTATCCAAAGAAAACCAAAACAATAATTCATAAAGATCTATGCACAAAGTTCATAGCAGCACAATTTACATTACCCAAAATATGGAAGCAACCTAAATGACTATTAATAGACTATTGGATAAAGAAATTATGGTTCATATATACAATGGAATATTACTCAGCCATAAAAAAATGAAATCTTACCATTTGCAATCACATGGAGGGACCTAGAGGTTATTATGCTGAATGAACTAAGTTAGAATGAGAAAGATAAATACTATATCCTTTCACTTATATGCAGAATTTAAGGAACAAAAAGAACAAACTAATCAAAAACAGATTCACAAATATAGAGGACAATCTGACGACAGCCACAGGGGAGGTGGATTCAGGGTGACTGGGAGAATGGGTGAAGGGTTAAAGAAGTACAAATTAGTACTTGATAGATTGTCACAGTGATGGGGAGCACAGCATAGGGAATGCAGTTTTAATGGAATGGTTAAGTGGAGAGCCAGAGGAGAGAAAGACCAGTTAGAGGGATCACTTTATAAATTATATAAATGTCTAACCAATGTACTGCATACTTGAAACTAATAATAAAATAATTTAAAAAGATATATGTACCCCTATGTTTATTGTAGCATTATTTACCATGGTCAAGATATGAAAGCAGCCTAGGTGTCCATTGATCTATGAATGGATAAAGACGTAGTACACACGCAAACATATGCGCGCGCGCGCACACACACACACACACACACACACACACAAAATGAATACAATGCAGCAATAAAAAAAAATTAAAATCTTATGACATTGATGAACCTAGAGAATACTAGGCTAAGTGAAATAAGTCAGACAAAGACATATATTGTATGGTTTTACTTATATGTAGAATCTAAATTAAAATAAACAACAAAGAAATAAACAAAACAAAAACATACTCATGGAAACAGAGACTGCAGGGATCATTGCCAGAGGAGAGGGAAATGGGGGGATGGCTGCAAAAGATGAAGGGAAATATAGTCAATAATGTGATAAGTTTGCATGGTGGCAAATGATTACTAGAATTAATGGAATGATCACATTATAAGGTATAAAAATGTAACTAATATAACTAATATATACCAATTATACTTAAATTAAAAACAAACAAATGAACAAAAAACCCCTCAAAAGTAACAAATAAATAACTATCATCTTAAATAAAAAAAAAAGATGTTCAAGAATAAAATCCATTATATAAGACCTATTTTGAGAAGGAGTGATTGTCCCATGGTTCTCCATTTATCAGCCTAAATTGGCCTTTTCTCAAACTTGGAAAAAAGTGAATGATGAATTATAATGTTTTATCACAACCATAACATTGTAGTTCCATCCATTAAGGTTTTTATAACCAACATAATTGAAATTACTGATTTCATTTAATCAGCAACGGGTACATATTTTGTTATTATATATTTGGCTACTATGTTCTGTTCAGTGCCTATTAACAGCTTCTCATCACAGTTTGACTTCACCTTCAAAGGAGCGTAATACACTTGTTATGGATTGAAGTGTGTCCCCCCAAACTTCATCTTGAAATCTTACCCCCAGTACTTAGCATCTGACTGTATTTAGAGATAGAGCTTTTTAAAAAGAGTCTATGATAGACGATTGGATGAAGATGTGTTATATATATACAATCGAATATTACTCAGCTATAAGAAAAGATGAAATACTGCCATTTGTGACACCATGGATGGATCATGAGGTTATCATGCTAAGTGAAATAAGTCAGACAGAAAAAGTTAAAAACCACATGATGTCACTCATACATGCTATATAAATCTAAAAGTAACAAACATGATAAACAGAGACTCATGGACACAGACAGTGGACTAGTAGTTATAAGAAGGAAGGGGGAAGGAGGAGGTAGATAAAGGTTAAAGGGGTCAAATATGTGGTGATGGAAAATTATGAGTGATGAACAAATAATGCAATATTTAACATACTGTTGAATTGTACACTTGAAACTTATTAGATTTTCTTAATCTATGGCACCTCAATAATTTTTAATAATAATAAAAAAAGAAATAAAAGGTGATTAATGTTTTAAAATAAGGTCATAATGTTAGGCCCTAATCCAATATGGCTGGTGTCCTTATAAGAAGAGGGGATTAGAGCATAGACAACATATAGATGGAAGAAAGATCACATGAGGACATATTCAGGAGACAGTCATCTGCAAGCTAGAGAGATAGGCTTCAGAAGAAACCAAACCCGATGACCTCTTGACCTTGGAATTCTCCCAGAGCCATGAGAAAATACATTTCTGTTTTTTTAAGCCAACCAATCTCTAATATTTTACTATGATATTCTTAGCAAATAATAAACAACACATCTACTCACCTGTTCTACAGCTTTGCCATTGCACAGAAACTTTTCAGGTAAGAACTTAATGGCATGCGACCTTTTTCCTGGAGCAAAGATATAAAATCACACTGATATATCACGTCTTCTTCTATAGAGATTTATTTGACACACTTATTATGGATATACAAATATAAAATGGCTCACAAAAAAGGAATGAGTCATTGTTCCCACACAGTATAAGGTGCTGACATCTCACTTAAATTCCTGAAAATTATTTGGTAAAAAGAGAGCAGATCCATCCCTGAAGTTGCTCTAGAACCTTTTAATATCATTCTCTCCTCCCAACTAGCATTTTGTTTTTCTTTAGTTCGGTTCATTTTTTAACCCATAAATGACAGTACTATCTTCCCCATCTTTATTGAAATATAATAAACAACAAGTTGCCTGTATTTACACTGTACAATTCGATGAGTATTTTTTTTTCAATTAGAGTTGGCATATAACACACCAGCCTCAGCTGTATAGCATATTGATCAGAGATCCACACAATGTACAAAGTGATCACCACACCAAATCTAGCACTCCTCCTTCCCCCCCCACATATTTATTACAATATTATTAACTATCTATACTCTACATCCCCATGTCTACTCTGTAACCATCCACCTGCACCTTCATCACATCAAATATTTTATGCCAATCTTTTTGCCCTTTATCCCTCCCCCACCCCCTCCCATTGAGTAACTTTCAAAATTTTTTTCTGTATCTATGAGTTTATTTTCACTTTTGTTGTTGTTGTTGTTGGTTTTGTTCTTTAGATTCCACATGTATGTGAAACTATGCAATATTTCTCTTTATCATTGAATGAAATGGGTCAGATAAAGAGACCCATCAAATAGGTCCATCAAGACTATATCTTTTTCCATCCCCTTCCTTTTAGTCTTTGTGTGTTTTTTAATCTGAAGTGAGTCTCTTATAGGCAGTTTATGTAGGAATCTTGTTTTTTAATCCATTCGGGCACTCTATCTTTTGGTTGGAGCACTTAATTCTTTTCCATTTGAGGTACCTGTTGATAGGAATGTAGTTGTCACCATTCATTATACCTGTTTTTTTGATACTTGTTTTTACTTTTTAAAGAAGTCCCTCCAACATTTCCTGTACTACTGGCTTGGTGATGATAAATTCCTTTATCTTATTTTTGTCTGGGAAGCTCATTCTCTGTCCTTCAACTCTAAATGATAGCTTTGCTGGATAAAGTATTCTTGGTTGTAAATCATGGGTTTTCATCACATCAAATATTTTATGCCGAGTCCTTCTGTCCTGCATGGTTTTTTTTTTTTGAGAAATCAGCTGTCAATCTTATGGGTGCTCCTTTGTAGGTATCTGTTTTCTCTTGCTGCTTTTAAGATTCTCTCTTTGTCTTTAACCTTTGGCATTTTAATTATGATGTGTCTTAGTGTGGACCTCTTTGATTTCCTGATTTTTTGTACTCTCTGAGCATCCTGGGATTTTATGTCTATTTCCTTCACCAGATTATGGAAGTTTTCCATCATTGTTCTTCAAATAGCTGTTGAACATTTTGTTTTTCATCAGACACCCCTATGACATGAATAGTTTTACCTTTAATAGAGTCCCATGGGCTCCTTAAATTATTATTATCATTTTGGCTTCTTTTTTCTTGACATACTGATTGAGTGTCTTTGGTTTTTCTATCCTCTATACAAGTCATTTGATCCTCTTCTTTATTCACTTTCTTTGTTACATTTAATTTACTTCTCATCTCAGATAATGTGTTTTTTATTTCTAACTGGTTCTCTTTTATAATTTCATTTCCACTTTTATGTTTTTTATCTCTTTGTTGAAGTTCTCACTGAATTCATCTACACAACCCATAAGTTTATTGAGCATCTCTAAAACCAATGTTTTGAACTCTGCATCTGTTAGCTTGCTTGACTCCATTATTTCTGGATCTCTGTTCTGTTCTTTCATATAGTTCCTGCTTCTTTGTCTTCCCATTTTGACTGCCATTCCATGTCTGTTTCTATGTACTAAGCAAAGCTCATTTCTATGTACTAAGCAAAGCCAGTTTTATTAGTGTAGATATGTGAAGTAGGTGTCCAGTGACACAGTCCTGAGAGTGGTTCAGCTGCAGGCCAAATTTAACCCAAGCCTCTACCCCTCTGGGGCACCTGTTAAGATTTAGCAAGCAATCCTCAGATGCTGTGCTTATAGTTGCCTCAAAAGGCCATTCCAGAAACCGAGGCCAGGTGCCTCTAGTGTGAATCTAGGCGCTGCTCATCAAGGAGCACCTGACTCGCTGAAAATACACTTGGATGTTACTTGGGTGGGGCTGCGAGTTTGGGGAAGTAGGGTTTCAGGGAATCCTCTGGGCGGAGTGACCTGTTTCCCAGTTTGATAATGTCAGGGCTGTGGTGGCACTGTGTCCATGCACTGGGAGGCAGGAGGGCTCAACAGGGAACAATGGATACCATCGGCACTTTTGCCAGGGGAGAGCCTCACTGGAGCCCTCACTCTGACAACTTAGTGTTCCCCCTGTAAGTGCCTGCACAGCCGAACTGGCACTGGTGCTCAGAGCAAGCAGGTCTGTCACTGAGGAAGTCCACTCCCAGACGCAGCCCCTTTAAGAGGCATCTGCTGCTGCCACAGCCTCTGTCTCACTCAGCTGCTCAGGCCCAGGCAGCTTCGCATCCTCACCCCATCTTACCTTCTGCTCTTGAAGGGTGATTTCTTAAATTTCTCCCCAGTTATATTTTTTGTTCATCTGGATACCGGGTGATTTTTCCTCACTGTTTGCTCCTTGTTTCTGTCACAACTTTGATTCACTTTCCAGAGGGGTGAACAGAGCCTCTATCTACACCATTTTTTCTCCTTTTTGACAGTACTATTTTTATTATTTCATACAGACAAAGTTTATCTACATGCTTACCAGTTTATTTTAGCGATGTTTCTTCTTCAATTCCCTATCTTCTGTTTATAATAATCTCCTTTTCTTCTTTCTTTTAGTAGTCCCTTTATCTTATGGCTTCTACTGTTGTTATTTCTTTGTTGATGATCCATCTTGCCTCTGTGTCTAGTTTTACAAACTTCTCTTTGCTTTTATGCTATTTCATCACAAAGTGTAAAGGTGTAGGGTTTTTTCCCCCTCAATTTATTCTGTTTGGTAATTACTTTTCTTTGTCTATGTGTAGGTTCATGTTTTTCATGAAATTATTTTCAGCCATTATCCCTACAAATATTGCCTTTAATACCAAGGCACACTAGTAATAATTACTATAGAGATGCTTCCCCAAATTGTGTTCTCATTCTGATAAACTAAGAAATATTTTAAACTCTTGCCTGGTTTTGTCAATCTGGATATTGATTTATTGATAGTTTTTATTCAGATTTTAGTAATTACTAAATTTTCACTTAACAGCACATCTTCCTGAGCTACAGTTTCCAATAAGTATAATTATTGTACAGAATTTAAAGTAGCAGTGTGCCACCTTGGTTGTTTAGCATATAACTAATGGGTTACAATTATAACAGCAAAACAGTTTTGAAAAGCAAAATTAGTTTAGTAGCAATTACATTCAAAGAACCATTCCAAAGAAAGCTAAATGACAACTTTGAGTTGTATGTAAAATGGAAAAACTTCAAAACATGATGTTTCTAAATATCTTGTAGAAAAGGAACATTGTATCTATATTTTCTTGTATCATCAGTGTTTTGCTACAGAGATAAAAAATAGTATATTAAAATTTTACAAAAAAGATTATAAAGTGTTAAACACCTCAAAAATGCCAAAGTGACCTTCATATGTTAGTAAATTCTCTTGTTTCCCTCTTATCTCTTAAGAGGGAAAATTAATTTCTAAATTTTATATATTGTGATTTTCTAGAGGGAAACAAGATGAAAAAAAAGTTTTAATGTGATTAAATTACCAAGAACTTTTTCTTGCAATCTCCTGTAATAGTTAAGGATATTCAAATGATATGATCATTTTCCTGCCCAGCAGGAGGATTTATGCCTTTGAATTTTATCTTCATCAGTGAAAGTTTTTATAAATTGAGAGACACATGCAAGCACCACATTTGCCTAGGCATTCACCAGGAGATATATGTCAAGATTATGGCACTCGGAGATTAAGCCAAGCAGAGCAGAGTATATTTCTCTGAGCTAAGAAGTAAAAGGCCTGAGTTCACAGTAATATGGCAGTTGGAATTCACAGGGTATATAACTTTGCCCACAAATCTACAATATGGGCAAGATACAGTAGGGACAACTAATTTCTGTCCCACTCAGTTATCTGGCAAAGCTAGAATCATCTGAAGTTTTTTGTTCACTTGTGTGTTTGGTAGAGGCTGGGACAGCTAGAGATTCTTGGGTATCTCCATCTCTTTATAACCAGTATATATGTTCTCTCTAGCCAGAAATTTTAGGGTAGCCAGAGTTCTCATGTGTCAACTTGGAGCTCCCAAGACATATGTTTTAAGAAAGAAAAATAGGCAGAAACTGAATTGTTTTTTCTAACCTAGCCTTGGAAGTTATTTTGCTTCTCATTCAATACATTAGCGATGAGTCACTAAGATTGACCAAATTCAAGGGGAAGGCAACTTTTGTGGGAGAAATGTCAAAACATTTGCAGACATTTTTAAAAACCACCGGAAGATCTGGTAATACATGCAGATTAGCTGTAAAAGAAAACAGACATCGATTTTCGTGTGGAAGAGATAAACTTCCACATGATAGATTGATGTGGGGAGAGGAATCATGAAGATATGGTGGTTCTCAGAAGTATATAATTGCTGGATTATAAAAGTATACAAAATGTAAATTGTAGGCCAAATTTCATATTGTGAGCTTTGAATAAGGACAGATTTAGCCAAAAGTTCTTAAAGAGCATAATATTCGGGCTATGCCTTCAGGAGGAAATCTGTGAGCATCTTAGGGGAGAAATATCAAATTGAATAAAAACAACAAATTGGGCCTTAGTTTAGTTGGAATGATTGGGAAGAGGGGAGGGGGACAAGTAGCCCCAGAACAGTGAGAAAGTAAAGCTAATAGGTTAACTACAGAAACAGAGAGGTACAGATAAATCTTGAAGATAAAATGTCTGGTCTAGAGTGATTTCAATCTGAATAATGATAATAAATTTATATGATACATATTTTAATTTCAAGGTAATCTTTAAGGAAAATAACGCTTTTCCAGTTAAAAAAAAGTAGATAAATTGAGTATAAAAGGTCTTATAAAAGGTCTGTTTTAGTATGGAAACAAAAAACAATAGAAAATTAAGCTTGAAAGTGCACACGAAAGTAATAGAATAGGGAACAGTGACAGAGATGGGAAAGAAAAGTGGGATGAATAAAGTATGATTCTCATCACCAATAAAACTAGTGAATTCTTAGGGAAAAGGAAGAAAAAATTTTGTTATCAAAAATTCTATCTAAAGAGGCATAAAGGGAATTATTAGCAGCGACAAAGAATTAGATGAGGTTGTGTGTTTTTTAAAAATAAGCAAAGTTTTTAGAAAATAAGCAAGTTACCAAACAAATTCATAAAATATATTAAAAAACTTGATTCTATCAGAAATTAGTTGTTACTAGTGGGAAACACAAGGCCCTTTTCTAGTATACGATAACAATATTCCAACAGATAATAAAAGCTAGAATTTCAGCATAACTAATAAGATTTGCTAACATCTTTTTATAAATTATGCTATAATCACTCTAGCAATTAATTTTAAACCTAGGTACAAGAGACCATAGCAAATACATAAGATCATGGATTGAATGAATTTGAAAGCACATTTTGAAATAAGCTTTAAGCATTTTTATTATATGTTTATTATATATATAGTAAGCTCAAAAGAATTGATTAATGAATTCAGTAGAAATCTGTTTAGAGTTTGATCAGAAAAACTTATCTCTAGAAGAATCACTTTGGTGTGGTTATCAGTTGTGCCACTAAATGTCAACCAAAGCGCCTCAACCCAGAAAATTTCTTGAATCCTCATTCAACATATATGACAGTGTTAAGTCAATCCACTTGTTAAAATTTTATGTCTTAGCAAAACTCAGAAATTTTTAAAATTTGTAATTGTTAATTCTCCTATGTACCATAAAATTAGATATGTTGCACTTAAGCAGGGTTATAACTGTGTAATGCCAAAAAATTTGAAAACAAATTAAACCATTTTATAACTCTAATCTATATATTGTAAGAGAAAGATGGAATGAAGTAGAAACAAAACAACCTTCGTAGCGACACAGATGTACTTCAAATCCCACATTTGTCAGTAGATGTAAGACCCTGGTTACTATCTTTGAGGCTCTCATCTGTAAAATGAAATATATACTTCAAAAGACTGTTGGAAAGATCAGTAATGACCCAGGTGAAGTTTCTAGGATATAATGGATGCACTAGAGAAGTGTGGCTATTTAAAATAGATGAAGTAGGGCTGTTAATTGAATTTACATTTTAAAACAGAAATTAATACATAAGTTCTCTGTCTTTGTGTGGAGCTATATATATATCTCAATCCATATGTATGGACCTGTATATATAAAATAACTATAAGAAATATAATTATAATTATTTTTAAAACAAATGTTAGATATAATAGAAATAATTATAAAAATTTTGGATAATATGTGATTATATGTTGCCCCACTCAACCCCCTACTTAATGTAAAATCTGATATACTTTTCTGAAATGGATTCATTCAGTTTTGCTTGAATCTTTTCAATGACCAAACCTCAAAAGACTGCATTTGTTTTCAAGGTAAGAATAACCATGAGTTAATCACATCTGCTTTCTGATGGTTTTTCCCATTACTGTTCTCCTTCTTCATCTGATATTTGAAATTATTATTATTATTTTTATTTTTTTGATGTGTTACTTTCCTATTTGCCTTCCAATAGTCCTTCTCTGAACCTAGCTCCAGGGACTAAACAGAATAAATAGAGATGTGGGTTGGGCCATATCTTAGTTCAAGGAAATTATTAATTCTTTCTCTTTATTTTTTAAACCTATTCCTTTTTAAATTTTTATAAAACCAAAAGAGGCATTAGCATTTTGAGAGACTCCTAACTGTTGGTTTATATTAAATTCTATCAACTACAATTCTTAGTTCATACTTAATGGTATCTTTACTTGTATATCTGATCATTGCTAGGTAGCAGAGAAGAGAGTCATAACAGTAATTTGAGATTCTTCAACCTCATAATGCTTGGTATTCCTGATGCAATTCCTATTAATTCTACCTCCTTGAAAACAAAACTATAAAACTCTCCAGGCACAATTTGTAACAGAATGTAGTTAAATCTACACCATAAATTTAATCTTTATGTCAGTATAATTTACTCACATTGTCTCTATTTAATTCAATCTCAAAGCTATTAAAATATAAAATATGATTCAAATGTTTGTTTTTGGTATAATTCATTATTTATTTATGTTTTTAAATATGAAGGCAGTTATGTTATCTTCAAATGAAATGAGCACATTCAATAAACAATATGATAAATATTTAAAGTTTTGCCATTATGGCAAGGTCAAATGTGGTATTTTCTACTCTCTTGATTCACATTCATGACCTGAATGAGGTTACTGTTTATACACAGAGTATAATTAAATCAAGGTTAGATAAGAAGACTTCTCTAGTACAAGATAGAGCACCAAGAAATTATATAGTACTGTTGAAATTTTGATTAGTCTTTCTTAATGATAGATTAACTAGTTTTTATAAATATTAACAGAATAGATCTTTATTTCTACTACTGATCTAACTTCCTAAACTATAGATATTGATAATGTGATAATTTTTCAGTTATACTTAACTATGTAATAATTCACTGATGACAATGGAAAAATATTCTTTTATAGTACATTTAAATCAAATATGTAAAGTATAAACTCATGGGAAAATTTCCAAATTTTTCTCTTAAAAGTAACCAAGCCATAATTCTGTTTAAGAATATACTCTCACATTAAAGTTCTCACAGCTCAAATTATTTAAATAAGTATGTAATAAGCAATACCACTAAACTTTGTTTTTAATAAAAGGATTAAACTAAAATGTACTTATAGATTTTAATAAATTCATATTTAAAAAAATAGATATCTTACTATTTATATTGTTATAATGAAGTATAAAAATTATACCAAATAAGGTAATTTGGAAATTGTGTCATAGTAAATTAAGGGTTTTTGTTGTTGTCCAGCTCTTGTGTGTATATTAAAAAATAATTTTACCTATTGTTTTCCCATTATTTTGAAGCATAACTACAAAAATTACACAATTGTATTTGGTATTTAATGAATAAAAGTAGTTGATCTTCCTGAATCTATATTTTGTGTTACAGTGAGATAAGTACATTGGAGTGAGTTAATCTAATTACACTTACACTGACCTCATTTGTATAAAAAAATCATGGAAGCATATGACACACATTGAACAATTTCATTGTTTCCAAATCCTGGTTTTTCTGGACAGATATGTGTCTGTAAAACTGCTATGATGCATGGTGCATGAAACTACTTATCTTAGTGTCAGCTTTCACATGAAAAACTATTACACAAATTCTATCATTATCAGAATGACTCTGTGTGCCAATTCAAACACCAGGGGATTAATTATGCTACAGATTTTGAAATAGTAAGGAGCATTTTCTTAAAGATTTGCCATCTTTTAACTCTCTATATCCATAGAAAATCTCTAGCCTCTATAGAAATGATTCTCTAATCTACATGGTCACCATTAATTTCCTCCCTTGGCTCAAGGTCTGTTGCTTGGATATTACTATTCTGATGTATACAGCAAATTAAAAATCTATTTACACTAAAATAAAACTTCTATGAAATGCTGTCTTTCTTCAATCCCCCCATTCTAAATTTTTATATGGTCAACACCATTCTCTTAATCTTCTAGTTTCAAAGTTAATCAGCTTTCCTGTATTTTCTAAAATCCACTTAGTCCACAAGTATAGTCAAACTTCCTCTCCAATACACCACTTACTGTCCATTATCATTGCCATCTAATCAAGGTCTTCACTAACTTATGTTAGTGAAGTTCCATAAGAAAATTCCAAATATTTCTTTTGAAAATTAGATCCTGTTCCTATTCAAGTTCTCACCCACAGCCTAAAAATTTTAACTTTTAAACTCATGTATGTGATGAATGGTCCTTGAAAATAGTAAAAAAAAAAAATGAACATAAATTAACTTATGTTTCTTCAGAGACAATATTAGCTTATCTTTCTGGTGTGTGTGTGTGTGTGTGTGTGTGTGTGTGTGTGTGTGTGTGTGTTAAAATGTCAAACAGGTCAAACAACTAAGGAGAAAAGAATAATATGGAAGTTGTTAGATGACAAGGCATAAGTATTTTTAATTCTTTCCAGAAGAAGATAGAATAAAAATGAAATAAGGAAGGAAGGAAATTAGGGATAACTAACATTTTAGAAGTGTTTGTATATACTACATATAATATTATAGTATATATGTATAATATAATATATGCAAAAACAATACTGTAATAGCCTCACAATTAGCCTGTTGCCACTTCTCTTCTTCAATCTATCTTGCACATGAAGGCATGATGAATCTTCTATAACAATGCCCTGCACACATCATTCTCATGTTCAACATCTTCATTGGTTCCCCATTGTCCACAAAATAATATACATAAACCTCTATTCAGAATTTAAAATTCTCATAAACCTACCTTTAAGCCACTTTGCTTCTTAAATTAGACCTAAATTAAATTAATCTTCTGGCTTCACTAACATTTCTTTCCATGATCATTATTCCAGTTTCAAAACTTAATGTTTTTGTTATACTTTTGTGTCATTTGATTCCTCCGTTTCCATTGGTTAAGTATCCAATAGTCAATATATCACTTAAATTTTTTCCTATCTCTATTTAATTGAAAAAGCATGCATCATTTTCTCTGTTAAGTAGCCTCTCCCTGACTCCTGTATCTTGTTTTATCTTCATGTACTCAGTTATAAGATTAATTTTCCACTCTTGCCTAGACCTTTGCTTGAGCCTCTGAACATCTTTCTCTATTTTCTCCAGTTATCTACCTTAAGCTCTTGGACTCTGCAAGCTCAGTCTCTCAGAAGTACGAGTCTCTTAAATGTGTATATTCATACTAGTTGCCTTAGTTGTTCATTTTAGATTTAATCTTTTGCTCTTCTCAGCTTATGTCACCACTGGCTTGCTTCTCTTCACCTATGAAAACTACTGAATAGAATACTTGGCTCACTTAACCCACAGTACATAGCAAATTTTCTTTGGAACCACTCTCTTGGCTCTATTTTTTCTAGTCCTTATGTTATTCCTTCTAAAACCCCAGCATGAATATATTAAGCAGATGCATACTCTAAGAGATTTAAAGCATTTACAAACAAAATGGCTTTTTGATACCAATGAAAGCCTTATAATAGATAAAATATGATCATTACTGGATTTTTTTTCTTTTTTTAAAATACCTACAGCAGTTTGTATTTTAAAAAAATACCAACTGGTGGTCTCCCATCTAAGTACTAAGCAGGCCCAGTCCTGCTTAGCTTTAGAGATCAGACAATATTGGGCAGGTTCAGGGTGGCATAGCCGTGAACTCATTACTGGATTTCATTGGACCATACAAACCCTTAGCTAAATCCAACTACAACTATCACAAGGTTTATTCACAAACTAAATTTTAAAATCTCGCTCAAACTCAAATGCTTTTCCTTCTATTTCAATGTAAATATGTTGAAACTTTACTAGGTGAAGTGAATTTTACTTCCTCCTACCTAGTTAAAAAAGAATGAGAAAGATACCACTTCAAAGGATTATGAATTCAAAGAAAGTACTGAAACAGCTTTATTAGTTTATAGTGGCAGGTACCTGGTCCCAAACAGTGCTTTTGACAGGTAAAACAGGTACACTGAACACTTTCATCAAAATTTAGGCATTACAATGTGTATATTATAATAATCATACATTCCCAAAAGGGTTGAAGTAGTGGTGATGGCAGTGGTGCTAATATTAGAATATTGATTTTCTTGTAATTTTAGTTTTCTCTCTTTTCTAAGTCATTATTTTATTCTAATTCATCTCTATTTCCAAGCCATATGTGTGTATGTATTTTTTTACTGATATTTCACACACTCCTAGTTGTGACTGGATTCCTGAAGTATTATTTTTTCTTGGTTAAGGTAACATTCAGTAGCTTTAGTAACCATGGTTACACAACTGGCACTGAATTTGATTCCCCAGTTTATGGACCTCTTTTATTTCTCTGACATCTAGTAAACAACTACTCTGTCTATGTTTGGCTTCTGATGCCTACCTGAATGTATATTGATTCCGATTCATCTTTCTCCCCCATGTATTCACCTCCCTCTTACTGCTGGTTTCTTTCTAACAAAATATAGATCACCCATACTTTTTATTCGTTATGTAGTGATATGGCTATATATGCTTAATTTCCCGTGAAGAAAATGCACACAAATGCTAAAGATTTAGCATATTTCTCTAATGAATAAGTTAAAAGCATAAAAATATTGAAATAAAATTGTAATTCAGCAAGTATTGAATAGGAGTTTAAATACTGAAAGATTTTAATAAAGAATTCTTTTTGGATATTGCAATTATAAATTGAAATAATGCAATAAATTGTTCATGTCAGATCTTACATAAAATACTTCCAGAAGAGCAAAAATATATTGTTTGAGTATATTTTTGGTATCTATAAATTAGCTAATAAATTAAGGTCTATATTAAATAACTTAAGCTAAATAGGATAGCTTTAAACTTTATCTGTATTGTTTACATGGTTGACATTTAAGGTTATCCAAAAGTTCCTTGATAAAGCAAACATAGGTATTTTCAAGGCCAGTTTTTGTGTCTCAATCTACCTTAAAGAACCTGTAGCATTAAAACTACATCATTTTTAACATGTGTATCTAGCAGAGCTTCTAAGATGGTAAGAGAGTTTGTTAAGAATGTTAAGTCTCTTACAGTGCTTTATTATTGCTTTAAGAACATAGCAACATCAATCCCTTCTAAAGAACTCTTGAGATGATATTGACATAAATTTTAAAAGTTTTCAAGTTTTTTTTCTTTGACTTTAGCTTTAAAGCGAAATTGTCCATTAGCTATTATTACAACATCTCCTAAATGAACTGATCTCTTGTAATTCATCTATATGATGACATCATTGGCACAAAGTTAAGGTATCAGTTATTTCTATTACATCTACCAAGGAAATAAATTGTCATCCATTCTCTATTTAATTAGCACAACATTCATGTAGGTTAAAGATACATCTTTGGAATCTCTGGTTTTGTCTCTTGTGGTCCAATTAAGTGTTTAAGTCTTAGGTTTTAAAGGGTAACTGCACTATCTATGAGATCAGGGTGCATACTTCATTTGCTCACCTCTTTGTCTTTAGTGTATAACACAATGCTTGGCACATAAAAGGAACCTGATGAATAATCGTTGAATAAATGAATGAAGGCTCATGCAGCCAGCCACAATGACATAAAAAGAGTCTTCATGAAATGTCTAACTCATACTTCAAGCAATAATTTTCTAGATTTGAAAAATTATAACTAAAAATTTAAAAAGGGACTTTTTTTCTCTAAGGCTCTACTTTTTTTCCCCCACTAACTCTTAGTAATATGTAAGACCTCTCCAATGCATCTTTCTCTCCAGGAATCCTTTGATCCCTTCTCAAGACTCACTAAAAGCTTATCTGTTATATAAATATAAGTCATGGTATATACGAGAAATTAAACTCAGTTTGGTGTTTTTCGAAAATAAGAGTGAGAGGGTGATATGAGCTAATACTGGAGAGCTAGGTTGGGGCCCATCTACAGAGGGCCTTGCCTCAATGCAAAAGGACTTAAAGATTATCCTGTGGGTGATATAAAGCCACTGAAGAGATTTAGCAAGTGGCACTGACATATTTTAATTCAAAATGAATTATCTGGAGAAATGGTTAAGGAGGGGTAGAGGGGGAGATAAGATTGGATATAGATATTTCAAGAGTCTAGGTAAAAAATGATAAGGGGTGTTCTAGATAATAAAATAAGGGTAAGAAGTGAGAACAGATCAAATAACTATTTTAGAGATAAAATCAAAAAGACTTGATGATTTTGACATAGGGAAGAGAGAAGGGTCATTCTCATTCATAATTCAAGTATTTGTTCACTATTTCCTATATTCCAGGTACTGTACTAAGTAAGAGAGATAGGATGGTAAACAACCACTATCCCTGACCTCAAGAGGGATATAGTCTAATGGAAGAAATACTAATGTTGACTAAGAGAGTAAGTCTTTATGACTTCCAGGTTCCTGGCTTGGACAACTGAATAGATGATAGTGAGTTAAAATAAAAGAAAGAAAGAAAGAAAGAAAGAAAGAAAGAAAGAAAGAAAGAAAGAAAGAAAGAAAGAAAGAAAGAAAGAAAGAAAGAAAGAAAGAAAGAAAGAAAGAAAGAAAGAAAGAAAGAAAGAAAGAAAGAAAGAAAGAAAGAAAGAAAGAAAGAAAGAAAGAAAGAAAGAAAGAAACCAGAGGAGCAGGTAAGAAAATAGGATGTAAAATATTAAGAAATCAATTATAAGTCAACACAAGTAACATAATATAATATAAACTATAATAATAGAATCTCATTTCTTTAAAATTAGTTTAAGACTGATCTTCTAAAACTAAACTAATCTTCTATTATTTTATACTCTTCGTTTACAGGAAAACTAAGAACCCAAAGCTTCCACTTAACAGTAAAAAAAAGAACTAAATCGTTTTTCATCTTTAAAACAACCTCTTTAAGGTCTTAAATGAAATAATTTCTATAAAGGTTATTTTAAATATTGAGCTCCCTCTAGTGAATTCAAACGATGATTTGCCTTGCTAATTTTAGAGCCCCACAAATATTTTCAGATATTCAACTCTTCCTTAACTACTATTAAATATTAAGGGAGCACAGAACAAGTTGGTGATCAAAATGGAATACACTGAACATGACTAAGTGTATGAAAAAGAGGAACAAGTTCAGATATTTAAAGAAAAATGGATTGCTAGGAATCAAGAGCTCATGGTCAACAACAACAATGAAGTAGAAGAGTATTAAGGCAGTCCACTGGTAGAAGGCTCTGAAGTATAGACTAAGAAATTCAGATTTGATTTGATAAGAAAGAAGGCATTTTTATAGTAGAGTTATTAAGAGAATGACTGAATACTATGTTTTAAAAAATTATCATAGCAGTTGTATATAAGATGGAGTAGAATTAGGAAGAGTTGAGGCAGGAACACCAATGCTATGATATTGGCAGTTAGATGACAGGGTCATGAAATGACTGAACAGTGTAGCAGAGACAGGTTCAATGACTCACCATACTGAGAAAATATCATCTAGAAAAAATGGGTAGGGAAGGAGTAACCTATTCCAGAAATGTGCTTACATTTTATAGGGCTTCTGTGAGGTGATTTGGAAAATGTCACTTGAAAGATGCTCCTTCACAAAAAAAAGGCATAGTTAGATCTTAGGGTGTTGAAATTAATGTGCACTGCTTCACAGATCTCAGCCTTAGGAAGAACCTTACTTGTAGAAGGCAGAACAAGTGATAAATTTTAGATCTGAAAGTACTGTTAGAGTAAAAAAGCCTTAATAAGATCATCTGAAATGACATCACATTAGCTGCAAAAGAGGAAGAATTATCAGAAAAATGATTATACTTGCAGTCATTTATTGCATAAAGAAATGCCAGGTTTTCCAGATTACTAATAGAGGGAATGTGAACAAAAACACAAAACATGCCCTATAAATTATAATAAATTTCAATGGCAAAATGTCAAAACATTAAAGTTTATGAGGTTAAGTCAAGTCAAGTTTCTCATTTAATTCAACTATGGTTGTTGAAAAAGAAGTGGCAATATGGCACATAGAATTTTTTAAAAATATGATTTGGGTACTCTGTTAGAATTTCTATAGTCTGAAAAACACCCTTGTTTTAAAAATGTCAAAACATTCTCAATGGCAAAGACAGTGCAGATGATTCATAAAGTATCTACATGAATCCAGGTCAGTTTTTTCAGAACAAAAGCAAATAAAGCCATGTTGACATTAGCTGTGTTGTTAATAACATAAATAAGGCAGAAGTGAAACAGTTCTGTTGGCCTTAGTCCAGATGTATTCTGTGTTGGCCAGATTTATAAAGTGCATAACAGATGGCAAGATAAAAATGTTTTTTTGTATTTTCTAAAATAGCACTATGATTATATTAAAATGTATTATACTAGCAAGTAGAATAATACTTGCTTTAAGTGCATGTCTACATAGATTTCAAGATTTCAGTTAGTATCTGAAGTGGGGCATCTAACTCTATTAAAATGTAAGGACTCCAAGTAAATTAATAAATTCAAGATGTGAGATAGGAAAATACTTTGTAGTAACTATAGAGAAATATGTAATAATCACCCTGCTGGGAGTCTGGCATTATATCAAAAAGTTTATACACAGATAATTTTATTAAAAATTTTAAATGATGATATAACACATATACTAAATAAATACAATATAAAATATAATAACTATAAGCACACATTGGTAGAAGAGTTGTTTCAGACAGTGTTGATGAACTAGAGCAGTGGTTCTTAAATGCCAAGGCTGGGCGATCGCATAGTCATGTGGGAAACATTTTAAAAGTCCAGATAACTTGGCTCTGTCCCAGATTCAGTAGGTCTAGGGTAGGCCATGGAAATCTGTGTTTTTTTTAAGTCCCCAGTTCATTCTTATGTTTGCCCATGTCTGTGAGTCACAGGAGCATAGAACAGACTGCATAAATCAATGCAGGTCTATTAGAGGAGGTGGGCCCTGAGCAGTGATTCACTCATACAATAGTCTACCAAACATTACTTCCTGAAGAGTAACTGTTTTCCTGGTACTAGTAACATAAAACTAAAAGTAAACCAGTTATTAGGGCAATAATTCACATAAACTGTAATTCACATAAAAGAGGTATATAGAAGATGCCAGGGAGCTCAAGAGAAAAATATTTATATCAAGCAAGATGTTCAGAATCATTTCTGGAGGAAGTGAGGCTATGGTTGAAGCTTGAAAGATAGAAAAAAGAGTTGGTCAATGGAGCGGCAAATATGAGGAAAGGAACAGTGAAAATAAAGGCTAGGGGCAAAGATATTTATAAAATTAATATTTCTAAATAGTAAAAAATTTAAAAATAATTGAACATTTATTTAGATATATTTTCCAAGTTAAATCACATCTATTTTCATAATGGAATATTCCCCTAAAAATGTTAGTACTTTTTTTGTCTTTCCTGTTTTCTGAAGAATATGGGAATGAAAATATACAGTATCCCAGCTTTACAATTTACGAACATATGTCCTCATGAAAAAAAAATTTACTCTTTCTAAGACTCAATTTCTGCCTTTATAAAATGATATTATATTATTTAATATTATTTCATAAGGTTTTTATAAAAATTTTAGTGCATATTGAATTATTTTCCTTCTCATCACTACCTCTGTTCCTAGGCTCAGCAAATGATGCCATCAATATTTTAATTGTCCAAACCAGAAATCCTGGCATTATGGTTGACTATTTCACCAGAGCCACCAATAGCCCATATGACACCTTTTGTGTGACTTAGGAAAGCTATTCCTTCCTTCCGACAGACACAGACCCTGCCAGAACACACAACCGGGTGAGCTGGCTTCATTTTAGTTTTCATCATCCACTCATCTCCTGGGCAGTCACTTTTGTGCAAGGCAACATCTGCAGGAGTGAAAGCAGCATTTCTGTTCTTACTTTGCCTCAGTGTCATATCCTACCACTCCCTCGAGTACTATTATTGTTTTCCAAACATGTCTTGAACCTGTGCATTTCTTGCTATTTCCAAATTTCTCTAAACCAAACTACTAACCTCCACCTAACACACAGATGATTTTAACAGCCTCCCCACCTCTCTTGCTTCCTCTCTAACCTACAGTACAGCCAGAATAAAAATTTTTAAATGCAAATACAATCCATCACTTACATCTCTACTAAAACTTGTCAATGGCTTTCCACTGCCCTAGGAAAAAGTGTAGGGTACTTTCATAGATACCACTTTACAGGTAAACAAAGTCCTTCATGAGTGATTGGTTCTCTACTTCTCTGGATTTCTCTATCACCACTGCCCACTAATGCCACTGCTTCCCAGCATGAAAATTGTTTTGGTTCTTCTTTGTGAATGAAATTTCTTCTCTGAAGCTTTCATTCTCTGAACTTAGCTAACTCCTGCTTATATTTGAGGTCTCAGCTTAGATAAACTCCTGGTAAACTTTGCTTAAGTGATAAAAAGTTGTTGACTGCCTATCTCATTTCCCCCCAGCATACTGCTTGTGGATTACATCTCCTTGGATGCCACTCTGACCTTCTGGTTTTATGATGATTGCATTCATCTGGTTTCTTAAGTTCTACCATCTGGACTCAGTTGTTTTGATTCCTATCATCTCCACTGTTATCAATGAGCCTTTTTCTAAAATGGTCTTTCCTATCATCAGCCCTGTACTACAGAGAACCTTCTCTCAGCTTCTTAGTGATCCTGGTGCACCTCCACCAGTGCATTCTTTATAGACTTCTCTAAGGCTTCAAATAATCTTTACAAATACTTTTCTAATGAAAATGGATAGTTTACAGTAGTTTGTAGCACTGTAATAAGACATAATAAGTAAGAACCGGCAGAATTATAGAGAAAAACTCAGTAAGACTTTAGATATTGGAAATTAACAGAAGCAAAGTATAAAACGAGCATTCTGTTTAAAGAAATAAATGATTAATTTAAAAATGGGGAACAGGAAACTATAAAAAATTAGTCATATATTTGAAAAAAACAAGTAGAACTTACAGAAATAAAAAAATTAAGAATTGAAAAAAAACTAATTAAACCTAATCATAATGATAAAATAATGTTAAATAAAATCGAATCATCTAGCAAGTTTCCAGCCTTACATAGTCTATTCATTCTGTGTGCTCACTTCCATGAAGTTTTAAATCCCTTATTCCACCATCTACCACAGCAAATTTGGCATTTTTACCTGACCTAGCATGGGCTGTTGTTCTTTCCATGCATCTGGAAGCCACTCTAATAGCTATTTCTCACCATTTCCTGTCTAGGGTATAAGTGATGTATCTTGGAAGAGTACTCCCCAAAATCGTTAATCTCTCCTTTTTTCATGGTTATGCACCTACACCTTTGATCAAGGACCCGCAGAATCCAGTTTCATGTGTACTCTTCTGGCTCCTGCCTACACAAGCTGCCTAGGGCATATAGCTCCTTTGGCATATAGTCTCTTTCCTCCCTTTTCAAGCTCAGTAATTATAGGCTGCATTGTGCTGTCATAATTCTAATTACTTATATTGGTCATAATGCTGAGGGATAGCAGAACAGATACTGAGGGGCTACATGTTGCTTTGCAGAGAAGAGGCGTCACCACTGTCTTAGAAAAAGGGAATGAGTGTTAGTTCTTTTAATGAGAAAGTTGGTTGGTTAGGTTCAGAGGTTTCAAAGAAATACAGGGATTTAAGATTTCTGAGGCAACAAGCCAGATGTTCCCACTGCATGTGTCAAGTTCTTATTTTCATAGCAGTCTTGCCTTTATAGGAGATTTAATCTTCCATGAAGTTCAGCTCCTGTAGTGATTAAGTACTATGCCTGATTCAGCTTTCTCCTATTTCTCTGTGCAGGAAACAAAAGCCACTTTGTATACTACAAATGAAGCCTACTGGCTTGCACACTGGCTTTTGATTGGCTATTAATTGATCTTAGTTTTTGTTATCTTTTTCTAGACTATCAAGTGACCTTAGCAATAGCCAATACATTTCACTGCTTTAAAATTATTTTTTTCCCATATACTTTCCCATATAGAGATCCAGCTAATACATTCCATTCTACCAATTTGCCAAACCAACTTACTACCAGTAAAAGTCAGACCATCACCACATGCCTAGGACTTTATGTTTCATCTATTCCCAGAGATAGAATTGACATTGATTTACATTGCCAGCTTTGTGTCAAGGGATCTCCTTCCAAAGTCTCATCACTTACTTTTTCAGACCATTTTAGGGACCAACTGTCACAGACTTTCTCTGGGTATCAGACTCAGACATGAGGTTTCTTATGCAGAATGTTTATTAGGAAGTACCCTTGTGATCAATATGTGTGGAATAGAGAGGAAGGCATTAGGAGTGAGCAGAAGGTGAAGCTCATAATATGATGCAAATTCAACAACAGACTTCACAAGGAATGCTCGAACAAAAATGGTACTTTAGAGTTTTGAATAGGGTGAAAATGGTCAGGCGCTTATATCACTGCCTTAAACAGAAAGTGGATATAGGCTAACATGAGAAGTGTGTAAACTTGGGCAAGGAGTCTCCCAAGCTTTGCCATTCCAGTGTGGCTGACAGCTTAATGCTGTCTGCGAACAGCTTCCCAATAGCTAAGGTAATCCTTCCTTGAGTGGAAGAAGTATGGGCAGCACATCAAAGTGTCTACCATGAGGGAGAGCCAGTATTCAAATCTAGTAAGTCTGATTCAAGAGTTTTCACTCTTTGTCCACCATACTCTCACTTTACAAGGTGCCAGGCATTTGTAACACTTGGGTGTACAAGAAAATTAAAGCACACCAGTTATGCTACTCATCTAAGATAATATGGTACTCTAAAATTGAACCCTAACTTTCCTAAAACCGAAAGCTTATTGATTTCTCCTATACCACCTTGATTTTAAAATTGTGCTAATGGGGTCATTTTCATAATTTTCAGTGTAAATATCTAATTTTTTAGATAGTCAATCACTTAGCTCTAATGCCAAATTTAGATAATATCAACAGAAATAAAACAGCTAAGAAGTAATAAACTTTCATGCTTCAACATTCTTTTCAAATTAAAAATGAGCACAATTCAGCACATTTACCACAGACAATATGACTCTGCAACACTCCATAAAACAAACAAACAGAAAACTGTTTTCTGAGTATGGTTTATTTGGCTTAATAGCAGCACAAGCAAGCATTTATTGAATATATTTACAAAGATGAAACAATATTTACAATTTGAATTTTAACTCCTCTCACTGTCATTTATATTCCACTGGAAGATGGCTTAAATCAACTTTTCTACCTCCTTATTCTTTGTTATACTGTTTCTTTTATTATACCCAAGATTCTTGGCCCAATGTGAACTACATTCACCAGTTCCCTGAAGATGTCCCACAATTTCCTGATTTTCTGTTTTTGGTCATCCTATTCCCTTTACCCTACTTTCTGTCTCTATTCATCTTTGTCAGTGAGCATATTTTGCCCTATATCAACTGAAATTTTATTTATCGTTCAAAGTGTGTCTCACATCCTACCTCTTCCATGAAATTCTTCCTTGACCCCAGCTATCATATTACAGATTCCATATATTCACTACCTCCAATGAGCCAAGTGTTTTATACTCCTTAGATCAACCCCACAAGATTGAATTTATTTCCAATTTATTTGTCCTCACCTAAGTCCTCACGGCCCAAAGTTACTAAGGTATTGAGCAACCAACTATCCTAGTTTGCCAAGGATTGATGGTAAAACTGGACCAAGAAGCTTCTCAGGATATGGGATTTTCAGCACTGGAGATGAAAAAAAGTGATTTTTTAGGTGGCAAAACTTTCATTGTTAAAACCAGGACGTTACTGGACAATCCAGTACCATCGTTTGCCCTATTGATAGTTGGTAAGCTGATGACTGGGATGCAAACCTAGGTCTATGTAACTTCAAAGTCCGTGTTCTACCATAATATGTTGCTTCCTCTGAGAATTATGTTTTTTAATTCCTGTGGTGTCCTTTGAAAATTCCTTCATGATAATTGTTATATTTAGCATTGTGTCAAAATTATCTGTATATTTGTTATATTTCTTCAAAACAGCTCCTAAAGATTGAAGCTGTGTCTAGCCCATCTTTGGATCTCAGATGCCACCTCGCCTAGTATTGTGTACTTGGCCCCACTACTTCTCTGACCTCACCATCTCATTCTTTACCTTCTCAGAGGCCTAACCTGATCATCCTATTTAAATCTGCAACCCACTTCCCTACCCACATTCCCAACCCCCTTAGGCTGCTCTAATTTTCCATTTGTACATAACACTATCATCTTCTAACATTTATATAGTGCACTTATTATTAGTGTTTATTGTCTGACTGATCCTGCTATAATATAAATTCCACAAGAGCAAAATCTTTTTCTTTTGTTCACTGATATATTCCAAGAACCCAGAACAGTGCCAGTAATATGTAACATTTTCTGCAAATATTTGGCAAATGAATGAATGAAGTTATTTTATTATATGCATAAATGCACACTGTAATAAGAATTGAAGTGGCTGGGAATATGTCAAAGTTGTGGATAATGCAAGAGACTTACATAGCTATGTCAGGATGTGGATTTCCTCTTAGTTGAAATCTAATACATCAGAGATAAGCTTTCTGTCTCCTCGGCCCATAAAGAATGAGTGTTCCCATCCACCTCTAGAATTGCATTGTTCAATTCTGTAGCCATTACCTATACGCACTTGAAATGTGGCTAGTCTAAATTGAGATGTGAAGTGAATGTAAAATATACATGAGATCTCAAAGACTTAGTATGAAAAAAAGTAAAACATCCTATTACTATTTTTTATTGATTCCATATTGAAATTATTATTTATGATATATTAGGTTGTCTTAGTTTATTTGGATGGCCAAAAAAAATCCATAAACTTAGTGATTTATAAGCAACAGATATTTATTTCTCACAGTTCTGGAGGCTGATAATCCAAGGTCTAGGTGCTGACAGATTTGATGTCTGGTAAGAGCTCACTTTCCAGTACATAGACAGTGATCTTCTCCCTGTGTCCTCACATGGAAGAAGGGGACAAGAGAGCTCTCTGGAATCTCTTTTATAAGGGCATTGATCACAAGTGCTCTGCCCTTATGATCTAATCAACTACCAAAGCCCCTCCCATCACATTGGAGGTTAGGATATCAACATAAATTTATTTATTTGAGAATAAAGAGTTATAATATATGCAGCCTACTCTCAAATGGTTTAGTAAAAAAAACAGAGTGCAAATCATAAAGCAAAGAGGGTAAAATATTAACAAAGATATAATATGAGATTAATAATAAGTATAAGGCAACTAAATAAAAATATGGTACTAGTAATTTTACTAGGAATAAAGTATTCACTCTCATCATAAAGCTTTTGAAAATAAAGTATTCACTCTCATCATAAAGCTTCAGAGATATTTATAATCTGCCCCCCCAAAAGAATGGAAAAATTGTAAGTGTAGTTTTTTCATGCTAAGTTCAAGTACCTATATCATAACAATCATTATCAGTAACGAAATAACAACCTATCAAAAGTAAACTACTCACATTACTTTAAGACAAAGTATAAAAAGGCCTCCTAAGCAACTGATAAGATCTCACAAAGCTTGTAAACTTTACTCTTTTTTACACTTTCGATTTCTTTTTTACAAAGTGTTTTAAATACAATTCTAGCAAGCTTAATTATCTTGTTCTGAAATCCATTGCATCCTAGTTAAGTAAAGTTAAAAAGTAGAAGGATAGAAATACAGACAATGACAAGAATTAATACAATAAAAGGCAAAAGAATATTTAAAATAACCACAAGAAATCAGTAGCACCTAAGAATTGGAAAATTTATGACAGGTCAGATATTAGCTGCTAAATATGTTGGAATGAATCCAAGATACTACTATATTTTAAAACATATAATAACTGGTAAAATACACATTCATGATAGTGACTGAGAATATAAGGAACCATTTAATTATTTTTAGTGAATATCAGTGAATTAATGTGATACATGGGTATGCTTTCAGGACTAGTCACCATGGTTCTCAGACTGTATTCTTTGATGCTCTAATGTGCTGCAGCAAACCACGGGGGTGCCTGAGATGTTGCAGAATATTTTAAACTTTCAAGGACACACAGCAGCACCTGTCAGACAACATGCAAACTTCTAGCCAGAGACAGTGTATGGTTTCAACATTGTATCACTCCACATTCCTTTCGATGACATCTTAACGTTCCAAAGCTGGGTTTTCAGAGGTTGCTGTGATTAAAAGCAAATGCCATGCAAAAATCCACAAGAACAGGAAATGTCATGGTAGTGTCCAATGTGATCCCAAGATTTGAGAAGCTGTTTAACATCCAACAAATGCATGCAAACTATTAATAATTATGCTTATTTAATAATAAACATTTTTTATTTTAATCTGTGTATTATTTTTTCAGGCAGTTACTAAATTATTAAGGCATAAATGCTCATTAAGCTGTTTAGACTTAACTACTTAAATGGAATGATTAGGTATTTTTTTCCACCTGGAGGATCTGTGAAAATTTATACAGACACTAAGGGCACACACAACACAAAGCAAAGATGATGTATTGTTGAATTGCACACTTGAAACCTATATAATTTTATTAACCAATGTCACCCATATAAATTTAATGTAAAAAATAAGCGACTTACTGAAAAAATAGTTTGAGACTCTGCCCTACATAATCTGTCCTCTAGTTACCTCTCTGATTTCATCTCTCCCTTCCAACTCTATTCCAGTCTCATCAACCTCCTGGTTATTCCTCTAACTCACCAAGCACACTCCTGCCACACGGCCCTTGTCCAGCCTGTTCATTTTGCCTGGAACACTCTGCACCTACTTATCTGCCTGGGTAATAACTCTTGTTTCTTTCAAATCTTTTCTCAAGTGTCACTTTTTTGATAAAGCCTATTCTGGCCATTCTATTTAAAAATTTAACCTGCTCCCTCCATCCCACACTGTGCTTTTTCCACTAAACTTCTAAAAATACCATCTTCTAAAATGCTATACAATGTACTTATGCATTAAGTTAACTTTTTAAAAATGATTGATCCTCATCTATTAGAATGCAAACTCTACAAGAGCAGTGTTTTTTGTCTGCATTGTTCACTGATATATCCCAAGTGCCCAGAACATGGTATGTGCCTAGAACATTGTATGCATTCAGTAAGCATCTGTTGAATAACTGAATTGTTCAATTAAATTAACAAAAATAAGATCAATTTTTAAGACAAGAAGCAAAGTATGATGAGGCAGAAAACTACAAGCTGTTCACCAAACCTATAACCTTTTTGTCCTGGGCATTTAGCTAGACCACATTTTCCAGCCTGTCCTGCAGTTATATGTGGCCATGCAGCTTAAGTTTTGAACAACGAAATGTGAGCATAAATGATGAACACTATTTATGGGCCTGCTCACTAAAAACACAGTGTAAAATTCTCCATTTTTCCCCCCTTTTGGAGGCTAAATACATGAAAATAGGAGGCTTAGAGGATGGTGTATAAAGAGTCTCTGTACTGAAAAGACCATGGTAAATGTTGTCCACATCAGACACACTTTTATTGTACTTCCAGTGAGTGAAA
The DNA here is from genome assembly GCA_004027375.1 of Macroglossus sobrinus. Classification (NCBI taxonomy): domain Eukaryota; kingdom Metazoa; phylum Chordata; class Mammalia; order Chiroptera; family Pteropodidae; genus Macroglossus; species Macroglossus sobrinus. The sequence goes on from PVKZ01000762.1 coordinate 162,047, forward strand.
AATTGACATCTACTATGGAAAATCACTGATGTCTGGGGGCTTGTTTATGGCAACAGATAGCATTTTCCTGATGGTTTGAAGGTCACATACAGTAGAGAGACTCTGCTTCAGTAGATTCTAACATATAAAGGAGTGTAACAAGGAAGAATAAGACCTCATTAAGAAAAAAAAAAGACACAGTATCTCAAAAATAAGAATGAGCCATATTCAATAGACAACAAAGATTCTTTAAAGTTAAATTAATTGAAAAAATTTTTAAGTGATTAAAGGTTACTAATGAAATACATTAAGCAGATTGAATAGTGTCAAAGCATTTGGCAAAACATTTTAAAGTGACATTTTTCAAAGGTAAAGGAAAAGAAATAAAAATAGAGAAGCCAATAAACAAACCCCCCAAAAATTATACTAATAAGTAATTATATATATTTAATTTAACTCTAATACTTGTGGACTTTAAAATGTATTTCATATTCAAAATATTTATTGAACTTTTCTATATTGTATTAGATTCTCAAAAAAGCCTATTTCTATTATTCTTCATACATATAAATGTAAATATGCATATCTATTATTGTTAGAAAACAAATATACTTATATTAGCAGCAAATTATAAGATAAAATAAAGAAAATACAGAAATACAACTTTAGTTTGATCAAATAAAATTAATCACAAAGTCTAACTCCATTGCCAAATCCATCACTTTCAAAGATGTTTTTCATTTGTTTAATATTTTATTTCTTTATAAAACTAGATCATTTTCTTTAAAATTATAACACCTAAATTTAGATGGAGTCATTATCTCTTCATCATATCAATTATTATGAAAACTCAATTTAACCAATACAAAAAAATGTAAAACCAGGAAACACAATAATATTTCTCATTATTAATAGCTACCTACACATGCCAATTCCCACAAGAGAAATAAAAGTCAAAGAAGAAGAAAAAGCTCCAAGTTGCTTGGGTTTTATTGCTATGGAGGAATCCATATAAGCCTTCCTCCTTTTGTTTTTTTATTTTCCCTCTCCAATTTACTACTCAGTCAGGCTCTGCATTTTTTATTGTTCCACATTAAGACAGGTTTTCTACTCTAGTGTCTCTGTCAACTGCTACCTCCAATTGACAGTTTCACTCTAAATATTGGATCAGTTATCATTCTATCCAAATACTTCTCATTGTTTTCTCCCAAATCTTGAGCTTTATTGGTAAAGATAAAAATTAGTTTAGTAAAGAAATGGAAGGAAAGAAGAAATGAGGGGGGAAAGTTGATTAGCAGGTAAGCAGTCAGTGCAAATATTTAAAAGGTGTGACATTAATAAACTGAGGAAAATATATTTTTGAGATTAAAATCTTCAAAGAATTCTAAAATAGCTCTGAATACAGCTCCACTTCTCTTCTGAATATGCCAATACCAAGATAACACAGCTAATATTAAAATTTTCAAAGAGGTAAAGCCATATACTTTATAAATTAATGAAAGGTATGAAGTATTATCAAATAAATATAAGGTATAAATAAGATTTAAATAAAAATTTTTTAATTGAAGAATATAATAACTCATTGATATTGAATGAAGCTGAAATAGATATTCTAAGAAGAAGAAAAACTAAGAGAATTCATGCAAACAGATCTTGTCTTAAAAAAATTGCTAAAGGAAGTTCTTCAGATAGAAAGGAAATGATACCAGGAAAAATTTTTGAACATCAGGCATAAAACGGCAACAGAAAAAAATAAATCTCTAGTTAAATATAATAGGTTATTTTTATCCTCTAGAGTTCTTTAAAATATGTTTGATGGTTGAGAACAAAAATTATAACATTTTCTTTTGATATTCAATACATAAGAAAATTACAAATTAAGGACAGCGAGTAAACAAATTTATATATTCATAATCTTTTACTCCATTTGAAATGGTAAAATACTGTCAAAAATTAAGTAATTTTATTTTATTTCCTAGAGAATCTATTTTAAAAATTGGATAAAGAGATATAGTTAAAACATAATAAATGGATAAAAATGGAATGCTAAAAATGTTCAAATAATTTAAAAGAAGGTAGTAAAGGAAAATAGAAACAAAAGTGAAGAGGCAACAATCAGAAATCAAATTATAAAATGGTATATGTATACTCAAACATAAATATAAATTGCCTGAAAACACCAACAAAAATACAGAAACTGTCAGAATAATAACAAAAACAAAACACATGCACACAAAATATACTCTCTATAAGAAACATTTCAAAAATAATAATATAACAAGATTAAAATTAAAAGAGAAGAATATACTATGCAACCATTAATCAACTCAGAAGAGGCTATGTTAATATTGGACAAAGTAAATTTCCAAGCAAAGAAAATTACCAGAATAAGAAGAAACTTGTATAAAAATAAAAGGATAATTTCATCAAGAAGACATAATAATCTCTAAGTGTGTATGCACATAAGAATGCATGCAAAAACATAAAGCAAAATTAAAAGAACTGAAAGAAGAAATAGACTATCAACAATATAGTTGGAGACTTCAACACTCCTTCCTCAATAATTAATAAAAGAAGTAGGCAGAAAAATTGCAAGGATGCAGAAGAATTGGATGTTAACCAACTGAAATATAAAACCTTACATCCAAAAATATCAGAATATTGTTTTCGATTGCACATAAAACATTCACTGACTTAGACCACATCCTGAGTTGGAATACAAGTTTTAAAGAACTGAAATCCTACAAAGTATGATCTTTAACAATAATGAAATAAATCTAAAAACTATAACACAAAGATAACACAAAGATAAAAATATTCAAACACTTAGAATTTAAATAATATACTTATAAAGTATCCATAAGTCAAAGAAGAAATCTCAAAAAAAATTTAAAAATATTTTGAACTAAATAAAAATGAAAACGGAACATATCAAAATTTGTTATGAACCATAGTGTTTAGAGAAAAATGTATAGTATTAAATGCTTATATTGGAAAAGAAGAAAGGTCACAAACAAATAATCTAAGCTTCTACCTTAAGAAACTAATACATGAAGATAAAAATAAACTCAAATTAAGGACAAAGAAAGGACATAAGAAAGATAAGAGCAGAAATCAATGAAGCTGATAAACTACTAGAAACCAATTTTTTAAAAATACCATTTATAATAACAAATAATTAAGTGTAAATCCTACAAAATATGTGCAGGATCTGTATGCTGAAAAAATATTTAATGGATGAAAGAAATCAAAAATCTAAATCGAGAATGACATACTGTGTTTATGGAATAGAAGAGCACTCACTATCATAAAGATGATGATTCTCCCCAAATTAGTTTATAGGTTTAATGCAATTCTAGTAAAATGCCTAGAAAACTTTTTGTACATAAGATGAGTATAAATTTATATGAAAAGACAAAGAACCTAGAATGGCCAGAATAATTTCGGAAGAAAAAAAAAAAGAAAGTTGGAGGAATCGCATTACCTGTTTTTCAGAATTACTATAAACTATAATAATCAAAACAGTGTGGTACTGGTAAAAAAAATAGATATTAAATCAATGAAACAGAATAGAGTTCTGAATTAGACCCAGATAAATACAAGCAACTGATTTTTTTTTCACAAAGATGCAGACTATTTAAAAGAGAAATGATAGTTTTTCAATAAAGGGTGTTAGGACAGTTGGATATCCAAAAGCAATGAATTCAAGTTGTACTGAAACTTCAAAATTAACCATAGTTAAAATGTAAAACTTAAAACTATTAAAACTTCCAGAAGAAAGTGGTTATGATTTGGTTTAGACAAAGATTTCTTAGCTATATCATCAAAAACAATACAAAAAATGTTGTTAACTTCATCAAAATAAAAACATTTGCTCTGTAAAAGACAGTTTTAAGAGAATGAAAAGATAAGTGACAGATTGAGAGAAACTTTTTACATATCCAACAAAGAAAATAACATATAAATAACTCTCAAAACTTAGATGGAAAAAAAAGAATCCAATTTAAAAAACATTCTAAAGACTCAAACATCTCACTGAGACTATGAATTATGAATAAGTGCATTAAAAAATGTTCAAGATCCCAATCAAGATGGCAGGGTAGGTAAACACTATGTTTGCCTCTTCTGACGACCACATCAAAAATACAACTAAACTACAGAACAACCATAACTGAAAATCACCTGAAGTCTAGCTGAACAGAAGTCCTATAACTAAGGACATACATAAGAAGCCACCTCTAGACTGGTAGGAGGGGCGGAGATGCAGAACAGGCTGGTCCCTCACCCACGTGTGGTGGTTAAAAATTGGAAGCGGTAGCTCATCTGCAGAGGTCCTCCCAAAGCAGCAAAGGGTCCCAGCCCCACACCGAACTCACCAGCCCAGGGTTCCAATGCTGGGCAGAGAAGGTCTCATAAAATCTGGATATGAAAATCAGTGAAATTTGCAGTTGATTTAGATGAAGGGCCCTAGGAATCCCAGATATTCTTCTTAAAGGGCCAGTGCTTGGACTTAAATGCTGACACTCACTTGGAGCTTCAGTGCTGGGGCAGCAGCTCAAAGGTTCTAGGGACATACGAGGAGAAACCAAGTTATCTGGCTTCAGGGCAAGGGCTTGGAGGAGCAGCTTTCTGCCAAACAGCAGTGCTAGTAGAGGTCACTGTTCCTTTGTTGAGCCCTCCCCCAATACAGCATGAAGGTGCAGGTAGATGCCATATCTAAATCTCCATCAACCTGGCTAACACTGATCACTCTGCTCTGGCAATTCTCTGAGACCATATCCTACCCAATTTGATGGCCCATCCAAGCCACTTCCACTGGCTTTTCCATACAAATAACTTGTCTTGGCTCATGCTGTGGACTTTCTTAAAATCTATTAAAAGTTCACAAAACTCATACAAGTAGCATCTGGCCTTGGTGTGCCCTGTATCTCTTGCTGAGCAGCCCCAAGCCTGGCAATAGCAGTAGCTGGCCCTGGTTCATTGCTTAGCCTCTAGAGTTATATCCAAGCCTAGCTAGGGTGGTAACCATTTGAAGATTTCTTGGTGTCTCATGCCAGGTAGCTCTGGGCAGGGTACAGGTCTTAGCTAAACTTGGCCTGTGGTGGGTCTCCTCCCGGGAGACACCAGCCTGCATGCCTAGTGGCTTGGTGGGCTTTGGTCTAAGCCAGAGCACCATTTAGGAAACATCCAAGGATGACATACCCAGAGGGAAAACTGAGAAGACATCAGAGCCCAGCTAAAGTAAATCCTGCTCCATAGGGTCAGCCCCTGCACAACAGCTCCTTCATTGTAGTCACTGGTCAGTCCTCACAACCAACCAGCCTAAGGGTCAGTCCCTCCCACTGATGTGAAAACAGCAACCAAGGCTCAATTTCAACAAGAGAGTACACACAACCCATAAAAGAGACACACCTGGAGCACCCAACTCAGGTCACCAGAAAGACTGCACTACTGGGCCCCACAAGACACCTACAACATAAGTCCACTCTATGAATACCAGGAGATGGAGCAGCCCTATCTAATACATAGAAACAAACACAGAGAATTAGCCAAAATGGGGAGACAAAGAAACATGTCCTATGTGAAAAAATAGAATAAAGCTCCAGAAAAAAAAACTAAACAAAATGGAGACAAAAAAAATCTACCAGATGCAAAATTCAGAACACTGATTACAGGATGTTCAATGAACTTAGAGAAAGAGTAGATTAACTCAGAATTTAAAAAAGAGATAGAAAAAAAAGGAGATGGAAAACATAATAAAGAACCAGTCAGAAATGAAGAATACAATATCTAAGATGAAGAGTACAGTAGAGGGGGTTAACAGAGTAGATGAAGAAGATGATTAAATCAACAACTTAGAGGATGGGCTAGCTGAGAATACCCATCAGAACAGCAACAAGAAAAAAGAATCCCCCCAAAATGAGGGTAGTGTAAGGGCCTCTGAAACAACATCCAGTACTCCAATATTTGCATCATAAGGATACCAAAAAGAGAAGAGAGAGAGGGGTGGATTAAAAACATATTTTAAGAAATGATAACAGAAAACTTCCCTAACCTGGTGAAGAAAACATACATACAAACTCAGGAAATGCAGAGAGTCTCAAACAAGATGAATCCAAAGAGGCCCACACTAAGATACATCATAATTAAAATGCCAAAGGTTAAAGACAAAGAGAGAATTTGAAAAGCAGCAAGAGATAAGTAGTTACCTAAAAGGAGCTTCCATAAGACTGTCAGATGATTTCTTAACAGAAACTTCACAGGCCAGAAGAGACTGGTAGGGAATATTCAAAGTAATGAAAAGCAAGGAACTATAAGTAAGATTACTCTACCTGGCAAAGCTATCATTTAGAATTAAATGACAGATAAAGAGTTTCCCAGACAAGAAAAAAATAAAGGAGTTTATAAACATCAGTCCAGAATTACAGGAAATGTTTGAGAGGCTTCTTTAATAATAATAAAAAAAAGACAAAATATACAAATAATAAAATAGCAATAACTACATATCTAGCATCAATTACTTTAAATGTAAACAGAATTGGGGCACCAATCGAAAGATAGGGTGGCTGAATGGATAAGAAAATAAGACCCTTATGTATGCTGCTTACAAGAGACTCACTTTAAATCGAAAGGCACACACAGACTAAAAGTAAAGGAATAGAAAAAAAAATGTTTTATGAAAATAGAAACAAACAAAAAATCTGGGTTAGCAATACTTATACCAGACAAAATAAACTTTAAAACAAAGGCTATATAAAATGAGGCAAAGAAAGACCCAGTAATCTCACTTCTGGGTATTTATTCAAATAAACCCAAAACACTACTTCAAAGGGACATGTGAATCCATGTATTTACTACAGCATTATTTACATTTGTCAAAATATGGAGGCAACCTGGATGTCTATCAATAGATGAATAAATAAAGAATTCTTGGTACATATATAGAATGAAATATTACTCAACTATAAAAAATAATGAAACCTTGCTATCTGTAACAACATGGATTGACCTTGAGGGTGTTGTACTGAGCAGAGTACGTCAGATAGAGAAAGACAAATGTCATATGATTTTACTTACATGTAGACGCTAAAGAATAAAATAAGCAAACAAACAAAGTAGAAACTCATAGATACAGAGAAAATTTTGATGGTTGCCAGGTAAGAGAGGGTGTGGGAGAGTGGATGAAAAGGGGGAAGGGATTAAGAAGTACAAAATAGTTATGGGGATGTAAGGTACAGCATAAGGAATACAATCAATAATAATGTAATAACTATGTACAATATCAGATAGGTACTAGATTTATTGGTGTGATCACTTTGTAAGTTATATAAATGTATAACCACTATATTATATACTAAAAGCTAATATAATATCACATGCCAACTGTAATTGAAACATTTTTAAATTTTTAATTAAATCAAAATTTTAAAAAATGTTTATTATTAGCCATTAGGGAAGCACAAACTAAATCCAGAATGAGAGATCACTACAGACCTATTATAATAACTAAAATAGAAAAATATTTACAATGCCTAGAGGGACCAAGAATGTGGAACAACTGGAACTACCATACATTGTTGTTGTTTATACAAAATAGTACAGATACTCTAGAAAAAAAGAATGGCAGTTTCTTATAAAATTAAATATAAACCTACCATACAACACAGTAATACCATTCTTAGGTATTTATACTAGAGAAATATTCATAAGAAAATTTATCTTTACATAAAAACTTGTACATAAATGTTTACATCAATCACCAAAAATTGGAAACCAAATATACTTCATTGGCAAATGAATAAACAAACCGTTGTACTTACATAAAATGAAATACTACTCAGAAAACTTTTTAAGAAAACAACTTGGATACATCTTAAATTCATTATGCTCAGAGAAAGAAGCTTGCTTCAGAAGGTTACATACTATAGGATTCCATTTCTAGGAAAAAAAAACCAAAATGATAAGGAAAGAATATAGATTAGGAGAGGATTAAGGGGATGAAATGACTACAAAGGGGTAGCACTAGAAAATTTTAAGGGTGCTAGAACTGTATCTTGATTGTGGACTGATTATATGATCTACTTATGGGTTAAAACTAATAAATGTCTCTGCCAAAGAAAAACATCAATTTTACTTTATGCTAAGTTAAATAATAAATTAAAAATACCTAAGAGAGAAATTACTGGATCACAGGATAGGTGTATGTTTAATTTAAAATTTTTTCCACATTTTTCTCTAAAGTGGTTAGATGTTATATTTTATATTTTAACCAACAATAAAAAAGTTTCAGTTATTCCATACTCATCAAAATTTGGTATTATTAGTCTTTTTAGTGTTAGCCATACAATAATATTTCATTATAAATTTTAATAGCTGCATAATATTTCATAATTTGGCAACCTCACAATTAATTCAAACTATCTACTACTGGGTCCTTAACTCTCCCTTCCTATCTATTCTCTTTTCCCTAGAATTTATTGCCTGTAGACACAGAGATCCTTCCAGCTAATACATATAAACTTATTTTAATTGTCATTCCAGAAAGAAATTAGTAGAGAAAGCAGGGTTTAAAATATCTGTTCATACCACCCTCTCCCATTTATTCAATTCTTAGGTGTCATGATTACAATATTTTGGAGCTACAATGATATTTAAAGACCACATTATCTAAACCCTTCATTTTATAAATAAGTACATGAAGCCCATAGAGATTGCAATGCTTTGCCTGGGTCATGTATATAGCCAATCTTATAATGTTTTAGAGTTGAGAATCACATACACAATGCTATTGTGACATTTATTGGGAAGAAATTTTAATGAATCAAAATTACTTTTGAGGGCATTTTCCAGGAATGTATTCATTCATATAACAAATATTTACTGAGTGCCTCAATGTCAAACACTATACTAGGTTCTGAGGATGTGAAAGATACAGCCCACATTCCCAAGAAACATAGTCTCATTTAAAATACAAATGTACCTCACTCAATTCTGCACTAGATGTCAAGTGCTGTGCACAAAACATAGCACAATATGGAAGTGCTCCAACAGAAAAATAAATTTCTCTAATTGTATTGAGAGAGTTAAGGAAGGCTTCACAGAGGAAGCGATATTTGATTTAGGATTTGAGTAAAAGAAATAATACTTTTATTTAAGATGAAATGTCAAAAGAAATATGGAAAATTTATGATTTTAAAATTAAAATTACATATAAATACAGAAAATAGACACAATTATTTCAAATACACACTAACTTCGAAATTTCTTCAGAGGTAGTGAGCACGAGAAGGAAGGATAACTGATGACGTTGAAAGCTTTGGTAAATGTTTCAGCAAAAAAAATAAATAAATAAAAGAAGAAGAAGATTGGAATGCTTCCCGGTGGGAAAGAAAGCCATTTTCTTGGTTCAGGTATCCAAATCATCATGAATTATGGATTTAAAAAAATGCAGGCACACATATATCATTGCTTTTGTACTTAATTTTAAAAAGACATATATCATAATTGAAGTTGAGCCAAGAGAGTTGACAAAAACTTCGTTTAGTACTATAATGAAGTATGTAATAAAATTAATTAGATATCTCTAATAATATGGTTAATTGTTGTTTCTGCATGGCAATTAGTCACAAATATTAAATACCATATATATGATGATTTTTAGTGTTCCTTTACCCAACAAACTGAGTATTTTTAGATCCAGTTAACAAAAGAAAAAGGGATAATATCAAAGTAGAAAATTTATAATATCCATCCTAAAAACTTCATATTAATTCTAATCAAGTCTTCCACTCCTCTTTCAGTAAGTCTCCACAGACCTGGACTTCCAGAATCATCATATTCATCATCATCCATTATTAACAAATACAATCTATAAATACTTACCACATAACAGATATTATACCAGCTTTAGTATTTTAATGTATCCCTATATTCACCTTACTAGATATTATCTAATCTATTGTGAAAATGAGGCAACAGCAGAACAAGAAATTTAAACAACTAATTTAGAGTCAAATGACCAGTAATATTCTATAATAGGTTTCAACTTCCAGTAAAACCTTGATGGCAGCTCAGTTATGAATCATTCCACTTCTCCGGGCCATAGGAAATGAGGATAATAAGAAAAATACAAAATTAATTTACAACAAAAGCAGAGAAAACACCTCCAAACTACAAATTTTGTGTGTAAATACTGCCCAGCACAGAATTAATAGTAGAACCAGGAAGAAAACTATTATAAAAGTCAAGGGGAGAGTAGAGAAAGCCATGGGAAAATAATTAGCAGATCTCAAAGGTTATAAACAAACCTTGAAGAGGGACCCATTTGGAATGGGAACTTCTCTGAGCATGGTTAAGGAGTAGAATGAGAAGAAGAGAGAGAGGGCCTCAGAAGTTACCTGATCATAAAATTATGAAAATATATCTTCTAAATTTAAGTGGAATCCCCCAAAAGACAGGCTATCTCTGGGTGAAAAGGGAAGAATAGAACCTGTAGAAGTTTAGGTATGGCAATAGAAACCTCTTTGAGCCAGATCAGGTTCAAGAATAAGAGGAGACATGATGGTTCCACAGAGCTCTGTCAATATAACAAGAGGTAGGAGCCTTTGAGTTGTAGAAGTGCCAAATTGCCCTAGTCTTTCTTTTCTTCAATATGAACTTCTTATAAAAAGCTGGCCCATAAAAATAAAACTTAATAAAGTATGAGAAACAGAAATGGAATGAACACCACACCCACACAATACTATGTTTTTAAAATAGGAAAAGAGCAACAAAACATTCCTTTGGGAAAAAAATTGCCAGAATATTGTCATCAATCAGATAAAAATTATAAGCCCAAATTTATTGGAGAAACAATGAAGCACTCACTATTCTGAAAGAAGACCACAAAGCAGAAATACAAAATCTCAGGGAAGAAATGGCCAGAAAAAAGTGGGTGATCATGTGACAAAAAGGAGGTAAATCAAGAACTTGAAAAACTAAAAAAATAAGAAAAGAAAAAGTCCAAAAAACAAGACTAAAGTTGAAAGAAAATAGATACAAAAAAGCCTTTGACAAAAATTCCCTCATTCTCAATTAAAAACTTGAGAAAATAAGAATAACAATAGGAATTTTTTTGAATAAACTATAGTTTATTTGAACACAAAGGAGCATTGTGCATATGTAAATATTAATGAAAAAGATCTATATGAATTTAATGAAGTGATTTTCAGGGTATATTATTAAGTGAAGAAAGCAATTTTTTGTATGGTAAATAAACAGAAATTTAAAAAGCAAACTTATCTGCATATGTTTACAAAAAGAACCACAGGAAGAATAAACTGGAAACAGTAAAATTGATTACCAATAAGGGGTGGGGTGACTGTGAAAGGGACAGAGAAAGGCATGACATTTTTCTGAGTAAGTGTAATTTTTTTGTAGTTATGATTTCTGGAAGTATGTTAATGTTCTAGAAATAAAAATAAATCAGCAAGTGGTGGAGGGACAAAAAATTAAAACAAAACTGAAAGCAAACTGAAACCAATGTATACAACTGTATTTCAAATGAATAACATAGTAATATTGGAAAGGAAATAAAGGAATTAATCCAGAAAATTTTTTAAACACAGTATTTAACTATATCTCTTTAGTCAGGAGAAGAGAACAGATGAGAAGGAACAGAAAAAAATTAATTTTTTGTAGGTATTTTTCAGAGTGGTATGGGTAAAAATATTCTAAAATTATTTTGAACATATTGTTGGATTGAGAAAATGAGGAAGTGATTTGGATGCTTTGATGATGTTAGAAACTAGGATTCACCCTGTAAAAGAAGCATTTCAAACAGAATGGAGAATAGTAGGAAAACTCTATAGAACTGACTGGATTTGGAGGTATCAGGAAGATGTCTCTAACATCTTCATAAAATAATTAGATTATATACTAAGTTATATATACATATATAGATCATAGATTATAGGTGCACAGACATATATGTGTGCATACACACGCGCACACACACATATTTCTCAACTCTACTGAAAGGGCTTAGAAGCAAAGATGATACTCCAATAGCAATGAACACATTGAGTGCCTAAATATTGGTTTCCAATTGCACTAAAATGGACCAGGTCTCAGAAAAATGGATGACTGAATGACTGGGACAAGAAATGCAAAATGGTCCTAGAAAATATTAAATCATAAAGTAAAAAAATGTTAAAAAGAAATAAATAGGGCATATTAAAAAGGAAAGAGAGATAGTAATACAGAACTCCCACTGGCCAAATCTGGTACATTTTAAACTATAATTCAAAACAGAAAATACTTTCCTAAAGTAACTAAATCTACTTATGGAAACAGCACATCATATACCACAAAATCTGATTCAGAATAGTCAACATTAATATTATCTTGGAAACTGTATTAGATTTCAGTGATAAAGAAAGGTTCTTTTAGTATTCAGACAAAAATTTACAACAGAAAAAAAGACAGTGGCATCAGACTTCTCCACAGTCAGGTAACAGAGGAGCAACACTTATAAGATACACAAGGAAAGGAAGTCCCCAGCACTTTGTAACCAAGCAACTCTTTCAGGTATAAAGATAGAAGATCAATAATTTTGAACATGTAAGAACTTATTGAAGGTTGTTCATCTTTTAGAATCTACTAGAGAAACCAGGATACATGGCTATGGAATCATCAGCAGTGAGCATTAGATATTTTTAGCCAGTGAAAAAAAATATACTGGGATAAGGATTACAGGATAGAATGTTGTATTTATGAATGACATAAATGCAAAATAAAAAGAGAATGAGGAGATAAGGCAAAAAATAGAAATGATCTATAATTGATCCCTGTGTATAAGTGAGAGTCAAAGAATACAAGATAAAGCTGAAACACTAAGAAAGGTAACACTTCTTTAAAACTGAAAGAAGGAGAAAGGGTCAACCATCTTGAATGAATACATTATTTGAATTCTAAAATTAAAATTAGTTTTCATTATAAGTAGTGTCTATCACCATTTCCGCATATACACTAAAAGTAATAGTTACAGAGAAAATATATGGCTATTGCCATGGTTACAGTAATTTTAATTCTTTGAAGTTTTTATTATCAAAAATTAATTTCAAAGCCTTTTTTAGGTCAAACATTTTTATAAATATTGTATTTACTAATAAACTATTTCTCGCAGTTTTTTTCATGGGTAAGAATCAAAACTTTGGGAAGAGAGATGACAGAAATATATGGTAGATTGAAAACTGACAGAAGACCAAAGTCAATTGAAGGTGACTACATAGGAGAGGAGAGGAGAGGAGAGAAGCCTGCCTTAATGTGGAGCAACAGAAATGCAGGAACTAGGTTGAGAAGCAGCACAGAGAAAGAGAAGTATGAGAACAGTAGGAGGTAGGATGAACCATAAGTGACTGTTCTAGTTTGAGATCCTCTCCTCTTTCTTATTTCTGCCCAGTAGAATTGATATCAATTCCTATTTATGATGAGGAATATACTATGATTTCTATTTTCTAAATTTGGCTATGTTGTTTATATTGTGCTTTCACAATAATTGGTATTATAAAAAGATTATGGCTTCTTCTAAGCCTAGATTTCCTCATTTTCAATGGATTGCTTAGTTTAAAAGAGAAGTCAAAATAATGAAAAACTAAAGATTATCTTTGTGAGAAGTGAGTTTGGCTCACAACTAAAAAATGTTTGCAGTTCCAGAAATGATCTGGCATTAAGCAGAAATTTTTATTGTTGCACCTGAATTTGTACTTTCTATTTTATTTACTGTATATTTCACAAGTTATATTGATTATATGTATATACTTTTTTTTGGGTTGGGGTGGAGGAATCCATTCCAATACCCTTTTCAAAATTAACAATTTTATATGTAGTATAACTGCAAAACTAATAAAGACTTACTTTATGTTTCATACAGCATAGCTTTAACTTTAAAACTATCATAGTTTCTTATTTTAACCTTGACTACACAATTACTCTTTATCATCTTATAAACCTCATGAGGAAAGTATTATTTCTGGTATTTAATTAAGAAAAGACATAGCATTTTTGCATAGCATTTGTTCTACTTTATATTCCTTTACCTCTTCTTAAATAGATAAACTTGAAGTTTATATAAAAATCTTAAGATAAATAGCTGGTATTTGTCACTTGTGCTCTAAAAGAACTGATTTCAGAATGTAGAAAAAGAATTACCTTCTGTTTTTTGATTATCATACTCTTTCCCAATATCATAGTAGCCTCCTCCTTAATAGAACAAAATAAATATTGATTATAATATTTATTTAAATATGAAGCATATTCACATTAAATAGTATTAATAATATATTAACTGTGACAGACCTTTATATTTAATACTTATATTTGCCAATCATCCCTCATCCTATAACATTTCATATATAGATTTTTAATAGTAATTTGGAATAATTCCTAAAAGTTATAATATTTTAAGAGAAAGCTAGAGTGTAAAATTAAAAATTAAATAGTTTAAAACTTTTTAATACAAGCCATCTATTGAAGTGTATATAGCTCCGAGGACACAAAAAAAATTCATATGCTAAACTACAGACCTAAAGAAATGAGGGCCACAATCCCAGTAATTAGTGCATAAAGTTGAAGAATATTTCAAGGGACATAAAAGGATATTTTTAATATAGTCATTTAAAAATATCATACTAGAGAGAAACACAAGTACATGTATATCTGGCTGAAAAATAATTATGAAGATAAATTGTGAAGATTATCTTTATAAAAATGAGTAGAGACATACCTCATTTTATTGTTTTTCTCAACATTGTACTCCTCAGGTGTTGAGCTTTTTACAAATTGAAGGCAAGAACCTCCACCAACAAAATGATTACGACTTGTTTTATTGCAATATTCACTTTATTGTGGTGATCTGGAACCTAACCAGCAATCTCTCTGAGGTATATCCATAGGCTAGCAACTTCATTCAAACATTAGTATGAATTTAGTTCTCATTTAGATTAGTGTCATTTAGGGTTTTTAGAGAAATGAAACTTTATATATTGTCAGATACTATTTGTTGAATTCCCAGCATCCATATCCCTACTTCTATTCCTCTTTAACAGAACCCCAGTTTTGTTCATATATTGGTAGCAAAGTACTCAAAGTAGTGGACTCAGCTGCAGGAAATGAGTCACAATTAATCTAATCAAATTCTCCTTTGAGTAATTCATTTAGTGGTGGGTAGATGACCCAGTTCTAGCCAAAAAGTCTTGACAGAATGTCTGTGAGGTCAGCTTCTGAATAAGGCTTGCTTTCTTGATAAATAAATAAAAATAAAGATGACGAAACATGCCAGGAAAACTCTCCTTATTCCTAATTCTGTATTCGTTTATGTGAGACTCTGATACCTAAAGTTTCAGTAGCCATCTTTTGACACTAGGTAATAAGGAAAAAGATAAAAACCAAGCCTCTGATGCTAGCTGACAGGAAAGATTGAGAATTTAGGACCTTGAGGACATTATTGAGCCGCTAATTAACCAATCCCAGAACTACTTTCCTCCAGACTTCTTGTTATATGAAATAATAAATGTTTGTTATATAAAGCATTTTTTGTTGAGTACCCTGTTACTCAGAGCCAAAATAAATCCTACATGACATGTATAAAAAACATGTACACAGTGGTGCATGGTGAATACATTTATGAACAGGCTTGAATAACCCAAGAGTTGTATGGAGCACTGAATTAAGAACCCAAGAAAGTGTCAAGCAAATCAGAGAAATGACCTGTGTGTACTCACATAAGTGCCAACTTTCACCTATAATTATCTATTTGTAAATACAGAAGAATTCTAGTTCTCAAAGTTGTGTAAACAGCATAAAATTCCAAACTTAACCAAGTCATAGGTCTGGGTGGCTCAAAATTCCTTTCTAAATGTGCTCATCTTTCTGTGGCCCCCAATCAAGTAAATGTTCCTACACTATTCCATAAACTTTGTCAATTACTCAATACTTTGAACTGTAAAAAAAACTGAAAGACACTGTGTAACATGAAAATAGCACTAGATTTGAAATCAGAAGCCCTAGTAGTGACTTCTAGCTCTGCTACTTATTAAGTCTAAGACTTCACATTTCAATTTTTTCATCTGCAAAATTGAGACAATAATACTTATACAATGAAGTTTTATTAAATGTAATAGTATAGAAAATGTATATATTATAAAATAACATACAAAGGAAACTGTTTAATGATACACTATAGGCAGATGTTTGTAAAATGAATGAATAATATCTTCATTGACTATAAAAACTTGAATAGACTTGACAAAAGTCAATCATCTTTTTTAAGTTTAAGGGAGCTTCATGGCTTTCTTTGCATGCTATGCCACTGCTGTAGTGAAAAGGAAAAGAAAAAAAAAGAATAGCTCATTCCAAAATACATGTATTTGTGGAGATCTTAAATTTTGTTACTTTTTATTTTATTCTAGTCATAAAAAAACATACCATTTATTTTGGGGGGAATTTATGATTTAAAAGCCAGATAGTCATTATAAGAAAAGAGAACAGATGAATGAATGGAGATTTAAATTCTAAACATGCTTTTAACAAATAAAAAAGTAATAAATATAAAAAAGTACATCATGACTAAATAGGGTTTATCCCAGGAATACAAGCTTAATTTAACATTCAAAGTCAATTAATATAATTCACCATATTAACAAACTAAAAGAGAAAAACCATATGATCATCTCAATAGGTCCAGATAGATAATTTCACAAAAACCTACATTTACTCTTAATAACCTCTCGATAAAGTAGGAATCGTAGGGCACTTCCTCAATCAGATAAGGGGACTCTAAGAAAAAACATTACAGCTAATATAATACTTAATGATAAAAGACAGAACGAATTCCCCCACTAAAATCAGAAAATCATCAAGGATGCCCAGCTTCATCACTCTAATTAAAAAAATTAATTATAGTTCTCAACACTAGAAATGTACAATTTAAAACAAATATTAGGCATAAATACAAAATGCTCTTCAAAATTCCCTCCTAATAGTGTACATGACTTGCATCATTTCCTCCCCTGGAATGTGGATGAGATTGTCAAAATGATAGATCTCATTCCCATGATTATGTTATATTTATGGTAAGTTAATTTGCAGGTGTAATTAAGATTTCCAAAACTTAATTACACTGAGTTAATCAAAATGAAGATTATCTGACTCTGTCTGACTAGATCAAATAGAAGCCCTTAAAAAGCATGAGTAAATTTAACCAGTTGACCTCAAAGAAGATGGAAGCCATCATGAGTTCAAAAGCTGCAAGGAACTGAATTCTGCTACCAACCTGAATTAACTGGAAGAGCAAGTGCCCCAAGCCTCACTTGGGAGTGCAACCTTGGCTGATCCATTGACTGTAGTCATGTGAGCCCTGCTAACATAGTTGAGGACCCCACTAATGCATGTTCAGATTCCTGACTCATGTAACTGTGAGGAAATAACTGAGTGGTATTTAAGCCACTAAGTTTGTAGTAATTTATTTCTCAGCAACAAAAAACTTATCTAGGTACTATTCATAATAGTATTAAAAATAAGAAATAATTGAAGATAAATCTGACAAAAGATGTGAAAGACCTACATAGTGAAAGCTTTAAAATATTGCTGAGAGAAATTAGGCCTAATGAAATGGAGATATATATCATCTTCATGGAAAGATGGAAGACTTCATTTTGATGAGACATCAATTGCTCTCCAATTTTATCTATTTCAATTCATTCCAATCAATATTGCAGAGGTTTGTTGATAAAAACTGATAAACTGATTCTAAAACTTATATGGAAACACAAAGGACTTACAGTAAACAAAACAATTTGGAAAAACAAGAATAAAGTTGGAACAGTAACACTTCAAGTATTCAAGACCTCCTATGCAGCTACAGCAATTAGATATAAAGATTGTCAAATACAACAATGATTTAAAATGGAGTTCAGAAATACACCTTCATATATATATAACTGATTTTCAGCAAAGGTACAAAGGCAATTAAGTGGAGAAAGAATATTTAAGCAAGTGGTGCCAGAAAAACTGGCTATCCATATGCAAAAAACTAGAACTTTGATCTATACTTTATAGATATTAAAAAGTAACTTAAAATAATTTATCTACTGGACATACTTAGAAACATGGCAGAGTGACAGATGTCCTCAGATCTCTTCCCTTGAAACAACAATAAGCTAAACATCTAAAACTCAACAAAAAAGACCCAAACTGCACACCAGCACATCTGAGTGTGGTATCTATGCATAAGGGCTACCACAGATCAGAACCCTGGGTGTTGGGTGGTGGACTGAAAGAAATAGAGAAGCTGTCTTTTGCAGCCCCTGGAGATCCCTGCAGAAAGAAGGAGAGGGGAGAAGGTATGTCGACTTCTCTGATTAGCCTGCTTGGAAATGCTGGAACTTCCAGCAGCCAGCATCAGGGCCCAGTCATCAGGGCAGAAAGCAAAGAAGCAAGACAGAACTACAGAGAAACAACAGTTGATTTTTAACAGCCCCAGCTGCAAAACCAAGGTTGAACCACAGCCGTCACCCTCTAACCAAGAGGGCCCTTCTCCACATACCCTCCAAGACCAAACACCGCAGAGCCCCAGGGGAAACTGAGCAAATGCTACCGAAACTGTTGCTAACACTGACAGGGACTGAAACTGAGAGTAGCAAGTGTGATTAAATATCTACAAGAAAATAAAACAGACATTTATGCTTCACATAAAGCAGGGATCCAAGGACCTTAGACTCCAGTTACTGGAAACCAAAAAATAAAGTGCATTCTTTGCTGCAGGCTAAAGAGAGACCTTTATATAATAAGTCTTCCTTCTGGAAAAACAACAGAATATACTTCCAGTAATGCCCTGGCAGAGAAATAGTACATTAAGCACCATGAACAACCAAGGTAACAAGGCAGCTCATAAAGAAAAAGAAAAATCTCCAAAAAATAAGCTTACAAACAAAGAAATACATGACTTAAATGACAGAGAATTCAGGGTAGTACTCCTGAAAGAATGCAATGCAATCCAAAATAACTCAAAACAACAATATCAGGAATTGAGAAAACAATTAGATGAGCAGAGCAAGAAGATTGAAACCCTCAAAAGGAACCAAATAGAACTTCTGGAGATAAAGAACACACTGCAAGAGTTGAAAAATAAAATAGCAAGCTTGGGAAATAGAGTCGACCAAATGGAGAAAAGGATCAGTGTTACTGAAGACAGAAATCTAGAAATAAATCAGAAGGAACAAGAGAGAAATCTAAGAATAAAAAATAATAAAAGAGAAATACAAGAACTAGTTGATACCATCAGGAGAGCAAATAGAAGAATAAAGGGCATTATCAAAGGTGAGAAAAAAGGAGCAGGGACTAGAAAGCATTTTCAGACAAATAGTGGATGAGAATTTCTCAAATCTAAGGAATGAGCTGGAGCTTGGAATTCAAGAAGTCAAGAGAATACCTAATTATCTCAACCCAAAAAGTCCTTCGCTAAGACACATTGTATTAAAATTATCAAAAATCAATGACAAAGATAGAATTCTCAGGGCAGCCAGAAAAAAGAAGATAGTAATTTATAAAGGAAAACCTATTAGATTATCATCGGACTTCTCAGTGCAAAACTTACAAGCCAGAAAGGAATAGAATCAAATATTTAAACTATTAAGTGAAAGGAACTACCAGCCTAGAATAATGTATTCAGCTAAACTCTCCTTTAGATATGAAGGAGAAATAAAGATCTTTCCAGACATACAAAAATTGAGGGAATTCTCCACTACAAGGCCTGGACTACAGGAAATACTGAAAGGTATCAGCTCATCTAAAACAAAATAACCAAAAAAAGTAATTATAATTAAGAGTAAGTGATCTATCAGACAAATAGAAGCAGAGGAGTGCAACCTTAATAAAGAACAGGGCATTATAAGCTTAAATAATAAGAAGGGAATTGCTATAGCAAGATAGTAATGAATGTTCAGCATACATAGGGACAAACAGAGATAACAATAATTGAAAAGAGAAAGATTCAAAGATCCAAATTCGCAAAGGGGAAAGGAGATAAAGCATGTACAGAAGGAAATGGACAACTGTGTACACACACACACACACACACACAGAAGCACAAGGATGAGGAAGTAATGGAAACATCAAGCTACCAGAAAGCAGAAGGTAAAATGACTATAAGAAGACCTCATATTTCAATAATCACCCAAAATGTAAATGGGTTGAACGAACCAATAAAAAGGCACAGAGTTACAGAATAGATTAAAAAACAGAACCCAACCATATGCTGCCTCCAGGAGACACATCTCAGCTCCAAAGACAAATATAGACTCAAAGTGAAAGGGTGAAAAATGATATTTCAAACAAATGGCATTCAGAAAAATGAGAGTGGCAGCACTAATATTGTATGAAATAGAATTTAAAATAAAAAAGGTAAAGAAAGATACTAGGGACACTTCATAAAGGGAATCTGGCACTAAGACATAACACTTATTAATATCTATGCTCCTAAACAAGGAGCCCTGAAATATGTAAGGCAATTACTAACAGAACTAAAGGGAGAAACAGATCCAAAAACTATCCTAGTAGGTGGCCTAAATATACCACTGTCGGATATGGACATATCATCCAAACAGAAAATCAATAAAGAAATACCATCCTTAAATGACACATTAGACCAACTGGACATAATTGATATATACAGAGCCTTCCATCTAAAAACAGCTGGTTATACATTCTTCTCTAGTGCACATGGAACATTCTCAAGAATTGAGCACATACTGGGACACAGAGATAGCCTCAACAAATATAAGAGAATTGAAATTATACAAACTATATTCTATGATCATAATGCTTTGAAACTAGAGATCAACTTCAGTAAGAAACCAGGAAGAACCACAAATACATGGAGATTAAACAACATGCTACTGAAAAATAACTGGGTCAGGGAAGAAATAAAAAGATCAAGAGATAAATAGAAATGAATGATAATGATAGTACAACATAGCAAAACTTATGGGATATAGCAAAAGCAGTCGTAAAAAGAAAGTTCAAAAACAAGAATGAGCTCAAATAAACAACCTAACGCTTCATCTTTAAAAACTAGCAGAGGAATAGCAAATGAGGCTTAAAGTCAGCAGAAGGAAAGAAATCATCAAAATTAGAGCAGAAATAAATAAAATTTAAAATAAAAAAGAGAAATTAAATATAACAAGGAGCTGGTTCTTTGAAAAGGTTAATAAAATTGACAACCCCTGGCTAGACTCACTAAAGGACACAAATAAACAAAGTCAGAGATGAAAGAGGGAAGATTACGACTGACATTGCAGAAATACAAAGGGTCATGCAAGAACACTATGAAAAAGTATATAATAACAAATTTAATTACCTAGAAATAATGGACCAGTACTTAGAAAAATATAATCTTCCTAGACTGAATCGAGAAGATCTGGAAAAAGTAAATAGACTGATCAGCAGTATAGAAATTGAAACAATCATCAAAAACCTACCAATAAATAAAAGTCCAGGACCAGATGGCTTCACCAGTGAATTCTACCAAATATTCGAAGAAGATTTAATACCTATTCTCCTCAAATTCTTCCAAAAAATTGTAGAGGAGGCAATACTTTCCAACTCATTTTATGAGGCCAATATTACTCTGATACCAAAACCTGGTAAAGATAACACACAAAATAGAAAATTGCCGACCAATATCTCTCATGAACACAGATGTGAAAATCCTAAAAAAGGTACTAGCGAACCAAATACAGCAACATATTAAAAAGATTATACACCATGATTAAGCAGGCTTCATCCCAGGGGCACAGAGAGGTTCAACACATGCAAATCGATTAATGTGATACACCACATAAACAAATTAAAAAATAATAATCATATGGTCATATCACTAGATGCAGAAAAAGCCTTCAACAAGATGCAGCATCCATTTATCATCAAAATAATTTCTTTCACAATTGCAACAAAAAGAATAAAATACCTAGGAATAAATTTAACGAAACATGTGAAGGACCTATATAATGAAAACTGCAAGACCCTATTAAAAGAAATGGAAGAATATACAAAGAAATGGAAAGATATTCCATGTTCTTGGATTGGAAGAATCAACATAGCTAAAATGACCATATTACCTAAAGCATTATACAGATTTAATGCAATCTCCATCAAAATCCCATTGGCATTTTTTAAAGAAATAGAATAAAAAATCATTAGATTTGTATGGAAGCACAAAAGACCCCAAATTGCCAAAGCCATCCTGAGGGAAAAAAAAATGAGGCTGGAGGTATCACTCTGCCCGATTTCAAATTATACTAATTATAATAGTATCAATTATACAAATCAACAGTAATCAAAATGGCATGATATTGGCAGAAAAATAGACACATGGACCGTGGAACAGAATCAAGAGTCCATAAGTAAACCCATATTTATATTGAAAAATAATTTTTGGCAAAAAAGCCAAAAACATACAGTGGAGAAAGGAAAGCTTCTTCAGTAAATGGTGCTGGGAAAACTGAAAGGCAATCTGCAAAAGACCGAAACTAGACTTGTCTATCACCTCACACCAAAATTAACTCAAAATGGATTAAGGACCTGAATATAAGATCAGAATCAATAAAATGTATAGAGAAAACACAGAAACGAAACTGAAGGACCTTGGACTTAAAGAGGATTTTATGAATTTGACCTCAAAGGCAAGGGAAATAAAAGCAAAAATAAATGAATGGGTCTACATTAAACTAAAAAGCTTCTGCTCAGCAATAGAAATCGTCAACAATGTAAAGAGACATCCATCCGAATGGGAAAATATATTTGTAGGCAACGCCACCGATAAGGGCCTAATATCCAAAATATACAAAGAACTCATATGACTAAGTAACAATAACAAAAAATGATCCAATCAAAAACTGGGCAGGGGACCTGAACAGACACTTCTCCCTAAGGACATATAAATGGCCAACAAATATATGAAAAGATGCTCAGCATCACTAGCTATTAGGGAAATTCAAATCAAAACCACAATGAGATACCATCTCACACCTGTTAGAATAGCCATAATCAACAGGACAAGAAATAACAAATATTGGAGCAAATGCGTAGATAAAGAAACCCTCATACACTGCTGATGAGACTGCAAATTGGTACAGCCACTATGGAGTTTCCTAGCAATCCCTCTACTAGGTTTTTTTTATTTACCCCACAGACTTGAAAACTCATATCCGAAAAGATATTTGCACACCAATGTTCATAGCAGCGTTATTCACAGTGGCCAGGACATGGAAGAAACCAAAGTGTTCTACTATAATGATTGGCTAAAGAAGCAATGGTACATATATTCAATGGAATATTATTCGGCCATAAGAAGAGATGAATTTCTGCCATTTGTGACAACCTGGATAAACCTCAAGATAATCATGCTAAGCGAAATAAGTCAGACGGAAGAAGTAGAAAATCACATGGAGTCATTTATATGTGGGATATAAACCTAAAAGTAACAAATAAACAGAGCAGAGACTCAGGGACGTGAACAATGGATTAGTGGTTACCAGAGGTAAGGGGTGCGGGAGAAGAGGAAGTAGACAGGGTAAAGAAAGTTAAATATGGGGGGTTTGGGGGAGGGTGAAGTGGGTAAAGGGGATCAAATATATGGTAGCTAAAGGAAACTGGACTCTGGGAAGTAATCACACAATAGACATATAGGTGTCAAATTATAATGTACACCTGAAAATTATATAATTGTATTAACCAATGTTACCCCAATAAACTTAAAAATAATTAAAAAATAAAAACTAAGATAAAAAAATAATTTATCTACATAAATGTAAAACCTAAAACTACAAAAGCAGAAGAAAACACGGGAATAAACATTTGTGACCTTGGGTTTAACAAAGAATTTTAATTATGGCACCAAAACTACAATTTGTAAAAATGTAAATTGATAAATTAGACTATATCAGTATTAAAACTGATATAAAACTGCAGAAGCGGGCTATACCTGCTCTTCAAAGAATACTATTAAAAGAACTTACAGATGAGCATAGACTACAAGAAAATATTTTCAAATTACATATGTGACAATGGACTTGTATCGGAATTTATAATGAACTCTCAAAATTCAATAACAAAAAAATAAAAACTCAGTTTTTAAAAACCAAAACATTTGACCAGGCACACCAAAGAAGATACAAAGATAGCAAATAAGCACATGAAAATATGATCAGTATCATTAGTCTTTAGGGAAATGCAATAAAACCACAATGAGATACCACTACATATATATTAGGATTGTTAAAATTAAAAACACTGACCATGCCAGTTGGGATATGGGAGAATTATAATTGGAATATACTGCTGGTGGGAATTTAAAATTACACAATCACTATGGAAAATTGTTTAGCAGTTAAATATACATCTAATAATTTATTCAGCCATTTAATACTCAGGAGAAAGTAAAACATATGTTGATATAAAACCTGTACACATTTTAATCGTAGCTTTATTGTTATATCAAAAAACAAGAAATGATCCAAATTCATCAGCAGCTAAATAGATAAACAAAAATATATCCAAACAAAGGATTACCACTCAGCAATAAAACAATAAATTCATCTATACTACATATAGATGATTCTTAAAATAATTATGCTAAATGAAAGAAACTAGATGAAAAAAGCATACCATGTATTATATAAAATTTTAAGATATAAAAATAATTGTAGAACACATTTAGTACCCAGATTTTTACATCTAATATCATTTCCAATAAATGAATGATTCTAGGACTGGGATAGGACATAGATAAGATGAGGCATCTGGAGCATCTTGTAATGCAAAAAATCACGTGCACACACACACACACACACACACACACACACACACACTCACGTGCAAGTTCCCAATGGCAATAGCTGAAAAAATTTGAGCAACAAAATTAAGTAGCATTGGATAATGAGCCAAAGTATAAAATAAATATCCATGAGTCCACATTGATATAAAAGACTAAATAAAAGACTAAATAAATTAGTAAATGGGGGGAGAAGAGGTAAATCTCCATGCAGAATTCTAAATGAAATATGTAGATATTCCACCCTAAAGGAGAAAGAGCATAACTCTCTACTCTCCCACAATCCTTTTGTGTGAGCTGCTCACAGTGACTTCCTTCCAAAAATTACGGTATGGAAAAAAGGAAAAGAGTAACTGTGCAGTGGAGAAACCTGACAAATACTACTTCAGGTGACCAAGGTCAACATCAACAGTGATAAATCATGTTGACAGTATGTACTCTTGATGATAAATATGATACTTTACTACTGTGATTTTCTTACCCAAAACCCATAACCACAGTCTAATCATGAGGAAAACATGAAATTCCAATGGTGAGGCATCCTACCAATATGCCTCACCAGACTCCTCAGGACTGTCAAGGTCATCAAAAACAAGGAAAGTCTGAGAAACTGTCATAGCCAAGAGGAGCCTAAGGAGACATAACAATGTAATGTGATGTCCTGGATGGGATCCTGGAAAAGAAAAAGAACATTAGATAAAAACTAAGAGATCTCAATAAACTATGTATTTTAGTTAATCATAGCATATCAATATTAGTTCATTAATTATAACAAAAATATCATATTAATATAAGATGTTAATAGGAGAAATTGTATATAGAGGATATAGGGGAACTCACTGTACTATTGCTTAACTTCTCTGTAAATCTAAAACTCTTCTAAAAAGTAGAGTCTTGTAATAAAAAAATTCTAAAGCAGATACTCTATTCTAAAAAATACGTGCATGTATAATTTTATACATTTAATACATCAAGTATGAATTTAAAAATACTAATTTATAGTGACAGAAGGTAGACTAGTAGTTCTCTAGGGTTTGATGAGCAGTGGCAGGGATGGGAAGGGATAAGAAAGAGCATTAGGAAGGGATTAAAAAGTGGCATTAAAACACTTCAGTGGAAAAAGGTATATTTATCATCTTGTTTGTGCTTATGGCTTCACGGGTATATACATATATCAAAACTTACATTTTTAAATACATGCAGCTTATTGTATAATGACTATACCTTAATAAGGCTTTTTTTCAAAAGTATAAACAAAAACTTCCAAATTTGAATTCTTTTCTCCCAAAATAAAGAGTCTTCAGGAATATTAGGAGTCAGTCCTATCACATTTAACCTTTGAGTTTTGTTTCAAAGATTCACTTATGTGGGGATTCCTATGTCAATGTTAATCACTTAGCATCAAATTTCATGAAATAATGGTGATTTAGGATATGCTGGGCTCCTTTAGTATTGTCTTGCCACCTCAAGATTTTCAATCTTAAGAAAACATCCTAGTTAGACAGTCTGGCTTCAGGAAAGTTTTATAACCTATCAAAATTAAGCCAAATATGGTTTGTCATTTAAAATGAACCCTAGTGCCAACTTTCCAGCTACAACAATCTAGAAAACAAATTCTGAACCATCTGCTATTTAAAAATCACACTCATAAGAATGCTGGCATGTGATCGCCATGCTACTTACTATCTTTATAATATTGGGCAACTCCGCACCTCAGTTTTCTCAACTCTGAAATGGAGATGATAGTATCTACTTCATGGAACTGTTGAAGGATTAAATAAGTTAATACATGGAAAGGCCTGAGAAGACTATCTGACAGTGCTACCCGGATTCTACAGATTCTATAGCATTAACTATCAGGAAAATGTAAATCAAAATCACAGTGAGATATTACTTCACGCACACTATTGGAACGATAAGAAAATAGATATAAAAAGCATTGCTGAGAATGTGGAGAAATTGGAACCCTCATAATGTACTGATGGGAAAGTAAAATGTGCAATAACTTTTGAGGTCTGGTAGTTCCTTAACAGGTTAAATCCACAGTTACCATATGACTCAGTAATTCTACTCCTAAAAAAATAAAAATTTTTCCAAAAAATACTATCCAAGAAAAATGAAAATATGTGTTTGCACAAAAATACATGAATATTCATAGTAGCCTAAAAGTAGAAACAACTCAACTGATAAATTGAAAAATATAATTTGGTATATTCATACAATGAAATATTGTTTGGCAATAAAAGAGAATGAAGTACTGATACATGGCTGAACCTTGAAAACATTATGCTAAACGAAGTAAAAAAGATCACATATAAAGTGATTCCATTTATATGAAATGTCCAGATTAAGTAAATCCATGGAGAAGAAAAGTAGATCAATGGCTGCTGCGAGGTTTTGAAGGGAAATGACAAATGACTGCAAATGGGTATAAGATTTCTTTTTGAGGTGATGCAAATGTTTTAAAATTGATAGTGGTGATAGTTATGAAACTATGATTATGCTAAAAACCATTGAATTGTACACTTTAAAATGGGCAAACTGTAAAGCATGTGAGTTATATCTCTATAAGGCATGTTAAGTGGATTAAAGTTGATTTGAAAGAGGAAAGCCTGAAAAGCAATGATAGTAGTATTAATTAAATAGTTCACCACTGTAGCCATAACCCCTTCCATTCCCTCCTTTACACTATGCTTTACTCATAATGGCCTCCTTGTAGTTCTCATATTATGCCTTCCTATTGGATGTCTTGTGAACAGACTATTATCTGCTTAGAATTCTCTTTATTCCTCCTCTACCTGCCTAACTCCTTTATATCTAAAACCAGGCAGAGTAAGCTATTTGCTGGAGTTAATTCTAAAATCCAGTGGCCTGACATGATATAGGCTTTTTTTTTTTTCACTTATTTAGACTCTCTCCAGAGATTCAGGGATCCAGTCTTCTTACCTCTACTGGCTTCATCCATCCTGGAGTCTTGGAGTCTTCTATTGTAGTCTCTACATCTGGCCAAGAAACCCTGTGGGGCATCAGCACAGGTAGGACCTTGAGGAATTTTCCAAATGAGTAATTCAGTTTTGAACATGGTACATTTCAGATGATGTCAAAATACCCAATGGTCTTAGGTTCAGCACAGAGATTGTTAGTTTATGACTCTGTATCTCAGATTATTGCAACACTCTCCCATCTCTTTACCATATCTTTATGAAGTAAGAGGTATTTAAGAAACTCAAAGATTATTTTTAAGAAAAGAATGTTGAGGGGAGAAAACGATGTTCAACATCTCTCTTGAGAAACTTATGTAGCACAGGATATAGAAGCTGGAGGTAAAGAAAGCTTTCCTTAAAATGCTACTTATTAAAAATTGGAATGCATTCCTCGGGATAAATCAAAATATGGCACATAACAGCCAAACTTTCCACACAGGTGAAGAGGTGTTATCAACTATCTTCCACTCCCAGACTTCTCCGCCACATTGAGGACTATTCAAGAGGAGCAGAACCATGATGGTTGTAATAAATCTGAAAGCACTCACTTTTATGGAAGTTATAAGATAACCTTTTTTATATTATTTAGGATCATTCTTAATATATTTATTCTAAAAGATAATATAACCAAATATCTTCCTCTATATTAAATCTTTACAAAACTGAAATTCTGAAAATTCAGGTTCCGATGGAATCCATTCATTTTTCCAGTTAGATTGGGCATAATTCTTAATTGGTAGTACAAAATCTAATGTGCTTATGAAGTTTCATTTTACACCACCTGCTTTTCAGAGTGAATTCAGACTAGCGTTTGGGAATACCAACCTCAGAATTTTAGATCGGGTTGAAATCGGGGTAGGGAGGGGCTTTGGGCGGGGCTTCCCGATAAGGAGGAGGTGTTATTAGAAAGCTGTGGGGCCAGTCTACAGCTATCACTACTCAAGTTAAGCCTTGTACTATTCGAGTGTGCGAGGAACCGATGTATGCGCAGCATTCTCAATGAGAACTAGTTTCACTTGGCATTTGAGTGAAATCTGCAACCACAGGGGTTTCTCGGACTGCCCGGAAAAGTGAGAGCAGCAGAGATCAGTCTCCAGCTATAGGGAGCCTGCAGGAACACTGCTCTTCCTAAGAATAGGAAGTGGTCCAAGTAGCCCCAAGGTTTTAGTGAGAAGGGAAGTAGAACGCAGGCAGGGATTGAGAGCTACACGGCATGCACGGGTTCGAAGCCGGAGAAAAGTCGGGAGATAGAGCCGCGTGCAATTGCTTTCCAAGCCGCCGCCACTCGAGTGCCAGACGTGTGAGTATGCTGCGTCTCCCGTCCTCAGACTGAAGTCCGAGTACTCTCCTGGAGAACTCTCCCAGTTAGGACACCAGATCCTTACAACTACCTTCTCCTGCCCTCCCCACCTGCCTCAGGAACGGAACCACTGCCACCCTTCCCCTGCCTACCAGATGGAGGGCAAAGGGCAGTGGCTGACCAGCGCCTCCCCTTTCTGACCCAGGAGGTGGAGATCCCCTCACCCCCAACCCCGCCCGGTCCGCCAAATTCAACACCTTTTTTCTCCTCCCGCTGCTCCTATATCCCTGACACCCCCTCCTCCTTCCCCTATCCTTCCTCCCTAGAGACAGGGGAGGAGAAAAGTAGAGTCAGGTCATCATGACAGAGGTGAAGGCAAAGGCTTCCCAGGCTCCCCACGTGGCGGGGGGCCCGCCCTCCCCAACCCAGGACGGATCTCTTCTGCTGGGACGCCCCGACACAGGCCCCCTCCGGGCGAGCCAGACCTCGGACGTCTCGCGTATGGTCTCGGCCATACCCATCTCCTTGGACAGGCTGCTCTTCTCTCGGCCCTGCCAGGGACAGGACCAAGACGAAAAGACACAGGATCAGAAGGCGCTGTCAGACGTGGAGGGGGTGTATCCCAGAGTTGAAGCCGTAAGGGGTGCAGGAGGTGGCAGCTCTAGACCACCAGAAAAGGACAGCGGGCTGCTGGACAGTGTCTTGGACACTCTACTGGCACCCTCAGGTCCGGGACAGAGCCACGCCAGCCCTTCTACCTACGAGGTCACCAGCCCTTGGTGCCTGTTTGGCCCCGAACTTCCCGTAGAGCCTAGGGCTGCCCCTGCCACCCAGGGGGTGTTTTCCTCGCTCATGAACCGGCCAGAGGGCAAGGCTGGCGACAGCTCCGGGACGACAGCTGCCTATAAAGTGCTGCCCAGGGGTCCGTCGTCGTGCCGGCAGCTGCTGCCCTCGACCTCTGGGAGCCATCACTGGCCTGGGGCCGCCGCGAAGCCGTGTTCGCAGCCCACTGTGATGGAAGTGGAGGAAGAGGACGACTCCGAGTCCGAGGGCTCGGTGGGTCCACTTCTGAAGGACAGACCCCAGCCTCCGGGAGGCACGGCGGCCGAAGGAGGAGCTGTGGCCCCCGCTCCTGGGGCGGCCGAAGGAGGTGTCGCCCTGGTTCCCAAGGAAGATGCCCGCTTTTCCGCGCCCAGGGTCGCCCTGGCGGAGCAGGACACGGCAACGGCGCCTGGGCGCTCCCCGATGGCCACCATGGTGATGGACTTTATCCACGTGCCCATCCTGCCACTCAACTCGGCTTTCCTGGCCGCCCGCACCCGGCAGCTGTTGGAGGCGGAGAACTATGACGGTGGGGCCACGACTGTCAGCGCCTTTGCCCCGTCGCGGGGTTCATCCCCGGCCTCGTCAACCCCAGTCGCCGCCGGCGACTTCCCAGACTGCGCTTACGCGCCGGACGCCGAGGCCAAAGAGGACTCGCTGCCGCTCTACGGCGACTTCCAGCCCCCCGCCCTGAAGATTAAGGAGGAGGAGGAAGGCGCCGAGGCGTCCGCGCGCTCCCCGCGGCGGTACCTGGTGACGGGTGCCAACCCCGCTGTCTTCTCGGATTTCCAGCTGGCGCCGCCGCCCCTGAGAGCGTCGTCCTCCAGACCTGGGGAAGCGGCGGGGGTGGCTGCATCCGGCAGTTCCTCTGCCTCGTCCGCGTCCTCGTCGGGGTCGACCTTGGAGTGCATCCTGTACAAGGCAGAGGGCGCGCCGCCGCAGCAGGGCGCGTTTGCCCCACCGCCCTGCAAGGCTGCGGGCTCCTGCGTGCTGCCGCGGGACAGCCTGCCCTCCACCTCGGCCTCCGCCTCCGCCACCGGGGCGGCCCCTGCGCTCTACCCGCCGCTGGGCCTCAACGGGCTTCCGCAGCTCAGCTACCAGGCCGCGGTGCTGAAGGAGGGCCTGCCGCAGGTCTACTCGCCCTATCTCAACTACCTGAGGTGAGGGCTCAGGCTCCGCGCGCCCTGCGCGTCGCGGGAGTAGTGGTCCCACTGGTTGGTTGCAGCCAGCTCACAGCTCTCGGAGCCCCGCTACACGCCTCAGAGTGGCCGCGAGAGGGTGGGTGGCCGGGGCGGGGCGCCGGCGCCAGGGCAATTTGGCTTCCTTTTACTTCCCTCATCTCCTTACTCTTTTGGGTACACAAAGGGGGCGCAGAATATGCCATTTGGGGGGCGTGCCTCCCCGAAAACATTTTGTAAACTTCAAATCTGCGAGATTCCGAAGCAGAACCTGTCCTGATTTAAAATGTGCAGCGTCACACCAGCTACGCTGTAGCCCCGTGGAGGGAAAAGGGTGGGGTGAGTTGGGGGCTTTATAAAATGCTTCTCTTCTTCGAAGGACGTTTACTGGGAATGTCTGTCTTGGAGAGGCGACATTATGCACCGGTGCCCCTGGAGGGGTGGCACTTGGTGTAGGGTAGCCTGCCAGAACCGCTCAACTTGCATACGAATCTCAAGATTAAAATTAATTTGTGTAACATGTTTAAATTATGCATTTAAATATCAATTACTGTAGTGCACTGTATTCTAATATTGTTTCCTATTCGCTACAACTTTCCACACAGGTTTTCAAAAACATCTAAATTTACATACTGAGAGAATGGAATTTTTAAGGAAAAAATGCTCAGTTTGGAATTTTAGTGCTGTAAATAGGCAAAACAGTGTCGGTATGTTGAACAATACTTTAAGATGACAAATACATACTTGTTTAAGTAAAAAAGCATTACATAGTTGAGTTTTAAAATCAAAGCAAAAGTACTGCTAAGTACGATTGAACTTTGCTGAACAAAAATTACGTATTTATTGTTCTTTTATGCTAGTGCTACTGATAAATGGCTAATAATTTGCAAGTCTGGTGAATCTACTAACGGGTTTAGTTTGCAAGTTTAATCTGTATGTATTTCAAGTGTGTATATATACAGTTCTATTTTTTTTAAAACCCCTTTCAGTCTGTCAATTCTAGGGTTAAGAAATCTTTGATAATAGATAGTGGTGCATCTAAAAATAAATGAAGTATTTTGTTTTGCATTTCAAGGTCGGATACAGAAGCCAGCCAGAGCCCACAGTACAGCTTCGACTCATTACCTCAGAAGATTTGTTTAATCTGCGGGGATGAAGCATCAGGCTGTCATTATGGTGTCCTTACCTGTGGGAGCTGTAAAGTCTTCTTTAAAAGGGCAATGGAAGGTAGGCTCCTTTCCCCTGATCCTTTATTATTGGTATAATTGTAAACGAAGATCATCTAATATTTTATAAATTTTAATTATTGCTTCTTTCTTCTAAGAAATGGTAATATTTCCATATAACTTTAAATGTATGGTATTTTTTCACAATATGTTTCTATAATACTCAAAATTGAATACAGTTGGATATAAGTGTATAATATTTAACTAACAGTTTCAATAATAGATACAAGTCATATTAATCCTGGGAACAATGTTAATATTCATTAACTATTTAGCTTTAAAGAAACATCTTTGTTCTAATTTTATTTTCATATTTCTATTAAATATTATATGTACCATATATTCAATTTAAAATTTTGATCCAAAGAAAAATGGTAAAAGTCGCCAAATATATATGTACTTGTGTATGTGTGTGTAAATGTACATGTATATGAGGTTACAAATTTTCCATGTGATTTTGTCTTTTCCCTACAGACACATTTATGCAATACTTATATATACAATTAAGAAATTTTGTTCAGTATTTTTTTTTGTATACAAATATACAATTTTGCATATAAAGTGTATAAAGGGATAAACAGTTTAAAGCAAACAAAAAATTTGGACATCATGGTAATATAATTTCTGAAGTATTTTGCTGCAAGACTTTTATGTTTTAAAGTCATCTGAATTACATATTTATTGAATGATTTTGGACTGACTTGCATAGTATATTTCAGATTTGAACTTTCATAAATAATATTTTAAAATTTCTTTTTCTATCCACACTAAATGCTAAGCAGCCAAACACATTTATATTTGAAGATAAAAATATACTTAAGATCATTATACTTAAGATCATTTCACATTTTAATTCTAACAATAAGTGTATTTTATTATAAGCTGAAATTAGTTTAGAGTTTCCTCTGGAATGTTGCGATCACACATAGACAAGGAACCAGAAGTGAATGTCTGCTTTTTTGTTTCCTGTTGGAGAGTTTTTGGATTTTAAGAGCCCTCTACTTATAAGTAGAAAGGAGGTAGAGGAGAATTTTTACCTAAAATGGGCTTTCAAATGCACACCAAAAAAAATACAAACCCTAAAGACATTTAACAAAATAATTATCTACCCTTGTAGATGCCTAACATGTGATTTTTTACAACTTTTATGCCTTTTTGACGATTTGATGAAATGATTTCTAATTATTAATAGATTTGTATTCTACTAAAATTAATTTTTCAAAAAAAAAATACTTGCTTTGTATATTGCTAGCATATGATTTTTTTCCCCAAAAAAGGTTGAGTGTATTTAATTGATCTTAAACATCTGTATACAGCTTTAGGGGAGGTCAGTCGCATTTTAAATTAATTGAGGTATAGTGAAAAGAGGGTGTGTTGGAACTGAGAGTGAGCTTAACTTTCCCATTGACATTGTTTAGCCATAGTGACAGATGGAGTTCTTTGTGTGGAAGAGTTGACTCTTCAGTGCATAATTGGAATCACTCTTCTTATCTGACTTTGGTTCTGGTTTCCTGAACATTTCCTACTGCATTAATATGATTTCCTTCATTCTAATAGTCAACTTATAATAGTTTAATTCTTTAAGTGAATGACCCACTTAGAATCCCCTAAAGCCCAGTTTATTCTAGCTCAGCTCCCTCTTTTTTTACGGATAAGAAGTCTCAAAGACAAATCTGAGTTTCCAAAGAGCATACAACTAGATAGTGGCTGATTGTTAGTTAACATAGGTTAGATATTCTTTCATCACAATGCTTATAATTCAGAGATGGTGCACACAAGTAGGTATATGATAAATGCTACTTAATTCCTGGTAGTTACTTCAAAAAGCATATATAGGTAGTTACTTCAAAGCCCTCCCTAACTGAAATACACATGCTTTTACACTATTATCATCAGACTAGCATCCAGCACCATATAAGATGTCTTCTCAAATTTACTCTTAGAAAGCATTGGTTGGACTCCTCCTGTATACTGTTTGTCGTTAGTAATAGAAATGAAGCAACTTTATTTGGCAATACTTACAAAGAGGACTCAAGATAATTCTCGATACATCATTCATGAAACTAGAGCAAGATTACAAAACTATGTAAGTTCATTCAGCAATTATATATTCTTATAGTTAGATCTTAACAAAAGATTCTTTCTCTGATATTACCTCTGTCTGCCTTAGATATAAAATGAGGATAACAATAGCTACTTCTTAAGGTTGTTATAAGGATTAAATGAATTAATACATGTAAAGTTTTAAAAGAATACCTAATATATTGTCGGTTTCAACTGGTATTGCTTTCACATTCAAGGAGCTTATAATAGAGTGCAGTAGGTAACACGTATGCATGTAAAATAAAGATTCTCATTAAATTTCAAGATAAACAATTCTGTAAAGTATATAAGGTTTGTGTGGTTTGTGAGCTTGTGTGTTTGGGCAGGAGAAAGGTGGTTGTAGGATGGAATGTGTATGTTCTAGAATGATGGGAGAGGGCTTCATGGAAGATTTAAATTTGATTATAAAAGGACAAGTAAGATTATTAATCTTTGGGCATTGGGAACTTTTAAGTGTATATGTTCAAAGAAGAGTGAAGAAATTAAGATTAGACTAATTAAGCTCCATATGAGGAAATTATGAGAGTTGAAGTTTGGGAAGTTAGGTTGCTAAAGTTTAGTCGCATTGGGAGGGAATTAATAATTTAAGGCAAGAGAAGAGAGAGAAGGTTTTGGGAATTTCAAGAGTGAGAAAGATGAGGAAGGATTTTTGTAGTTGGAGAAACATACAATATTTGAAATCTTAGAGTAAAGTTGGGCTGTGGGATGAGCTGGTTCAAAGTGGAACTATGTGTGAATGCCAATGTGTTCAGAAGTTAGAAGTCAGTAGTCAACAATATGGATATCAATGTGTTACCAAGGATAATAATGATAATGGCCTTAAAAGAGTGCTTTCTATGTGCCCAATGACTAGTTGTTTTATGTGTCTTAACTCATTCAGTCCTTATAATGTAGATATTATTACTCTCACCTTCCAAATAAGGAAACTAAGACTGAGTGATGTTTAAATTGCTTTACTCTCAGTTAAAGTGGTAGAATCTGGATTCAAACACAAATGGTGAGACTCTAAAATCTGTACACTAGACCACTATACTTTCTTTCTCATAATAGGAAATGTTTACATTAAAAAAAAAACTGTTGAGGGTTGGAAGAAGAGGTTAAATGTGCACCAAGTGATAAAACATCAATAAAGTAAAAATGAGTCCTAAAGAAGAATGGAAGACCAAGGGTGATTAGAAGTGAGCGATATAAATGGATGGGTGATATTGACTTCACATTTAAGGTAGAGAGGAGAAGACACAGACAGAGGCCAAGAGCCACTCTCTCCCTCTTTTCCAAGTTAGGAGTGAGAGATGATAAAGCCTATACAAAAAGTCATCCAGAAAAACTGGGTTTTCCTTGGTAGAAGACAGAGCAAAAAGAAACCACTGAGGAAGTAGAGATAGAGGGTAGTAAGAGATGACAATGTTAAGCTAAAAAATGAATTAGCCAATATAACGATTGGTTGAATAGCCCACTGCATTACTATACTAAGACTTGGAGTGAACTAGGAAGTCCAGGAAGTAATCAAGAATTGCTTTGAGACCTTTAAGGAGATGAAGTCATAATGACCTTCCAGTCCTAGAAATATAAGCTTGTATGACCTGGTATTAAGAAGGAAAGCATCATTTCTCATTGGCTTACCTCTCTATGCATTGTGACTCTCTAACACTAGGAATATACTAGACATTTAATAAATAACTTTGCTAAGTAAACTGATCGTCATAACTGATGATGCCAATATCGTAGTCTTTGGATGCTTGACACTGACAGCATTTGTATGGAGTACATTTAGTGGAATATGGTTGGACAAATATAGTAATACAGCTAAAGCATTATTTAGAAGATATTAGGCTAAGTTGTTATTGATGGATTTTAAATCATATTACTTTATTCTCATTTTTTCTAGCTTTATTAAGGTATAATTGAAAAATTGATAAGATATTTAAAGTGTAAAACATGATGATTTGCTATCCATAAACATTGTAAAAGGATTCCTCCCCTATTAAGTTAATTAACACACCTATGACCTCACATATTTACCTTTATTTTTTCTTTTAGGCAAGAACATTTAAGTTCTACTCAGCAAACTTCAATTATACAATACAGTATTCTCAGCTATAATCACCATTTTATATATTAGATCCTCAGACCTTATTCATCTTATAACTGAAAGTTTTACCAACCTCTCCCTATTTTCTCCACTCTATAGACCCTGGAAGCCACTTTTCTAAATTCTGTTTCTATGAATTCAACTTTATTTTTTAGATTTCACATTTAAGTGATACCATCTGATATTTATCTTTCTCTGTTTGGCTTATTTCACTTAGCATAATGTCATTCCATTCATCTTTTTCTGTTGTTTTTATTCATTTATTAGTTAATAAAATATTTATCGAGCACCTGCCATATGCTGGGCACTATGCTAGGTGTTGGCTGAAAGAACACTAAAACGGAACAGACCTGGTTGGCAGCAGCCCCAGTGCAGTTTATTATGTAATGGAGGAAAGAGACCTTTACTCAATTAGTATGCACATAACTAACTACAGATGTGCTGCGTGATTAGTTTATTCAATGCCTGGACAACCAGAGAATTTCTACCCTTGCCAGAAGCTGAGGATGGTGTGAGAAGCCCTTCAGAATTATAAGACATCATCATATATAGACCACAGAGGAAACTGTAAAGAAATGAAATATTTTTATGAATAATGCATTTGTTTCAAAAGTTGAGTAGAGTTGGTTTCAGATTAAAAACAAAAATTAATTTGGTAACAATTCTCACTCCTATGGCTTCCAAAAGGGAAGTAATGAACTTTCAAAATTCTTAAAGTTTTTATTATTTTTAGAGCTATTTTAGGTTCACAGGAAAGTTGAGAAGAATATAGAGATTTCCCGTATAGTCCCTGCTCCGACACATGTATAGTCTCCCCAAATTATCAGCTTCATACACAAGAGCAATGTATTTGTTTTAATTGATTAACCTACCACACAAATCACCCAAAGTCCACCATTTACAATAGGTTTCACTCTTGATGTTGTACATTCTATAGGTTTGAATAAATGTACAATGACATGTATCCATCATTATGGTATCATATAGAGTAGTTCCATTGTTCTAAAAATTCTATGTTCGACCTAATCATACTTCTGGTCCACCTAATTCTTGACAAACACCCATATTTTCACTGCCTCCATAGTTTTGCCTATGTCATATAGTTTGAGTTAGTAATGTGCATCTATGTATCTTCCTTGTCTTGTCACAGCTTGACAGTTCACTTCTTTTTAGCACTGAATAATATTCCATTGTCTGGTTGTAGCACAGTTTATTAATCCATTCACTTGTTGAAGAACATACATCTTGATTGCTTCCAGATTGTGGCAGTTATGAATAAAGCTGCTATAAACATCCACGTGCATATTTTTGTGTGTACATAAGTTATTAATTTCTTTGGGTAAATACCAAGAAAGGCGATTGCTGGATCCTTGGTTAAAGTATGTTTAGTTTTATTAGAAACTGCCAAACTGTCTTCCCAAATGGCCATGCTATTTTGCCTTCCTGTGAGCAATGAATGAGAATTCCTGTTGCTCTGTATCCTTTCCAGCATTTGGTACTGTCTGTGTTCTTATTTTGGCCATCTAATAGGTGTGATATGGTATTTATTGTTTTAAATTACATTTCCCTGATGATATATGATGTGAAGCATCTTTTCATATGCTTATTTTCAATCTGTATATCTTCTCTGGTGCAGTGTCTATTAAGGTGTTTGGCCCATTTTTTTCAAATGCAGTTACTTTTTTAAATAATATTTTTGTTTTTCAATTATAGCTGGCATACAATATTATATTAAAGGGGCACGGCATGGTGATTAGACATTTATATATCTTACAAAGTGATCACCCTGATAAATCTAGTACCCATTTGACACCATACACACTTATTACAATATTATTGACTATATTCATGATGCTATTCTTTATATCCCCATGATTATATTGTAACTAACAATGTGTGCTTCTTAACTTCTTCCCCCTTTTCACCAACTCCCCAAACATCCTCCCACCTAGCAAACATCAAAATGTTCTCTGTATCTATGAGTTTGTTTCTGTTTTATTTTGTTCTTCAGAATCTAAGTAAAATCATATGGTATTTGTCTGTCTTTGTCTGATTTATTCTACTCAGTACAATACCCACTAGTTCTATCCATGTTGTTGCAGATGGGAAGATTTCATTCTTTTTATGGCTGAGTAATATTCCATTATAAATATGTACTACCTCTTCTTTCTCCATTCATCTATTGGTGAACAACTGGGTTGCCTCCATATCTTGGCTACTGTAAATAATGCTGTAATGAATATATGGATTCACATGGCTCTTTGAAGGAGTGTTTTGGGTTTATTCAGATAAATACCCAGAAGTGGGATTATTGGGTCCTTCTTTATCTCTTTTTTAGTCTTTGTTATAAAGTCAATTTTGTCTGGTATAAGTATTGCTACCCCAGGTTTTAGTTTGTTTCCATTTTCTTGAAACATCTTTTTTTATTTTGTTACTTTCTGTCTGTGTGTGTCTTTCAATCTGAAGTGAGTCTCTTACAGGAAGCATGTGTACAGGTCTTGTTTTCTGATCCATTCAGGTCCCCATATTTTGTTTGGAGCACCTACTTCATGTACATTCAAAGTAATATTGGTACAAATGTAGTTATTGCAAATTTATTATGTATATATTTTTATCTTTCTTTTATCTTTCTTTCTTTTTGTTTTCTTCCTCTTAAAGAAAGCCCTGTAATATTTATTGGAATAGTGGTTTGGTGCTGATGAACTCCTTTAGCTTTTTTTTTCCCTCTGGGAAGGTTTTTATTCATCATTTGATTCTAAATGATAGCCTTGCTGAGTAGAGTAATCTTGGTTGTAGATGTTGCTTTTCATCACTTTGAATATTTCCTTCTAATCTCTTCTGGCCTGCAAAGTTTCTGTTGAGAAATCAGCTGACAGTCTTATGGGAACTCCCTTGTAGGTAGCTAATTACTTCTACTACTTTTAAAATTCTTTCGTCTTTAGCCTTTAGTATTTTAATTATGTTGTGTCTTGGTGTGGACATCTTTGAGTTCATCTTGTTTGGGATTCCGAGCTTCCTGGGCTTGTATGTCTATTTTCTTCACCAGATTAGGAAAGTTTTCTGTCATTTCTTAAAAAGATTTTCAAGCTCTTGCTCCCTCTCTTCTCCTTCTGGTACCCCTATGATGTGAATGTTAGTATGCTTGATGTTGTCCCATTTTTTAAAAATTTTTCTTGTTGCTGTTCTTATTGGGTGTTTTCTGCGACCTTATCTTCTAAATTGCTGATTCAATCCCCTGCTTCATCTAATCTACTGTTGATTTCTCCTAAAACAGTCTTCATTTTAGCTATTGTATTTTTCATTTATAACTGGTTCTTTTTTATGTTTTCTATCTCCATTTTTATGTTTTATGTCTCTAAGTTCTCTCTGAGTTCATGTACTTTTCCCCTAAGTTCATTGAACATCCTTATAACCAATGTTTTAAACTCTGCATTTGGTAGATTGCTAATTTCTATTTTATTTAGATCTTTTTCTGGAGCTTTGTTCTGTTCTTTCACGTGGAACATGTTTCTTTGTCTCCCCATTTTATCTGTTCCTCTCTGTTTGTTTCTATGTATTAGATAGGGCTGCTCTGTCTCTTGGTCTTTGTAGTCTTATGCTATAGGTGTCCTGTGGGATCCACAAGGGTAGTCTCCCTGGTCACCTGAGTTGGGTGCTCCAGGTGAGTCACTTATATGGGTTGTGTGTGCCCTCCTATTGTAGTTGACCTTTGGTTTCTATTTGCATGTCAGTGGGAGGTGCTGAACCTCAGCCACAATTTCCACTGGTTTTCACAACCAGAAGTTGTGGAGACTTCTCTTCCTGACACCGGTGCTCCAGGTTGGGGAGGCCAATGTGGTGCTAGGACCCCTCGCCCCTCCAGGGAGGCCTCTACAGCTAAGATAACCCTTCTTATTCAATCGCCACACTCAAGTATGGGACCAGGTCATTCCATCTCAACCCCTCCTACTAGTCTCGAGATGGCCTCTTCTCTATGTCTCCAGTTATAGAACTTCTGTTGAGCTAGACTTCAGTAATTCCCAATGATGGCTATTCTATAGTTTAGCTGTGAGAGGAGGCAAGCACAGCATTTACCTGCTTCACCATCTTGACTGGAACCTATGGGCTCTCCTTGCCCATTTTTTAAAAATAAATTTATTTATTTAAATTAGTTTCAAGCATACAGTTTATTGGTTAGACATCTATAATGTTCATAAAATGATCCCCCCAATTGCTTCCTCCCTCCCCTGATCCCCCACTTAGACATCATATTAATGCTAACTACATTCACTCTTCCATGCTCCCCTTGCCCAACTAACAACTACTAATTTGTACTTCTTTAACCCTTCACTCCATTCTCCCAGCCTCCCAACTGCACTCCCTTCTGTTCATCATCAAATTGTCCACTATATTTGTGACTCTGTTTTTGCCCATTTTTTAAAAAATGTCTTCTTTGTTTTATTACTGAGTTTTAAGACTTCTTTGTATATTTTAGATAACAGTCTTTTATCAGATATGTCTTTTGAAAATATTTCCTCCCACTCTGTGTCTTTTTATTCTCTTGACAGTGTCTTTTGCAGAGCAGAAATTTTTATTTTTAATAAAATTCAGTTTCTCAATTCTTTTATGTATTATGACTTTGATGTATCTAAAAAGTCATTGTCAAACTCAAGATCATCTAGATTTCTTTTTGCATGTGTAAGTCCAGTTGTTCCAGCACTATTTGAAAAACTATGTTTGATTCATAGTATTGCCTTTCTCCTTTGTCAAATATTAGTTGAGTATACTTATATTGGTCTATTGGTAGGCTTTTAATTTTGTTCTGTCAATATGTTTATTCTTTTACCAATACCACACTGTCTTAATGATTATAGTTTTATAGTAAGTCTTGAAGTCAAGTAGTGTCAGTCTTCCAATTCTTTTCTTCAGTATTGTGTTGACCATTCTAGGTCTTTTGCCAGTCCAAATAAACTTTAGACCAGTTTGTCAAATATCTATAAAATAACTTGGGATTTTGATTGGAATTGCATTGAACCTGTAAATCATATTGAGAAGAACTGACATCTTGACAATATTGACTCTTCCTATCCATGAACATGGACTATCTCTCCATTTATTT
The DNA here is from genome assembly GCA_004027375.1 of Macroglossus sobrinus. NCBI lineage: Eukaryota > Metazoa > Chordata > Mammalia > Chiroptera > Pteropodidae > Macroglossus > Macroglossus sobrinus. The sequence goes on from PVKZ01000762.1 coordinate 203,697, forward strand.
AGTTCTTTGATTTTATTCGCCAGAGTTTTTTTTTTTTCATATAGTTTTTGTTCATATTTTGTTACATTTACACCTATTTTATTTTGGGGGTACTAATGTAATTGATATTGTTTTGAATTTTAAATTCTACTTCCTTGTTGCTGATATATAGGAAGTGACTGATTTTTATATATTAGTTTTGTGTCCTGCAACCTTGCTATTATTGTTTATTAGTTCTAGGAGTTTTCGTTTGTTTGTTTTGTCAATTTTTTCAGATTTCTTCATAGACAGTCATGTCATCTGGAAATGATGCAGTTTTATTTCTTTCTTCCCAATGAATATATCTTTTGTATTCTTTTCTTGTCCTATTTCATTAGTAGTACTTCTACTACAGTGTTGAAAGTGAGTGGCGAGATAAACCATTTTTGCCTTGTTCCTGAGCTAATGAGAAAGCTTCAAGTTTCTCACCATTAATATTACATTAGCTTTAAGATTTTTGTGGATTTTAAAAATCAAGTTGAGGAAGTTTCCCTTTGTTTCTAGTTTACTGAAAATTTTTATCATTAGTGAGTACTAGATTTATCAAATGCTTATTCTGTATCTATTGATATGATTATATGATTTTTGCTTTTTATCTTGTTGATGTAATGAATTACACAAATTGATTTTTTAAATGTTGAACGAGCTTTGCATACCTGAGATAAACCCATTTGGTAGTGGTATATAATTGTTTTCACACTTTTTTGGATCCACTTCGCTAATATTTTGTTGAGGATTTTTGTATTTATGATCATGAGAGGTATTAGTCTATAGTTTTCTTGTAATGTTTTTGTCTAGTTTTGTATTAGGATGATGCTGATCTCAAAAAATGAGTTAGGAGTTATTTTCTCTATTCCTGTCTTCTGAAAGATATTGTGAATTGCTATAATTTTTTAAGTGTTCCATAGAATTAAAAAGTGAACCGACCTGGGCATGGTGCTTTATGTTTTGGAAGGTTATTAATTATTGATTCAATTTCTTTAATAGCTATGGGCCTAATCAGATTGTTCATTTTGTTTTGTGTGAGTTTTGGCAAATTATGTCTTTTAAGGCATTTGTTTATTTTATCTAGTTATCAAATTTGTAAGCATAGAGTTGTTCATACTCATATTTATTATTCTTTTAATGTTCATAGACTCTGCAGTGATGTCTCTTCTTTCATTTTTAATATTAGTTATTTGTGTTCTCTCTTTTTTTCTTAACTAGCCTGGTTAAAGGCTTATAAATTCAATTGATCTTTTCAAAGAACCAGCTTTTGTTTGTTTTTTCATGATTTCCTGTTTATAATTTCATCAATTTCTGATCTGATTTTTATTATGGTTTTTATTCTACTTTCTTTGGCTAAATTTGCTCTTCTTTTCTCTCAATTTCCCAAGGTGAAACTTAGATGTTAAATCTCCACATATTTTGGAATTTTGAGGTGTCTTTCTGTTATTGATTTCTAGATTTATTCTGCTATAGACTGAGAGAATACGTATAATTTTTCTTCTTTAAATATATTAAGCTGGGTTTTAACGGCTTAAAATGTGATCTATCTTGATTAACGTTGCATGTTAGCTTCAGAAGAATGTTAGTTGAAATAGTCTAGAGATGTCAATTGTATTCAGTTGATTGATGGTGTTGTTTAGTTCAACTATGTCCTGATTTTCTGCCTGTAGGATCTGTCCATTTCCGATAGATGTTGATATCTCCAACTATAATAGTGAACTTATCTATTTTTTATTGCAATTCTATCAGTTTTGCCTCACAAAATTTTAATACTCTGTTTTTTGATGCATACACATTAAGGATTGCTAGGTCTCCTTGAAAAATTGACCCCTTTGTTATTATGTACTATCCCTCTTTAACTTTCTTTGCTTTGAAGTATGCTCTGTTGGCACATTCAAATTTTCATTGGAAAATTTGTTAATTATTTTTTATGTCTTTAGAACTCTATAAGGCTTTCCCCATCTTTTGTAGTCATCAAAACTATCCAACAATTCTACTATAATGTCTTTGATTAATATTTGCTCTTAAAAAGATATTTTGTCAATAATCTAATTTTATCTTCAGCAGAAACTACCCTTTAGCAGCTTTTCTGTTACTCTAAAAATGAACATGTATTAATTTACCAGATTTCACTTTTGCCCTCAATAAATAATAAATTAGATATGTTATTCTCAAGTTGTAGCTCTCTCAGTTTAGATTTAGTAGGAGTAGAAATCTGGTTTTAAGCACAATTTTTCATTATGACCCATTAAAATAAACTTTCACTTTACTGAAAAAAAAATGGTTAGAAAGATAGAATTTGATATCATCTGCTCAATATTTGATTATGTAGATTTACCAAATTATTAATGCTCCTTAGAACCTTTTATCTCAATACCCCTGTAAGAACTTGAGGCAGAAGCAATGATATGAAGGCATAAATGTAATACTAACATGTAATGTTACTGCTCCAGCCTTTGAATTGTTGTACTTTAATTACTCAAATAATACAACAATACATTTTTTAAAAGTTAAAATAATACCAATAAGGCTTAAGTTATCTTTCATCAATATTTCTAATCTGTTCCCTTTCCTACCATTCTCCTATACCACTATCTCAGTTTTTGTGTGTGTGTGTATGTGTGTGCGTAATATGTTTTGGATATGTTACTACATACATGATATCATGTATCATAATTTGTGTATCATTCATCTTATGTTTTCATGCAGCATTGACTTAAAGCCCTGTGTGTTTATATATTGTTCTAACTTATTCTTTTAAATAGTGCATAATTTCATTCTTCATAGTATGAAATTCCTCTTATTAAGGCATTTCTATTACATCATTACTTGTGTAAGCTGTTTTGTGCTTGCCTCATTTCTCTTTCCAGAATATAATTAAATATTTTGATACAGTTCTAAATGAACTAGATGATTAGCTTCCTTTATGCTGCTAAAATGGTTTAATTCATTAATTTAATTTATTCACTCTAGGTACATGTATTCATACTACATTTAAAAGTTTCTTTGCTGGGATTACAACGATGAATATGTATGTAGTCACTGTCTTTGACATGAGTAAAACCAGGAATAAGAAAACAAAACAAAACAAAAAACCTGTTATACAATTAGTGAACAGAAGAATTCTTTGACACAAGTTATGGTAAAACCTTGGGTGACATATTAGGTATTCAGTTAGACAAATCTAGAAGGATTACAGTTTGTTTCACTAGCATATCCTTATGTTGTGTAAGAAGCTTATTTATTTAACACTTAACTATCCTTGACAGTGACCCAAGCACCATTCTAAGTGTTTCAGTGTATTAACTCATTTAACTCTTGCAAGAGTCCCATGAGGTAGAGATACTCTTATTACTTCTATTTCACAAAGTATAGAGGCTAATATTCAAACCCAGGTTTTTGGTTTTATTCTTAACTGCTGCTGTAGTCTCTGATATTATGTACTTTATATAACATTTCAAGGAATCATATAATTTTTTCTTGAAACATAATTCTCAATAATTGTTATTTTTTCAGAAAATTGTACTTTTAATGTTATTTACTCTTCTATGACAAAGCGATTTATTTATGAGAGTGCATAAACAAATAGTATGGCTCATGAGGTCAAAACTGCAATAACATTTGTAGGAGATATAAAAATTAAAGTGTAAAAATATTGGTTATAATTTATTAATTGTTTACTAAATTCAGGCACTCTTCTAATCTTTTTACATGTACTAACTCACTTAACCCTCATGATAATCCTCTGTAGCAAATTTTATTTTCCTCTTTTTTCAGATGAGGTCAATTCATTTAATGAGAAGTAGAACAGAACACAATTACTGGCGTCCATGCTCTTACTCTCAACCAGATACTGTATTTATAGTAGAAGGTACAGTTCTTCCTTTCAAGGAGCTTGCAGTGCATGTGGAAGTGACTGATTAGCAAACAGACAACTTACAATTTAGTGCCTGATTAAATTGTGTGATGCAAACTTGGAGTTCTGTAAGTGGATCAGGAGAGTACCAAAGCTGTCATTACTTACTGCTTGTATGTAATATAAACCATGCTAAATGATTTATGGTCATATCTCTGTTCTTATTCCCACTTTTTATATGTGTGAGCAGAGACTCATAAATTAATTTTCCAAAAAATAATAGGTAGTACTGGAAGACATTATTTATTTTGTTCTGTAATAGTTAAAAAGGTGATTTATTGGAAATAGTAGGACTTATTCGCAACCTTCAAAAATAGATAAGAATTAGGAGTTAAGCTTTTATTTTCAAATGTGTTATTCAATAAATGATCTTAGGACTACTGGTTTATTATATAAAGAAAAAAGTTTCAGATGGGTCAACAATTTAAGTGTTTTTATTAAAAAGAAAAAGACCCCTAAAAGCATGGAAATAAAAGATGCAGTTATGTATTCACAATCTTAGAGCAGCAAAACTTTCTAATATTGAGATAAAATCCAGAATTCAAAATCAGATTTGTTCAATTTTGATACAAAAATAAATTTCAAACTTCTATAAGTCTAAAAAATAGAAAAGCTAAGAACAAATTGGGAAACTATATGTAACACATGTGTAAATCATAGGAATGTTATTGCTAATATATGAAATAGTCTTATAAACCACCAAGAAAAAAAGACAGTCAAAAAGAAAAATGAACAGAAGATGTGAAGACAGTTCACAAAATGTAGTCTATAGAAATATAAAAAATTTTCAACTCACTGATAATTATTATAATTAAAATAATGAGCATTCCAGCAATCCAATTGATAAAACAATGAATAAATAACCATTTGAGAGCCTGAGAGCAATTTGATATTTTCTGTTAAAAGTATTCATTACTTTAGCCCAACAATTCTACTTCTTGAAACTAGTCCTTAAAAAAACTCTAGAAATGTGAGAAATACCTCTAAGTGGATGTTTATTACTGCATTATTCACAATACTGAGAAACCAAAAATAGACACATGTCTGACAATGGGAGATTAATAAATTTTGATATGCTCTTGTAGTGAAATAATCTGTATCATTTAAAAATAATGAGCTAGGTGTCTATATTACAGATGTAAAAAGGTATCTAAAATATATAATTTTGTAAAAAAGCAAGCAATTATATAATCTTGAGTATAAATAATTTCACTCGTTTGGCTGAAAATTGCCTGAAAAAGAAAATATACCAACTGTTGACTATTGGGATATCATATAATATGTTCTGCTCTTTAAGCAAGAATTTCCTTTGGAGGCTACCACTACATATCAACTTGGTTCCCTCTGCATGAGCTCTGAGTAGTCTGAACTAGCTTCTGCTCCTTAATGCCGTCTAGTGCCCATTGTATACTACTTTTGTCCTTCAGGTACCCTAGGAAGTTGAAAGAGACCAACAAAGAATGGCATTTGTGGAAGAAAACTTCAGGTAAAAGTTTGAGGTCACCCTCCATCATAAATTAAGGAATCCAGCCTGACTGGATGCAGCCAAGAACTGACAGAGGCCCACAATTTCACATTCACAATCTCAACTTCCAAAAAGCCCTGAAAACAATAGTTCTGTCATAGTCACTTGTCAATAATACCTGACCTGAATTCATTTGGCAGCAGAACCTGACAAGAACTCACATTTCATAGGCTGTGTGAATATTCATACAATTTTCTGTGTAAGTATTAATGTACTTCATTATGAAGTTTTGCTTTATACCATCTAAGATCTAAACAATTATGATTTCTGAAACATATTTGGCCCAAAAGGTGTTAGCTGATTTCAGACATGTATTAAGAAATAAATTAATAGACTGTGTTGAATATGGTGCCTGCTAGAGTTTTGCAATTGTAGCCCTGAAAATTACAATAATGTTTATTAAATAATGATTATTTATTCTTACTATAGTTTTACTCCATTGTAGATTTTGCAGAGTACTATGAAGATGAATAAGCCATAATACCTAACCTCATAGTACCCAATTTCATTAATGAGATAAGACAACCCCATAGTAAATATAACATAGGTAATGTAACTGAGTGTGGTTTGAAATTTGAGGGGGGAAAAAAGGTCATAATTAATTAGACCCAAAGATGTTTTTGTGGTAAAAGTAACATGTTAGATGGACTGTTAAGAATGAATAATTTTGTTAGCAAGAGTTGTAATAATGGCTGTTATAAACAAAAAGTATGGATTGAGAAGAAGTTCAACTTGGTTAATGCATGGAACATGGTCAGGCATCCAAGAATCTTTTGTAGTTATATGTGAAATTTTTGTGTTTTTTTTTTTTCTGGGGTGATCACTCTCATAAGATTTTCAAAAGGGTGAGTGACATCTCCCTGTAATAAAATGGTACCATTGCTATAAATAGTAAGAATTATTATTAAACAGGAGGTTGAAAAGATGTGGAATGACAGTGTGGTGTTTGGCAATTAACTGAGAAAAAATGTGAGAAGCCTCTAAAAATTCTTAAGCACTTTGGTGACATATTTCAATATATACTTTAGGAAAATTATTACATCAGCAGTACAGAGGAAGGACTGAGGCAGGGAAACTGAGGCCATGAGAACGACCTGAGGTAGCACACTGAGGAATTGAGTTTAAATAGGAGCCAAAAGAAATGGGTTCAGTGGGTAGATGGAACCATGTTAAGTAGGGCAATGAAAGCTCCACAAAATAAATTTTGGAGGAAAAATATAGATAGAGGAACTTTGATCTAAAGAATTAGGAAGCACATGATTATTTTACCAAGTAAAAGAGTGATGTTGAAAGTAGTATTTAGAGAGGATTATCCTCAGTGAACCATATGAAATAATCTTATACAGAGGTTAGATGCCTTTAAGTCAGAGAGAGCATTTATGGAACTTACATATATCTTATGAGATATAGTTTAATTCAAGTTGCATATATTATATTCTATATAACATACCCACGAGAATACTGAAATAACATAATCTTTGTTACATTTATTACATTATTACAGTAAAACTTCTGAGAATTGAGACATTCTGGTCTGTTCACTCATTCATTTGCTTATTTATTCATTCATAGAAAAGAATGTGACTTCTTTGTTCTGATTTGTGTTAAATATTAAGACTCAGCAATGAATAAGCCAAGTACATAACTTAGGGAGAAAGAAATGTAAACACATTATTAAAATCCAGCCTGGTAATATTTATGAGAGCTATGAACTACAAATTGTGGAAGCTTAGGCTAGGGAGCAGCTAACTCGCATGTTTCATTACTGGAAGGTGGAAGAGAGAAGTATGAATCTTGCATAAGCATTAGATAAAAAATATTAAATTTTTTAAAATCCTTATAATTTCAAAGTTTGTGGCAGTGTTTGTGTTGTTAACAGTAGAGACCACAATGGTTGATCTGTTAAGCAGAGCACTTCAGTGAATGTTTCTTTAGGCACAGTCATTCCAGAGCCTGCTTTAGGTTAGGAGGATGAAAATGTGAAGAATGAGCCTCCCTGGGTATAACTATAATAGAAATGAGAGGGTATTTGACTGGTAACTGAATCAAGGACTAGGAAATAGAGGACCTAACAACAGAGTAAGGGACAAGGGCTCAAAATAAATGCCTGTAAGACATTTCCTATTGCAGGGAATAATCAGTGAATCCCTAGGATGGTAATGTCTGACAGCACATTTGGAATTGTTTACTGTCTTATGTTTTTGTTACCTCCAGCTGCTCCCAAACTAAGTGAATTTTCGCTTCACATAGTCAGCTTGTGGTACTTTTGTCTTGGGGAAATGAAGGAAGGCAGTGATGATGTGGCAAAGGAGGCTGACAAGACAAAACAGCAACACTAGGAGCCGCAAGCATATATTAGGACTGGACTGGGTCATTTCTCCTCAGATCTACTAGAGTGCTGATTTTCTCATATGCACACACTCCAGAGGTTAGGTGTTGAGATGTGTGAAGAAAATGTTAGAACTTATGTTTATTCTTATTCAAAAGTAAGAAATGAATCATTGATATCAATGGTACCTGTCCTAGCACTCTCTCAATGCATATTTCAGAAATATACTGCTTATAGAGTAGAAGTCCTTCTGCTGGAAGTTACCTGGTCACAGTGCAAATGCATTGATGAGTGCAAAGTCCCCTCTTAATGCATGCTTAAGGTATGGCCAAGTACTACCACAGTTTATCTGGACCCCCAAAGAAACCACAGATTGAAGATCATGTCAATTAATTTAAGCATAATAGACAAAAAAAATAGCACCACTGAAATATCTCCTACCTTCTGTAATACCTACTTGTTAGCCAGACATAGAGCTCTAAACTAGACAATGAAATCAGATCTACCAGAAAATTGAAACAATTAGAAATTATCAAGAAATCATTTTGAAATATGGATTTATATACATTATCATGAAAGATGGGCCTTGCTCTAAGAATGTTTTGCTAGATATCGGCTAATAATTCAATTGCTATAAATTTAGTACTCAGAACCTGAAGACAGACCTCTATAATTTTTCAGCAGTGTTTAAGGTGATACAGTACTCAATTTAGCCATTCAAAATTTCACTTAACCTAATGAAAAATGTTTAGAAGCCTCCTCTGACTGTTCCTAAGCAAAAATCCAATACTCAGGTTCTTACTGTTCTTCCTACTATTGTATGAATGACTGAAATAATAATATATGTAAAACAAAACAAAAATATGTGTAAAACAACTTGGTGGCAAGCTAAATGCATTCGGAAAATGCTTTTGGAAGACACATAGAAAACTGCTCAAGATTTAAAGAAATAAATATTAGAAAAAAAATTATAGTGTGGTTTACTAGACAGATGAAAGAACAGAGTTTCATCTGTCTTGGTTTATAGTGCAGTGAATTACTGCCAAAAAGTTATCACTAAAAAATTCAGTTCAGTAAAATGCGAGACTGTATTACTACCAGGCTAATAAAATGATTGGGACAAGCTTACACAGCCTGGTGGCTTAGAGCAGCAGGAGTCACTATGCAATCCAAATCCATCTAGTCTCAGCTGTGGTTTTATAACATATTAAACACCAGTGGAAAATATTCTGAATCTCATGGGCAAAGTCCAGGAAATATTCTGGTGGTTAGGTAGTACCCATTTTGTTGGCCCACCTGGGGAAATTAGTGTAGATTAAAGCCAATGGGGTTGCTTACCTTTTCTCTACCCAGCTTCACTCTCATCTTGATTTTTGAGACTAGGAGCTGACTGGAGGACAGCAATCATTTAACAATTAGATTTTATATCTGAGTTAACATTTCATTATCATTAGATGCTTTATGATAGGGTTTTACTGTTTGCTAGATTCTTTTTCAATATAAAATATACAAAAAATAATTTTTTCAATGAGTTAAAAAAGTAAAGGTATACAGAGAAGATATAGTCTCAATAGTAATTGCCTTCTTTACTAAAGAATGTTTTCTGGAAAGACTGCATAAGCCACTATAGGATTGTTGCTGTCACATTAAAAAAAGATTTCAGGTTAAGGTTACAGGTATCATACACTAAATTAATTTACTGCTTCCTTCATAGGGAAGTTATATGTTGCATAAACAAGTTGAAATCTTAAGTCAACAAAACTCTGTGAGATGTCATTACTGTGGTTGATTTTTAATACAAGGCCCTTAAAATACAATAGAATCTTAGTGATATTTGCAGCATAATGTGGCATGACAATGGAAATCTGTTTTACCACATAGTGACTTTCTCACTGTACAGTACTTCAAAAGATGTGTCAAGTTTAAAGATGAGCTATATATTTTCCTTTATAAAAGGATATGTGTTCCAAATTACTGACCTTTCCTGTGATAACAAGGGTCTCAGTATTATGCTACTCAGAATATATTTGGCAGAAAGGACACTTCATCTTTCCCTTCAAGTAAAAAACAATGTTTTTGATAGAAAAACAGAAACGACTCTCTTTTGCAAGACATCTTTGTGATGAAGGAGCATTTTTAAAAACAAGTATCTGTAGAATACTCTATTGTTAATTTTGTTGTGAAGGCATTATAAGTACATTGTAGATTTTTTAAAAGTTTCATAAGTAATACTTAAATAGTTGGAGCTAGGATTCTCTAACATTTTAAAAAACCTTACAAAGAGCTTCAATGGTCAGGTTCTTAACTTATTTAATAATAATAGTAGCATTAATGTGACACTTACACATATCAGGTACTTGGCTACATGTATTATGTAAGCACAAAGAAGTTAGATGACTTGCACAGACAAATAGTGAATAAATGGTAGAGACGAGATTGGAACCCAAAGAATCTTCTCTCTTATTCATTACATTGCATTTTATTTACTACCTAGTGTCTCTGTCCTAATTATTTGTATAAAAACTGATTTACATCAAGGAGGTTGACATTTGCTAACTGAATTGCAGGGTTACAGAAACTGCATAATTAATTGGTAGGTGGAATTAGAAAATGCATATCATAGTAAGTAACCTGCGATGCAAAAAGTCCATTCATTCATTGTTCATGGCTTCTGGATGACTCTCTCTCTCACGTTTTTTCTTTTCTCAGCTTTCCAATACTTTCCCACCTTCTCTTTCGGCTAATGACCTTTTTTTTTCCCTAATTTTCTGAGAAAACTTTCTGAAACTGCAACTGTCACATGTACTCATGTGGCAACTGACCTGTCACTGACTTTTTCTCCTGTTACTAAAGATCTGCACTCCTCTTCAAGGACAGCCTTCTCGCCTCATGCACTAGGTCCAGTTTCTTCCTGTCATCTCAAGGGCAAAGTCCAGCAATTCTTCCCCTTCCCTCTTAAATTATTATTTTTCCTTTCCTTTCTCTGTTGGATCAGTTCCATCAGCATGTAAGCATGATGTTATTTATTTCATCTTAAAATAAAACCAAAATACTTCTGTTGATTTCATTAATCCTTTAGCCTCCATTAATGTACTCTTTTTGCAGCAAAACTTCAATGAATTTTCTTCTCTCACTCTCTCTTAAACTTAATTCAATCAGTTTTTGTCTCTGTCACTCTCTCCACAAAAACTCTTGTCAAGGTTACCACATTGCAAAATCTAGTGGGCAGTTCTCAGTCCCATCTTACTTGGTCTATCAGTAGCATTTGAGAATTGATCACTCCACATTCCCAGAAACTCTTTCTTCACTTGGATATCAGGACACTGCACTCTCAATTTTCGCACTGGCTCTTTTTCAGCCTCCTCTTTTTTTTTTTTTTAGCTTTTAATATCAGAGGGCCTAGTGCTCAGTGTTTAGGCACCTTCCCTTCTGTTTATTTTCTTACTTCCTTGGAGATCTAATTGAGTCTCATGATTTTCGGTAAATTATCAACTCTCCCAAATTTTTATCTCCAGGCCAGACATTTCCCCTGAACTCCAGACTGATATACTCAACTGCTGACATGGTAGCTTCACAGATAACTACTGAATATCTCAAACTAATAGGACTAAAAGGTAGCCCCATTTCTAACTTTAGATTTTGTTTGGTAAACCAGTGTTATTCCCAGTTTGGTCTTCAAACCGTTCTGACTCAGGATCACCTGGGATACTGGTTTAAAATGAAGATTTCTGAGCCTCACTCCAGATAGGCTGAATCAAAATGTCTAGGAAAGGGATTCGGAAATCTTAATTTCAATGACCCATTCAGCTGTTTTCTATGCATATAAAGTGCCATTTAACTCCATTGCAAGCCAGAGTCTTTAAGTTTGGACACGACATGATCAGCTTTGCTTTTGAGAAAGTTAACTGTAGAAGCAATGGGATAGGTGGGCAGAAAGTGATAGGATGCTAGTTCTCAGATTATTTAAAATACTATTTGACTTGGATCTGTGCCTTCAGTGAAGTTAAATGTATGAGGCAAATAGCAGTTGCCCCTACCTAGAATGCTTGCTTCTCAAGGAAGAATTCTAAAAAATGTGAGAGGTTGTGAAGGGAGAATAGTTCTCCTTTTTTTTGGTCCTCGTTTATACTAGGCACTATAGTAGGCACATGGTACTATATTTGTTAACTATATTTGTTATCTTCTTTAATTTTCAGGAGTTGTTTAAAGGGTTATTACCATTCCCTTTCTGCAAATACAAGAACTGAGACAGGAAGGGAAGCTAACTTGCATAAGGTCACCTAGTGAATTAGCAATGGAGCAGGTAATCAAACCCAGTTCTAACAGACTCCAAAAACTAAAACGCTTTTAATATATACCATGCCAGTCAGCACTATATTTGAAGTAAGACATGATGGTAGCAATTGATTAAGTGATTTATTATAAAAAGCTTAAAAATCTGGTGGTAGTACAGTCATGTATTTGGGATCCTAGACCTAATTGTATAATTGTAGGTTTTTACACAGTCAATTTCAGGTGAAGTGGGAGTGACACTGGAGAATTGCAACAGAATATTAAGTTACCCAATGTGCCAAAGCAGAAGTTGGATTAAAATAATGAAGTTGAACATTGATAAATTCTGGCTTGCTATACACAAAAGAAAAAATAAATTGCATAACTATGAAAGAAGAAACTATTTGCATGTCTAAAAAGCCATAATCTTGCATCAGAGTAACAATGACTTATTGACATATTGTTTTGTAATTTTTTTCATGTTTTATATAAATGTCTTACATGCCTCCTTTCTCAGTAGTATGTGAATTTTCTTAAAGTCAAACAATTGTGTAGGTTTTTAAAATTTTATCTAATTCCTTATTTCCCCTGAATGCTTACTGGTTAGCTAAATATATAATTGGAAGTATTAGGTATAACTATTTAGATGCTGCGTACAATTTTGTGTTTTATGATTTAAAAGATATGTAAATAATTAGGAGAAAGTTCAGAAGAGATCCAGAGGCACTGTTTTGTCTATAAAGAAAGCAGTAGGACTAGCTTCAGAAAAGATGGTTGAGAAGCTGATCTAGTCAGAAAGAAATTAAAGAAAGATAAAAGGAAGAAAGAAGAAATAATTTTGAATAGTAATTTTGAGGACTTAAAAATATTAAATATTGGCATGTCACTTAGTAAGATTCTGTAAACTACTTGGTTCTTATTTTAGAATGTATCCAAAATCTGATCTCTTATCACCTCTACTGACCAATTTAGTTCAAGCCACAGTTATTATCCTTTGGATTTATTGCAACTGCTTCTTAATTGGTCCCATTCCCACCTTGCTCTCATGGAGTCTATACTTAACCTAGAAGCCAATGTGATACTGTTAAATTATAAGCCATATCACATTACTCTGTCAACGTTGGGGCCAATCTAAGTTTGTTGTTCCCCCAGTGGTACTAGGGGGAGCTTTGGTTCTTTCTGTCGAAGAAGTAAAGAATTACAGATCAGCAAAGATTAGAAAAAGTAATATTTACTGAATTATGTTTCAAGAGAGAAATGAGCTACTCCAGAGAGGGCTGTAGCCCTGTGGGGAGGTCTGTCTTATATCTAGGTTTTGATGGGTGGTGACAGGGTGGTGCTAGCTGATTGATGTGTAAGGTCATTTTGATTGACAGCTGCTATATAACCTATTGTCAACTATGCATATACCTTCCCAGAATTCAGTTTGTTATAATTAGATTCATAATCTCCTAGGCATATGCATGACATTATTTATAATGATGATATAATGAGGCTGAAGTGAAAAGAAGGTCAGAGTCTCCTTACTGCATAAGATGGCTGAGCTAAATTGGTTGTTATACTATGGCTATTTATTTCCTTATACTCCAAAATGTAGGGGGATTGTTATGTTAAAAAATTAGATTTTTTTTTCTGCGAGGTCCTAGGGGGTAGATTTTTGGGTTGGGCTGACAGTGTCGTCATTTCTATGGTTACAGAGCTGGGCCTTTGCTCCTGTCACTCATGGCTACCTAACTACCTAAGAGCTCCTCTGATCAAAATTCTGCAATGGCACTAAATCAAATTTTAGAGAAAAAAATCAAAGCTTTTACAATGGTCTCCAAAGCCACTGAGCTCTGTTACGTTCTACACTTGCTTTCCATTATGTTTCTCTCTGGCTCAGTCAGCTCTGACCTTACTATTTTCCTCATACCATAGTCTTGAAAATTGGCTTTTTCCTCTCTAATTACATTTTTCAACACTCTTTACTCATCCAATTCATTCTAATGTCCAGCTTCAGTGAATGTCCTTGAACAACCAAACTTTGGTGACTGACTACTGCCCGTCTCTTTTAGCAATCCTCTTTCCCCCACTAGCATATTGTCAAGTTGTTCATTTTAGCACTCCTATCAGTAATAAATAGTTTTGATTTGAGGGAAAGCATACTTAAATTTGATTTTCTAAAAGAACCAGAGAAAACTTTGAGTAATAATCTTCTTTGAGTTATTAAAACAAAAGATGGTGTCTGCAAAACAAGAATGTCATTGGAAAGAACTAGATGAGATGAAAACCTAGATGGATGAAATGATAAAATATTATAATAAGATTTAAAAATGCAACAGCAGAGTTAAAATATATATTGGAAGCCATAAAGAGCAGAAAATAAAATCAGTTATGTACAGTTCATATTTCAGGAGTTACCTCACAATGAAAAAAAAGGCAAATTGATGAAAATTTCAAGTTATGATTTCTTGGTTTTTACTATGTACGAGTCACTGTCAAGTATTTCATCTAATTTAGACTCATTTAATCCACATAACAACCCTATATAGTGTTTATTTATATTTCCATTTTATGAATGAGTAAACTGACACTTAGATAATTTTCTCAAAATGTAGTAATAGAACTAGACTCAGTGAAAGTCTGTTCATTTATAAAGCATATGGTCTTATCTCTGTGCAGTTGGATAACAGATATTATGAATAAAGGGCAGATAACTAATGCACAAATAATAAGTGTTTCTAAAGAATAAACTAAAAAAGCAAATCAAACAAGATTAACTGATTGAGGAAAGTAAGCTTCTAGAATCTTACCATCAGCACCCAAAATAATGTCAGGACACAGAAGATATTCAGTAAATATTTGTTTACTGAATTGTCATAATTATTACCTATTCAGCATTTATTCTGTGTTATAATATGCTACATATTTTAACACATTATTTTATTCAACTCCCAAACAACTTTTTAACTATTATTTTCTATATGAGGGAAATGAAGCACCAAGTTGTTAAATGATTTATTCAAAGACGTACAGTTAATAGGTGGTAGAACTTGGATAACAAAAGTAAATTTAACAGTTAAATAAAAATTTTACTCTGTACATCAAGAAGACTTATTGTGTTCAAAAAATATATAATGAAAACACTTCACATTTGCATATGTTGAACAAGTTTTTAATTTCAAGTGGAAAGAAAACACCTTATATGAGTTTAAACAGAAAGAAAACTGGTTAACTACCAAGAAACACAAATTGCGCTGTTAGATTTCCTCTTTGACACACTGAAAGCTGGGATTGGCAAGAATTATATCAAGGTGAATTGGTCTTCTTGGGTGAAGGCAACACATATTCTCACATGTGTGTAAGGGTTTAGGAATATGCCCAATCTCTACTAAAGGGCATGTTTGTCTGATACTTGGGCGAAACTTGATTCCTGGAGTGGCCTCTGGTTCAAGATGAAGCTTAGTAACATTCTTCTATAACACAAGGGAGGTGCCATTCTCTCTGCCCTTGCTACCCATGGTGAGATGTAACTCTTTCCAGTGGCCTCTTTCAGGTGTCATATGCTCATGTTGGTGCCCAGTGCCCATTTCTCTGTTCTTAAAGGGACATAATTTGTGCCCTCTTTGTTCCCAGCTCAAGATTCTTTATGTCTACTCTATCCTTAGGTATTTCTATGTTCCTTATTTGTCACTTCCCTTGGAAAATTTACATACCTATGTAATATCTATTTTGTTATAAGGATTACATAAACCAGTTAAATTACTGGTATACCGGCCCAGAATCCAGAGTGTGCTCAATAAAATTTTGTTTCCTTTCTTGTTCTCCTCCCTCTACACCTTTTCCCTTCACTTTAATCAAGAACCTTTGAATCATATATCAAGATACTTTAAAACCACTAGTTTATTATTGTTTAGCTCTCTTTCACAATCTGTCAAATATTCATTCTTCTCCTCCCTTTTCATTCCAGTTTTACATGTCCAGCCCCAGATTGGTTAATGAAAAAAAAACTGATCCAAATCTTTATGTTATTTTGTATCTTCTGAATACTTTGGCTTCTAGAAAACATCCAGAAAATTTGAAAAAATAATAAAACGAATGTCTATACTTAACTACATGAAAGTAAATTACAGACATCATATTTTACCTCTCATGATTTCAAAATGTATCTCCTAAGGACAAAATTATTCTGTAGTAAAACTGTACAATTATTACCATACCCCAAAATTTAACACTGATGCAATAATGTTTATCTATTATATAGCTAGTATTTAAATTTTCTCATTTGTTTCCAAAATATCCTGTTTAGATTATTTTTTTTCATGCAAGACTCAGTTAAGAACTATGCATGTTATTTGGTCATTGGTCTCCTTTTATTCCAAAAAGATCTCCCTCTATTTTTTTGTCCTTCAGGACTTTGATAGTTTTGAGAAGTCTAGGTCAACTGTTTTGTAGACATTTCTACAATCTAGATTTGTCTGATTTTTGTCTACATGATTAGACTCAGATTAAACATTTGACAAGAATCTTACGTAGGTTAGTGGTTCCAGAACACTATGGTCTCATGTCCCTTTCCATGCTTAAAAATTATTGAGAGCCTAAAGAGTTTTTATTTATATGGATTACATCTAACATTTATCACATTAGAAGTTAAAACATAATTTTTAAAACTTAAAAAAATCATTTGATGTTAATTTCCAAACCAAAAAATATTTAATGACAAGAATGATATTGTTTTTACATTTTTTATAAGTCATTTTAATATGTCTTAATAGAATGCAGCTGTGTCTCATACCTTTTTCTACTTTTCAGTGTGTTGAAATATGTTTTGGTTGAAACATATAAAGAAAATGTGTCACACAGATGTCTAGTTGGAAAATGGAGGAATATTTTAATTGTTTTTTTCAGATTTAACAAATAGTGTTCATTTCATTATGGATTGCAAAAAGATGATAACCTACTATTATTTCTTCTAATTGTATCAGCTTTAAAATAATGAGTTTATGCCCTAGCAACCTCCAGTAGTTTCCAGTGAATACATTTTGTTTCTCTCCTTTCCTTTCTTACATATTATTATGTACTCATGGCTTTTTATGTAGTAAATGTGTTTTAATCACTTAAACCAAATTCTTTTTGCTGTCCAAATTGTCCTAACTTTGGTCAGTGTGTTTCTGACATAATTTCATTAGATCTCAGTAACATCAAACTCTGTCACAACAGAATATCCCAAACTCAACTTGTATATTTCCAGTTCCAGTCATGTCTCCAAGGAGCCCTGGTTCCTTTTAGATGAAAATATTAGACATGACGATATCAATCCTAGCATTGATTGCTGCTGCAGTAGTCTCTGTTTCTGGGCATTTTCAGTGGACAGACTTAGAAAATACACCTTTTAAAAAAATCGTGCTGCTGATGAGTTTGCACCAACATTTCTCAGCGTTAGCACTACTGACATTTTGAGTCAGTTAATTCTTCATTGTGAGGACTGTCCTACATGTTGTAAAATGTTTAGCAGCATTCTCTGTCTCTTCAGTAGCACCTACCCCTCAGTTATGCAAACTGAATTTGTCCCTAGATATTATGAAATGTACCAGAGTGGGGATGGGGAAAGGGAGCAAAAATGTCTCTAATTGAGAACCATTGGTTTACATTTATATTTCTAGCAACATTAAAATAATTCTCTAAGTGTTTTATCCATGTGTGTGTGTGTGTGTGTGTGTGTGTGTGTGTGTGTGTGTGTGTCTGTTTTTTCTCCCACAAAATACCAATATCAGCATTACATCTAACAAAACCTACTCTATGGGCTAGTTCTTTCATCTTCTGCATGAAATCTTAGGCCAATCTCATAGTTTTTAATCAGAAGAACAATCTCATTTCAATAATCAAAATGCACAGGCCAGCATTATTGTCAAAATTTAAAACTCTCACCTAATATAGGGTTTCTTCTTTGCTCCAGCTCAGTGCTGTTTGGGATCTAAAGCCTTCAGGAAGGAAAGAACAATATCACCTTCCTCTCTGTTTACCCTGCTCACACTCTTAAGACCCACTATCAGGTGATAAGGGTGAAGGTATAGGAAGATGAGTTGAAGGTTGTAGGAAGATGGGCACAGTTATATAGGGCAGATACATATATGACTGTCACTGGAGTTCTCTGTGGCAAATGATTATAGCTGACACTTTCTTTAGTAAAATACTTTGGTGGGATTCTTGGGTATATTTCACTGGGAAGCTTCAACTATAATCCTATAATGCAAGTGATGCCTTTTTTATTTTTGAACACTTCCAATCCTGGCCCTCAGCCTCTGGACTTCCAGTGGTCAACCCCACACACACTCCCTCTGTTGGATCAAAATGCCCTCCAAGCTGTCCTCTTAGGTAGAACTATTTAAAAAGAAAGATAAAAACATTTTTGACATAAATCTTTTTAGAAATGTACTCAAATTAAAGACATAGAGCTTAATGAATGATGACTAAATAAATGTTACTGCCATCACTCAGGTCAAAAAATTTAAAAATTGTTAGCTTCCCAGAAGCTGCCTTGAACCCTTCTCATCACTCCCCAGAATAACTTCCATTCCAACTTCTAAGATCATAGATAATTCTGACTATTTTGGAACTTTATATTAATGGAATCATACAGTATTTTTCTATGTCTACTTATTTTACACAAGAATTCATCAACTTTTTTGCATGGGTGAGACATTTATTCTCATTGTTTTATATTAATGCATTAAATAACTAAAATTGTTTATACATTATGCTATATATAGATAATTTGCGGGGGTGTTTTCAATTTGGAGCTATTATGAGCACTGCTTTTGTAAATATTCTTTTACAAATCTTTTTTTTTTCTTTTTGCATATGTGCATACCTGTGCTAACAGATGACTTTTGCATTTGATCCTCCCAGGACCCTGGGAATTTTGCTGGTCCTAGACCAGTATTTGTTTTTTGGTGTAGGTTCATACACCATGCAGTAGTAAAAATTTACCTCTCATTAAGGCCAAGATTTTTGTTTGTTTTGTCTTAAGTCCTGGATGACTCTTCCCACTCAAAGTTTTAGACAGATTTCTGGCTTCATTGGTTTATCTCCGTAGTGTTTTCTAAAACTATTTTCATTAATAAGAGTCTTTTGAAATTATTCATTTTTCTGCAGAATTCAGTTCTCACCCCTCATTCCCATTGGTCCTGTGGTCACAAAACTCAACCCGTCAGAAGTGTTAAACCTCAGTTAATATTTTTTCACTTTACGGTAGTGTGAAAGCAATACATATAATAAATTACATGAAATATTCAACACTTTATTATAAAATAGTCTTTTTGTTAAATGATTTTGCCCAACTGTAAGCTAATGTGTTTTTTGTACTTTTAAGGTAGATTAAGCTAAGCTATGATATTTGGTAGGTTAGATGCATTAAATGCTTTTTCTACTTAATGATATTTTCAACTTACAATGGGTTTATTGGGACATAACCCTATTGTAAGTCAAGAAACATCTGTATATGTTGAAATTTATCTAGGACTCATTTTTAATTCTTTCATAACAGACTTCCTCTTTCATATATTTTCTATTTTACTCACCTATTGTTGGCTAGGTTACATCTTTAGGAAACTCTTTAGGAAGAGTATATCAAGACCCTATTTCCTGACTTTCTGCATATTTGAAAATGTCTTTCAATTGCCTTTAAAACTGAATAACCTAAGTGTAGAATTTAGAAATGTGATAATCACAAATATAGTAGACATTTTTAAAGAACTTGTTATATGCCAGACCATTCTAAGCTCTTACATGAGCTCATTTAATCCATTGATGCAAGCCTAGATACTAATATCTTCACTTACTTTCCAAAAAGAAGAAAAGGTGACTCAGCTAATAAATAGGTTGAAATTTGAACTTAAGCAATATTGCTTCATACTGTTAACTTTCTATACTACCTCTCAGGTTAGTTAAGCTAAAATGTCAAGCTATGTGACCTTCAGCATGTTACTTAACTTCTCAGTGCTTCAATTAACTCTATAAAATGAGACTAATAATACCTCTCAAAGTTGCTGTGATTATTGAATAAGTTAATATATGCAGATAGCTTATAACAGTGCCTAGTGCATAATAAGTGGTTAATAATTGACTATTGCTGTTATCTTGTAGATAGTAAAATGCAGATGTGAGCTTTGAACAAGCAGTCTGACTTTAGTAACTGAAATTCAATACTACAGAGTCAACACTTAAGATGGCATTTCAATTAAGTGGGGCAAAAGAATTATTTGAAAAACAGTGTTGGGACATATTCAATAAATAACAAATACTTGAACAAATACAGGTTTTATTAAACTATATACATTCACTTAACAAATATTAACAAATAGATATTATGTACTCTCTAAGTCTGTATAGACAGACTGGAAGGAAACACAAAAATGAAAATAGTTGCATGATAATTAGATGGTTTTCTGTTTTAAATTTCCTTTATTTGTTATAAAATTTATCTAATAATACCATTCATTAAGTAAACAATTTGACCAGAAAAACCCCTAAATTCATTTTTACATATACAGAGAGCTGATTGGAAGGTCAGAGCTCAGGATCAGATTTTGGAACTGTGGGAAGATGATGAGACTACCTACATAGTGTATACTGTGTACACAGCTGAATATGGTATGTAAGGACTAGGCCAAGGAGGAGCGGTTGGCAAAGAAAATGTAAAGGAACTGTTGGAAAGATAGGAGAAGAGTCAGAAAAGACGTGCCCCCCAAAACAAAGCAGTGGGGCAGGCAGGGAGAGAAATCACCAGTGGCAAGTTATACAGAAGGTCAAAAAAGAATCTACAGTATTTAGGAATGAGAAAAATCTTTGATGATGTTAACACACTTTATAAGACCAGTGAACACTTTATAAACCAAATTATAGTATGCTGAGGAGCAAAGGAAGTTGAGTAATGAGTGCAAATGAGGATGATTTCTTCAAAAACAGATAACAAAGTGAGGGGTGGATTTGGAGAATTTAGATAGAATTTCTTTTTTTATTCCTTGATGCTGGGAAAAAAAAGTTTGGGAGTGAAAGATCTTGGAAAAGAAAGACATTACTACAGAGGGAGAGATTTTAGGAAAGGGGGAAATTGAAGGGGAAGATTTGAAAGTAGGCAGGAAGGAATAGTTTCAGGAACGTGTGAGCCCTGGGATAGCGGAACTCTTTCTCTGAGACACTGAAGAAGGAGGTGCTGTTATAAATCATTTAAAGAATAGAAATGAGATAAGGCAGCAGCATTCCAGCTGTTAGTATTTCAGGCTTTTTTTTTCCCCCTGGACATTTGTGACTTTGTAGAGACTAGGACAGCATCCTTTCAATTATATCTATGAGCATTGTTCTCTGTATAGGGTGGACAATCTTGCTCCCTATTTTCTGTTCTTTCTTCTTGTGGGAAATCAGTGTGGGAACTAGATAAATGTAGATAGGGAGAGAAAGAGAGGTGATAGATAGATAGATGGATAGATAGATAGATAGATAGATAGATAGATAGATAGACAGATAGATAGATAGGTAGATGACAGAACTTACACACACTTTATTCCTATGGTAATTCCTGTAACCTACAAATATAACTTGTAAAAATAACCAGAGTCAAATCAGAAAGTAGCATGCAATACACTCCGCTGACTTAGTGAAGCTTCATAACTACCTTTTTTAGGAGGAAAACCCACTGCTTATGTTTGGTGAATGATTCCATGTACTTAATGTGACCCATGCCATCTTACAAAGAAAGCTGGACTGCAAGTTCTCCTTGGGCGGGGTGAGCCTGTATCACCTGGAAAAAAGATTTTTGCATTGATAAGTGGGCCATTAAGTTGTTTACTGCTTTGGATTAGTCAGCTCTTCATAAACCCATGCCACCTGCTACAAGCCACCTGTGTTACCACTTGTCTCTATATAACAAGCCCCATCTGCCTTTTGGTACAGAGTATCACCATTTTGCTGCCTGGGGAGATGCTGCTTCTGTCTGTAAGTTTCCTTAATAAACTCTTTGGGTAATTTTGGGGTTCTCAACTTCTTTATTCAGTTTCTCAGCACCTTGGGAAATTTTGCCAACAGCCCAGGACTCCTAAATAATAGAATGAACACTAGTATGTGAGTAATATGTAAGTTTGAATGTAAGTTTGTGGCGGAATACCCTTTTAAAAAAAAACCATGTGTGTTTTTTCAAAAATGCCCAGGTCAAGAACCATTTTGTTATTAGCTATTCCATAGACATGCCTTTTTGCTTTGCAATTTGAGAATATCCTTTCTCCTGCATAATTAGGCATGCATTTAAGGTACTCCTGTGTCCCTTTAGTACAAACTTCAGCCAGAAGAGTGAATCTGATCTTAACGTCACCTAATATAACATGCTATAAGGAAATTCCATAATTTTTAAAAATATTTTTCATGCTTAAGAAATATAAGTTGATTACATTAAAGGAGTTGCAATCTGTTTTATGGAAATGTATTGGAAAATAAGGAATATCAATGAAGTAAATTTTTCAGTTAATTAATACATGTTTAAGCTGATTTTTTTCATTTCTGTTCAATCTAAATGAATTATATTGTTTAATACCTAATTACATAAAATATATTTGTAGTTTAGAGAATCATCATTGTTGATATTCATATTCCAGATCTTTTGAAGGGTAAAAGTAGCTTCCCCTACACGAAATTACTCCAGGTTCACAAGTTTTATCCATTTCTTCTGTCTTCACTGAGTACTTCTCATTGTTTAAAATTGTTTACCCTTTATCATTATTTCTATTTATCAAGTTTTCTAATTTTTAGCCCAAGTAAACAAAGCAATAAAGTCAGTACAACCAGAGACATTTTTACATGCTATTCACAATCATCAGACCCTTTAAGAGTGACCTAGCTCTGGGATTCTCCAATAGAAAATCAGGTTTTATGCAAGATCTCTTACAGAGACTGCTTTAATTCCTTAGTCTAAATCTGTTTTCTTCAAGGTTTAGATGTTAGAAAGAAAAGATTTTATAGAGCTTGATTATTTTATACACCTAATGCTTATCAGTACCATGTGGCTAATCTTGAAATGGGAGAAAGGTCTAAGGGCATGCTGACACCATTAAGAATATACACAGAAATTTTGCACAGAAGGTTTTTAAAGGAGCCCTGGAATTGCTTTCTAAGCTGTGTTCACCTCAGTTAGGCTTCTGAAGGCACAGGTAAAGTACTGAGCAGGTTTGGAGCTTTACCAACCTTCGGTTATGCCAGACAAGAGGCTGGCTGAGATATGTCATGGACTTACTGATGTGTACCTATCCTCTTATTTCAGTTGTCATTGCACAGAATTTCTAGTGGTCTTTAAATATTTTAAATAATTTTTAATTTTTTTTTAGGGCAGCATAATTATTTATGTGCTGGAAGAAACGACTGCATTGTTGATAAAATTCGCAGAAAAAACTGCCCAGCATGTCGCCTTAGAAAGTGCTGTCAGGCTGGCATGGTCCTTGGAGGTAATGCTGTTGTTTTTATCAATAATATTCTAATATTTACCCTATAAAACTGAGTCAGAAAAACCTAGTTTTCTCATTCATCTTTGTTCTTGCTTTGTTTTTTTCTATGTTGATTATTGGTGTCTGAATTAAGTAACTGATACCATTCCACTAATTTTATAGATCCCCAGCATATTAAAGTCTGTTATAAGAAGTAGTAAACCTCCATTTGTCTATATTGCCTACACGTATATGTTATGGGAAGTTCACCGACCTCTTTCTATGTGACTGGGTTGGAATCTTGGCTCTGCACACACTGCCTATGTGGCCTTGAGTAAGTCACCAACCCCTTCAGGCATCAGTTTCCTTATCTATAAAATGAGAATACTTAAGTCCCTTCCAAATCAAAACTGATTCTGTGAACTTGCCAAGTATGTTAATATTCATCCTTCTTACTCTCATCAAGCCCTCCCTTCCTACTTTCCTCCTTCATTCTCTTCAAATAGCTGTATATTGAGCCCTTACACTTACCAAGTGCTATTTTAAATCCTGGGAGTATAGCAGCAAGCAAAATGGACAAATCATAGCTCTTTTAGAGTTTACATTCTGGAGGGAGGAGCAATAAATATATATGTCAAAGGATAATAAGTGCTGGGGAAAATATTAAGCGAGGTGTGTTAATAGAGAATATCAGGGAGGGGAGTCACTCGAACACTTTATTCTGATTAATATTTTTATTTCACTTAGCCATTTTATAAGCAACAATATCTCTGAAATCCTGAGTTTGATGTGTTATAGTTACAACTTTTCTGAAACACATTTCAAGGATTCATAACTATTTGAATATGTATTCAATATACCACCTAAAAGCAGCTAACATACCGTGAATGGTTGTTATCTTCTGGGATAGTGTATTAGAACAATGTTTTTTGAGTGCCTACAGCCTTAAACATTCTGCTTAGTTCTACTTTTGCCTTTGAGGTATGGTATAGTCCAATCCCTAACAAAAAATTTTTATCAAACAGAAGAGTAAGTGACTTAAGAGAAGTACCATACATTGCTAGCAAAAAGAGAAAAGAGAGGGAGTCAGCAAAATCTTCTGAGAGGAGGCTTTCAAAGAATGAATAGAAACTTTGTAAGTGGACAGGGAGAAAGGTATTTACAATTAAAATTCTGTATATCTGAAAAAATATGATGCATTCCATTGATGATTTTCTGGGAAGTCAGTTGTTTAGTGGGAACACCAAGAAATGAAGCTTGAAAGTTACCTTGGGCCACCTGGGTTCTGGAGTTTGAACTATATTCTGTAAGCAGTGGAATCACTGATCTTTCTAACAAACTGTCCATGGACTATCCACAGAATAAAGCCCAAATTTCTAAATGCAACACATTAAACCTTTTATCATCTAGCAGTTGCTCTCTCTTTTTCTAAGTCCTTTTCCCACTAATATTTTGGGGGGACCCTACACTTCTTTCACCTATCTTTGCATGTGTTTTACATTTGCTGTACCATTCTCCATTCCTTATAAAATCATATCCTTCATGTTAAGTTCTAGTGCATTTGTGTTTGTGAGGGGAGGTGGAGGAAAGAGAGAGAAAGGGGAGGTAGGAGTGGGAGAGAAAGAAGGAGGAAGGGAGGAATATGAGAGAGTAGGAGAGGGAGAGAGGGAGAGAGGAGAAAAAGGATCTCCACCTCTCCAGTCACTGCAGGGGCAGAGGTTTTGTGAGAACACAATTTAATCTCGTGTGTTCATATCTGTGGAGGTGAAAGCCCTTGAGCCAGTCTGGATTTAACTTTGTCCTGATTGTACTTACTTTAGCATTTCTACTCCTAAAATGAAAGATTGACCTAATTGACCAAAGTAAAAGTGATGAGACCCAACCACCCAATCCCTGCCTTAGCCCACATAAGGCATTGGGAATTCACTCTTTCTCTTTTTCAAGTTTCTTAAACACCTTCATTGTAATACTTACTTCACTGTTCTATAATTATACTAGTATCCCATCAAAGGATTTTCTTCTTATCCAAGATTGAGTTGTTTGCAAGCAGGTATTTAATTTTAGTGTTTTCAGCACCAAAGTACTTGCTTAAGTGCTCAGTACATATTTGTGACTTTTATTTTGAAGTCATTTGAAGTGTAGGTCTCTGTGCATTCTTAAACATAAAGTTCATCTGTAATCATTTCCAGAAAAAAAAAAAAAGAGTGTTTGGAGGACAAAAAGGGAATGCGGTCTAATGTAGTGTCTTTTGTCTTGAGGAAGGGTGCTAGTCCTTGAGGGAGTCTTCCATTTTATGATTGCATTTATTTTAATGATTTTACTATTATAATGGAAAAGTAATTAAAAATGACCAAAGTAAAATTATGAGACACCCAGCTACTGAGAAACTGGGGTTCATTCAGAAGAGAAGCTTGGGTTTCAGCTAGAAACGAGAGACATTCAATAAGACATAGAGTATCAAAAAAAGCTTCAAATAAGACTTAGAACTGGAATAAAAGGGGAGGATTTCATTCCAGGGGTATGAACGAAAGTAGCATTAGTGCAAGGTTGGCAGCAAGACCACATTGGTGCAAAGCTGTGATAATTGACTTGTGTTTCCTTATGTTTCTTCTGCTTAAAGTCCAAATTGGTTCCACTATAGGGCAGAGTTTAATTCCAAGCTAAATAACACTAGCCTAAGATATTAGAATTTGAAATAGGCAGAAAAGGAGCAGATAGTTATCATTAACCAGGCATAGTATCCTTAATTTTATTGTGTTCCCATCACTTTGTCAAAGTTCCCTATTGTCATCCTGTGCCCCAGTTCACCTGAAATCTTATAGATTTTTGTCCCCTCGCATAATTTACTTCAGCCTGTAAAACATCTTTTATGATTGCTGACCATAAAGGTTATCATCCCAATCAGGACACTGCTGAGAATGAAATGGAGCACTATCAATAATTAACACTGGGATAACAGATATAAACCAAGACTATCTCAGGCTAACTGGGCATAGGGCAAGTCTCTGTTTTTTAATTAAAAGATATAAATATTTTCTGGCCAAAATGAATACATAAACTTCTGGAGATATAGGTAAAATAGTCAAATGTTTACTTATAGTATTTAATGTATTAGTTTAGTTAAACATAAACATTTGTCACATACTAAGTTCTATTGATTTAAAAATATTGCATTTCTGCTCTCACATTTTATGAACAATTTTATTCCAACTATTTTTATAAACTGTTGACAGCAAGACCTTTGCTTCAGTAGAGCCACTTTAAGTCAGTTAATTGTTTTTTAGAGTTAATTTTATCTAAAATGTTTGATAGATAGTCCTTCTTAAATTCATGCATAGTATTGTAGTTGGAAATCTATCCTAAGCTAAACAGAGCCATTTACATAATATAAAAATTTAGTATTTGTCCTGTAAGAAGTTTTCTTTTTTCATGATTCTCTATAATATAACTTGTATTATTTATTTAGGAAATATATCAAGCCTGCCAAAAATATTAATAAACATCTATGTCTCTTCACTCAGTTCTTAATATCAGACCATTTTTTAATATTTTATTTTTGTTGTATTTTATAGAGAATAAGATATTAGAGATATTTTGAAGCTTTTGGTATGTTCCTTCTTGAACTCATTAGACTCATTTCTTCCTCACAGATCACTATGCTGAATTATTGTTCAACTTCTTCATGTGTATGAATCCTTAAGTAATACAGTATTTGAATATTTTAAATAAGTTATCACACTGTACATATTCAACTTGTTTTTTCACTCAATCTTGTGTTTTTAAGATTTATTGATATTTATACTCTAACTAGGGTTTCGTTTTAATCTCTCTGTAATACATTTTATAAATATGCTACAGTGCTTTTTTTCTTGTTAATGGATATTTCTAATTTTTCATAATTATAAAATGTGCTGCAATAAACATTCTTGTACTTGTATTTTTGTTCATATGTTTAAGAAGTGCTCTAGGCTATATACCTAGAAAGAGAATTTCCAGTTGATTAAGATACTGTTTATCTGCAATCTTACTAATCGTTACCTAATCACTAAATCATTCTCCAAAGTGTTTGCTTCCACCTATGGATAGATTTCTTGTTACCATCCATCCTTACTTGTACTTGGTATTTCAGACTATTTAATTTTTCTAATTTAATGAGCATAAAATTGGCATCTAATTTTTGTTTAATTTGTATGTCCTTGAGAAGTGGTGAGAGCAAAGATTGCTTCATATATTTATTGGTCATTAATATTTCTTCCATGAATTAGCTGTTTGTATCCACTGGACATTTTCAAATGAGTCATCCTTTTTCTTATGATTCATTTCAGAACTTATCTATATACTCTATATTGATCCTTTGTTATTTGCATGCAGTCTAGGTCTTTTTACCTTGTTTATGATGCTTTTTTTTCTCATTTTTATATCACATGTATCAATAGTCTCCCTTTATATTCTTTTCTAACCTGAAATCATACAAATAATCTAGTGAGTCATCTAAAGTCTTTAAAGTTTTTCACTTTCATGTCTTTAACTTACCTGCAAGTAGGGTTTTTTTAATTTTAATTTTTTTTAAATGTAGAACAGCAGGAATAGAACTTTTGTTTTCTATATGGATAACCAGTTGCCACAACACATTATTGGCACAACAGTATTAAAAGTTTTTGATAGTACAATTTTATATAAACAAAAATGTTCTGTCTTCATTCCTAACAAAGGTCTATTTACAAGTAAATGATACATATTCACTACTATCAAATTATATTATGCTGGGATGCTTAATTTCATTTTATTTCCTTATCAAAAATATAGGGATTGCAATATTTTTCAGAAATATTTTAATTACAGATTCTCTGTTATGTGCCCAA
The DNA here is from genome assembly GCA_004027375.1 of Macroglossus sobrinus. NCBI lineage: Eukaryota > Metazoa > Chordata > Mammalia > Chiroptera > Pteropodidae > Macroglossus > Macroglossus sobrinus. The sequence continues at coordinate 232,054 of PVKZ01000762.1, forward strand.
TTTTCATGTGTTTGCTGCTCTTCCTGGTTTTTCTATTCTTCTCCATTATATACCTCTGCACAATTACCACACTGTCTGAAATAATAAATAGTTGTATAAAATAGTTTTATACATCTATTTACTGGTATAATATAAGTTACACTTCTTCAAAAGTATTGGCTTTTCTTGACTCTGTTCTTTTAAAGTAATCCTTAAAAGGTTTATTCACCATGATATCTACCACTTAAAACCATGAGTTCTTAACTTTGGGAAGTAATTATATATATTCAGATTTCTTTGCCTCTTTTCAAATTTTCAATGAGATAATTTCTACAGACCTACCAAACTACAACTAGTTGAAGTTACTTCAGGTTAATTTTTCTTCCCCAAAGACGACATTATAATTTAAAAATAATTTATAGAGTTTCATCATATCAGATGGCTCTTAAGGACTGATATATAATGCAGTATCTCCTTTTCCGAGAGATAATTCTAGGATTAAAAACCTCTTGCTGTATTTCAGGCATATGTGAAAGAAAATTGATTCAATTCTAGTGTTATCTTGTGGCTAGCATCACAAATTGAGAAATATGATAGTGATGCATTTCTTTCATGAGTGGGATTGCACAGAAGTTTATTGGAAAGAAGATGACAACACACAAAAAGGAGGCCATGGCAAAGTAAACAGCACTCATTTCAGAACACAATCCAGAATTAGTAATCATTATTATATTTAACCTAATAGATTTACCTATATGTTTGCTTAATTATTTTTCCAACACAACTCTTCATTTCATTTCCTTATTTTGAAATATTCTTAATAAATTCCTTCTGTGGCAATTTGTTAATGATAGTCATTTTTTCCCCAATAAAAATACCTTCATTTCAACCTCATTTTTGAATGATGATGTTGCTGATTATAAAGTTTTAGGTTGACTTTTTTTCTTTCACACCTTAAAGATGTTAGCCTACTACCTTTTGGCTCGTGTGATTGATTGATTGATTGATTTTTGAGAATGCTCCTATAGATCTAAGGAATTTTTTAGGTAATATTTTCTCTATTTGTATAAAATGTTTTTATACTTGGTTCACTAACTGTAACCAGTTATAAATTTAGCTTTATTCTACTTGGAAACCATGATTCCTAAATCTGAGATTAGGTTTCTTTCATAAATACCAGAATGATCAAAACCATCCCATTATTCTTTAAATATGGCTTCCCTCCTCATTGCCTCTCTCTACATCTGGAACACTTAGGATACACATTTTAGGCTAGCCCATTTATCTTCCATATATCTTCATTTAATATTACCCATATGATTAGCTGTGTGTGCTACATTCTGTGTAACTTAGTTCTGTTTTCCACTTTGTTATTCTTTCATTTTGGTGATGATAATTTGTTAAAAACATTCTACTTGATTCTTTTATAAATTTGTCTGTTTCTTTTTACTAGCTTTTCCCTCCTTGTTTTTTCATTTTTTATCATGTATCTTTTATAATATAAAAATACTTTAAACATGCTCATTGTAAATATTTGTAATCAATAATTCCAAAGTCCTATAACTCAGGATCTAGTTATGCCATTGTGGTGTGGTGGTAACAATTAAAACAAAAACTTTATTTATCAAGATTTTTATGAATATGATGTTAAATACTCCTTTTTACAAATTTCAGGCTACCAATGGTTAAACAACAGACTTTTAAAATTTCTGAATACTTAACAATGTTTTCACAAGTCAGTATGAAACAAATCCAGAACACTGTTTATTGTTTCTGCTACTTCTCACTCATTGTATACTTTGAAATTTTGGATTATAAACTTATGTTTGGCAGTTTAATTTTTTTTGAAACCTGAGTGGCCTTGAGGGAATTTCTCTCCAGAGAAAATTATCATTTCATTAGTGAAGGACCACTTTTCATATTTACTTCCTGCCTCTGGTTCAGAATTTTTATTATTAGGCTATATTTGTCATTTCTAAAATGTATCTCTTCTCAAGAACCTTTCTTATACTCATTCTATAAATTCCTACTTGTAGTATCAACATCTATTCAGATTCAGTTATATACAATTCAAGAATAAGTATACAATAGTCTTTCTTGCATTCTCCTTCTATTCTGTTTGAATCAGCCATACTTTTATTGTTTTATTGTAAAATATTTCATTCATATAAAATATCATATATATATATATATATATATATATATATATATATATATATATATATATATATATATATATATAACATATACGGCCTATATAAATTGGTATTGTAAACATATACACATGTACACATGTACTTATCTGGCTTAGGGAAATACAGATATAATCAGTACTGTTAAAACTAATATGTCCTCCCTGATCACATTCTCCTAGTCATTTTATTAAGAAAACTTTAGCTTGAATTTTGGTTTTATCATTTTCTTATATTATTCTACAAAGGTTCTAAATATCTGTATTCCTCAAGAATATAGTCTTTAGCTTTTTAAAAATAATTTTATTTTTAAATTACAGTTGACATACAATATAACATAATGATTAGACATTATATAACTTACTAAGTTATATATCACTGATAAATCTAGTACCCTTCTGATACAATACATAGTTATTTCAATATTATTGACTATATTACTAATGCTGTAATTTACATTCCTATTTCTATAACTGCTAATTTGTAATTCTTAATCTCTGTATCTTTTTCACCCTTCTCTTCAACCCTCCTCCCTTCTAGCAATCATTATTTTGTTCTCTGTATCTATGAGTTTGTTTCTATTTTATTTTTTAGATCCCATAAATAAGTGAAATTATATGGTATTTTTCTTTCTCTGTCTGACTTATTTTACTTAGAATAATACCTCTAGGTCCATCCATATTGTTGTGAATGCCAAGATTTCATTCTTTTTTATGGCTGAGTAATATTCCATCAATTACATGTATTACATCATTTTCTATTTATGTAATGATGGACATTTAAATTTCTTCTATATCTTGGCTATTGTAAATAATGCTGCAGTGATGTATATATCTTTTCAAATTAGTGTTTTGAATTTCTTCGGATAAATACCCAGAAGTGGAATTGCTGGGTCATCTGGTAGTTCTACTTTTAATTTTTTGAGGAACTATGTACTCTTTTCCATAGTGTCTGAACCAATTTACAATCCTACCAACAGTGCACAAGGGTTCCCTTTTTTCCACATCCCCAACATTTATTGTTTGTTGATTTATTAATGATAGCTATTTTGACAGGTATGAGGTGATATTGTGGTTTTATTTTATATTTTCCTGATGAATAGTGTTGTTGAGCATCTTTTCATATGTCTGTTGGTCATCTGTATGTCCTCTTTGGAGAAATGTCTATTTAGGTTGTCTGCCCATTTTTTAAATCAGATTATATTTTTAGTGTTCAATTACATGAATTCCTCATATATTTTGGATATTAACTTCCCCCCTTATCAGATGTATCATTGACAAATATCTTCTTTCATTCAGTAGTCTTTTCATTTTTATTAATGATTTCTTTTAATGTGCAAAAACTTTTTAGTTTGATGTAGTCTCATTTGTTTATTTTTCTTTTGTTTCCCTTGCTAAAGAGATATATTCAAAAAGATATTGCTGAGAATGATGTCAAAGAGTTTACCGCCTATGTTTTCTTCCTGCAGTTTGATATCTTAGGGTCTTATATTTAAGTCTTTAATCCATTTCAAAGAGTTTTTTTATATGTTGTGAGAAAGTGGTCTAGTTTCATTTTATTTTGCATGTATCTGTTCAGTTTTCTCCACACCATTTATTGAAAAGACTGTCTTGACCCCAATGTATATTCTTGCCTCCTTTATCTTAGATTAATTGACCATAAGGTGTTAGTTTATTTCTGGGCTCTCTATTCTGTTTCATTGATCTCTGTGTGTGATTATCATGCTGTTTTGATTATCATAGCCTGTAGTTTAGTTTATCAGGTAGTGTGATACCTCCAATTTTATTCTTTTTTTCATTATTGCTTTGGGTATTCCAGGTCTTTTGTGGTTCCAAATAAATTTTATAATTATTTCTTCTAGTTCTGTGAAAAATGCCATTGACATTTTGATAGGAATTGCATTGAATCTTTAGATTGCTTTGGGTAGTATGGGCATTTTAATGGTGTTAATCATTTCTATATGTGAGCATGGTATATGCTTCTATTTATTTTCATCTACAATTTTTTTCTTCTGTGACTTACAGGTTTCTGAGTACAGGTCTTTTACCTCCTTGGTTAAATTTATTTCTAGGTATTTTATTTTTGATGCAACCATAAATAAAACTGTTTCTTAATTTTTCTTTCTGATCATTCATTTGGTATATATGGATACAACTGATTTCTAAATATTAATTTTGTATCCTGCTATTTTACTGAATTCAGTTATCAGTTCTAATAGTTTTTGGTGGACTCTTTAGGGATCTCTATATATAGTTTTATGTGCAAATAATGACAGTTTTAGTTCTTTCTTTTCAGTTTGAATCTCTTTTATTTCTTTGTGATTGCTGTGGCTGGGACTTTCAATACTATGTTAAATAAAAGTGATAAACATGGACATCCTTTATCTTGTCCCTGCTGTTAATAAAAAAACTTTCAGCTTTTCACCATTGAGTATGATATTAGCTGTAGGTTTATCATATATGGCCTTTATTATGTTGAAGTATGTTTCCTTATCCCCACTTTGCTGAGAGTTTTTATTAGGAAAGAATGTTAGATTTTGTCATCTATTAATATGATTGTATGATTTTTATCCTTCATTTTGTTAATTGATTTATGGAAATTGAACCAAGCTTACATCCAAGAATAAATCCCACTTGATCATGGTGTATGTTCTTTTTGATGTATTGCTGAATTCGATTTGCTAATATTTCACTGAGGATTTTTACATCTATATTTATCAGAAATATTAGCTTATATTCTTTTTTTTTCCCTTTTCCTTTTTTTTTTAGTATCTGGTTTTGGTATCAAGGTAATGCTGACTTTGTAAAATGAGTTTGGGAGCTTTCCTTCCTCTTCAAATTTTTGAAATAGTTTGAGAATGATAGGTATTAATGCTTGGTAGTTTGGTAAACTCCACCTGTGAAGCCATCTGCTCTAGGGCTTTTGTTTGTTGGGAGTTTTTTGATTATTGATTCAATTTTATTAGTTGTTATTATCCCTTCAGATTATCTATTTCTTCCTGATCTGACCTTGTTCTTTTGCTATGAAAGTTTTTTTTCACTTTGTAGAAATTGTATCATAAGTTATGTCTATTTTTGCAATTTCATCTTATTCTCCAAACAGAATATTTAATTTCTTTCATTTCAATGTTTATTATTCTGATTTATTCATTTTTACTGCACAATGTTATTCCATCCTATGAAATCCATTTTTCCATTATTACATCGATAGACATGTTTCCACTTTGAAGGATATTACAGTATGTATCAGCTGTGAACATTCTTGTACATGTCTTCCAGTGCTCACATGCGAGAGTTTCTACAGGTATGATATATACCTGGATGTAGAATTGATGATTGTAACATGTTTATCTTGGCTTTACTAGATAATGCTACATTGTTTTCAAAGTAGTTGTACCAATTTATGCTCCATAGCAGCTCTGTATGAAAGTTGCTATATTATGTGTCCTTGCCATTCTGGGTAGGCAGTATTACACATGTCTTAATTTACATTCCTCTGGTTACTAATGAGATCATATTTTTGTATTTTTATTGGCTATTTATATATTTCTTCTTCTGTGAAATGGCTATGTCTTTTTGATTTGTAGGAATACTTTGTATATTGTAGACATATATGTTGCAAACATCTAAATATAAAATGGGGAAGAATGGCCTATCAGATAAAGTTTGGGGCATAAATATAAATCACATGAGAGAAAAACCCATGCAAATATATTTTAAAAAGCCTATTTTTAGGTAGGGTAAATATTGTAAAGGCTCTGAGGCAAGAATCCACTCAATAAGTTCCAAGAACAGCATGAGTTCCAATATAGAAGGAACAAGGAGCAAGGGAATATAAGAGAAACTATATTCTATATAATCTCTGTCTATGAAATATTATGTTAGATCTGGTAAGGCTTGATAAAGAATTTGCATTTCATTCTAAGTAAAATGAGAAGTCACTGAGGATACTAAACAAGGAGTAATATAATCTGATTTAAGTTTTTAAAGGCTCACTCTGCTAGGTAGAGGATAGACCATAGAGTTACAAGAATGAAAACTGGGAGACCAGACAGCACATGTGCAATAGTCCAACTGTGATGAAATTATGGTGGAAGCAGTGGCAATGAAGAAAAGGGATTGAATTTGGGTTATATGTTCATGCTAATTGACCAGGTTTTGCTGATGAATTGGATATGAGATGAGAGAATAAGTGAGATATCAAGGATGACTCTAGTGTTTGGAGGCAGAGGATGTATATAAATTGAGTTGTAAAACTGAAATCTGTAGTTTAGGGACCAGTGTATCAAAGTTCTGTCCTAACCATACCAAGTTTTAGGTGTTTATTAGGCATACAAGTGTATAAATTGAGTAACAGTTGTATAGTTGAGTCTAGAGTTTCCAGAAAAAGTTGAGGCAGGAGTTGTAACTTTGTTAACTATCCACATGTAGATTATATTAAAGATATGGGACTAGATGCAAACACTCAGAGAGTGTAGATATCTAAGAGAAATCCATGGACTGATCTTTGAGCTCTTCGAGATTTAGAAACTGAAATGATGAAAAAAAAAGACAGCCAGAAAGACTGAAGGATTGGCTACAAGAATGAGGTATGTGGAACCCTAGTGAATAGAGTGTTAAAAAAAGTGATTATATGTGTCAAGTTTCATTGATTGATTGATTACAGTGAGAACTGAGAAGTAACCATTGTTTTTGGCAGGTAGAAGTCTTTGGTGATCTTACTGAGACAATTTTTTTTTTTTTTTGGAATAGGGAGGAAAAAACCTGACTAGTGAATTAGAGGGAGAATGAGAGAGGAGGAAATAGTCATGTGTCTCCATGGGGTGGAATATGAATAAGAGCAACTATTAAAGATGCAGTTGAGAAGGCAAATGATTTCAAAGACAAGTCCTTGAGTAGATGAGAAGGAATAAGTTTTAGTGCTGCTGAAATGATAGAACCACAGGCAGTTCATGCAATGTAATAGGGAAGTATAGGAGTAACTATACTGTAGATTAACTATAAAAAAAAAAAAGTCTCCGGATTTTCTGTTTATCTAAGCCACCAAAAAATCAGTTGTTTCTGATTCCATCCCTCAAAACAACATCCATCAGGTTGAAAGAGATACAACTATCAAGTCATTCTCTCCATCTGTTTTCTTATACCCCATAACAACTCCCTAGTACCTGAGCCCAAGATTTTCTTCTTTCCAGCAAAGCAATGCAAGCTCCCATGCATATCTTCTCCTGAAGATAGATAGGGGTGAGGTAAGAATACTAGGGTGGAGATAGGTACTGGTCTTACAAACCTAGTCTTTATTTTGGTTACCCAAAATTCCAGGTGCTATTATTGTTCAAAAGTATATAAATATTGTAATTAATTTAAAGTCATTTAAAATTACTAGTGAATTCCAAGTCTTTTTGCCATTATCTATTTTCTCAATCCACAAATACTAAAAGTACAATTATGAAAAGTTCTCTAGATTTGTTTCTTGTAGAATTTAATAGTGGTTCTTCTACATGAATGTTAGAAATCACTTCTTTGAAAAAAAAAAAACCTTATATAAAATCCAGTAGATATATTTAAAAAGTGACACTGTTGTTCACATTCTTTTTTAGTACTCTTGCTGTGATATTCTTATTTGAAGCTCTATGCTAAATCAAAACAATTTTAATAACAGCAAATATTCATTGGGAATCCACTGTATAGTAGACAGTATGTAAAGCTTCAGAACTACATTGGTAAATAAAACAGACTTGCCCCTATCCTCATGGGGCAAGTAACCAAGTAGAGGAGATTGTGGGCTCTGAATGAAATAATTGCAGCAAAAGGGAATAACAACAGGGAAGCTGCTCAGAGTGGGTGTCAGGAAGACATAATATATTCTTTTATTCATTCAGCATTTATTTATTGAGGTGCTACCACTGAAGAGTATATACAAAGCTGACAAAGAGGCGGTACCTTTATTGAAGATCACAGAAAAGGACAGGGAAACTTTGTCTTTAACCTTTTTCTTAAGATTACCAAGGGAAAATAATGTTATTTGTAGCTATAACTGTGTATGTGGTTGCAGAGTTTACATATTTAAATTGCAACCACTTTTGGTCTCTGGATCTTAAAAAGGAAAAAATTTATTTGTATATTTTATATATGATGGAATAAAGGCAATTCAAATAAGATTAGCACAAATGTGCATGTGTATTTACAGTTCATATTTTATATAATGTCAGGAGTTAAGCTTAACTGCTATTTTAATAATAACTATTTGTTTTTATTTAACTTGCAAAGAGAAAAATTTGTGACTGGATGCTTGAGAATGTAATTAATGAGCTCCAAATTACAGGTTTGATCTCAAATACAAACCTCATAGAAAAAAAATATTTTAAAGTAGTGTTTTCTAAACTGTTAATTCCATGAGATATTAATAAGATTCTCATCAAGTAATAAGTCTAGATATAGTTGGGAAACATTATATATTAATATTATTCTCTTAGAGATTCATAAGCCATACAATGTATTGAAGGTTCTGAAATATATTAAATTAGGTAAGGATATTGCTTTAACTTTTCAAATCCAGCATTGTTTAAACATATAGAACCATAGAAGCCATTGTTGTTCATTTGGGTTTTGGAGGGAGGGTAGAATAGGTGATTAGGAACACTCGCTAATACCATGAAATGCATACTGAATATTTTGTTTCCCTTCCTCTCTCACTTCTTTTCAATCAAGTTCTAAAATTGACAACCAGTGTTAGTGAGTGTCATGCACTCTACCATGTCCTTTACACATTTTCTTACATAGGCTAATGGTGTTAAGAGGTAAATGCCGCATTTAAAATATGAATAAACTGATACCTGGGCAAGTAAAGTTATCCATCCTAGGTGTACAGCTTTAAATGACAAGATTTATATTCAGATACGGGCAACCCAAAGAGTTATTACGCCACTTAAGATATATTTTCTGAAGATCAAACTGGTATTGAAGGGGGTTTAGTGTAGAAGTGGCAAGATAGAACATTTTTAGCACTTTAGGAAAACATATCTTAATACATTTTTCAATTCTTTAACATAATTTTCCTGATGTACAAAGTTCACTTTTGACTTACACTGTGTGATTAGCTCTGAAAGAATCATTAGCCTGCAGAAGGGAAAAAACAGCTATGGTATACTGAAAAGACTGTAGTCTTTTCCTGACCATACTATTCCATACTATTTAATCTTGCCCCATTCCCTCAAATCACTATCACATTACACACATTTTACTCATAGCATGTAGCATTGTTTGGTATTATTTTATTCTTTGTTTATAGGCCTTCTCCATCTTCCACCCAGAATATAAGCTCCATGAAGGCAATACCTTATCTGATTGTTCACTGCTATAGTTTCAGAACCTTAAAATGCCCCTGCCATATAAAACCACTCAATTAATGTTTTATGAGTGAAATAAAGGAAAAGGAAAATAACCATTGATTAATAGCTCTGCTCTGGTATTTTTTAGCTTTACAAACTTAGCCAATTACTTAGTCTCTGTAAACCAATTCCTCATATTTAAAAGGGAAATAGTAATATTTATTTCAAATGGATGAGCTGCAAGTTAAATTAGATAATATATGTAAATGGCCTGGTTCAATATTAACTCATCTTTAAACTTTGCTTTTATCATGTCCACTTTTTAAAACTGGAACTCATGAGAAGACTGGATCACTATCAAAATAATAACTGCTATATTAATTCAGAGTGTGCATTATGTAATCAGCACATTAGGAAATTTGTTTTGGGTATAAGACTCTCTAAAATCTAATCAAAGTGTAAAAAGTTTGGTTTTCAAAGAGATTCCAATATTTCATAATTTAATCAAATTCCAATAAAACCAAAACTGAAAGGGCATGAAAAAGAGAGAGGAGGTTAAAGTATATTGGAAGAAAAACCATTTTAGAGTTAATATTGAGAAGAAGGGGAGTAGGTCTATGTCATATTTTCTGTTAACCATAGTATTTTAGGATTAGAATGAACCTTAAAAATTTTAGTTCAGCATTAGTGTTACTTTCCATAACCTCTTGCCTAAATTTCTTTTCTAGAATTCCACCAAATGAACATGCAGTCCCTTCTTGAAACACTGAGCTCTGTCATTCTAATGCTGGGCACTCCACCTTCTCCACTCTTCATTTTCTCAATCTACAAATAGAATTAATAATATCTACTTTTCACGATTGTTGTGAGACTAAATGATACATTTATAAAATTTCTGACATACAGCAGATACTCCATAAACATTATTTTGTTTTTTTTTTCATTTTGTCTAGAAATTTATTAGACATAATTAATCTATTACAGTAGAGAATTCAGACAAAGTAAAAATAGTTATTAAAATTTTTATTTCTCTTAAAATTCCCATACTCCATAAATGTTACTGTCCTTCCCTCTAGTGATTTATCCCTTCCCCAAGGAGCCCAACTGATCTCTGCAAACAGTTCTGAATCCTTTTTGTATACTGACCTTGGCATTTGTTTCCCTGTCACCAACATGTTCTAGCTCAACTTCATTGGTACTTTATAGAACAAGTGTAGTCCTTTTCTTTATGGCAATACCTGAGCTCAGAAATCACAAGATTAAATGTTTATATAGGCCAGACAGGTAACATAATTGGGTAGAATGACAAGACTTTAGAAAATTGACCAATGGCCTACTACCAGTTTGTGGTGGGAACTGGGGCATATTGGATTATCTGCCCATGTGCCATTCCACAGCAGCAGCTTCAATACAACTCTAACAGATTGCTGTCATCCAAGTAATCAGTGATGTTTTCATAGCTCTGGAAAGCACTGTAGGAACCAAACAAAATGTCAATAAGCCAAATCAGGCATTAGGGTCATCAGATTGCAACCTCTGCTTAGATTATTGCAAACAATTATCAAGTTTCCCTTAACCTTTTTTCTTAGCTAATCAGCACAGTCAATTCAAACTGTTAAGCAGGTTGAGTTAAAATCCAGCCTGTCCTCTAGTCAACAAGACTTTCTCTAATTTACTCCAGTGTACCTGTGAACTGGCATCAGTCAAACTAAACATCCCAACTGACCAACCAGTCTTCATGACACAGATTTTCTACTTTTCTAGCTATCAGACTTTTTTCTTCCTAAAATCACAATTCATCAAAGTAAAAATTCTAAAACTTATCTAGAAATACAAATATGGCCTGACCAGCACAGGGTATACACTTTTTCTTCTTTTACTTTAGAAACGAGATTCTTAATTTTGAGTCCTTAGATCTCATAATAGTCTATATATTGATTTCAAAGAATTTCAAGAGATCTATGAACCCACTTGAAAATGTGCACAAAATTTTGTGGGGTTTGCATATGTATATGCATATCTTTTAACAGATTCTTTAAAAAAAAAGAAAATTCAACATCTATTAAAGACTTTTAATTAATGTGGTCTGTAGCATTAGCTTTGGGGGATATTCCTGTCAGAATATTGCCCAATATTAAGCATATTCTCTACTAAAAGCCATTTGGCTTTTCATACATGTTGATGCAAAGCTCAATAACCACCCCCACTGGATACTGGTGTCATTATCTATACCCCACTAACTAAATTAATGCTGGTATTATCAATTCTTTAATCCCAGTCTGAGACCTAATATTTTTGCTCATTCAATTTCATTTTTCAGATTGATGTTAAAACCTATAATGTTATGATTCTAAGATTTTAGAAAAATAATACTCTGCTGGAAGATTCAGTTGATATGTACTTACATTAACTTTTTTTTTTCTCTGTAGGTCGAAAGTTTAAAAAGTTCAATAAAGTCAGAGTTATGAGAGCACTAGATGCTGTTGCTCTCCCACAGCCGGTGGGCATTCAAAATGAAAGCCAAGCCCTAAGCCAGAGAATCACTTTTTCACCAAATCAAGACTTACAGTTGTTCCCCCCAATGATCAGCCTGCTAATGAGCATTGAACCTGACATGATCTATGCAGGACATGACAACACCAAACTTCATACCTCCAGTTCTTTGCTGACAAGTCTTAATCAGCTAGGCGAGAGACAACTTCTTTCAGTAGTCAAGTGGTCTAAATTACTGCCAGGTAAGAATCATATGTAAATAGTAGCATGTAATAAAAATTTTACTATTTTTTTTCCTAGTAGATTGTTAAATAAAATAGTCTATGCAGTAAATTAACTATAAATGGTAGGTTATAGTATAGGTTTCAGCAGTTCAAAATATTTATCTAGGATCCTAGGTCATTTATCTATTTGTCTAGAACCTGACTGTGTGCTATGGAGGTACAAAAGATGTAGCTAACACTCTGAATCTTATTGATGAATCAAGAATTATATACATCAAACAGTTAAAGGATAGCGTAAGTTTATGTGTTCAATCACAGACATTATCGTAGTTCAGATACAAACTGATGATCTTAAAAATGTGTAGGTCCTTCTAAACTCTAATTTTACCAATCTCAATTAGTCAAAAATAAAACTGAGTGGATCTATTTATATAACAAAACAAAATAATATTCAGAGTACAGCAGGGTACTTACAGTCAATTAATCAAAATCCTAAACATAAATAATTTTGACAGAAATGGATGTCTAGTCATTATTTTTCCTAAATTATGCCTAGATAAAGGAGGTAACAATGAGATTTTAAATCATATCATCACAAAATGATTTCAGTGACTGAAGCTATTTTTGCTCCCTCAGCACCACTTTACAGGAGTCAAGAAGTTGAAAGAATTACAAGGATGCAATTCTCACTTGGCTAAATCTTAGACTGCCAGGCCAGGAAAACATGTGGATAGCAATTGCTTGTGGAGGTTGTTAATTATATAATTAGAAATAGAACTTTTTAAAAATTACATTGTCTGTATACCAATAATATTCTTATACTCCTTTAGACTAATTTATTTTTTCAATATTTGATAAAGAATTAAACATATTATGTCATTATAGTCTCCAAGTAAATTTAATAGCCTTTTAAAAATATAATTCCTACTCAATTTGCCTTAATATATGTTTCAGTTATTATTCTACCTGAAGAAGTTGAAATGCAATAGATGAATTATTATTAAAAATTCAAGATGACATGAAACAGAAAGAAAAATAGATTCCTGATTGTTGAATATTTGTTAGAAAATACATGGTGAGAAAAGTTAATAAAATTCACTCTTCTAATGGAGGAGATAAAGTAATTTTATAGAAAAATCAAAATGCCCAGTTTATTAGCTTTAGTCTTGTTGAAGGGTCTTGGACAGGTAATGATTTTTTTCTATTAGAAAAGTTCAGAATGTCTAAATCTTACAATGAATACAAATTTTGATAGATCTTTATTAAATAAAAATATTACAACAGCATTAATTATTATAAAATGAATGTTTAAATGTATAACTTTTCTGTTTTTTTTTATTAGAAAAGGTGATTCCTTATTTTTTTGTTGATATAGTTCGTATTTTTTTTGTTGGTATTTTGGAGGTTCTTTACTGTTTAAAAAGATACTGCTGTTAGTTGGCGAAGTTAGAAAATAACCAGATGTAATTTAAAGGCTAGCTTTTATCCAAAGTGAATAAATTGAGCTTTTTAAGTTTAAACCCTGTCATTTTTCCAAGCACCCTCAAAAAGAGAAGAAACTTTTACAATGAATTCGGTGGCAACTTTTTACTGTTGCAAAATGTAATTCACATGTAAATAAATAGGTATGATAGCACCACCAGTATTTAATGTACTGTTTCCATTGCTTATACCATAAGAGAAACATTATTGTCAAAATACTGTTGGTCATGATCTTTTAAACCATATTTGCCTGGCCTGAATTCTGGAGTAACTCAAATGAATGATGAAAATGGTTAATGAACCAGAGTGAAAGAACTTTGAGGGATATATGTATATATGGTAATATGGTATCATTAGCTACTCAAAAAATTTCAGTTGACTTTAAATCAGTTGACTTTAAATATTCATTTGATTCACTAAATAAAGGTCTATTGCGTACAAGCTGTGTGCGAGACCTAACAAACAGTGTTGTTAGAGCAGCCAGAAGGCTGTGCTCATGATATAAATGCATATTGATACAGCACATTCTAGCATCATATGATTTTTATCCTTTATTTCATTTATGTTATATATCACATTATTTGTGCTTATTGAACCAACTTTCTATCATGGAATATATCTCACTTGATCACAGTGTATGAACTTTTTAATGTATTGCTAAATTTGATTTGCTTAATTCTTTTGAGGATTTTTACATGTTCATCAGGGATATTCACCTGTAAATTTTTTATAGTGTCACCATCTGGTTTTATTTTTAGGGTAATTCTGGACTTGTAGAATAAATCTGAGAGCCTTTGCTCCTCTTCAATTTTTTGGAGTAGTTTGAGAAGTTAGATATTCTTTTTTCTTTTTCTTTTTCTTTTTTTTTTTTTTTTTGACTCTAGTAGATTTCACTTGTGAAGCCAGCTGGTCCAGGACTTTTGCAGGAGTTTTAATTACTGATTCTATTTTATTATGAGTAATCAGTTTGTTTGAATTTTCTATTTTTTTCTGATTTAATCTGAAAGAGTATGTTTCTAGGAATTTATTCATTTTTTTCAGGTTGTCCAATTTGTTGGCATATGAATATTTGTAGTATTTTCTTAGAAGCCATTGAAATTCTATGGCATCAGTTATCACTTCTCTTTCATCTCTGATTTTATTTTTTCTTAATGAGTCAGGCTAAAGATTGATCAATTCTGTTTATTCTTTCAAAAAAACACTTCTTAGTTGAATTGATCTTTTCTATTTTTTTAGTTTCATTTCATTTATTTCAGCTCTGATCTTTATTATTTCCTTCCTTCCTCTTTGGGCCTTGTTTCTCTTTATATAAGGGGAGATTATTTTTCTCTAAGATTTTTTTTTTGAGGTAGGTTTATAATTCTATACATTTTCCTTGCAGATTGTTTTTGCTGTGTACCTTAGATTTAGAGTCATGGTGTTTTCGTTTTCATTTCTCCAAGATATCTTTTGATTTCCTCCATCTTTGTTAACTTATTCATTGTTTAATGGCCTATTATTTAGCCTCTATGTGTTTGTGTTTTTCCACTTTTCTTGTAATTGATTTCAAGTTTCATTCATTAATAGCATGTTTAGCTTCCATGTATTTGAGGTTTTTCCAGTTTTCTTATCATTGATTTTGTTTCATACCATTGAAATCAGAGAAGATGCTTGATAATTAAATCTTCTTAAATTTGAGATTTGTTTATGGCCTATCTTGTGGTCTGTCCTAGAAAATGTTCCATGTACTCTTAAAAAGAATGTATATTCTGCTATTTTGGTGGTAAAATGTTTTGTATATATCTATTAATCTGATATAATATCTTTTAAGGATTCAATTTCCTTGTCAATTTTGTCTGAATGGTCGGTCTATCCATTGATGTAAGAAGGGTGTTAAGGTCCCATACTATTATTGTATTACTATCGATCTCTTCCTTTATATCTGTTAATATTTGCTTTATGTATTTAGGTGCTCCTACATTGGGTGCATAGATGTTTATAAGATTTATATCCTTTGTTGGATTGATCCCATTATCATTATGAAATGCCCTTTTTTGTCTCTTGTTATAGTCTTTGTTTTAAAGACTATTTTGTCTGTTTTGTTACTCCAGCTTTTGTTTCATTTCCATTTGAATAAAATATTTTTTCTATCACTTCACTTTCAGTCTATGTCTTTTAATCTGAAGTGAATCTCTTGTAGGCAGTCTATGTATAGGTACTTTTCTAAAATCATGTAAGCCACCCTATATTTTTTGATTGGAGTATTTAACCCATTTACAGTTAAAGTATTATTAGTTAATAATAAGACAGGTATGTAGTTATTGACATTTTATTGTTTTCTATTATTTGTGGTTCTTTGTTTCTTCTTTTGCTTTCATACATTGATGATTTTCTGTAGTTTATGCTTAGATTCCTTTCTTATTATTTTTGTATATCGAGTATAGGTTTTTGGTTTGTGGTTATCATGTGCTTCATATATACCAAACTATGTTTATAGCAGTTTAAGTTGTTGGTCACTTAAGTTCAAATGCATTCTAAAACCATTACATTTTATACTCACCCCCATTTATTTTTGTCATCCTTTGTGTCTTTTATATGTGTACCCCTTTATTTATTATTGTATTTATACATGATCTTACTGCTTTTATTTTGAATCTTCATACTAGTTTTATAATTGGTTGATCCATTATCATTAAATGTTTGCCTTTGTCAGTGAGATTTTTTTCTTTCCTATGTTTTATTTTTAATTTTGCCCTTTTATTTTTTACTTTAAAAAGGTCATCTATTCTCTTGAGTTCATTACCAATGTTTTGAACTTTTTACCTGGTGGATTACTTGTCTTCATTTTGTTTAGTACTTTTGTGGAGTTTTATCCCATCTTTTCATTTGGGACATATTTGTATCCTCATTTTGGCTAGCTCTGTGTTTATTTCTATATATTAAATAGAGCTGTTACATCTCCTGAGCTTGAAGGTGTTCTGTGGGGCACTACAGCACAGTATCCCCTGGTCACCTAAGCCAGGTGCTCAAGGTGTGTTTCCTGTGTGGATTGTATGTGCCCTGTTTTAATTGGGCTCCCTTACTGCTGGCACGTCAGTGGCTGTGGTTGACTGTCAGGCTTGTTGTGAGTGTAGTAGATGAGCTATTTTGTGGGTGCTGACTTCAGGGATTGAAGGGCTTTTAGCAGGGCTCTGCTGGGTATGTCAGGTCTGGAATCTCTTGAGAAGGCCTCTGCTGTGGGCTGAGGTCAGCTGCAGCTTTTGCCAAGTTTGGGGCTGCTTGATAGGAGCCATGATGCAAGTCAAGGCCAGGTACCACCTGTGCTGAACTTTGGGCTAATTTGTTGGGTCTACTTTGCAAAACGAGACTGGCTTCTCCTTGTTCCAAGCTCAGAGCCACTAGGTGGAAGCTGCAATGCAAGTTGAGGTCAGCCATCACTTGTGCGATGTTTGCAGGCCTTTGGGAGAATCTGTAGTGCTATCTGAGGCTGACTGACACTTGTGTGGGCTTTGCAGACCTTTTTGAGAGTTTCTGGAGCAAGAGCCAAGGCTCTTGTGAAGGATATAGAGTCATCAGAAGAGGCTTCAGCTGTGCAAGCAGGCTGAGTAGGGCAGGTATTCAAGGAGCACCAAAGTTAGCCAAATGATGTTAGCTAGGTTAATGGACAGTGATAGATTATGTACTTGCCTTCACAGAGCCAACTGGATGGGAGGAACGGTCAACAAAAGAACAGTGGTAATTGGCCAGTGCTGTCTCCTGAGAGGGTTCCCCTTATTATGCCCCTCCAGCTCTTACCTTAAAGTTAGTCCATTTAATTTCTTCCTGTATGACCCAGATGCTTCTTGAGCTGCTGCCCAGGTTGGAACTTGGAGCAAGTGAGTGACTGCCTGAACTCTCTATAACTACGTCACAATCTCTCACAGTCTTGTCTTTCTCAGGCATAATCCTGGATGTTTTGCAAATCCAGATGTTACAGAGACCCCTCTCTCCTCGGGGGAACCTCCATAGCTGAGCTATCCCTCCTATTTATTAATCATCACACCATGGGTATAGGATCTGTCTGGACCAAGTCTCCACCCCACCTACCCATCTCAATGTGGCTTTTTTATATCTTTAGTTAGAGGAATTCTGTTTAGCCAGTCTTTGGGTGGTTCTTAGTGATATTTGTTCTATAATTCAGTTGTAATTTTAATGTGTTCCTGGGAAGAGGTAAATTCAGACTTTAACTACTCCACTATCTTGACTCTGCTTGAATCTCCACTCACTCACATGCTGATCCTCTGTGAAAGATGAACTTTTGTTAAATGAATCTTACTAATACACCAGGATGTCAGTTTGCTTATTTAAAGTGAAGAAAAAAGATACTGCTAGGAAAACATATTGGAAGATCAGATCATTCTTTCACAGTAAGAAATGTATTTGAAAAGTCAGACTGATATCATATTTAGAATGATAACCATGCATGAGGGCCCCAAGGTATATACTTGCAGGTCCCTGAAAGGATTCTTGTTGCCAGGTCAGGATTTCATTTTTTTTTGGTCTATGCTCTTCTATTATCTTGAATCTGTTACATAATTATAATTTATCTAACATATTATATCTCAGAAATATATTTGAATCTGTTAAAGAAAAAAATCACATCTGATAACATTTCTAAAAGAAAGGGTTTATTGAGCCAAAGCTAGACAGAAAAGAACTAGGTCTGGGGGCATACAGTCTAACCACCAGCAGCAAGGCTGAATAAAGAAGCCAACATGTCTATCATCCTGGAATTGTTTTATAACTTATGTTTTTGGGAAGGAAGATGTAAGTTGTTTTAAAAGAATTTACATTGGCTATAGATAAGGGAGGTGGGGGAAGTAGAAAAAGGTGAAGCAGGGACAGTTGTAAGATAGGTAAAGTCTGTAGAGATATTTACTACTTTTGATTGGTTATGTACAACAGTCCCAAAAGTTTATTGTATAAATAGAATGAGGTGGAATCTGATGTTCCACTACTTTTTAAACAGCCACCTGGAAGGTGATTTAAAGCTTCAACAAACATTCAGGAATGTGAGCAGTCTTTTGTTAGTCAGCCCACAGCTACTAACTGGTTAATTACTCTTGTCTCTTTCTCTCTGACCTGCTGCAATTTAATTTAGGACTGCGGAATTTTTCTCTTGTCACAGTTTAAAAGAGACTTGGAAGATACTTTAGCCTCATGACAGCACATTTACAAGTGACCTCTTAGGATACATTGCATCTGACATATTGCATTGATATATGAATGATTTTACATTCATTTTTAGCTGTAACTGTAAATTCAATGTTTTATATTTTTATTTGGAGTTTGAAGCAATACACATTTGCAAAATTTAAAAAATGAACAAGATATGTTGTTAAGGAACTTTCAATCAATGAGATATGCAAACAACTATAGTGAAAGTAACATAAGATACAGATATACATGGGGAAAGAAGAACATTTTTGGCTTCAGGGACTAGAGAAGGCTTCAGAGGCAAGGTGTCAGTTAAATTCTACCTTGAAAGACAAATGAAGCTTTGATAAATCATGATAAGAGAAAGCATTCCAGATAGAAGAAATAGTGTGGCCCACGATGAAAACTTGAGAACCATCCTTGTGCTGGTCTAATGTATTATTCACAAAAAAATACCTAACATTTTTATTTTACAAGTAACATAAAAAATTTTATAACTTCCACAGTAAAATAATTAAAACTTTTAATAGCTGATGATTTAGAAAATACATATGTACATATGGTTTCTCAAATACAACTACAATAAGTATTGGCCTCTGAGGGTTTCATTACCCAAGTATTAAAAAATGACATAGTAAATTAGAGGCATAAGTTATGGACTGATCAAGCAGAGTCTTGCAAGTCAGGACTGGCTTTGGAAATTAGTAAGTACTCATTCTCAATCCAATTTCACCTTAAAATATTCTTCATTTCATATAATCAGTAACTTGTAGCAGAACTGACATGACAGAGTGGTTTGAAGAAAATATTTTCCTTTGATAAATTTTGTTTTGATTATTTGGTGAAAAAAATCTATTTAGGTCAATTCTTCAACATATTTAAACAGTTTTTAATAAATATCTTACTACTAGGTCAGTTAGCCAGACAATTTTAATCACCAGTATCAGAAGACTGAAACAATCTTTGGCCTCATTTTCTGCCTTTGAAGCATGCCAAAATATCTTTGAAGTCAGTAACTGCCATTGCATATGTGACGAAAGATTTTTTCTTTCCCATAAAATGAATAAATCAAAGTACTTTCCCCCCCAAAAAAAAGTGATGGAAAAAAAATGAGAATAGCCTATTAGGAGTAGAATTAAGCTTTAATAAGACTTTATGAAGACTTTCAAAAATTATTTTTTGAACATCCTATTCCAGTGAAATTATTTTTGCTGATGTCAACAAAATTATTTACTTGCCAAATCAAATGAATACTTTAAGTTCTTACCATATTTCACCTGCCTCTGGGGCCATGACAAAGTAACCATTTTTGCTAAAATTCTTCCTTTGGCATTCATCACTTTCCTTTCAGGTAGATTTGTTTCTCTCAATTTACACATTTTCTCTTTCCTTTGTAGATTTGTTCTTCCACTCACACCAGAAATATGGCATTTTCTGGGTTTCATCTTGTACTCCACTATTTCTTCACTCTATTTGTTCTGGGTGAACTCATTCATAGCCTTGTCTTCAACCAGTATATTCTGATGACTCCTAAATACAGAGTACCAACCAAGACTCTCTACAGAACTTATTGGACCATGTATTTCAATTGCTTATTATATATTTCCATCTGAATGAATGTCCACATGACCTTCTATTCCATAAACCTAAACTCTTTTTCTGTATCTTGAAATGGCACCTCAGACAGAATCTTGAGTATTTTTTCCTTCACCTCCTGGCCAATTATCAAATTCTGTCATCTCTACTTATTAAATGTGATTCATTATACATTCACTGCTACTGCCCTGAGTAGTTAGGTCCTCATAATTTTTTCCTAGATTGCTGCTTTAGTCGCCCCTCCCCCAGCTGAGCCTAATATCAGTTTCACACTGCCCCAAACAATATTCTGTCTCCAAAATCACTTTTATAAAATAATTATAAGCATACTCTTTCCTTTTCAGAACAAAGTCCAAAATTCTTAGCCTTAATATCCAAGGCCCATCTGTGATCTGGCCCCTAAATTTGCAACATTATCTCTCTTTTCCTCTTCAAACAAGTCTAAGATTCAGTTCCCACGATGCTTTTGTTCAGTTTCCTGCTTTCTTTTGTGCATATTGTACTCCCTATGTAGAGGACCCTTACTTTTCCCACATCTTCCCTTGGCTGGTCTTTAACTTGCCTTCAGGATTCTAATCACCTGTTACTTCCCCTTGTAAGATTTCCCTGAACCTTCCCAGATGTAGTCAAAGTCTCCCAGTTCTCTCGCATCACCCTTGCCTTTGTCAATGATACCTCTATTACTGTGAGTTATAATTAGGTTCTATTTTTCTGTCTGCCTCACCCAATTACAAGTGTTTAAAGAAACAGAAACAGCGTTCTTCCAACCTTTACACCTAGTTTTAAACACAATGCATCATCCCAAATAGATGCTTAAAGATTATAGAAATTTAAATTATAGCATTAATAAGAAAAGAACTATGCCGCCTTCGACCATTAAATATCAAGTCCCTGTTCTTAATAAGTCATCAAATATACATTGGTGATTACTTTTATTGTGCTGAAGCTCTTTTGTGCTCCTCAAAGTTCACATTTTGCATCAGAAGGTTCTGAGGTATTTAAATACTCTGCTTTTGTTGTAAATTTACTGTTTTAATACACAACAGTTTCTACAAAAGCAAAACCTATATGTTTTATCAGAACTCTGGAAGATAGGAGAACCTAGAGGTCATTCAGGCTGTCTTTACTGTTTTCTTTTAATTAATTTTTTTTTTAGCAGTAAGGATTTAGATAGCTTGTAACAGGGCTTTTGTCAGAAATCATCAGGTAAAGTCACATAAAAGAAGAGGGTATTTTTCTTTGCAACCTATTAAACACAATTAGGGATCATCCATCACTTACCTATGTAAAGGTTTTCATTTTGATCATGTCAAATGTACTACTAAGTTTACCTAGGTGATCATTATCATCAATGGGAATTTGATCTCAGTGTTCCCCTCTTTGTTTATAAAGTAATGAATAATATTACAGTTAATGAGGGAAAAATTGCATTTCTGGTCAAGGCATGTTCAAGTCAATTTACCATTGTACATCTATCATAGATAAACTCTCTAAATGATGTAGTAAATAAAGCTGTTTTCTTAGCTGTACTCCATTCTGTTAAATGGAAAGAGTACACTTTCTACTATAAATATTGGTAATTTCATACATTTTCAGATATTTCAGTAAGATTTGCTTTTTATAATAAAAATGCTTCTTCTAGGTTTAAATAACCCCAGAATGCAAAACAAACTAAAAAAAAGGATAAAGTAAATGTAAATATGTAAATATAAACCAAATCTGTTTTTTTTAAAAATAGATTAACTGTTATATAACTTTGTCAGATATTAAAAACTACACATGGATTATCATAGAACAAAGGCCTAGATAGTCAGATATTTAATAGCATAAAATACTTCCTTTATAAAGTTATAACATTGTGTAGTAAAGGTACAGAGAATAAAAGAATATATTCCTGGAGTTGATAGTGAACAATCTGTTAATGTTTTAATACATCTGATTAATTGAACCTAATTTTTCTGAGTCTGCCATTTTTCATATATATACAAAATAATTATTTGTTACATATCTCTAATAACATATATATATGACACATATATTTGACAAATATATATTTATACTCTTCACATAAAGATGGGACTATCTGGAATGTATGAAGAGAAGATAACCTTTTCTGCTACCTACTTTGAGATGATTCCCAGAATCAAGAAATAAATGTCTTTTGCTCTTGATATCTACAAAATTAAGTTTGCTTTGATTTTACTTTTGAAATTTGTCACTTATATGTGGACTTCAATAGATTCTTGGGAGGAATAGATGTTATTAAACAGCTTTATGGAAAGTGATTGATGTTCCAAAACATTTGTTTTTCTCTGTACAATAAAAAAAATATTTCATCCACTCTCATTGTTTCAGCCATACTCAAATATAAATAATTTCCAAATTTATATTTCTAGGTCAGCTATTTCTCCACACTTATAATTCATAGATCCAACTACAATTTAGCTATTCCAGAGGTCACTATGAAACATATCTAAAACTTACTATCTTCTCTCTAGCCTATTTCTCCTTCTCTATTTAATTTCATTAATGCTGTTACCATCATCCATCATTCAATTAAAATAATGAAAGATCTATTTGACAACTTCCTCCTCTTACCTACACATAATCATTTGCCAAATTTCTTTGATTTTACTCTTTAAATATTTTTTGATACACTCTGATCTCTCTACTCCTACCCATTGAATTATTTTGGGTTTTTATCATCTCTCACTTGGTCTTGGCAATAGTTCCCAAATTCTCTCTCTAAATCCAGACTTATTCTCTGGAAATCATCTTCCACATGACTACTGAGGACCATCCACACTATAAATTAGGCTATTCCCATTCACTGTTCTTTAATAGACATTAAGACTATCCATAATCTGACCCCAAGCTACATTTCCAAACTTACCTCTTTGTTTCTCTCCTTTAAATTCATCAGTGCTGAGTTGGTGATTCCCCCACCCCAAGTAGGCAAAAAGAGAACTAGAAAGAAATGAAGACTTTGACCATTTATGTCACGACACATTTGCCCTTTCTGTTGTCTTCCCTCTGCCACCAGTACCAGAGAAAGAGCTAAAAGAGGCATGGTATGAAATACTAGAGTGCATGGGTGTGGACACACACACACAGTCTCTAAACCTCTTTAAGCCACCTGAGAGTTTAAAATAAGACTGCATTGTTTCAAAAAAAACAAAAGTGACCAGAAAACTATGGGATCTACTCAACGCATAAGGGATGTTAAAGAAAAGTTAGATATAGCAAAATTAAAAGCAGTGGTTTTACAAAAATAAAACTAGTTTATGTTTAAATCTCAAAGAATTGAGATTCCTCAACAAACTGATTATATTCTACTTGCGTGTTATCTCTTTTTCTTTCAGGGTGTTTTTTCTGATCTTCCAATTTCCTGGTGTACTCCCTCTTAACCTTCTCTATCATTGCACTTATGTGCTTGTTTCTCTTGTTCTGAGGTTCTTTTAAAGGAAAGGGTTGTGTCTTATCTATCTTTGTAACCCCAGCATTTTAACATGTGACCAGTACACAAATGGCTCTCAATAAATGAGTGTTGCATGAGTGAGTGATGGATAATTGATTCAATTAGTGACTTCTCGGGAATGCTAAATCTAGTAACTAATTTTAATGACTTTCAAAGTTGGTGCTCCTTTTAATTTCTCAGGACTTATTTATTAATATTTCTGGATTTTGAATGTAAATGTATTGAAATTATATATATGATATTACCTTACTTACATATCTTTCCAATTTCTATGTATTTTCAACATTTTTAATACAAGTGATTTTTGCGATCATTTTATTTTTTAATTTGTAGGTTTTCGAAACTTACATATTGATGACCAAATAACTCTCATCCAGTATTCTTGGATGAGCTTAATGGTGATGGGACTAGGATGGAGATCCTATAAACATGTCAGTGGGAAGATGCTGTATTTTGCACCTGATCTAATACTAAACGAGTAAGTACTAACTTCACATTTGTTGTTCTTATTTTCATTAGTGTATATGTACAATAATCTTGAAAATTACATTACAAATGTAGGTAATCATACATTTAAAGTTCTAAATAATAGAATTTTTCTGAAAGGTTAATCAGAATAACCTCAGTATATAGCTTGATATGACAACATTAATAAAATTATATAATTTTATCAGTAATTGATATTTGAAGATTTTCCTTTTGTTTTAGTATATAGTAGTTGTCTAAAATAAAACTTTTTAAACTTGAAAAATGTATCAAGAAATATACTTAGACAAAATTAAATGTTTAGTTTATCAAATTAAAAATTCATACCTTGGTACTAATGGAGATAACGAAGTAAATTAGAAATAATTTTGCTTGAAAGTACTGACTTACTTTACCTTCAAAAGATAAAGATAGTATTTCTCTTTAGAAGAAAAACCATACTGAGAATTTTTAAAACTGAAAGATAAATATTTCACTTTACAAAAGATAAAAATTTCAATTATCAAATAAAAAAGATATAGTAATTAAATTACGATAATTAATTTTTATAACATTTAAATGAGAATCTTTTCATGAAAATATCTATACTATTCTAATAGTGAATGCTGACTCAAAATTATATAACATTAACTTACACTTATATAAATCTTTATAATTTACAGGTAACTTTTATATATTTTAATCCATTTTATCTTACAATCCCTTGAAATTAGTAAGGAATCAGCATTCTTCATTTTACAGCTGAGAATACTGAGGCTCAGAAGTTTTGCATAACTTGCCAAAGAATCTGAGTAATGGGATTAATTTTGGCTCTTCTGAGTCAAAATCTGGTTTTCATTGTTGCTATAAGCTTTATTTGACTAATGTAGATATTACAAAACAGCACATAATTGAGAAAATACTTTTAAAAAATTTCCTCAACTTTCAGAATTGGTGTTCGACTTTGTCAATTATTTAGTGCTTCCAAATGTTCTCTTTTCAATATCACCATACATTTTCCCAAGTGAATGCTCTGAATTAAATACACTGAACTATTCTATACTCTCGTTTCTGTGAATTTAATACATTCACATATTGGACTGCACACAAAATTAAATATTTTTCCAGAAAAAAAGTCATCAGTAAACAAATCATATCCTGAGAGTTCTTCATCTCCACATTTTCAACTCTTACAACTATGTTCTCCTTTCTTGGTTTAGGTTTTTAAATTGTGACCATAAAAGTGAGAAATTAATCTTGGTCAATATATATTTAATATGGTTTTCTAACTTAAAATTTCTTGCCCTCAAAAATTCAGTATTGTGAAAAACTTTAGATGTTTAATATTTCAAATGTTGAATTTCTTTATGAAAAGTCATCTTCACTAATAAATAATTACTAAATCTTATATTCTCTGATAGATTAAATAAACTGGCTAAGATATTGTGTGTGTGTGTTTTTTTTTTCCTGTTGATTTTTCTTGTGTGTATTGTGTGTGGTGCAAGACAGCGGATGAAGGAATCATCATTCTATTCATTATGCCTTACCATGTGGCAGATCCCACAGGAGTTTGTGAAGCTCCAAGTTAGCCAAGAAGAGTTTCTCTGTATGAAAGTATTGCTACTTCTTAGTACAAGTGAGTACAAATAATTTAAGATATTTACTTTCTTAATTTTGATTCATTAGGAAACTCTAAACTATATAATCATAAGATTATATATGAAGTAGGAATTTTTTATTGTAACTGCAAACAAGAGACAGTATATTGTCACAGACATTAATTATATTTCTCAGGTTTTACAAACACATATCAATTCAGCCAATTCTTTTTTTAAATAAAATATGATTGACTTTTTTCATGTTCACACATTTAGGTTATTATAAACTAATATTTCATAAATACAAACTATATTTTCTTTCACCCTCACCCCACAAAGGGTTTACTATATACACTACACAGTTATGTCTGGAACTGTTCTCTTCTAAGTCAGGATAGGCTAACTATTATAACAAATAACTACAAAGATCAGCAGCATAACACAATAATGGTTTATCACTCACAGTCATAGTCCAGTGGGTTATGGAAAGTGACTCCTTTTATGCAGGAACTCCACCCCTTCCTAGCAACTTGGACTCTTTCACTGGATCTGACTAGAAGATGAACACTAGAAAACGTTTTGAGGGGAAACCTGGAAGTGTCATGTGTCACTTCTACCCACATTCCATGGCCCATCTTAACTGTAAAAAAGACTAGGAAATGCACTTTAAATGAATATTCAAAAGAAAAAAAGAAAATAGTATATTATGAAACATAGGATTGGTCACTAGAAGGTAGGGGCATTTAATTTCACTCTTTTTCTCATACTCAAAGAACACATGCACCTCTGCCTTCAGTGAATTCGCAAGGGTCTGGGTGTAAAATGTTTAAAACTACTTTTACCTTTTTCCCTTTTCTGTGCCCTTTCCGTGCACAAGTAAGTTCAGCCCTTGATTATCTGACTTGATCCATCCTTCATTTATAGTGGTCTGAAAAAGAACATCAGGGAGCTAAGATCTTAGGTAGGAGGAGAGCCTAAGGTCTTTCTCAGCAGTATCTTTGCAGGAACTTCTTTCTAACAGCACAAACATCAAATGGCAGGAGTAGGGTAACACATCAGGAGAAAAGGTAGAGAAGCTAACCCCTTAAAAAAGAAGTTTTCCTGGTGAAACTATACAAACATGAACAAATACAGAATCTAAGGATCCAAAGCCCTATTTCCCCCCTTGAAAATCATATTTGGAGCAAAGACCTTCAAGCCTACTTTGATGAAGTAGCATAAAGTGGACTAAAGGTATTGATATGAGATTGGCCAAAAGAGTCAAATGGCATAAATTTAATATTACAGAAGTTAACTCCTTTCTTTACAATAATGAATCCTATAGCAGTTATGTCAACCCCCAGGTCACAGACCACTGTGTGGCTTTTAGGAACCTGGTCGCACAGCAGGAGGTAAGCGGCAGGCAAGCCAGCAAAGCTTCATCTGTATTTGCAGCTGCTCCCCAGCACTGGCATCACCTCCTCAGCACCACCGCAGATCATCAGGCATTAGATTTTCATAGGAGCACTTGTCTTTGGTGCCAAAAGGGTTGGAGACCACTGCTCCCAAATTAGTTGTCAGTAACATAATTCTCTACTTATGGGTAAACTACATTATGCTGGGGACCAAGCAATCTCAAAATGCCAGTAGCTTAACAACAACAATAACAAATAAATAAATATATATATTCTTCCCACTACATGTCTAATGCAGATCAACAGGAAGGCTCTGCTCATTGTCTTCACTCAGGGTCCCAGGCAAATGGAAGCTATATCTTGATACATGCTTCCACCATCACTGGAACACTGGGAAGGAAAAGAATAAATAGATAAGAATTACAAAAATTGGAGGACAGAGGAGGGGAATTAGAAAGCTAAAATACTTGTGTGAGAGAATAGATACACTGAATTGTTAGTCAAGGCTGACTGGTATATATTAGAACTTCATATCTGTAATGGAAACATCACAGATCAATGAGAGAAACAACTATTGTTGAAAAAATGTCTATGTTTTGGAAAAACCCACTTTGGATATTTGGCTCAAATTATATTCTAAAATAAATACCAGATAATTGAGTTAAATGTGAACATTTATATTATTAAAAACAAACTAAAAGTAATATAAATGATTTTGAAATCTCAAACAAGGAATCTTATGTATCTTTTTTAAAAATGCAATGAAAAAGTGGCAAAGGAAAAGCTTGATGATTTGATACATAAGAATTTAAACCTCTTATATGCCATTAAAAATTAAAATACAGATCTCTAGGAAAATGTGGCAGGTTGAACACACACTTTTATTATTGACCTCTCTAAAACTATACTAAAATATTAGTAATAGGATTTTTTTAAAAGAAGTAAAATGAAAGAATGAGATTTTATTGCATCAGTAGCAATAAAATTCTGTAAACAAACAGAACAAATTCATCAGAAAGCTGAGTTCTAAACCAGAAATAAGAAAATCTAAGAAGCATCTTTATCTGCATCACTACACCTTTAGCATGCTCTGCAGTTGGTGACAGAAGTGATTTTTGAAAGGAGAGTGAAGATAGAGTTAAAAACAGGAAATAATGTTGTAAGTCTGTTTTCAAATATCATCCAACCATGTAATTGTTTTTCTCCAACTCAGAGATTACAAATGTATTCCCTGAAAAGGATATGAGAGGATAAGCTGTATTGGTGAAATGCAGGTACTGTTAGGGTAAGAGTTTCTATGGTGAAAACAGATTAAGATTATATACGAAATATTGAGAGACACTTCCCTTGACCATACTTCTCCCATCTGTCTCCCAGAGTGTTGTCTTCCAAGTTTATATCCTCCAGAAAGGTGAATGAAAGATTCTTCTCTGTAGAATCTGTTTAGCCAGAATGAAAAAGAACTAAATATACTAATTGCAGGAGTTTCTTTTTGAAATAGCTTAGGCAGATTGCCTTTCACTAAAGCTTACAGTCAATAAGCACTACTCAGTCAAATATAACTATCAGTTTTTTTAGTTTTTCACTCATGAATATAAATAAACCAAGGCATCAGAGGGAAGCTTTTGATATCAAAGACAAAGATAAAACAGAAAAAAAAATAGAGGAAACAGAGACCATATAGATAGATGGAAACATCAGGAAAATAAAAAAAAATTTAAAAATGTATCCCTCCTTAGAAAGACAGAACATATTGTGACCATTAAATAAGAACTGGATAATGAAAAAGGAATAACACACAAAAAGGAAGGAGCCTTTGGAAACTAAAATATATATACACATGTATATACGAAGGCAGAATTTAAAAGTCAGAGGTATTGGAAGACAAAGTTGGAAAACATCTCAAAAGTAGAGCAAAAAAACAAGAAGTGTGGAAAATCAGTCAAGGAATTCTAATACCCAAATTGTTGGCAGTCTAGAACAGCAAAATACATGAAAGATATCAACCAGAGCATCTCAGGTAAGTGACAAAAGAAGAACATAAAAGATTTGAGAAAAAAGCTATAGGTAAATTAACAATATAGTGAAAAGAAGAGAATTAGTCATAAGAATAGGAAGCTGTGCCTAGGATCTGGTGTATGAATTAAAGATTTCAGAGATAAATATCTAAATTACTAGTTACCATCACAATGGGAATGAGCCATTCCTATTAAAAATCAGGAACAAAATAGGGATATTTGTCATCATTATTATCATGTTGTTCTGGAAGTTCTGAACAATACACTGACTCATAAAGCAGAAATAAGAGCTACAACTACAGTCATGAGCCACTTGAGAACATTGGGCTATTTCATCATTGTGTGCACATCACAGAGCATTAACTTACACAAACCTAGAAGGCATAGCTTGCTATACACCTAGGCTATGGGATATAGCCTACTGCTCCATAGTGGAGGAAAAATAATTTTCCCTTTATACTTCTCGGTTCTCGGCTGAAACACCCCTTTAATAAAAGACAGACTAACTTGAGAAAAACAAGTTTAATAATATGCATACTGTTAGGTTCCCCAAAAGAGGAATGCACAAAGCCAAAGAGGTTAAGCAAGGTTTATTGTAGCAGAGTGACAGCGGGCTGAGTCAAAGATGGCATCAGCCCCAAATGTGAGAGGACCTAAAACATATGAGGCTTGAGGCAGGTTTTTTCAATGGGAATATTTGGGGTGGGTAAATTGGCAGGGAGGGAGGAAATGGGAGGTGATCATGTAACATTGCCAACTTGGAAGCAAGGTCAGGTTCCCACACAGAGGTAAGAGAGGAGTCTAGTTCCCACACTGCAGGATAAGGACAGGGCCCTCTTAGACCTAACACATACCTCTTATATACATGAAAGAGACCCAGGAAAACTGAATAACTTGCCAAAACTGCTGAAGCCACCATCTTAAATACCATCTTCAGGTGCAGACAAAAGAAGATGGATTGAGAGAGTCAGTTAAGGGAAGTTCAGGAGTAGTTAAGGTTGTTCCCCAGATTTAAGTTGCTATCTTCTGCACTAAGGGTTTCTAGAGATAAGGTCATCCTCTTCTTCCTGGTAATGAGCAGGAGACTCCCACAAATGGAGATGTCCCTTACAAATGTAAATGTCTTTTACAAAAAATAACTTCTACTTTGGTTTTTCCTAGAGTTTCTCTCATGTCTGCTATTTCTTGAAATTAATCAACCTAAAATAATCCATATGCCAAATAGACATATTTTGGGTGACAGATTCTTTTCCTCTATAACTCCCAGGCTACAAACCTGTACAGCATGTTACTGTATTAACTATTATAGACAACTGTTAATATAATAGTAAATATTTGCATAATGTGTTGTACTATGATATTACTAGCTGATAAGAATTTTTCAGATCCATTATAATCTTATGAGAACACCATTGTATATGCCTTCTGTTGTTGACTGAAACATAATAATGATACACATGACTGTACAGGGAAAAGGGAAATGAAAAGATTTGAATATAGTATTGTTGTATACCAAGAAAACAAAAGATAAGCAACCCCAAATTATTAGAATTAAAATACAAATAAAAAAATTATATATCCAAGTGGCTGGATATAAGAGAAATATTTAAATATCAATAATTTTTTCCTATATCAGCAGGAAAGAGAAAATTTAAGGAAGCAATCTTAAAATTACAACAACAAAAAATTATCCAGGAATTCTTAATGAGAAATATTTGAGATTTACATGAAGTATCAATGTAAGAAATCTTACAGAAAATTATATGAGTTTTTTTTTAGCCAAATAGATATCAATTGTTAGGCAGCAAACCTCAAATGCTCAGAATGACAGTTTGCAGTTTCTTTTATGCATTGGAATTAAGGAGGAAAGGTAAGGAAGATTACAGGAAATGTGGAAGAAAGCAAGGGATTGAAGGATTACCAGACAGTTAATAAGACTATGTGCTCTCTTGAGGGTGGTTACACTTTCCAGAGCTCTGGAAAAGAGGATTATTTCTAGCATTTCAAAGGTGTGTTAACCTAGATGCACAAGAACAATGGATAGGACTTGCTTACAAACCTTTCACTAAGGAAGTTCTAGGTCAGGGGTGTGGCTGCCCACCATTATCTTCCCAGTTAGGAATTTATAATTAGAGATCTCTGTGACATTACAGCACCTCTTCATCTTCCATAGAAGGCTTGACAGAGAGATCCAAGTATTTGTTAAAAGGAAAGAATACAACATACAACATGCGGATGTAAACTAAATCAAACCAAGAACTTGAGACAAAATTGTAGAATACTGTCAGCTGCTCTCTTAAGCAAATTCTAAGTTAAATGCATTAGACATTGACTCAATTCTAAAATAAGTCAGCTGAAATGTTCTTTAACTTACCTATTTATTATATTCCAGAAAACCAGAAATTTCCATGCCTTAAAACTATCAATAACACTATTTTCTATTTAAGATGTTTGTACCTAGTGTTACATATCAAAAGAAGTCATCATACAGCTCAGAAATTAATATTATAAATTGCTTGCATCATCATTTTAAACATAACTGACACTTGTAATTTTCTTTGTACAGTTCCTTTGGAGGGACTAAGAAGTCAAAGCCAGTTTGAAGAAATGAGATCAAGCTACATTAGAGAGCTCATCAAGGCAATTGGTTTGAGGCAAAAAGCAGTTGTCTCTAGTTCACAGCGTTTTTATCAACTTACAAAGTTTCTTGATAACTTGCATGATGTAAGTATTTTATTTTTCAGAATACCAATGATTTTCTGAATTTCTATTTTTAAATGTTAAATCTAAATTTTATTTCATATAATTTCTTCAAATTTATATTTGTACTCATATTTTAAAATAATATTTTCACATTCAGAATTCATATTTTGCTTTATTTTTAATGTAGATCACCCAAATATTTTTTCCCAGAATTTATATAATTTGAGGGTAATTTAATGGTTGATAGGAAATGTGATACATTTTCCTGAATATGTTCCTAAATATTTTGCCTTAAGTCAGACAAGATTATATTTTGCCTTAAGTCAGACAAGATTATATACATAGATATATATATATATATATCTATGTATGTATATATATATATATACATATATACACGTATATTATATATGTATATATACATATACGTGTATATATATGTATATATGTATATATACATATATACACATATAATATACACATATAATATACATATATAATATACATATATATGTGTATATATATGTTTATATATGTATATATACATATATACGTATATATGTATATTATATACATATATACATATATACATATGTACACGTATATATGTATATTATATATATACATATATACATATATATACACACACACACACATAAATACATATATATACATACACATATATCTCAAAGGTATAAATGTGGAAAATAATACTTTTATATCAATTTAGAAGGAATTATAAGTTAATATCAATTGTGGGGAGGAAGAAACTTTCCTCTGCCTTTCAAGGTTCTTTAGGCTGGTCTAATAATTAAACATACATGAAACAGATTATAAGAAAATAAACAAATTTAATTGCATACATATGGAAACCCCACATACATGAGAGGTTCAGGAATAGAAATTTAAATGATATATGGCATTCTGAGCTAAGGATGAGGTAAGGAGCCTTGGGGTTTCATAGGGAAGACGGTCATTGCAGGGCAATAAGAATTGCAGATGTTCAGTAATTGGTAGTTTGCCCTGCCATATAGTTAGGTCAAAAGGTTATCTCTGATAATTTTTTATTATGAGCAAAGTCACTAATTTAAATTTTTCTAGGTAGTTAAAGGGTGAGAAGAAGAAATTTATCTTGAGCCTACAGGGTCTTGGTTGCTTTTCACTTGAAATAATCCACATACCACTGAGGAACATCTTGAGGTGACTCATTCTGAACCCCTACATAATGCTAATAAACAATCTGGCAATATATACCAAAAGTTAAAATTTGCCTCTTAAATTTCCACTCTTTATGAATTTATCTTAAATAAATTATTAGGGAAATATTTAAGTTATATGTGCAAGGTTGTTCACTATAATATTGTTTATATAAGAGAAATGCCCAGCATTAGAACTAGAGTTATAAAACAAGTTATATGTAGTTAGTCAAGACACTGAATAAAAGCTTTTATTGCTATGTTTAGAAACCACACTAAATGACAGTCATGGTACAAAAAAGCTATCCACTCACCAGGTCATATTTGAGAACTTCCTCCTGAATTTAAACAGACAGCTAAGGATTATTAGCCATTTAGTAAAGCCTCTAAAATAAAAAGCATAAAGCAAAATTTTTTTTTAAAAAAAGGAAAAAGCACAAAGTGCAGAGAATATAAGAAAGCTTTAAAAAATGTAAGCGATTAGGAGAAATAAGAATGATATTCTGTCAATGAAAGAATAATAGAACACATTTCAAAAGGAACATTTAGCAAAAAATTACTTTTGGATAATTAATATAGAAGACAAGAAATTAAAAATTCAATAGATGGGCTAAAGTATAAATAGGAAATTGTCAGAAAAAAATTTTGAAAAGATATGAAAAGTTAAAAATATGAGCTAGCAAACTCAGGGGATTAATACCGGGGATTCAATTCTCCAATTAATAATAATTTCCAGAAGAAAGAATAGAGAAAATCAAGGATAGGAAATTATGTAAAAAATTATAAAGGAAAATTTGCTGAAACTGAAGGATATGAGTTATCTGATTATAATGGCCCAGCATACAGGCACAGCACAATGGAACAAAGACATACTATTGTAAAATTTCAACATATCAATTATTTACATATATATAAAAATATAAAATAAAAGGGGAAAAAGCATTTTTCCCTGTTGATAAGAACTCAGGATCTGCTATCTTAACTTTCCTATATATCATACGGCATTGTAGTCATCATGTTGCACATCACATCCATAGTATTTATCTTATAACTGGAAGTTTGTACCTTTTTACCACCTTCTTCCAATTCTGCCCATCATCTTCCCCACTCTGGTAACCAGAAATCTGATTTTTTCCAGTGAGTTTGGTGGTTTCTTTTTTTTTTTTTTTAATTAGATACTACATATAAGTGAGCTCACACAATAGTTGTCTTTGATTTATGTCACTAAGCATCATGTCTTTAAGGTCTATCCCTGTTGTTTCAAATGGCAGGATTTCCTCATTTTTATGGCTAAATAATATTCCAATACATCTTCTTTATCTATTCATTCATTGATGGACACAGGTTGTCTCCATGTCTTGGCTATTGTAAATACTGCTGCTATGAACATGGAGGTGCAGGTATTTTTCTGAGTTAGTATTTTCATTTCCTTTGGATACGGTCCCAGAAGTGGAATTGCTAGATCATATGGTAGTTCTACTTCTGATTTTTTGATGAACTTCCAGACTGTTTTCTATAGTGGCTGTACCAACTTATAGTCTCACCAACAGTGCACAAGGGTTCCCTTTGTCCACATCTATGCCAACATTTATTCTCTTATTTTTTTAATCATGACTAGTCTAAAAGAAGTCGATATTTCTTTGTGGTTTTCATTTGCATTTCCCTAATGACATCTTTTCATATACTTGTTAGCCATTCATATATACTTCCTTTGCAAAAAGGTCTATTTAGGATCTTTGCCCATTTTTTAATTGAAATTGTTTTTAGCACTTGAGTTACATGAGTTTTTTGTTTTAGATAAGAACCCATACCAGATATATTGTTTGCAAATATTTTTCCCACTTCTAAGTGTTTTTACTTTGTTAATGTTTCTTTTTCTGTGCAGATTTTTAGTTTGATGTAGGTGTCACTTGTTTGTTTATTTTGTTGCTTATGTTGTAGGTATGATTTCTAAGGAATCATTACCAAGATCCATATTAAGGAGCATTTTTCCTATATTTCTTCTAGGAATTTCATAGTTTCAGGTCTTACATTTAAGTCTTTAATTCATTGAAAGTTAATTTTTATAAGTGGTGTAGATAGGGGTCAAGTTTCATTCTTTTCCATGTGAATATCCAATTTTCCCAGTACCATTTATTGAAGAGACTGTCTTTTCTCCATTGAGTGTTCTTGACTTCCTTGTCAAATAGTTGCTTAGGTTTATTTCCGTGCTCTTGATTTTGCTCCATTGGTCTATTTGTCAGTTTTTATGCCAATACCACACTGTAACTTTGTCATATAGCTTGAAATAAGGAAATAGAATGTCTCCTGCTTTGTTGTTCTTTCTCAATATTTTTTTTTGGCTATTTGGGGGTCTTTGTGGTAGTCTCTCTTCTTCAATTTTTTGAAAGTGTTTAAGAGGTATTGCTATTAATTCTTCTTTAAATGTTTGGTAAAATTCACCAGTAAAGCCACCTACCTGGCCCTGGCTTTTCTTCATTGGCATATTTTTTATTACTAATTCATTCTCCCTACGAGTAACTGGTCTATTTAGATTTTCTTTTTCTTCCTGAATTAGTCTTGGTAGGTTATGAGTTTCTAAGAATTTTTCCCATTTCTTCTAGGTTGTCCAGTTTATTGGCATATAGTTGTGTTGCTGTTTTTGTTATAAATTTTGCAGTACTATTTGACTTCTAAAATTCTGTATATAAATAACTTGACAAAAATTAAAAAGTGAGTTATGTTGGTTGTTTTTATTGACATGGAAAGAGTCGATATAATGTTATGTGAAAAAGCTAGACTAATAGATATTTTATAAGATAATGGTATTTTTAAAAATATATATGCATATGTGAATATTGCATATATACCTAAATATGTGTGTATACATGTATAAAAAGAAAAACACTAGAAAGAAATACACCAAAACATTCACAATTCCACAGAATGATCAATATGAATTACTTTCATAAAAAAAAATCTTTTTGAACTATCAGAATGTTTCATCATGAGTGTGTAATGTTTTACATATTATTCTAAATAATGGATTAAGTTATTTTTATTTTAGTAAGAGGAAAACAGCAAATATTTATATTGTTAGAAAAATAAGTTGCCATGTTTGTACAGTATATGAAGTTATTACTTTTCTTACATGTTTCTTATCCATTTGTTAAACCAACAGCTTGTCAAACAACTTCATCTGTACTGCTTGAATACATTTATTCAGTCCCGGACACTGAGTGTTGAATTTCCAGAAATGATGTCTGAAGTTATTGCTGCACAATTACCTAAAATCTTGGCAGGGATGGTAAAACATCTTCGCTTTCATTCAAAGTGAATGTCATTTTTACCTTTAAAAATTAAATTTGGGGTATGTCTGTTTTAATTTGGGTCAAGATTATGAGATCTCAAATTTTTACAATTATATTAAAGCCTTACATTCATAACATATTATACTATATAAATTCCAGAGGAAATTGTAAGGTTTTGTTTTTATTCATACAGTATAATTAGAATTCTTAAGTGTTTTAGTGTACCCAAGTTTTAAGAGTTTACAGAATTAAAAAAGTACTAAAATTGATAGTTAAAGTAGACTGGATCTTAATCCATATTATTTCATGCCATTTAGGTGAAGATTTTTAACTTTTGCATCTAATAAATCTTTAGAGGAAAAAAAACTTATATGTAATACTAAAAAGCTATATTATATGTTCCTTCTAGGTAGCTCCCTTTGTCTCCTTGATTACTTTTACAAAAATGAACCTTTAAAATGGTATGCAATTTTGTCTACATAAGTGTATATACATTTTTGTGAGAAAGAAATTTATAGTGTTTATCAGATTTTCAAATGTTTAAATGCAAAAAATATAGAGAAAGAGTTTAAAATCTCTGAAATAGGTTGATGTTCCTCAAATTAGGAAAAATAGCTTATATATATATGACTGTTTCCAAGACTGGAAACAAATCTCTAAAATTAAGTAGAGCCATATCATTATGACAAAGTATTGTGGGTTTTTGTAGTTTTTTTACTAACCCTTTTTTTGAGAGTATTATGAATCAAAATAGTAAGTTGGAATAGTCTGTGGCCTAACACCATCACTTATTTTGGGGCATGTGGAAATTCACCTAACCTTACTGGTTCCCCATTTACTCACCTTTAACACTGGTGAAAATCTTTCTTGCAAAATGTTTCTTTTGGTTAGAGCTTCTTAACATCCCAAATCAAAGAAGAAAAAAAGGGAGGGAGGGGGGAAAAAAGTATTATTCTTTTTCTACTCAGTGAAGCATACTAGACTAAACACAGTTGAAACCTTTTGAGTGCCTTTGATCCAATTCTAAGAGAGATACTTCAGGGAATTCTAGATACTGGCTTAAAATAATACAACCCATTATAATAACTAGAAAACACAATTCACATTGTTGTACGAACTGAAAATATTCCTTTAGAAGACAAACTAGAATCCTTTTCTGAGGCAAGTTACTGGAGATCTATTTTTTTTAAAGTATATATATACTTATGTATACACATATATGCACATATTTACACATACATACAAGAAGAAACAAGTTCCTGTACACACACACACACACAGAAAAAAGTTCATGGCACTGGTCAAATTTAATTGAAACTGATCATTATTTTCTTTTCTAGATAATATATACCAGTTTTAGGCATATATATGTGCCTTTTTATTAGATCATATATAGGTAGATCATATACATATGATCTATATAATTAACAGCTCAGAAAAACTAGAAGACCCAATTCTTTTTCTAAATTTCTTTAAAATTGGACATTATCTTACAAATAAAATACATCACCTTATGCAAAATAATGGTTAATGAGAAAAAGCAACTTTGGAAACTATAGAAAAAACATTTACTGAAGTCTAATTTCTTAATGCATTTTTAATTATCCATTTTCTTCAACTGATAAATACTTACAGTTTACCAAGGAACAACAACAAAATAATAATAATAATGAATACTAGTGTGACCCTTAAAACACGATAAAGTGGTTTAATCTGATCAAAAAATTGGCATAATAGTGTTACTATACTGTTTCTTACCAAAACTTTAATTTACAAAAACTTAGCTATGAGTATCTATAAACAGTGAATTCTCATAAGACATTTGAAATGGGTATTAAAACAAGTTCCAAACAGGGCCCCTGGCTTGGGTTCATCAAATCTGTTGGCAATTTAATAATATGCAAATTTTTTAACTCTAGGCTACTGCATTTAGTAAGAGTTTAACATAAGTATTCCAAATAGTCAACATTAGTATAAAAATAGACTCTTTAGAATATCTATCTATATGGCTTTTCTGTGAACACATTTGTATTACATAAGGCTAGATTGGTATTCAGTTATTCAAAGTTTTTATACATCTGTGCACTCATTCTCCACTGTCCAGGCCAAAGTTATCTTCCTAAAAAGGATCTAATTATGCCAGTTCCTCATTTAAAACATTCATTGACTTCAAGTCACTTATAGTGATTCTCAAATGCAGCTGCACATTAGAATCTCAAAATGATCTTTTAAAAAATATCTTTACCTAGCCTATATCCTCAGAGATTAAATTTTAATTGGTCTACTCTTCTTATTAGTGCAAGCATGTAGTAGGTACTCAGAAATGGTATTCAAGCATCACTTTTTATAACTTGCTTCTCTTTATCCAACACTGCCATACATTCATCTTATAAGCCAGCCATGTAAATCTTTTTACCCTCAATTTTTTGCCTGACTTTTCTTTCTTTGATATCAGTTTCATTCATATCTCAACTTTCAAGATCAGCCAAACATCATTCTTTTAATGTCTTCCCTGTATTTATTTACCAGACAGTGATTTGCTTCTTCTTAAGGATCAGCCATCATTTTGTGCACGTCTGAATTATAATAGTGCATTGTTCTACAATTTTGACTCTCTACAAGTCTGGGAGGCACTTGGAGGTGGGATGATAGCTTTCCTTGACTAAGAGTTCCATGTCATGTTCTCTATTTTTAGTATCACCATGGAGAACATTCTTTTGTTACATCACTACACGTGTCAGTACACATGATTATATCACTTTCTATTCCCATAGTCCCTATCTCCTCCCTTCTTTATTTTCCACCTTTTCTTTTTTGTGAGATCTCTTTTTGTATTGATTATAAGTGTATCCAAAAAAATAAAAAATAAAAATGTTATTAGCCTTTCACACTCAAGTAATGGGCCTGATTAGTGGTGTGATCATTTTGCTATTTCTTTTTTACTTTGAATTAAAATAATATTTTGATGACAAAAATCCTTTTTCACCAGCATAGATTTAAACTCCAACATAATAATATTTTTTACATAATTTTAAAATTTCTTGATTTCACTCACCTATTGGAGAACAGAATATGGTGACCAGGAGAGCTGGGTTTTGTTGTTTTTGTTATTGTTTTGCAACCTCGTAAGAATGTTTGATATTCTTGATGTTGATTCACAGTGTAGATATCTAAATACTAGGATTTAATACTTCAGGTCAAGCTCAAAAAAAAAGAAAAGCTTTTGAAAAAACATGACATCAGATGGAAGACACCTAGCCTCTAAATCTTTTTCTCTAGAAATTCCTACCTACTAATATCTCCATCTCTATGTCATCATCATAACTTTTATTTTATAGGTCATGTTCTTTCTGATTGTGCTAAGGTGAAATTAAATCATAAGACAGGTTATATGTCAGAAAATACTTGAATATCACTGACATAGACTATTGACTTAATGAAACTATTTCCCTTAAAAAGTTTTGAGAAGCCATTTGAGTTCGAAGCAATTATCAGTTGTTATAATAATTTTTTTGTTTTCATTTAAAAACATCATGCTTTAGCCAATGCTATTATTTTTCTATTTAATGTTAAAATTATTTGTTGCTACACAGATGATATACAAATACAATTGGCACATGTTTTCTGCAAAACACGTCAACCTTTAACTTCTAAGTTATACATATATGCAGTGATATATTTGATGGTGGCTACAGTGCAACAAGCTGACATAGGCCTATGCTCCACTTCTCTGCTATTTACTAGCTGGATGAGCTTGAGCAAGCCATTTAACCTCTTTTAAACTTACCTTTTGCCCATTTGTTTTGCGATCAATAGAAAACAAGAGTATACAGGTATTCAAAAGTAATAATGGCTGGTATTATTTTTTCATTGGGCTAAAGTTCCAGCTATTATTTTTATTAACTTAGTCTGGTATATGCTATAGTGAAACCAAAGAGTCCAGAAAATGAAGTTGCCTTTTGAGATACACACAGGCACACGCGCGCGTACACACACACACACACACACACACACACACATATTCATATATACAAGTATATATGAATATTTGATGGATTTTATTTGAAATTAGGGCTAGAAGTATTCAGTGAATTCCTTTCCCTGAAAGGCATAGCCTTTTGAGTCTGGGTCTTGTTTATCAGAAATCTAAAGAGCCTATCGCCCTTTATTATAAATAAGAACAATGATACTGATTTTGACTATTGAATATCTCTTTTAAAATACAGAGAACTTGATAGCTGGATAGAACACAACCCCTCCAAAATTCTATGCTATATACTACATACTTAGATTATTTTTACTAATAGTAATAATGTCACAAAATGGAACAACTGGTCTAGAAATCATGATGAAGTCATCAAGCCAAAAAATAACATTTCTATCCTTAAGAAGGGTACAATACTAAATGTCCATAAGAGATCTTGTCTGCCTTTATATGCTATCTTGCATTCTTTTGGTGAGATGGCTATTTATGGAGTTTTTGTTGTGAATTCCTAAACAATTTCTCTCATCTACACTTACTCTTTACACATTCTTTTAAATATCTTTACAATCTCCAGAGCACTATATATAACAGGAATTCAAAACTCAAAGAAAAAAAAATTTAAGTTGTCTTATTTTTGTATTCAACAACTCAACAACCATGTCTTCACTGATAAAGTGAAATAGACAAGCAGATGACCCAAGAAATGACAACCTTTTCCAAAAGTATGGCTTTTAAAATGCCATTGATATAGGGAATTTCCACATCTCTTAAGTTTTACAGGGAATACACAGCAAGATAATCTAGGAAAATTTGCCAGATCCTAAATTTCTTATCCTCACTTGATTAAGTCATGTGATGATTTTAATGGAAATATCATTTGGAGTCTGTGATTTCACTGTATTTTCCTTATCTAAGTTTTGTTGAAAAGGACAGTCACTATCTCTACCTAGCATCTGCCATCTATTTAATGTATCATTATTCCACACTCCTTGGTCCTTATGAAATACAAAAATGGAAGAAAAAGCAGTAAAATAAATGACTACTCATCCAGTATTAGGGAATATTATCCAACCTGGATTATTCTACATCCATAATATGAATCCAGGGTAAATTGGGCCTAAATAATTGCATTCAGGTTAGATCACATTCTTATTTAAAACTCAAAAATAAGGACCTACAGACCATAAATTATCCAGGACTAATAGAACTTAACATCTTCAGAGTTAAGCCTGAAAAACTTGAAAATAAGCAAAAGTTTCCTTTAATAATTTGTCCTCCCTGACATTAGAGAAGATTTAAGAATTTTAGAAGTGTTGCTGATAAGCTAAATAGCAGCCTTTCCTTCATAGAAGTGCTTTATACATTGTCTGAATATCCTATAGTCAAAGCAAGGCAAAACATGAGGGGATCTGTTCCTCTCCTTGGAGTTGACCACATTCTAAGGACAGCTCCAGGCACATGCCTGGATGCTGGGTCTAGGCTTGTCCACAGCCTTATGCAGCTGTGGAGTTTGGAAGACCATTGCAAGACTGCTGGATTAGTCCCAGAATGTGAACCACATTTTCAATTTAATGGCTCTTGTTGCTTTATGTCATGCTGACCTTACAGTCAAACATGAGTTTGTTTGCTTTCTTTCCACTCATGGAGAAATGAGGAAGGCATTACTTTTAAGCTAGTTGAAAGCTTTAACTGAAAAAACACTTCAAGAGAAATGTGAAATAAGCAGCTAAGAAAGCATACACTGTCCATTGCTTTAAAGAAAGTATATGGTATTATTAATTCTGTAGTTTGACATCAGCATCATGGTCAATAGATAAGAACAAAATACTTAAATGGTATTGTAATGTTGTCAAGACATTGTAGCTTATTTTTATAATGATTTGAAAGTGCTCGATACATCAACCCCTGATACATACAATCTAGCCAATAAATTATTCTAAATGAAACCCACTTAAGTATGTTTTTTTCTAGTTGATTTTTTATAAAGTTTAACATCTCTTTTTCTATGATGTTTACTTACCTGTGAGTTTTTGTTATGAATTATTTATAGAAAGCAGTGATTTTAAACTTTTTGTCACTAAAGATATTATTTCCTACCCTCTCCCTGAAAAGTTTATAAAGTATCTCCTCACCAAACTGTGTTCCTGTTAAGAAATGTTTTGTTGTGTTCATGTTTTATTATTCAAAGATGCTGAACAGCATAACAACTATGTCCACATTGATTCCTTATTTTTTTATGCAGCTTTAACCTAGTAGATACAAAATTGGAGGAAGGTTATAATAGCATA
Organism: Macroglossus sobrinus; assembly: GCA_004027375.1. Classification (NCBI taxonomy): domain Eukaryota; kingdom Metazoa; phylum Chordata; class Mammalia; order Chiroptera; family Pteropodidae; genus Macroglossus; species Macroglossus sobrinus. The sequence goes on from PVKZ01000762.1 coordinate 274,937, forward strand.
ATAATCACAGGATATCTATATCATAGTTTTCCTAGACTAGGTTAAGAGCCAGAGGTCTGAGGTCGTAATACATTATATAAAAGTAAGTCTTATTCTTCTGTGGGCTTTAAAACTCATGAGGAAGGCCAAAAACATTTATGGAGCATTAATACAAGCGTACTGTATTCTTGTCAAGACAGAGATATGCAACTCTGCTTTTTCTCCATAAGATAAAAATACTATCCAGACTTAACTTAAAATGGTAACACCTGTATTAGAGATAACTAGGGGTAGAAAGTGATTTTCACTCGGTATTCTTTCTAATTCATTACTTTAACCAATAAAGTATCTATGACTGGACTATTCTATTCATTTTAACTTTTCTGATATGTACACCAGAAAAATCAGAGCAAAGTTTAAAAAAATGCTTTCCACTGAATTTGAAAAAAAAAAAACAGAAGAAAATATAAAAGTTCTTTGTATTTTGGAAGGAGTAAATATAACTTACAAATTTAAATGGGGAATTCCTCTAAATAGTAGCTTAAATATTTTTCATTTGATTATTGAGTAAGCATTCATACTGATGATTTAAAACTTCAGTGATTATCTACAGTGATAATACTAAATGTTAGAGAAATTACCACTCACTGTCTAAACATATAAAACATAAATGTGCTCATAGGCTTGCTTTTTGCTTCTTAAGAAAGTTCTTCATTTTCTAATATAAGACTACATGTTTAGGGGAAAAATTCACTGAGTCTCTATTTAGAGATGTATACCAATTAATTGGGTATCTTAATACTTAAAAAGAAGGAAGAAGAAAAAGAGAAATAAGAAAGATGAAAGAAAAAGGAGGGAGGGAAGAAGAGAAAGAAAAGAAGGGAGAGAGGACCAAATTTTTCTTTTCAACTCTGAAACTATAAATATCTGTTAACAGAAAGTAGTCAACATAAAGTAAACAACTCTCACTTCTCTATGTTAATAGAAGAAAAATAAGCCCTGAAACACAAAAACAAAAAAAATGTGGGTTTTTTGCAAAGTTAAAAAAGTCTTACTTTAGGCACCACTTTAATCTTCAACAACTAGGTATGAAGGATTTACTGTGTTGTGTGCCAATCACATTGCCAGGTTGTAGAGATAACCAGTGAATACATTAGTTATTACATTTTCTGAGTTTACAGTTGGGAGACTAGAGACAGGTAAATAGTTGTGATATACCAAGATGGAGAAAATACAAGGAGCAATAGAAGCACTTAAGAGAAGCACATGGCTCGAATTAAAGAGTGGGAAAAGGCATCTCAGAAAGAGGTCTAAGACATGATCTGAAAGTGGTCTAGGAATTAAGTGAGTATGCAAAGTGAGAAGATGTCAAAGTCAGGGAGAGAAGAGTATTCTGAACAGAGGTAACAATATATCAACAGACTTGATGATGAGAATGAGTATGCGGTGGGGCTGGTGATGAGGATAAAGCAAAAACAAAGTCCAGAACATCAATGGTCTTTTACAGCATTTTAAATTGTGTAGTCTTAATTCTTTTGTAAGCAGGAGAGCTATATAATTCAGATTGGTATATAAGAAAATTTACTCTCCCTGTAACATGGAGAATAGAGTTAGAGATGGCTAATTCTGGAGGCAGAGCATTTTTTAGGAAGTTGCAATACTTTGGTGAAAAACAATGATCATAAACATAAGTTATAGATGATTTAAAAACTCCTCTCTAATTTTCCAGAGGTTTTTAAAAACAACTTAAAAGCATGAACAGAATTTCTCAGTGCAGGTTAAATATGCCACATAAATTGTCAAACGCAAGGTTAGATATCTATTCTCCTACCATGCTGAAATTTAAGATTTTTTATCAAAGCGACAATAAAAGTTCAAGAATCTATCTATCCAAACAATCTCTATGCCCCACCAATATCCCTACCTTTGCATATCTATTGAATCTCCTAGTCTGTGCACAAAAGTTAGACTAGATTGAGCAAATGAGAAATGGAAACTGAGCTGTGTTAAACTAATAAAAAATAAACATATCCATTGTATAGATTCCTTCTTCAGATGCCATTATCCAGTATAACTAGAAAGTGATACACACACACACACACACACACACACACACACACACACACACACTGCTTAATTCTATGTAAGGGGTCTTGACTTCTTCATGAATTCTTCACAAAATGTGGGGAGTCTTGTGACTGACAGAATGGGAAGCAAATTTGGCAGTTAAGAATAAATCCATCCTTTTAGTTTCAAAGAGCCTTGTTTCTATTACCTCATTCAATTTCCATCAAGGGCTGTTCTTCCTTTTTACTTCCATCAATCAATGGCAGCTTGGAAGAAAAAGCAGCTTATTACATGAAGGCAATGAGAAGGGGGTTTCTCTCTCTTGTCCTCATTGCCCTTGCTAATCCTTTGCCATGCCTGCTCATAGATCCCCCTGCTATCATCTCGTAGTCACGTCTATGACTCATAGACTCATCTGTTCCCTCTTCTGCAGTCCTATAGGGAGCTGTAACTTGTCTAACTTGATACCTTCCATCTCCTGCTGGTTCAGCATATCCTTCCTAGGCCCAGATGCTTTCCCCATCTGGCCTTTGGGTGAGGATACCTTGCCTTTTGAGGAGAGCCATGGCTCACCACTACTGCTAAGCACTCACTCAACTGGCACCATGCTGAATCCAGGCTTGAGATGCTTGTAGATTTTACTGCCATGGACAAAAGCTGTAATATTCCTGGACTTCCTATTATCTGTCTGGATGTCCTGTTGCCCATTGCACCTCCTTCAAAACTGGGACACTGTCATCTGACCTCTTTACTTTACCTCTTCCTTCTTCTGAATCACAGGAGCCTCTCATTTCCTCTTTCTGTCTGTCAGAGGCTTTCCCTGCATCTTAGACTGAGTTCTCTTTACTTATGCCTAGTAACTCTCCCTTTGAGTCTACCTCTTGAGAATACCTTTGAGAATTAGAAGGTTGTTTTTTTTCTCTCTCTCAAGAAAGTCCCATTCTCCAGATTTATCTTGCTCTGGATCCCAAAGACCAGTTGTGGAAGTCAGAAGCTGAACACTGACTTTCTTTAAGCATTTCTGCTATAACAATCCTAATTCTCCTTGGGGCAGCATGGCTGATTCCAACTGAGCAGAAAAAGGGTCAGGTGATAAAAAGAAAAACACAAAGATTAATGTATTTCAATGAACATATTATTTTAATGTGCTTTGGAAATTCAGATGAGATTTTTGGTCAAGAGGTAAGACTCTTCCATCTGTGTATGCCTAATAGTTCTTGCACTGGCTGGTGACAAATACACAGCTGTAAAAATTTGGTGATAGTGGACTCATAACAACATAATCATATACTTATTTTCAGTCTAATGTTTTATATTCCACTTGAAATATATAGCAGACTTCTTTGCCCATAGTTGATGTTTACACTTTCTTAGTTGAAATTGGTGAAATATTTGAAGTTATCTACTCTGTTCTTTGTTAATAAAACTAGTGTAACATTTCCCTCTTTCACGCCCCATGCCTCTTTTGATTCCTATTGTTAGTACTCTGAGTAAATAGGAGGACACTAAGTACTTGCACCAGGCTTATAGCATTAAAGATATTTAGCCCATATGTACTTCTTGAGTCTAGTTTCATACACCTCATTCCTCGTTTCTGAGAGAAGACAATATTTAAAAGTACACTGGAAATTCATCTGAGGTTCTTGTCAAAAAACTGAGATTCTCCCTCCAACTACATATGCCTGGCACTGACTACCAGATGATGGTTGGTTGACAAATGTGAAGCTGTAAAAATTAGGTGATAGTGGGCACCTAACCATTATCATATACTTATTTTCAATCTAATCTCTACTTTTAAATTAAAGGTGGATTTTGGACAAAATATATTGTGATTTACAAGATAGAACTGAGTCGGCTCCACTTGACAACTGTCTTACATTAAATCGGCTGGTGATCTGAAATCAATCATTTTCAAATAATGTTTTCTTAAAAAATAATTTACCACTAAATCTTATTACTGTTCTATGTGAAAATAAAAATAACTCATTTCTATGCATATCTTTATTAATGAATTAGGGCTTCCAAACCTCAGTACAATTATATACAGTCATATACAAGGTACTTAACAATCATCAGTACATGTCTCCTTTACCAGTCACTTCAAATTCATAATCAACATTTCAGTTTGTACAACAGTGAACTGGTGTAAAGTGGAATATTAATATGGATGGTTTGGCTTTGCATAGACATATCCTTGACTGCATGTACATTTTGATGAGCAAGGAATGATTTTCAGACAGTTAAATTGAATCGAACTAATTCTTCATGAAAACAATACACTCTAGTAAGGCTGAATAACATGTTGTTTTTGTTACATTGGGTAAGTAAAAAGGTTAATATTTTTATGCAAATATTATTAATTTTCATATGAAATTTAATGCACTTAACATTAAAGTGAAAGAATGTAATCTACTTGCTAATAACAGACTACTTACTAATTTCAGACTATTATTGTGCATTGGTTTCATTAATAGGAATATAATATATACATTATATATTCCAATATAATACCAAAAATATGCAAATAATGCTCCTTTAGTAAATAAAGTAAGTGCCTAGAATGTATAAGGAACCTCATTTATAAGAATGTATAAGAACCTATTTAAGGCCTTAAATGCTAGGAATTTGGAGACACAAACATAAAAGAGTATAACAGATTTGTTTTTAATTTCCAGGTGATAAAGGTGTCAAATATTGTTTGAAGCTTAAACACACTTTTTCCTTATTCAACCACCTACATATAGAGTAGACTGGAGAAACCAGAAAGTTTTATTGGATTATTTAGTCATAAAAATGTTCCTGAAACATTAAAAAAGAATTATTTATTCTTTAATGTCATTTTCAGTTTTTAAACATGTTTTTATATTCAGATTTACAAACTTAAATGATGTAGAGAAACACATTTGCCTATAAAACAATATGCTATGTTTTTTGTAAATATCAGATTTTGATAGTTTGTGGAGTTTTTCTAACTTACATTTAACTAATGAATAAGAGAAAATGTGGTAAATGGTCGTGAGTATAAATACATGTAAGACTTTTCTCTGGTGTCAGAGTCTCTATAACAAGCTAAAGAGTTTATGTATTATTCTACTTACTTTTTAAAAGCAACATTTTATTTAAATGGTAGAATGTTCTATTTATCTGATCAAATAAGGTCAATTTTCATTTTACAAATAGTCTAAATCAAGAAAATGTAATATTTTTACTTTATAAATGCAGAGATCTGTGATCAGCTTTTTTGAGTAGTTTGGAATTCATAAACGAAACAACTGATACACTCTATGAAAAAGTGAAGTATTTTCATGTCTGAATTAAATCAGTTGCCCATAATTATGCTGTGATATAAGAGAAGCATATAGCAGTGTTGAAGAGCACGTGTTCTGGAGACTGCCTAACCTTCTCAGTCTACTTCCAGGCTGCACCTTTTGCTAACTATTTCATCTTTCTGAATCAGTTTCCTTAGCTGTAAAATGGACATCATAATAATATCTCTCTCACAGGGTTGTTAAGAGGATTAAATGAATTAGTATAAGTAAAGTGCTTAAAGCAGTGCCTGGTAAGTACACACTGTCTAGGTGTTTTGTCCTACCTGAGTGGCATTAATAAATGATGAAGGATTCAGAACACATTTAGATTTTTATCTTACATAAACTCATAAACTTAGTAGTTTTTATTTTTTTACATCATGTGAAATTCAATAGCATGGTACTCAAGGTAAATTTTTCAGCAAATGAGATTAAGGATGGACTGTTACAAATGAAAAACGATCATATATAAATCAATTAAACTATCTATCCAGAGTAGCTACAATTCTTCAATTCTTGTACCTGAGACAGTTTTTATATAAGGCAGATTGGACTAACCAAATCTACATCAACCTCTCTCCCTCTCCCCAATAAATGTTTCTTTGAAAAGAAGTATGTAGGAGCTTTACTTATATTATCCCTAGCTCTCAACAATAATCTTTGCAAGCTAAATAGAATGAGTTCCAGTTTACAGAAAATGAAATAGAGATTCAGAATAGTTCATTAAATTTGAAAAAAAAATTCTTGCACTATTGTTCTTCCAAAAAAAAGTTGTGTCACCTTTTTCCAAATTAAATTATTTTTTAGTATACATATTAAATATTTTGTAATAGTTTTTATTTGAAAAATTAAAAAACTTAAAATGATCAATATTAATAAATGGCTGCCTGTTTAAGCCTCATCAAAATGAATTGGCTTTAGAATCCCTAACAATACTATTAAAAGCTTCTGGGAGAAAAAAGGCAATTTTCCGGTGAAACCAAAATATGAAGAGCACCATTTGCCAATACCACAGCCTGTGTTGCAACATTATATGATATATGATAAATACATCATTCTTGAAAGACAAAGTTTCTCTGATTTGACCTGTAGCTTCTGGGTAGCTCCAAATGGCTTTACAAGAAGTGTTTTTTAATGGTTAGAATTTTGAGGGTGAATTCATATTCTCCATATTTTTATAATTATATTTACTATATAGTTCTGATAAAATTGCACCTTAATGTCTCTTCTACTTCTAATCTTCCATTCTTTATGTTTTAATCTTTATGTATCAGCAGGTTAAGATCAATAACCATCTCATCCTTATTTAAAGGTGAGACAGATATAGGCATTAAGTATTTCTGTTAGAAAACACAAAGCTGAGTCATGAGCTGGACAAAGAAAAAATGCAGTATGTATCACATTACTCATAGAATTCATATTTAAATTTTAATAGGAATTCTTCCTTAATTTGTTAAAATAACTTTAGCAGAATTGCACCACAGAATTATTTTCCTTATACATGATTTAAATCTGGCCAACCTGGAAGATACAGAACAGAGGATATGTTTTTTTTCGTCAAATTTATTTTGATCTTCACAAATCTTACTTACACATTTCCTGATGATTGCAATGCTTCAAAGATCCAGTGTTCTCACTGAAACTTTATAGTCATATAAAATTCAACAAAGAAAAGAATAATTTTAAGAACTTGGATCAATGTCAAGAAGTGGTTAGATTTTTATGATTTTTTATGATTTACAAATAAACCATTATTATAAAGTTATTCAAGTTCCTAAAAATTTCACTTGTTGAAATTAAGCATAGTAAAAAACATATTATCTGAATTACCACAAAACTTGAAAAAATATAAAATAACTAAAAAAATCTATAAATTATGCAACAAATTCTGAGGTGTAGAAGCTACTTTGTGTTTTCCATATTAGTTTAGTGAAAGAGTATTTACATTTAGCTTAGTTAAATTTCCAAGTATTGGTGTGTTGTATTCATTTATTAAAGGATAACTATCACTATGAATTTCGTAAGAATGAAGGTAACTAGTAAACTATATCATGCATATCTGTGAATCACCCAGAGATACTCTAAGGACCAATTTTAAATGGTTGTTGATAGCACCCAAATACATGCAGTAAAATAAACAGTGGTACTCCACTCAGTTTTAAGATAGATTTGTCACTTCCCTGAAAGGTAATGCTTTCTGATTTAGTTGTCTATCTTCAACTCTCTGAAACTCAATGTCTTAACCTATCAAGCAAAGAATACTTCAACAAAGAGCTTTATGTTTAAATGAAATAGTGCCTATATAATTCCTTTGCACACTATAAAACACTATGCAAACATAATTCTTCTAAGGAACAGGTATGGACATGCTAAAATCTTTAACAGTTGAAACATATTCGACAATGTAGGTAGATAACATTAATAAGTTAATCTTGGTCACCAAATAAATATATGATTTTTAATCACCAAAAACACTGTAAACTTACTAATACAGCTATCTATTTGTTGAAAAGCTCTAAAGCTATACTTCCCTCTCTCCACCCCATCCCCGAAAGAAATTAGAATGGTGACCTGGCAAAGAAGCCACAGTACCTGAGCAAAGGCAGTGTGTGTGGAAGTCTACCTGGAGGACGGGATACTCAAGTCCTCTGTGGCCCTTCAGGCTGCTCCAGGGCAGCTTGAGAGGTCACTGTACATGTGGACCCGTGCCCTTCAATGACAGATCACCAAGGAGATGCTTCATGCAAAACGTGATGTCAAAAATCATTGTTTGCACATCTCCATGAATTTTTTCCTCCTTCCAAATAAAGAATCGTATTCCTAACTATTATTTAAGAGGCCTTCATTTTTAAAAAAAATTTTATGAAAATAAAACATTTTATATTGAAAGTTTATGTATGTTTCAAAATGAAAATCTCTACAAGTAGTTCAGTTAATAGAGTATTTTCTAAATGACAAATAGATATGTACTGTGAGGAAACTGGCCTAAGAGGTGATTTTGGGACATGGAGAGTTTATTGTTTGTTCCTAAATTATCTATTTGGCTATTTAAACCAGGCTGAATTCACCAGATTCTTGTCTGGTGGTTTAATTCACTTTTACTGTAGAGCTACAAAATATATTTTTGAAAGGACTAAGAAAATGCTGAACTTACATTCAGAGGCTATTTGTACTTTACATAATTTTCACATTTAAAAAATTTTTTGCATAGAATTAAATTACATATATCTTCTCTAGAGCTATATTTCTTTTATGTATTCTTATCCCAAGTTATCTTTACTTAAGTAAGGCTTACACTAAAATTATTCTGGAATAGGAAATGTCTATTAACTCTGCATACATGCAAGAATGCAGACTCATGTGCACAGCAATCTAGAAAAAGATGTAAAAGTCCCTTTTAACAATAGAGAACAGAAGTTATCAATGTCAGCTAAAATACAGGGGAAAGAGTTTGAAAATCTGCCTGAAAAAACTTTGGTTATAAGCTACTCTGACGTTTCTTAGTGAGCTGGTATGAATTACCTAACTTTTCTGAAACTCATTTTCCCTATCCTATTAATGAGGGCTCTTGACATATATGTAATCTCAAAAATTTTGGAAATTGTAGTAATATTCACTTCATTTTAGATTCCTCTATGTCTTTTCTTTATATTGAAATCTGGACAACAGTGGTTCAATCTAACTTTTAGCAGATTTTTATTTATTCTATAAATGTTTGTCTTTGTTTAACTTCATGAAATTTGAACCTGTGTTTACAATTTTCTGAAAAATGTAAGAAACTTTTAGCTTTGTATTTCCTAGACATATATTAATAATCTGAAGTAACTTATGGTACTTACAAAACTCCCCAAATGCTTTTAGCTTGATCATACCCATTCAATTATAAAATTTGTTAGCTATAGTTTATAACACTAATGAATCTTAAAATATTAATACTGTGACTTGTTATACTTTTGAATATAATGTATTTTCCATGCATTAAACCCTATTTATTTTCTGTATTCTATTTTCAGTAAATTTTGACTATCTTTTAAAAAGCAGTTTTTGTTTGGTATGCAAAAACAATTTCTCTTTTTTTTCCCATCTCCTTTCTACCTACTCCCTTTAATAGCATCTTTGGTTCTGAAAAATAATCATATTTTTCATTATACTTTCTTAAAATTGAATTTCATATTACAATTAAAATATTTTCATTTTAATTTTTCTCAGCTATAGTCAGACAATGCCATTGTCTTAACTGATCAAAATAATAAGCAGATAACTTTAAAACATACCCCAGTATAAGCTGTTTAAACAAAAAATATAAAAGTTTATTTTATTAATTAAACCAAAATTAATTGTGAAATAATTTCAACTGAAGATTTTAAGTGTGCATGCTAAATGTAAAATATGGTTATTTAAAAACCATCTTCAAAATATGTATTTCAAATAATATTGTTTTCTGTATTAATTGAAAGTCATTATGTTTTAATCTGTTCTTTGAATCAGATTATTTTTCTACATGAGATTTTTGAATGACAGAGAAGAACATGTACTTCTAGAAGCTGTATAAATTATCTTGTAATAAACAGTAATTTATCATTTAAAACATTACTGTTAAAATGCTATGTTACTGGTATATTTCATTCATTTCTGCATATCAAAGTCATTATTTTCACATTCCAAACACAATCTAGTATCTCTTACTCAGATGTGTTGCACTTGAAATATCTTATTGCTTATAAATATTATACGTTTCATTTTTTGTCTGTTTTTTTTTTTCTCTCAGTATACTGTTTGATTTAAAATAAAAATATGGCCAGGGTGAATTACACAGGCTTCAAATATTATCTGGTCTATTGGTTGTTTATCTGTGGTCCAAGAACTTTCTTTGAGGCAGTTGAAATCCCAAAAGAGTCTGTGTATAATTTTAGTGTCTGTGTGTACATGTGTCATGTATTATCCATCGCTTTAACTTCTCAGAAAGATCAGCAACAAAAAAAACATATTAACAAATTAATTCCACCACCTGATTTTACTAATAGAGAACCTGAGACTCAAGAGAGTATGCAAATTATCCAAAGTCAAGAAGTGGGGCCAGGCACTGATTTGCAGGTTCAACCCAGAATATAATGGATCTGGTAGAGCTCTCAATGGAAGTGGGTTTTTAGCGAACAAAAGAGGCTAATAAATTGTGGGTTTCCCTCAATTTTGTTCACATAAAACTGAAGTAGTGAAATTAACCTCCCATTTCCGTTAGCATCACAATATTATTACACTGCAACTATAATGTAATTATAATTTATTACCTGTATTTTAAGGCATAAAATATGGATTTATAGAAAAATTAAATTTCTCATGTCTGCAGATAAATGGAGTTATTTGGGGGCACAATACACTTTTGACCATTATTTTTTCTTATTCTTTGGGATTAGAGGGACAACAAAATAAAAATGACAGCCAGAACAAAGTTCAATACAAAGTATCAGTTCTGGAACTTTACATCTTATTTACATCTCTCATCACTAATTTGTATAAAACTCAGTGAGATGATTCCAACTATAAAATGAAGAGATGAATGATCTCTATAATATCATTTTGTTTTGGAATATTTCAAAGCATGATCCAATAGGTCTGGAAGCAGAATGAAACTGCATTGTCTTCCAAAAGTGATGATGATAAAAAAAAAAGGTTATCATTTAAATGCTTAATCTGGTGATCATTAAAATTAGATCCTATTTTAATGAATAAAGATGTAAATTAGTTGAAAATCATTGGAAAGAATAAGATAGAAAATATTGCTTCAGACTAAATATGGACCTGAAAATGATAGGAAGGCATGTCCCCCACTGTTCCCTATGCATTAACTAACATGCATCGAGCTCTTATGATGTACCATTCAAGAAGTCACAGGGTCATGTAAGGGGAAGAAAATGCCCACCTACAATCAAATCATGGTCTTATTAGAAATGAAGAATATTGCACACATGAGAAAGTTGAGGAAATTTAAGCCATAATATAAATAACTTTTAAATCATCAGCTTTAATTCTAGTGTTAGTGTTCAGAGAAGACAGAGGCTAACGTAGTGTGGAGCTGGGTGTGTCGGGGGTTGGATAGGTGTAAACATTCTTCAGATAAAAGCAATGAAAAGGCTAAAAATAGAAAATGTGTATATTTGAGAACTTCATATTATAAAAAAAACTAGTGAAACTAATTTAGTAGGAAAGGAGTTTAATACATTTATTTCAAGTAAGAAAACTACTATGGTTTGACAGTATCATTAAAAAGATGTGAGATGAATGAGAAAATAGAAAATATTATTCAATGAGAAAACTTAGAACTTAAAAAAAAGAACAGATAATATTACATTAAAAATGCCTCAGTAAGGAAATCTTGTTCATGCAGCCATCTTCAAGGGATTTTTTTTTTTATGCCTATAGCACCCAGTCTTCCTAGGTGGTCTCCCATCCAAGTACTAACTGGCCTGACCCTGCTTAGCTTCTGAGATCAAACAAGATCTGGCATTTCATGGTGGCATGGCTGAAAACCTCTTAGTGGTTATTTGATACCTATTTCTTTCTCATAACCATTGCTGCTATTATGACTTTCTATGTTACCTTTCCAAACAAAAATTTCAACATTTGAGGAACTCAAACTAAATCAACAGAGTAGCAGCTAACTTTATGAGGACAGCCTACAGATGGATAGAGAGAAAGAGAGAGTGAGTCAGTGAGTGAGTGAAAGAGAGAGAGTGCGCTCACGCGAGCATGTGCATGCGAGCAAGGGCACATGCACTAAATTAGGGGGCAGTCTCATAGCAGACTGTGGTCTCTTATAAGGTCATATTTGATGCACTGCCAGGAACAGCAATTGAAAGAGAATATAACAAATGAGCCTCTCAATTACATTAACAAAGGTATCAGCTTCCTGTGTACAGTACTTTTAAGACTCCTCTGTTCTAGATCTGAAGGCCAATGAGCATTCCCATGAATCTTTGCATGTTTATATCAAAAGTACAATGTGAACTTTGGCAAAGGAAGTGTCTCAGGGTTAGCTGAGATTTTTAGGTTGTTACTGTAAATACAATTGAAAGGTAGCTAATTTCACTCTATTGCTAAAGAATTAAAGAATACATCTACAAATGGCATCCAAAGACTCAGAAGTGATTCCAGAGTTGTGAAAGCAGAGATCTATTATTTCACCTAAAACTGCTTAGTTTTCTCTTATTCTTCCATATACCTGCAGGATCCTTGTAAACTGAGTCAGCCCCAGGCTGTACTAACCTGCTTCAGTCCATCCTATTTACTGCACATCTTTACCTGTTCACACTCACTCCCTGCAAACTCATGCTCAATGAACTGTCTCATTAAGAAGTAGTTGATCAATCAATACTCTAAGAAGTAAATAAATAAAAGAATACACCTTCCCGGGAAATTTTTTTATTAAAGGAAAACGTGTCTCATCCATAGAAAATGGTATATTTCTGTTATCATGCACAAGCCTCTTGAAGAGGTTTTGGGTGGTGAAGTCTTAGAATTTAATAGTTTTTTGAAAGGATCATATTTTTTGTAAATGATGGCTACAAATTATTTGAGAATGATTAAAGTCTAATGTCTCTCCAATTACTGCTGTAAGAGAAAATGCAAATATTTTCCAATGAGACTCAAAGTGTTGCACATATCAATGCATTCACATCCTCAAGAGGGCCCTGATAACGCTTCTACATAAATTGTGGTTATTTCTTAGAGGTCTGTTTGAGATCTGGACCAATAAATAAGGCAGTTAATCTGTTTGAGAGTCCACAATTTATGTTTATTGTTGGAAGTGTCCAAGCATCTTACAGATAACAGGCTCTATGGGAGGCAATGGCTGGGACCATTCTATTGTCCTTTGAGTAAAGAATTTAAAACTTTAGGAGGTTTCAAAGAAAACTCAAGTCGAACCTCTTACCCTTAAGAGGTCTGTGGGTGTAATGAGTTGGGTTTTGAAAGGATCAAGTATAGCCCAGAGTGAATCATTATGCACCTCCGTAGGACCAACCAACAATACCATCTGCATTATCCCTGGAGCTTTTGGGGAATGCGATTTTTCGTTCTTCTTAAAGGCAAAAAAAAAAAAAAAAAAGTGCCTTAATTAGAAATATGCTTTTTACAAGTACTTAATTTAGGTAATACTTGCATTTGGCTATATAAAAGCAAGTTTTAGCATATGTCAACTGCCCATGTGACCAGGCAAACTGTACAAATAAGACATACTAAATCAGGTATAATTCTTAAGTTTAAGACTGGTAAAGAGAAATAAGAACAATGAAATCAATGGTAAAAATCTCCTATGTCAGAATACTATGTATCTAGACTTTATCATCAGCATTTAGTGTGTCCTCTTCTGCTTTTTGTCTTTTAAATCATTTTCATACTTCCAGGATTAAATCGAAATTTCCTTTTCCATGATGATTTTCTTAAGCCGCATAGTAAGAAATCATCTCGCCTTCCTAGAAAGACCTTTTTAAATATGGTGGCCACAGAAAGTTGACATAAAAGACTAAGGAAGACTAGAGACGCTTTGCTGAGAACTAGAGGGCAAATAATTTTTGGTCAGTTTTGCTTTCTCCTAAACAACAAGGACTATTAAAATGTCCCATGAAATATCTATTAAGCTCTATGGATGTATTTTAGCAAATAAGATTCTTAGCTTGGGTAAGAATTTTAAAAATGTAAAGAAATGTATAATATAAATATTTAAAGTTGTTCCTTCTTACGCATATTATATCTTCTACTTACCTATTTAGATTATGTTTGCTAAAAGATTACTGTATCATTCATAACAAGGCTCAGATACCTTTAAGCATCAAAAATAAAAACAAAATTGATATTAAATCTTATAATGAAATAAAAATAGTAATACAAGTTATGCCTCTAAATAATATCTATGGAATCTTATATTGTTAGAATAAAATTTTAACTTAGCATGCCCACTTAGCTTTTTTCAAGTTGTAACCGAACTGTTAATAATTCCTCATATTTGTATTGATCTCTCTCTTTTGGAAAGCTTCCACAATCACTATTTCATATACATTATCTCATTGGGAAAAGCATCCCTGATAGAAAGCAGGTATTTACTTCCAGTGCATTTTTGAAGTGCTAAAAATGAAGTTCAGAGAGCTATTATGCATTATCAAAGGGCAAGAGCTGGACTGGAGAGGGAAATGTAGTCTCAGCCACTCTCCTGGCCCATTTCCCTCCTGTCTCTAAGCTCCACATTTGCTTTGAGGTTAGACTAGCCTCTTCCTTTTTAGAGTAGGTCAGTTTGAAAAACAGTAAGAACTCTCTCTTCTGAACTGTTGTAGAGACACTGGCTGCCAATTAAGCGGCCTACTACAGAGATTTAATCTGTTAAAATGTTTTCTAGAATTTTTAAAAAACAAATGACAAGCTTTAAACAAGTCTACTTAGTAGTGTAGTTTCCCTCCACCACTAAAGAAAAGTTTTGCAAGTTCGTTATTTGAAACTATGTTTCTTCATCTTTGCTGTCTCACCCAGTGGTGCTAGCAATATGAAGGTTCTCATTTAGTGCTTTTGAGCTGCCTCTTTAAGAATGCAGACCTACTAAATTTGCATTACATAATGCATTTTTAGCCAAATGACTTACTACTACCAAGAAACCCAGCATACCATCAACCTAGTTCCTACATCACAATGAACAGGAAAATTATCATCAGTCTTAGGGGAAACACTATTCCAATTAAGTGGAATTAAAAGCAGCAACAAAAATCTATAATGTCCCATGAGAGGCACTGGTTCTGAAGAAAAAATAAGGGCTTTTAAGATAACTGTAGTTTTTTGTTATTGCAGTTTCTTAAATTGTTTCCATACCCGTAAAATTTTCCAGAGTTGATATAAGGAACAAATGACTAGAAGAAGAACTATTCTTCATTAAGGCTGATTTCATGTAATACTAATAATCTATGAATATTTTATTAGTACCTGCATGTAACAGGTTAGGATACTGAGGATTAGAAAATAGGGATTCAAATCCAGAAAGTGCATCCTCAGAATTTAACCATGACTCCCTCTGCCTCCTGTATGATAATATACTGACAGAGTAAAACCATCAGTACAGGGTGGCTCTTGGAAGAGGGGAAAAAGTGCACACATGAGAATTCTGTGAGAATGCAAAGATAGAGAAATCCTTATCCAGAGAACAGAAAGTTTTTTTTTTTTTTACTTTTTTTTTTTTATTGAGCCCTTCTCCTATTGTTATATGAAGAGAAAAATAAGCAGCTTACAGAATTTCTTCTTGAGTCAGAAAGGTCCCAGAAACCTATATACCTGAAATTAAACTATTAAAGGAGACAGACTAGCACAGGGCCTAGAACAGAGCCAGCATTCTTCTTTTCTTTGCAATGGCTACTCCCCACCCCAGAACCTGTCCAGTCCTACTCAGAAATGAACAATTCTACACCATCAAAAATCTGAATTTTCAAAGAGTCGATTCTAATAGATGTAATGTTTCAAGAAGCACTTGCCAAACTCCACCTCAGCATTAAGCACGTGACCTCCTTGGTCAAAGCAACAGCAGAGACAACACTCCTCTCTCCCGAGACAATGCTCCTTAAAAGAAAACAAAAAAAATAGAGATCAGGATTAAAATGTTCAGTCAATAAAATGTCAATGAAGTGTGTTTTATATTCACAAATACCTAATAGTATTGACTACAAATGGACCTAAACCTGAGTATTTCAGACTAAAAGATACCAATGCTGGACATTGGGTAAAATGTACATTTTTTTTTTTTTGGTGACCTAATGAGACTTAGATGACCTCTCTTAAAAGTTCATGTTCCTGGCCACTTTCTGGATACATCATTCATCCTTACTTCACACATGAAGCCAATATTCCCTCTGCCCACTCATTGTTCCAATAAAGTATTGCAACTTCTTCTCAATACCTTTAGATTCTGCTGTGCTCTCCTATTTTTAGCAGCTGTCAGCATTCAGTACTTCACCAGGAAGAATTTTCTTTTAAATGGAGCCTCACTACTTATAAAGTAAATGATGAAGTTGTACTGGTGACAAGAGCTTTAGATATTTGCAAACTTCCTTATCCAAGAAGACCTATTCTTCAGCCAGAAGAAAAATTAAAGCCCTTTTCTAAAATTCACTGGAATCCAAAGACCAAAAACTGGTAGCCCACTAACTACATCGAGGATTGTGTTGTTTGGTCCAACAAATCATTTAACATTCTGAAATATATGCCAATATTTTGAAAGCAAGGAGTTACACACAAACACCCAGATTTCTGGCGTATTTTTAAAAATAAAAAAATCTAAGCCTGCATTTTGGCGTGGCAACAATCAGTTGGAGGTTAATAGGTCTGTGCTTTTCAGAGACAGTACTTTCTAAATCATCACAAAATTACTTGGACTACTTCACATCTCTATATTTATTACATACCTGGACTAGTAGACATGTGCTTGTGAGACCTCTGGTAAAACTCATGCTGTCATGGCTATCTGATGTTTCTATCTTTTAGCTTTTTGATTTTGCTGGAAAGTATTCTGTGAAGAGCAGTATGAGATTTTATAAAAACTTTGTAACGTACTGCAAAATAGATATTACCTCTGTTTTTAATGATGGAGAAACTGAGGCTTACAGATACGTGTTTCACAAAATTATATTACTAGGTCTGTGGCTTAATCAGGATCCCTACCAGGTTTTCCAAACTCAAGCCCAGCCCCATTTCCATTAACCTACAATTCCTATTGTGAAACTCTTAAGAACAAAATGTCCACAAGAATAAGTACATTTTATTCTTAGTAAAGTAGAATAAAGAATAAAATACAATTTATACTTAGAAATTAACAAGTTAAAATGTTATGTAAAGCTAATGAGAAATGTGTCTCTTCCTTGACTGTGGGTGAACTGAGGCTTTGTACAATTGCAAAGAGCAACACTGGACTGGGAGTTAGGAGGCAGCGTTCCAGAGCCCTCCATGACACTCATTCACGTTCTCAATTGAAAAGCTCTTCTGTTCATTCTGAGCCTCCATGTGTGCTCAGTATTTTGTAGCAGTCTTTAGTCTTAACTACAGCATCCCCTGTTCAGGAGCTTTTTATAGAGCCCTTCATCTCTGTCACTCTGCTACCCCTGAAGGTTATCTTCTTTCTCCCTCATCCCCATTGCCTCCCAAGTCAACCTTTCCCTACTCTAACATTTTCCTTGGCCTTTCTGTCCACAAGTCTACCTTGTCTACCTCAGGTAGGGCAGCCCTCTGGAAAGTATTTACAGATGGATAGGGAAAGCACTTAGTATATAGAAAGCATTGTATCTAGATAAACTGTGTTGTTATGAGCCATTTGCTGTAATACATAACTTTTAAAGCAGATTCATTGTATTCTCATGAAATCATGAAGAAAATACTCATTATGAACAGAACATTAATTTATAAGGTTAAAAAGTTTACAAATCTGTAACATACAGTTGGGTTGGTAATTTCAGCTACTGAACATATAAATAGGAAGAAACATGACTCATTAAGGTCTAAATTGTGTACATTTATACACCATACAAGCATAGACCCTTATCAGTTTCTGGTTCCTTGAAAGGCACAGGTAGAATTAGTATTACTCAGACACTATGTATGTTAAGTGTGGCACTTTTCCACAATTAATATTCTTTAGTACTATAAATGGTTTGGTTTAATAAAATGATGAGCAGGTAAGGTATTTTATTTGGCTGACTGTAACTGAAACTCTACTGATGACGACTAACCAAATATGGGCTTTTCCTCAATTAAACTCCTCACAATTTGGAGTAATTTGGTCCAGGTTCCATAATGATACAAATGTCTCAGCCTCCTCCTTGCTTTCACTTTTATGGCCACAAATGGTCACTCTTCCTCTAGGCTCCTGTCCATTCTCCAGGCAGAAAGAATAAGAGGAAAACAATGAAGAAAAAGTGGAAAGCGCATTACAAGAATAAAAAACCTTTGCAGAAATTTTCCATTTATGATTTTTATTACACCTCAGTGGTAGAAATTATATCAGATAGTCTTCATATTGCAAAGGAATTTGGGAAATATTGTTCTTCAACCGGGTATATTGTCATCTTAAACACAATCTAAGTTTTATTAAGGAAGGGGGAAGAGCAGATTTGTGGTAGGCAATTTATATAGAGCTCCTGCCCAGCCCATAGAAGCTCAGTCTAGTGGACTGCAAATGGTAATGAACAGCTGCAACTCAGATATTATGTGTTTTGATGAAATTATAAGGCAAGGTGCTCTTCAGATCCAGAGTCCACTGCCTGAATTTAGCACACTCGGAAGCTATACACACGTAGCTGGAAGATACAGCTCTTCTTTACCTGTGAGAATTATGCTTACAAGCGATTAACTCCTCAAGCTAAGTAGCCTGTCATATCTACTTTCAAGTTACTTCCTTGGCAGCACTTTGGCTCCATGAAAAGCTACTAGGGTCAGCCACCAGATTTATGGCTTTTGCATACCTTCTCCCAGGCTTCACTGTTTCCAAGATCTGCAGATCTGCATAAACCAAATGTTTTACCACTCAAATTCAGCCATATGTAATAGAGAACAGAGATTTTAAACATGTAACAAGCAAATGGTCTAGGAGAATTGCAGCTCTGCTCCATGAAATCATTCAGGGACACAGACTTTTATCTTGTTAGTCCATCAAACTTGAAGAGTGTACCTATGTATGTGGTACAAAATCACCCATCTTCCAAGCAGAAGAATAAAAAAATAGGGTAAGAGCTTGCCTCTTATCTTTAAAAACCAACAGGAAGTTGTATGTATTTATTCTTTTTCCTTTGGTTCAAACTTAGTCACATAGCCATATATAACACCAAAAGAGACAAGAAAATAACACCTTTATTTTGAGATGCTACATTGCTAGCTAAAAATGGGGTTTCTATTATTGTGGGAAGAACATTGAGAACGCTGGAAAATAACTTAAGTCTTTACCATACTCAAATACAAAGCGGAAGAGCTCAGAGATTTCCAATGCTATGGTCCCATAATTATCATTCCAATTATCTATTGCTGCATAACACATGATGTCAAAATTTTGTGACTTAAATAATTTATTATTTTTCATGATTTTGCGTGTCAAAACTTGGGTAGTTCATTCTCTACTGTTGATTTTTCCTTGCATTCAACAGACATCTGAGACATATTTGAATCCCCCAAATTACTCATTCAAAATAGTGGCCATGTCATGTCACTTTGACCTCTGAAATGAGTCATTTCCTTGTTCATCTTTTCTAAGGTTGATGCAACCTTGCCTCCCTGGCTCCACGCCTGCAGTGCTTGACACACACACACACACACACACACACACTCTCTCTCTCTCTCTCTCTCGAACGCACACTCCTCCATTTCAGTCTTCCTAAAGGTAAATCTGATCACATCAATTCTCCCTATCTTCTCCGATTTGCCCTCATAGAACCAGCCCTGCTTATTTTTACTTTTTCCTATCTTTCCACCATCTCATGTCAATGTTAGTGTGAGCGTTCAACTTCTCAGCTACTTAAGACTAGCTTTAACCCATGAAAAACTGCATCCAACTTTAAATTTCTGGGTCTTCGCTACCTTCATTCTCCACTGACGTCCTATCCTTCAAGGTCCACTTAAGATGTTTCCTTTCAAGTGTACCTTCTCTGAGCCCCATCTGTCTTCCTTTCCCCTCAACTCTGGAATTGTTCCTCATTTTACACTTTGTGCCTCTATCACACTTACCTCATGTCTACTGTGGTTTTTGATCCTTATGTCTGCGTTCCTGTGTTATGAATTTCTTGAGAACAAAGACCATGTCTAGTTTTGTGGACTAAATGGTGAGCAACTAGAAGAATGCTTAGAACTGTTAGTTAAAAAGATAAAAACATGAAAAAAAATGCAGCTCATTCCAGCCCTTCCCCATCACCCATTTTATTCCTTCTCTCTCTCCAACTCCTTCATCAGCATAAGTGGAAGCCTTGCTTCCTTCGGCTTGTCCCTTCAGCCCAAACTTGGG
Source organism: Macroglossus sobrinus (assembly GCA_004027375.1). Classification (NCBI taxonomy): domain Eukaryota; kingdom Metazoa; phylum Chordata; class Mammalia; order Chiroptera; family Pteropodidae; genus Macroglossus; species Macroglossus sobrinus. Next base: position 295,298 of record PVKZ01000762.1, read on the forward strand.
TGGATGGTGACATCCATCCAGGTATAGCCACTCCCATTTCTTTCTGTGCATGAAATCTATTTTCTTTTTCATTGCTTCTGCCATTTCCTGAATTCAGAATAGTGCCCTTTCTCTGTGTCCCTATAACATCCAATACTTACTCTTTTTAGCATTTCATCATATTAACATTTCATTGACTTTTACTTATGTTACCACAATAAACCATGGTCCTCTTAAAAGGATGATCTCTAATTTACTCAGGATCACCAATACTTGCACAGTTTCTGGTGTTCAGTAATCATCTTTTGAGACTTGTCTAAATACCTATTGGATTTTTCTCTTTCCTCTGTGAAATCCTGACAGATGGTCCATCATCCAGACATGCTTGAACGCTCCCTGTAATGGAAAGCTGTTTCCTGAGTTCCATTTTTAGAAGGCTTGGTGATAAAAATTACTTTTTTTAAAATCTAATCTAAATTTTTGAGTTTTCCAAGGAGTACTATCTTTGTCCTTCAGAATTAGACATTGAGTCGTCTTTTCTTGCTCTTAGGTGTCCCAAAAGGCCTCCAAGCTCTGTTAAACCTGTGCTTTTCAAACTGCAGTTTGTATAAACCATCTTGAAATCTTAAAATGTAGATTCTGATTCAAAAGGTCTAAGACTGCATTTCTAATCAGCTTTTGGGTGGTCCAAAGGTATTCACACTTAAGAGTAGCAACACGCTAGTCTAAAACATTTTTCATAGGATAGGGCTTCCAGTCTCCTCACCAATTCATTTCTTCTGGATAAGATTGAGTTTGCCAAAGACCTCTTTCAAATGTGGTGGTACATAAAGCTTTGCCATATTCAGTTTAGTAAAAAGGTGGTTCATTGTAGAGAGTACTGGGTTTCAAAACAGGACACCTGGGTGTTAGCCTAAACTCTGCCACTACCAACTATGTGACATTGGGTAAGTCAGAGAAATTAAACTTTCAGGCTGTTTTTTTTTTTTTTCTCTCCACACCCGGTGACTGTCTAATAGTTGGGAGAATCAAAGGATTATGTGCAGTGTAAGAAAGAGACTTGTGGCTATGTACCAAAAATTTGGGAGCCATTATTTAACTTCTTTTACTGTAGTTTAAGGTTTCACTGAGTCTTCTGGCATTTGCTGAATCAGAAAATTGGGAACTCAATTATAAAACCCCTAAGCCCTTAACAACAACTTAGTAACACCTATTTGGTACAAGGCACCGGGCTAAATATTTTATACCTACTTTCAGACACCAAAAATAAAACAAAATTTTTTTTCTTCCTTAACAGTCAAGCATGGCTGAATCCTGCCTTTTGCCTTCTTGGCCACATGTACCCAACAGGAGAGACACCTGTCATCAGATCTCCCTTTCAAATAATGTTAGACTTTTCAAACCATATGAGACGTTGCCCTACCCACAGATCCAAAACGTTAGTGATCGGATTATAGCAGATATGAGTCCATGATTCTGCTAACAATGTGTTGATATGACCTTTAGTTTCCTAATTAGCAGAATGAGAGGTTTAGACCAAGGGAGTCATTCCTAAACCTTGTTCTTAAAAGTCCTAAGGCTTTTTAAAAATGCCACAGAGGCTGTGGGCCTGGATGAAGGGAGAGCTTTCTCTAGTCTAACACACATATAGGTGTGCACACTAGCAGCTTGGCTTGTGTATAACATACTGGGTTTCAATTAAGATTTATTGGAAGAAATTATTGTTCCAGTTGCTCCAAAAAATACTTGAAAGTTTGTTAAGGGAACTTATGGCTCATTCTGTGAAAAATTTGTCTGTAGATAGGGGACTCTGTGAATATCAGCCCACGAAAATTGGGTGATAGATGTTATTATTTTCCTTTCTCTAGCCCACACTGACCCTGGGAATCAATTTCAGTAGGCTGGCTCCTGCCAAGTTGGAGAGAGAGAATGTTTCAGATAACATTTCTTTTAATAGGTATTGTTTCAAACACCGTGCTTGATTCATTTATTGACCCTAGACACCCAGAAACAGCATTTGTAAGCATTCAATCACTATTTTTGGAATTTGTTTTCCCAAGCGTATCCTATACAAAGAGATTTCAAATGTTTTCATCTACACATTTTTTTTTTTAATAGCAAGAACTGTTGCATAAGAAACTTGGAAAGGATTTTTGCTTCTTGATTGCTGGCTGTGCAAAATTTCATTTTTAGCAACACAACTTCTTTAGCCTAAGAAATTCAACTGTAAATTTAACAGAGCTTAATTTTCAAATTGGGATTACATTTAATGGTTCAGAAAATTGATTTCTTCAATATCATCCCCCAAATCATCCAGTTCAATCAACCAAGTTTTTATAGGTCTAGCAATGAGAATAGAAAATCTGTGTCTGATCTATCCTTAAGAACACATAATGTTCATATGTTTGGGGGTATGTTTTTCCAGCAATATAGAAATAACTTCAGTAGAGAACCTTGCATTCATAGTATGCTGAAGAATGAATTCCACTATTCCTATGCAAGGAGACACAGATACAAAAACAACACAAGCCTACAACTGCATTCTATAATTTCTAAAAGGGTTTGCAATGATTGTTTCTTTGTTAATGAATTCATTCATCTAATGAAATGGGCTGACCCTACTATATACCAAACTCTGACCTAATGCCTGGGACTCAGCGATGAATGGGCAACATGTCTGACACAGATCCCAATTCAGCAGGGAAACAAGAGAAAATATTTAAGACTTGAATTAAAACAATTTAAAATACAAAAAAGAAAAAGAAAAGAAAAGAAAAGAAAGTGTCCCCAGTTCATGTCACTACCTTCTGGCTACTTTTTGTTTTAATTTTTTCACTATTAATTAAACTTTAGATTTTACTTGGACATCACCAGCTTTTTCATCTATATCTTTTTTCCTTTCCAGTATACAATCCAGGGTCCACATTGCACTTATCTGTCTGGTCTCCCAAGTCTTCTCTAATCTGTGACAGTTTCTTAGTACTTTCCTATTTTTTATGAGCTTGTAAGGCTTGAGAGGTGCTGGCCTAGTATTTGTCCTGTAGAATGTCCCCCACATGGGTATGTCTGATGTTTTTCTAATGATTAGACTGAAGTTATGAGTTTTGGGAAAGAAAATCACAGAGGTAATATGCTCTTCTATCACATCATATTAGGAGTTACAAGTCAATCAATCACATGATACCACTGTTAATTTTTACCACTTAAGATAGTGTCAACCAGACGTCTCGGTGAAGTTATGACAGTTTTCTGCAATCTGTTTTTGAAGTTAGTCACCAAGCCCATCTTCCAATGGGAAAGGATTAAACTCTAGCTGCTCTAGGGGAAAAGAGTAATGCAATTCCAAAACTTATTTGAAATTCTTCTCTAAAGAATATCTCTTCTACCCTATTTTACATTTATTTATATAAATGAAATTTGTCATTTATAGAATTATAGATTCCTACGTATTTTATACTTTGGGTGGGTTATAATCCAATCATCTACTGCTTCATTATTTTGTTGCTCAAATCATTCCAGCTTTGGCTCTTGGGAACTAGTTTGTTTTTATTATTTCTAAAATGGCAGTTATAAGGAGTTTTATCTAGGTTAATTCCTTCTAATCCAACATTCTCAAACACTAACTGTTCCACAACGATCTCTAATACCTATTATAACAATTCTTTCCTACTTAATCATACTAGAAATTATTCAGATTAATCTTTTTATTTCAACATGTCTTGTGTCCTGAATTCATTGCTTCTCCTCTGATACTGATAAAAACTACAATCCATTTGAGCAAATCAGGTTGTATGCACAATGGCCCTGTTATTAACCTGTCAGGCTGAGTTTTTGCTAGGTGATTTGCTACATTCTAACAATCAACTTAACACAAATACTTACCCTTTTTTTTTTTTTTTGACACAGAAAAGCAAAATTTAGCTGGAAGTCAAATAGTGACCAAGCAAGTCACAAAATTAATAAAAATCTAAGGAAGTATCTGAATGCTGATATTTCTTCCATAACACTTGTAAATTTTTGCATATTTTCAGGTAAGTCTGCAAATCTGTTATATCTGCTATTTTGTTTACGGCCTATTTACTTCTTTCTCCTGTACATACTTGCTTTTTTAATAGGTACCAACATTAACATATTTGTTTTGATCTTTCATAATGCCAATTTCTTGGGAAACAGTCCAACTGTCAGAAAAGTTATCAATTCTGCTATGATTTTTCACTCCCAAAATGACCACTCACAATACCTGAAACCTTGCTCTTTCTCCATATGAATCAATACAGCTGCCCTACAACATAGTAGGTCTTCAAGTACAAAGACTAAATTAAAATGTTTTTACATCATTTATTTTTGAAGTAATTTAACATACAATGTAAACATACATCAAAGATATTGTGGCAATTTAGATTAAGAATAATATGAGGTTATTTACATGTTTGTGTATATATGTGTATAAATACACAAAGTGCAGATAAATACAGAAACACTACAAAATAAACAAAAAATTCAATATGATAATTTACTGACAATCATTTTTATCATTTATTACTTAATTTGTCATGTTAATGGCTGCAAAGAAATTCCTAGTACTGAAATATAGTATCAAAATATTCAACTTTTATATAAACTATAGTACCTCAAATTTTAACAGTATATAAATAGGATTCTGAATTCAAAAAAAACAATCATCTTCCCTGGCAAACTCCCTATTTATTTGCAAAGGTTTCAGCTCAGAGTTCAAGAAGACTTGAAATCACAGCTCAATATGTAGTGATATCTTGGATTTTAAACATAAATCATGTACAGTGTGTTCTATCAAAAGAAGGTGACTAAAGATACAGAGGCAGATATAAAACCTCTAACATGCTGCCATATAAAGATAAGTCTGTGTGGATTCAAGACAAAGCTAGCATGCTCTCAACCCTGGAAGGGTAAAAACCATGGAAAACACTGCTGAGAAATGGCAGATGATACAAAAGGGGAGAAAGTGGTCTTATAATTAAGGTGGTCTTGGCACTTTCAGTCCCTGCCCCACTCTAACTGTTAAGTTCTTCATGTAGCTGTGTATATGAACATCTTTGGTGATAGAGAATATCTATGTTTCTAATAATGTGAATGGCCCCTGCCTTCTGGGACTCCTCAGTGAGCACACAGACTCCATTTCTCCCTATAGCACCAAGAAGTATTCATCTCTGAACTTGGCATCACTCCTATGAGTACCAGAGAGTAAAGTGAAGTCCTATTGGGCTCCCTACCTCATACAACTGCCTTTAAGCATTGGTCTAGAATATACAGATCAGTTTTCTGCCAATGGCTTGCTGTGAGGGCTGTCAACATTCTTATTGGAGACTATTTAAGACAGTAGATGCAGCTACCTTAAAAAAATAAAAAGTAAACAATCCTATTTATTGATCTGATCCTCTAAAAGTCCATTCATAAGCCTGAGTGTGCAAGGTCACTACCAAGTAGAACCTGCACATTTGAAGCAAGAACATATTAGTAAACAATGGATGGATATACAATTAATGTGTTCACAAGATGTGAGACTAGTTGATAAATACCTAATATTCAATGCTTGGAACAGCCAAGATATAGACTATTCAGAAAAGTTAATCTCATTTGTAAAAAGTGTTTTGATTTTGGCAGACAGCCAAAAAAAAAAAAAAAAAGGAGGCAAAATTAAACTGTAATTTCTATCCTAAGTAGGTAGAAACTTTTAGTCAAGAGGAAAAGAACTTCTGGACAATTGCCAAGTGTCTGCTTTTCTTCTTTACCACAAGATGATTTGGGGGTCCTACTCAGTGATTTTAGGTCAGAGTAATAGCTGCAAATTACAAATGTATTATGGAACCAAAGAACAAAATCTGTTCCTAAATTGGTCTGCCACTGACTTCAGTCAATAAAGTATAAATTATATTGGGGTTTTAAATGCTAATGAAAGCATCCTGAACACATAATTTGGGGAGTTCACTACAAATTGAAGTTGTTTAAAGAAAGGCTGTAAGGGGTTCTTCTACACTAGTATCCATGTGGATGATACCCTTTCTCATGTCAGACACAGACCTGAAGAATGAGGCTGGGAGTAAAGTTAGCAGGGTGTTAACCTTCACAAGATTATGATGCCAGGTTTATCTTCCTTATAACATAGGGGAAATTTAGAAGGCATCCCACAGTATATAAAATGAAATTTCTAGAATAAGAATAAAAATCATTTTGTATCTTTATTTTTTCTACTTGGGAACCTGCATTGTTCTTGATTATAAGGTACATTTTGTTTCCTCCACCATCACTGAAAAAGCCAGCAGTCAAGACATTGTTGAGAAAACTGGTTGCCCTCATTCAAATTACAAAGCAGAGAGTGCCGATGCAATTAGCAAAATCACTCACATCAAACAAGGAGACATGGCACTTTTTTATACTTCACAGACTTTACAGGAATACAAATATTATTTAAGTGTTCTGACATATTCACAAAACACAACAGAAAAAACCTTCGGTTTACTGACCAGTTTCTTTAGACTGGGTAGTCATCTGTTAAATATATAAATGTTTTGTATTCAGGGATATTTTCACATAACACACAAGACAAGTGAAACTCATCAGTCTTATCCTCATTGATTATACTCTAAGCAGTGATTAGGGTGCCCACATCATGTGTTTTGAAGGTGTGAATGTGGCAATTCTAACATAACTTTATAATGTCTCCAAAAAGCTAAGGTTTCATTATTGAAATGCTGTTATAATTTTGAATGTGATCTTCCTTCAGTGACTGGCATTATTTTCTTGTGTAATTAATATTCTGTGTGATTTGGAGCACATGTCTTATCTGCAGGAAATTTATTTCTAGGGAAAAGTAGCTTTAGTCTGCCTCCAGTATATGGCTGTGCCTTGCTTACACATGTAATCAGTATGAAGAAAAAAGGACCATCCTAACAAATCTGTAAAATTAAAACCTCAAACAAAAACACAAATCAAGTGAGTACTTTTGTTGCTTGTTTCAAAAAAGGAACCACAAGTACTGCCACAAGATACACTTCTCTACAGAGAGGTGAGGGCTGGGCTTCATACCCATGTCCTACTCATCAAAAGCTTTAATTCCTGACTGAGAATTAGTAGAAATAGCTCACAGACTACTCAGAGTCAGGAACACTCTGGTCTGTGTCAAGATAAAAAGAAGGCTTAGATTTCTTAATGCAAGAGCAAATGAAGTATGATTCTGAATCTCTCTTTTGAGTCAAGTTGGTCTTTGAAAGAAACTCAATTTTGCTTTAAGGAATTCTAATCTAATAGGATGCCAGATGATGCCAAAGGTGCTTAAACAGAAGGTGTTATATAGACTGAGGGAATAGTACACAGGAAAGACCACCTTCTGTTCCAGCAGAGGGTAGTCAGGGTATCAGCGATGCTATTATTACTAGTTAGGGCCACCAATGATCAAGAGATCAAGAAGCTCTAGCAACACCTGATTATATGTGATTATAGATCAAGAGCAGGAGGCAAAAGAAAAAGAAATGTTTAGCAGATTTCTTCATTATATTATTAATTTTTATAACATTAAATATTTTCCATTCCAATGTACTGATGTTTATTTCTCATTGTGACTCTGTCTACTGTTATTCCTTTTAATTTTAAATTCTAATCTATTATTCCACTTTTAATTTTAAAAGCATAAATGTTCTAAGTCATAGTTGTGTGTGTATGTGTGAGCATATAATCTATTAACTTTAGAAACATTAAAGTAGAAGAGACTGAGATTACAGATTATAATATCACATAAAAAGTTTTATACAGTCAATACCTGAGTGCTGCACAGTGAAGAACTCTGAAGTAACTAGTAAAATATGACAAAGTGGGCCAGCACTGTGGCAGTTAAATGGCAGGTAGCTAGCTTTTGGAATCTTGGGAAGAAAGACTCTGCTACATACAAATATTTATAGAAACAATATATTAGAATTATTGAAATAGAAATAATAGAAATAAAGGTTGATGCATGACCAGATGTTAATGGTATATATAAATGGGTAGTAAATATCTATTTCTATGCTCTATAAATTCAGTGAAATTCCTAATAAAGGCTGTAAATTGAATGGCAAGTAAAAAAATGTACAAATTTTATTCCTACTAAAGATAAAACAATTTAAAATTTTGTGTTTCAAAATAATTTAAGAATCCTTTACGTTTAGATTCTGTGTCAACTAAGTATAGACTTTAGAAGGCATAGCTTTACTACTAGTGTCTGAAAACAACAGACTTATCATTGTAGAGAATTTCTCATTAGCCAAAATTAGGTATTAATAAAATTCTTTGTCCAGTATTTTAAGTTGTATGCCTTTACACTACACTTTTATATTGTTTTCCTCTTATTGTAATTATACTTTTATGATGCCACTATAATATTAATGGCAGAGGATATGTGCATATGATTTATCCATATTTATATGTTAATGTAGTAAAATTTCATAAAAATTGTAAAGTCATAAAAGTAGTTTTAAATAGCCTCTAAACCAGGGGTTGGCAAACCACGATCCATGAGTCAAATCTAGCCTGCCACCTAGATGGACTGCTGGACCATACAAAATGTAAAATCTGTTTTCGGTTGATGGTCCATCAGCCGAAAACAGCTTTTACATTTTAAGATGGATTTTAAAAAGTCACTGAAGACTATTTCATGCCTTGTGATAATTATGTGATCTTCAAATCTTCAAAATCAGGTTCCATAAATAAAGGTGTATTGGCACACAGTCACACTCGTGTGTTTGTTTCTGTCTATGGCTTTCTGCTACAATGGCGGGGTTGAGTAATGTGATGGAGGCTACAGGGCTTGCAAAGGCCAAAATATTTACTATCAGGCCTTTACAGAAATAGCTGGCTGATCCTTGCTCTAAGCTCATGAATGGTGTCTCTGGAATGCTAGACGGAGTGTTTACAGTGGGTCAGTGTATGACTTAATTTGGTTTCATTTACAGACATCATATACATCATTGCTTTTGAATATTATCATCTACCTGGCAAACAAAAATAAAGTTATATGTAAAAACACTTAATTTCGTTGAAATGTTTAGGACCAGCAAAACAATCATATATAAAAACAGTATATTTTTAAGGAAAAAGATAAATGAACAATTTAAATTACATTTTTTAAGTAATGATTTCAAGTTTCCTCAGAGAACGCCAAACACTTAAGGGAAGATTTCAAAATCCCTATATCAGATTTCTGGTTTTCAAATTTCTGGGATATATTACTTAATACAGTATTTAAGATTCTTAATTATTAGGGAAGAGACACTGTGGAGAGTCACTTATCAAAGAGAAAGAAAGATATTTTTAAATAAGAAACCGGCAAAAAAATAAAAGGAATGGCAAACTATTCAAGCTCTTTTTCCCTTTTCCATTATTAGGGAGCTACATAGTTGCTGGTGTAGAACTTGATAGAAATTGTTTTCATTTAGTGGGCTGATCCCTATATCTGTGTCAGATAAAATCATAGCACTTATTATCTGTTACCATGGATACCATGAAGCTACTGTCATCCACTAAATAGTATTAGAGGAAGACAACATAATTTTCTGGGACTAGTCCTGTTTTGCCTTCATAAGTTGCCTTCAACCATCCTGGTTCCACTGATGGGTACACTGACAAAAAAAAAAAAAGTCAATCAACATTAGCTTCAAATAATTATATACACAAATGGGTAAAAATTCACATCAGATTGCATGCATTCACTCAACAGTCATAACAATGTCAGTACTTTCAAAGCTGGAAAGGTCCTTTGCATTCATATAATCAATCAAGCGATCTCTCTCTCACACACACACACACACACATCCTCTCTCTCTCTCTCTCTCTCTCTCTCTCTCTCTCTCTCTCTCTCTCTCCCCCTCTCTCCCTCTCTCCCTCCCTCCCTCCCTTCCTCCTTCCTCCTTCCTCTCTCTCTCTTTCTCTCTCTTTCTCTCTTTCTCTCTCTCTCTCTCTCTCTCTCTCTTTCTTTCAGACCAGAAAACTGGGGTCCAGAAGAACACGATGTGTTCCTTTGTACAGGTTATGAGAGGCAGGGCCTGGACTAAATTCTGAGTCTCCTGGCTTCTGCTTTAGACTCTTATCACTACACTATTCCTTCACCCTCCCCATGATAATGATACACTTAAGCCAAAGGAGTAGGTGCACTTACCATTAGAAAATATCGCCCCCTGTGGGAAGGAGAGCTCATGGCTGTGCTCTGCTTTACAGGAGTACATGGCTTTGGCTTGGCTAAAAGAACAAAAGACAATTTGTAACAACCACAACACTCAAATTGAGTACTTATGCTTCAAACTACTCTTAAAAGTGATATCACTTTTTAGTTGTAATTGAAGTATAATATATATAAAGTGCATAAGTTTGTTTTCACAAACTGGACACACGTGTGTAACCAGAGAACACTGACAGCCAACCAAAAGCCCTTCTTCTATTTTTAGGCAATGTCTGCAAAGGTAACCACCTGGATGCTAACAAACAGCATGAATTGTTTTTAAAGAATGTTAGTATTAAATTGCTGGTTAACAGGCTGTTTTTGATGCTATATATAGAGGTTCAAAGGTCCCTGAAAAAATTTTTCCCACTTTCATTTTTTCAGAGTATCAAAGGTGAGATCTCAAAACTAAATGGTCTACAAGGTATAGTAAATGAGTTACATGGGCATGACGGATAAGTTGATGATAAACAGCAACCAACAATAGACTCAATGACAGGGAGATGATGGAGACAGATGGAAGCTTTGCAAACCATCGAGTATACCCATCTTTTAAAAAGGGAAGCCAATGCTCAGCTCCCAACATCTGTACCACCTGGGAATTTGGGATCAACATAACCAGATATTCTGGCCTTGTAAGAGAAGCCAGAAGTCAGAGTTTTATATCAGATGTATTGGAAAACATCTGAGCCACTACTAAAAAGCCATCACCCAAGGCTGCTAATCAAGCCATCAGTCAAGTCACCTTTACTCCACAACACTCTTACCTTAGTAAGATGTGCAACTCCTCCCAACTCCACCTCCTTCTCGCTGGCTCTACCTCCACCAGAGCCCACTCCAAAACCTTTTAAACTATGGCTCACTGAATGGCTTCCTAACTTCCTAAAATCCCCTAGGCTTCCTGTTTGTCTCCTTGCAATCCATCCTCTACAGAGCAGCCAGAGAAGAGTTTAATAAGGTTCCAAAGGCTGCATTATTTGTCTGATAACAACACTTCAACTGGTTTCCAACTCTAGCTCCATACCATATCCAATCAGATGCGTCAGTATCTATCGCTTCTTTTGTACCTGCCTCTGCTCACTACTGTACTCCAGTCCCACTGGCCCCCCTTCTCCTCCTCAAACACGTGGAACTCATTCCACCTCAGGCCCAGCTGAGCCCTCTGAGATATTCTCCTCTTGACTCTCACGTGGCTATGTACTTCTAGTTTATCTTAATTTCCTGAGCTTTGCTGAAGGCCACGTCTTCCCTGACCACACACTCTAAAACAGCTGTCTAGGTTGCCCATACTCTCCTAAGTCTGCATGGTCCTAACACCTGTAATTCTTCTCTCCTAGTTCGAATGTAACCTCCAGGAATGATACCTGATGCCCTGCAGTAACTCAGTAAAAATATTCCTAAATAACTGAATTAAAAAAAAAGGCAAATGCTCTGGGCCCTTTTTCTATGTGATGAACCCTTTTAAAGATTCAAAGCACCACATCTTTCCTCTCTTTGGTCCCAGTACTTTACTTGTAAAGAAGCCTCAGTAGTATCTGTCATCTGCAGCTTTCTCAAAGCAGTAATGTTACACTATTTAATTTCCCTGGTGTCCATATGTCATATCCCTATGTCACATCTCTGACACTTCCAGAATATGGCTAGGTCATTTAAACCAAGGTTCCTAAGTGGATATCTGAAGATTAGAAAGCTTATAGAAGATAACTCTGGCCCTGTCCCCAGAGTCTGCTTCATAAGAGGTGAGTCTCAGGCTGTACTTTCAGAAAGTTTGCTAGGGGAGCCCGCAGCTGTCAGGTTTGGGAATGACCACTAGCTCACTTTCCAATGAAACATGTTTTAAGGAAAAATTGAGGAAATGTAGGCACCCAGAGAAGGACAGGGCTTTATACCGAAGGAGAGAGAGAAGGAAGGAGAATGAAAGAGTCCAGGCCTGCACTCATGCATGTGTGCATGCACATGGATGTACTGGCTAACATGGTGCAGGTGGGTGGGAGAAGATATCAAGTTTTAAAGACTTCTAAGAATCAGATGGTGATACTCTTAAATAGAAAAAAATACTAATTTTTCTCATATTCAAATACAATCATTTGATCTGATATCTGATGTAAATATGTAAAGGTTTTCCAAAAAATCAAATTTTCTAACAACAATTTCCTCCAATAAACATGAAGTCTTATTGCTTTGAGTCCTTAAAATAAATTAAGAGATGCATAAGGAAACAATTTCCAGACTTATAGAAATGATTAAGACATAATCATCCTTGCAAAGATATAATTTTTGAAATTGCACTTTACAAAAGCCAACTAAACTTTTTATTAATATTTCAGACATGAAAGTTCTCTTTATAGTATAAGATTAGATGGTAGAAAAAGGCATGTAGAATAATTATATCACCAAATAAACAGATATTGTTAAATGTGTCAAGAACACACGGTACAAAAATTATGTCATGACTTTTCAATTATCTGTGCATGTGTCTAGACAGGTATAATTTTCTTCTGCTGGACTCTGTAACTACAGGTGTTAACTCAGCAGAGAGCTTTGATGATTTAATGTAGACTTCTGTGACAGTGAAGTTTTCTCTCTAGGTGCTAATGCTTCCTCTTTTACTGCCTTGGTGTTTTGAAGAAGATGTGAAAGTACCTGCCACCTATTGAGTCTCTCCAAAAGATGCTAATCTTTTTGAAAAAGATTTTGAAAATCCTGCTTCATACTGCATGAGAGAATAAGGTAATGACATCATCCAAAAAAGATGATCCAATCACAAGCTCCATTCCTATCTAAAGGCTGCTTGATGTTGACCAGTAGACTTACAAAGGTTTGATAGGGTCAGTGTGCAAAATTTGTAATGCTTACCTTAATCATTAGCAAAAAAAAGAATCCATCAATTGAAATTGATACAATGTTTTCTAGAGGGCCAACAAACAGTGATAAACACACACACATACAGCACACTCATCCTTTCTGTGTGCTGAGAATTTCACTTCTGAAGGGAGTAAAATTGCACACACATATTTGTTTAAACCCTCAAGAAGAAACATATATCTTAGAGGTTAAAGCCAGTGTCTTCCTCTAATGATCTCCTTGACTTTTTTGCAGTTTCTGTCACACTGATTATACCTTCTCCTCCTGATCATCTTTTCACATTCTTCTTCACTGGACCCTTAAATAAAACCATTCTCCAAAGACCAAACAATGCTCAGCCACTTTTCCCTTTCACTCAGTAAGCCTCACCTTCATATATGCAGAGTAACTGCCACATAAAGGTTTCTTTAATGGCATCAAATTCCATGCTCTTTCCTGGTTCCAGCTCACATGTCTAACTGCCTCTCCATGTTCAGGCTCCTCAAAGGTTCTAGACTTAATCCTTCCCTACTGTACTCAGAAGCTGAGACCAGAAGCTAAACTGCCATTTTTTCCGACCTCATTCTCAGGCTTGGAATCTTCTTTATCTATCTGCCTTTCACTCCCAGTATCAAAGCAGTTACCCAATCCTGATCTTACCCATAAAATTCTCCTCATTGCCTGTTATGCTTTTGTTACTGCACTAATTAAGGCCTTTTAAATCTCCCTAGGCCTTAAATTTCACCAATTCCATCCTAAATGGCTAACTGTTCTCTCCTCTCCACAACTCCCTAGAAAGGCTACTCAGAATGATCAGTTCAGGTGTACCACTGATTAGATTGCCCCTTTACTCAAGGGCTCCCAGAGCCTGCAATGACTTCCAGAGACGTGACTTTTCTGTTGCTCAGGTCATCTATTAAAATCTCCTAATCAGTCTCTTTCACAAACATATCTTCCCATTACCCACTACTGGTTCTAAAATTGTTCAAGGTCTAATTCAAGGGCAACTCCAAGTTCCCCAAAAGGAACATAAAATAAGCATTGTAGGAGATTAGTAACTGAAATGCCTTCAACTTCTAACGTCCAGTTGTATTTAACGGTACCAGGGAGTATCAGGTGTTAAAAAGTTAATATTATTTAAATACCATTAATATATTAATTAAAGCCTTGACTACCTTAAGCAAGCAGTTTCAATAAAAGTTATAACAATAATAATTGTTATTATAAAGACCATCTATGGAGAACTTACCAAATACATTGCTGTGTATTTGAAATTTACAATTTGGCAAAATCAGAATTATGATCTTAATTTTATAAAAAGACAATAGATTTCTTAACTATGTAACTCAAAGGTTACACAACTAGGAAGTGCTGGACCAAGAATTTGAATTAAAAGGTCCACTGTGATCCACTGTCCTTCTCTTGGTGAAAAGTGACAACATGGTCCACAGTGCTGTGCACTAGTAGACAGAGAAAGACCATAATTTTCAATTTATCATTGAGTGAGCTCTAAGTTTATGCTGACAGTCATTAAAAATTGATTTAGAGTAGTATTTAGAATGTAAAAGCATATTAAAAATGCATAGGTTGATTGTTGAATAACTGAATATATCTTTATGATATGACAGCACTCTGATTTGCTTCATTAATAGCTTGCTTTCGTAAAACTCCATGGGATTGATTATCTCTTTGATTGCAATATTTACATTCTTTCTTAGTAGATTGTTTAGAGCTTCCTTATAAACAGGCTCCATCTAGTGAAACAATTCAATTATATAGCTGGACAGAAGTAGCAAGGTTAAATCCTCTACACTCAGGCCTAAAAATGATGATAGTTTCAGAGATATGATTGCTCTGACATGCATGGTGCCTAGTTTCCATCATGTCTTGGTAAAAAGGTAAGAAGGTAAGATGCCACAGATAGAGGTAAGATACATGCAAGTACTCTGGAACTTGCACTGACCAATGTCCTAGAAAGATACCAACATGGCTCTACTCTGTGGAGTTAAAAACACCAATACACGAAGGCCTGTCTAGACTTTGAAAAAAAGAAAACAACAACAAAAATAAGAGTTTGAATGTCATTGTTATCTCTGGTACTAGCACAAGCCCAAAATTGTGTAGGTGCTTAAGCTCTTGCTGAAAGTCCACATACTTTTTATAAGGTCAAAATGAATTCTACGGTTGAATAATTGTTAAAGAACTCATAGCAATACTTCAATTGTCTGTCATTCCTTTATTTCACAGACTCAATTATCCAGACTTGGGAAGCTCAAAACTCTCTTGGGACATCCAAAGGAAAAATCAGGGTTTGTTCTTCAAGTGCTCTCAATTATATGCTTTCAATAAGAAGAATTTATTCAATGCCTCCAACCTGTACTAGTTGTTGATAGTAAAAATATATAGAAAAAAAATCAAAATCCTAAGAAATGCCATTATTTTAGACATATTCAAATTAAAAACCCAAGCCCGCAGCAAATGAAAAGAATCAATTTGGAACTTGGACAGAGGAAAGCAGGAACCTTAGAGCCAGCACATTAACAGCAGCAAGATGTAACAACCTGTGTCCTTTTAACAACGGAGAGGAAGGTAAAAACTGGCAACCTAGAATGAAGTATTGTACTCGAAAAACAGAGCCACCTGGGGCACTCAGCTCTATAGCACCACAGTGGCCTTTAGGAATAAGCATATTTTTTCAATGCATGTTCACAAAGTTTTTTCCAGAAAAAGTTCCATAACTTTTAAAAGTCAAGAATATACTTTTGAATATTTTCCACAAACTATCATCAAAGGAGTCTTTGGTATGCAAACAAACCGTTATGGCAACTTGTGTCTTTTAGAAAACCTGTTTAGAACCCTTTCTTTGTAAAGATTTTAGCAAATGAAGCATCACTGAAACAGAGATGCTGTTTACAGACAGGACCATTTCCCATGAAGGGACAGTGCATATAGATTGGACCATCTGAAGAACAGAGGGGCAGAGCTATCGAAGACGACCTGCACTGCCAACACAAGGCAATTATGTCACCACTATTTTATTTTTTACTTTAAGAGTTTTGAGGACTTACCGCCCAGAAGAAACTGGCTTAAGTGAACCAACGTTTTCAAACAGTTGGGCTTTTGCTGCCACACTGAAAAATAATTTTAAAATGCAAATTTCATTAAATTAGAAAATTATTCAGTTCGAAGTAAAATTCAGAGTTATCAGTTAATTAAGACAAAAAAAAAATAATTAGTTAAAAAAGCTGTTCCTAAAATTTGACCTGAATTTTAATTGTTTTAAGCTTTAATGTGGAAGTAAGTTTTAGCTCTGGTCTCCAACTCATGGAGTTATCGGACCTATAATATAGAGCTACCTCAACTGGGGATCTTAGTATCCTCATTTTTTCTATGTCAGATAATTGTGGGAGCAGTAAAAAGAAACATTATCTTCCTCTTTTGCTCCAGAAAGCGATACTATTGACTCCTGTGGGCCATAAGAGAAAAATCAAATCAACATGACAAAAGAATTGCTCATTCTGATAGCTAAGACAAACTAATTCTAAAATAGTTTCATATATGTTTAAATATTTGAACACAGCTTCTGTAAAGTAGAAAGAGATAATTCTGAAAATATGGCAATAAATACATTTGGAGACTCAAATCTTGTTTCAAATCATGGGGGGAAGGGCATGGTCTATGTGAAGAGGTAAGACTACTATGCAGAAAGTGAAAAATAATTAAAACTAAGGTACCCTGGATCATTAAAAAAGTTTCTATATTTCCTAGAAGAGAGATCAAATGCCTTGAATAATATTCTGAACACGATTTAAAAAATTTATCTTATTTCTCTTACAAACTCCCAGAGCCAAGCTACTTGGTAATCTCAAGGGTCACTTTACACCTAACTCTCATTTTAATTTCTTTAACTATCAGTACAACCACAAAACAGAAGCTCTTCTCTTTCTCTTACAAAGGATGGAGTTTCTATTCTCTCACCATCCAGGACATAGTGGCTTAAAATTTAATTTCCCTTAACGGCTAGAACTATACACACTAGGGTGTAGACAGGTTTGTAGATATACTTGTCTATATTATGGTAACTGACCGAGAGAGATCTATATATTAAATACTCTCTGAAACCAAAGGTCTTTATCAAAGAAAAGGAGAAACAAATGAATTTAAGACTGTTTCTATGGAAACAAGCTTAGTAAAATGTCTTACTGGACTTATGAGGAAAATTTAAATATCAGAAATATCATCATATTAAAAATGGGCATAGCATTACAGAAAGAGCACAGGTTCGAGTTCGAGGACCCTGGGTTGGAGTCCCAGCTCTACTCTTTACTAGTTGAGTATATGTGGACTGGTTCCTTAAACTTTTTAAAATTTTATTTTTTTAACTGAATAAATTTGACATGAAACACTCAGAGTACAATCCCTAAAATTTCTAAGTGTCTGTTCTCATTATCTCTAAAAATGAGATTTAAACTGCCTACTTCATAGGGACAGTGTGGGCTTTGAAAGAGACCATATGTAAAGATGTCCAGTAATAGCAAATATAGGATTTAGAAATATTAGGAAAAATTCAGTAAAATAAACTAAAAGGAAGAGAAATTTTTCCTCTTTGGCTATTGCTTACCTGTCTATCCAGGTTCCCTTTTTCTCTTCTTTGACTCTGTATCTGTTCAGGTCGATGTACTCTACCCTATCAGCCTTTACACTTCCAGGTCATTTCTTCTGATTAGAAGTGCTGCCTTTTGCCTATTATGTTTATTGTTCTCTATGAGCTTGTTTAAATCAGTGAGCACTCAGATAGAGGAGACATATGACGACGAGGAGAAAAGCCAACCTTCACAGCTAGAAAGCAGTTGTATTTCTAATAGAGAGAAGCGGGGGCTGGGTTCTGGGCCTGGCACAGCGGTCTCCCCAGCTGAGAAGTCAACATTTAGCTTTTATAGGAAGGCTTCTAGTCTCAAAGCCCATAACTACTATATTACATCTCTATATTCATGTCCTTAAATTAAGCCATAGCTCAGCTTCTAAGCAAAGTGCTTGAAGTGCCTCCTCATGAGATTATTTATATATATATTCTAAGCCTACTCAAATTTTCACATCACTTTCAGAAATTGACTGTACCCACTCCACAGATGAGGCACTCAACTGTGGGAGTCTGAAGGGTTCCTTTGGACATCTCAACCATGATTTATCCCCTGGGAAACACAGCAAACACAAACTGTCTCTCACTTACATGGAGCCAGGTCGCTGGTAGCCATTGCTTGAGGAGGTGTCTAGTCTTAACCTCCTGCACATTTTTGGAGGCAGGTCTGGGTTTGGTGGGGCTTTAGGTGTCTCTTTGGAACCTATGGAAGTTAAGCTCTGAATAGAACCACTGTAGCTCTTGTTTCCTAAAAAGAAAGTCCAAGAAAACAGGCAAAGCGAGATTAGACAAAATAATAGCAAAACACAGTACGTGCACACAACAAAAGGAAGCATTCTTCTCTGAGCCCAAATAAGAAGGTACAGAATGTTCTTTAAGCACAGCAACCCATCACTCAGGGAGATCAGAATCTACAGTAATTACAAACACATCATCTCACAGAAAACGTCACAGTACCCAAGAGTTTGAAAAATCCTAGCTCAGGAACAAAGTAGATAAGCATTGTTAGTCCCTTTGCCATTAACTTTTCCCCTGCTTAATCATGCTAAGTAATCTGCAAGTGACACGGAGATAATGACATCTTGCATAAGGCTCCATTCTGGCTTACCTTCGGCTGCAGAGATGGATCTGAGAAAGGTAGCTGAGGCTCTTTTCAGTCCTGACAGCCCATGAGGCCCTTTCTTGGCCAGGTCAATGGGTGGGGAAACATCCCCTGGGCTGGTGACAGAGGCAACACTCTGGCAATCTGATTCTGCATCTGTTTTGGTTGCATCTTCTCTAGAACTGGATTCAGGACTAGTTGTCCAGAGACCAAGACTTTTCTGTCCATTAGAAGGTGATGGGGATGCAATCCAAGGAATCCCTGCAGATTTCTCCCTGGGCTGGCAGGAAGCAGACTTTGTAGTGCTGTTTTGTTCAGAGGAATGAGAGGAGAGTGACTCGATGCTCCCCATGGGTGTGCTGGCTGGGCTGCTGCTATAGGAGTCACCTGAGCAGGAGCAGGAGAGAGAAAAGAACAGTGGCTCTCTGTTGAGAACAGCACTACCAAAACCTTTCTGCTCTCCAATTTACACATGCCTGTGGCCACCTTACCCCATTGAAGTGATGGGCCTTTACTTGGTCTGAAAGACTATATACTCAGTCCTCAAGAAAGGCTTTAAAATATGCATTTGAACTCGGTGAATGTATTTTTTCAATACTATTCAAGGGAGATTTTATATGTATCCTGCCCACATGAAATAATGTTACTTCTTGAAGCATCAGTGGGCTGACCTGGATTCAGATAAAATTTGCTTCTGAAACAGGACTCGCAAGAGAAATGATTCCATGCTGATATTAGCATCCCCCACCAAAAGTCAACAAAAAGGGGGACTACTAAAGACATATTTCTGCATTCTTTTTTTACTTTTCTGATCTTAGGTGATTATGAGTTATAACTCAGAATAAGTAACTCTGAGTCTTTTATTCAAAGGTTCCATAAAATGTCAGCTGCAAATTACAAGCTGCTTGTAATTTTTTAAAGACAGGACTTTTTCCTTTCCCTGCTAAGAATATATAAGAACCTAAGAAACTGATTATTTAACTGGGTGTATTTTTTTAAAGTTCTCAAAAGTAAGGTATAAGAAAAAAATCAGAGGGGAAAAAGAAGTGTTCAAATATATACAAATTTAAAAAATGGTGTTTTCTATTAAATATTGATTGTGAAAGAAATTGGGGGCTCAGAGATATAAAATAACATGAAAATGGACACAGTTTAACACATGCTACAGGCTCAAGCTGCCATCCCTTCATCTTGGGGCTTGCCTCAGAATAGTTAGTTAGTGACAATGTGTAGTGTAGTTTCTCCTTTTATTTCTTTTTTCTCTTTGAAACACTTTGATACTCAAGAGATAATACTTTAAGAACATAATGTGAAAAGAAAGAAAATGACTGCTTCAGCCAGACTTTTTCCTGCTTTCTTCTCTACCACTTTGACAATAGGACAAAATTTGCTACAAAGTAGCACATGATGTACTTAATCAAAGCTGCAGGAAAAAAAAGCATTGAAAAGAGTAATTTTTTTTCCTTTGTAGCAGTAATGAATTTGCTTGTTCAAGGTACCTTGCAACTATACTGACAGAGAACATATAAATTATGTTAAAGGTGGGGGGGGGCGGAATTGGGGAGATGGCATCAGTAAAAACATCTTCTATTTCTACCTAATTAGAGGTAGAGAGGTTGAAAGAACGAGGCGTGCATCTCTCTAAGGCCAGCACACTTACTATCGGGTTCTGCCAAGCATGGAGTATACCTCCCTCTGGGCTTCCGGGAGCCTGTAGAGAGGCAGATTGCGCGTGTCCTTCGGGATCCAGATCGAGACTGAGGCTGAGGAAGAGGAATGCTTGGGTCTGGGGCAGTATGAAAAATCTACACAAAGAAAAATGGACCAAGGTCAACAGAATGGTTAAATGGCCATTTTCATCATAAAATAAACTTTGAGAATTATTAAATAATCTTAGAACTATATGTTAATTGATCAGTTGCATGGTAAGAGATGCTTGATATAAAAAATAAATATCCTAGAGCAATTATAACTTTCTTTTCCATTTATACTGAGTGATGTTTCTTCTCTAGGTCTTCTTGCTTGTGCTACCCCATACCCCAATAGCAAAATTCAGGAGATTTCCCAATAAGTTTAAGAAATCTTTCAAAAGCGAACAGCTGTCTATGTCAAGACACATTGATTTTTTATTGCAGTATTCTCTTTCCCCCTTTATGCTGAACGTAGCCTTTGGAGAAGAGTTTCATTCCTACCAGCTGAACAACCCTTTGCTTCTTAGGAGAAGGTGCTGCCATGTTGGCTCTAAGCTGTCAAAAATGTGACAAGCTGCAGGTAGAGGTCTAAGCACAGCTACAGGATGCAGCCATGTGCTCTTGAGTTGTGAGGGAGCTTACAACTGTAGACACTAAGGATATTCTTCTACAGGCACTAGAAAGGGACCTGGGGAAGGAGAGACACACGTTCATTCTCTCGGAAGGACTAGATCAGACACAAATGTATCGTAAGTGTTTAGACATGCAAGGGCTGAATCTGCCCAATCAAGTTAGCTTACCCAATTTCCAATTTCCATAGTTATTCTAAGATCTCACTCTTTTAAAAAAATCCTCCTTAGGGATTCATGACTCTGTTTCCTGATTTCTTTTTTATTGTTTTATTCAGAATATCACTTCTGTGGTATAAATAAGAATTGAATTCCAGAGAGATAAAAAGGTTAAAATAGACAACTACAAAAATGATTCTAAAGTATTCTCTGAACATGAGCAAGAAAACTTGACTACACAAATGCTAAAGAAGAAAATCTTGAAAAGTAAATGATGTGTACGGAAAGAAAACCATCTACCTGGAGCATTTTGAGGAGCACTAAGAACTGAACAAGAAAAAAATTAAAGTCCTCAAAAAGAAGTAATTTATACAAAATATATAAGACTGACACTTTATAGGAATCTGAGATTATGATGTGAAGTTCATTGATAATAATACAAATTATTATCAAAACCAAGATGCACAAATGCAAGATACAAAATTTGATATTTCCACATGAAAACTCAGCCTACCTTTTCATAGTGTTCTATAAGAATTTCAACCACAATATTCTGAAATTTAATATTCATCATAGCAGCCACGGTTTCTTCTTGTGCCCTCATTAGAGTTGGGCCAAATATGACACCAAGGTTTGAGACAGTCATGAGATTTTGTTGGCTATGTAGTGACACTCTGCAAAAAACAGCAACAGTAATATCTTAAGTTAAATGTTTAATAATTATAAAATATTGTCATCTACTAAATTTGTGACATAAAGAAAATGTAAAATATTCCATTATAGGCTAATTTTTCTAAATAATCAAGTTGTAAGAGGTGAGAGGTGGGTTAGGGCAGGAAAAATGATGAACTGTTTTTTTTTTTATTTAATTGAATAAACTTTTTAAAAATAGAGATGTTAAAAAACTAGTTTCAAAAGGTCAGTAAATAAATAACAGAGAAAGAAGAAAAAAAGCCAGAAATGGTGGTGAAGAATGAGCAAAATAATTTTAATTCTTTCATGGTCAGATAGATACTCTGTCATGTTATTCCCAATATCAAAATGACACACACTTATATTAAGGGTGAAGCTTGTGTTCATCTAATACTTTGGATAATTAAGCAAAAATATTTTGTGTGACACTCAGTTCACTTTTAGAAGCACATTTAAAAATACTTTACTAGAAATCTAGTTGAATATAGGAAGAAAATGCCCAATAAATGCAATGTAGTTAAATTTCACGAACAGATTCACAATTCAAAAACATAATTCGAGACTAATTCTGACCAAGGATAATGAGTCCTTGTTCATTAGCAAAAAGAGAAATTGCTATGGATCATGGTTAACAGTAAACGTGAAACAATGCCATTCCTAGTGGATTCGTTCTTATTTCACCATTTTTATATTCACATTCATTCATTCTTATTCACAGTTGATATCATCTCAAAACCTGCAAGCTGAGATTTATTAATATGTTATGCAGCACTATTTCATAGTTCAAATTAGCATCAGTTGGGTGACTACTAGCAAACAAGGAAGGGATTAATCATTTAGTTGTGAATCATGGCACTCATTCAAGATGAAAAATGTCCCTATTTAAATGAGATGGTAAGGGAACTCTTAAATATGTTTAAAATATGAATTTGGACTTCTGTTTCCAGCAGCACAGCAGAGACTGCGGGATTAATTGTGTAAAAATGTGCATGTGTGTCAATTTCTAGATATATATGTGATGATTAATTTTACAGTCAGATTTGCTAGGCCACCCACAGTACCCACATATTTAGTCAAACATTCTAGATGTTTCTGAGAAGGTATTTTTTTCATGAGATTAAAATTTAAATCAATAGACTGTGAGCAAAGCAGGTTACCCTCCAATCAACTGAAGGTCTTAAGAGAAAAAGACTTAGGTCCCGAGGAAGAGGGAATTGTCTCTAGGCTACCTCAGATTTGAGCTGTATTATCAACCCTTCTTTGGGTCTCCAGACTACCCTGCAGGTTTTAGGCTTACCACTCTCCCAGTCACGTAAGCCAATTCCTTGCAAACGATCTATCTCTCTAATATACACGTGCACATACACACATACACACACACACACACACACACACACACACACACGTATATATGTCTATATGTGTATGTATGTGTTCATATACACACACAAACATCCTATTCATTCTGTTTCTCTGGAGAAACTTGACTAATATAATATCTATCTATCAAGATTTTTAAATACGTAGATGAACTAATATTTGAGTCAGAAAATCTTCAGAGACCAAGAGATGGTATGAATCCAAATAAGGACACTAATGTTAGAGTGGAAGTTTGATCTGGCAGAAGCTGATCACCCTGGTAGTCTGGAGAACTAGTCTTCAAACTTAGGGCTCACAATGTATCTAAAAGAATTAGGGAAAAAACTATATACTCCTTCAGACATTTTTAAATTAACATGTAATCATTAGCTTCACAGTTGCAAAGGATATAATTATTTTCATGTTGTAAATATAAAAAGATATACACAGGCACAGACACATGTAAATATAGATATATCTTAAAAATAAACTGCCACATCATTTTTTAAGCACATTCTATGGACTCTCATTACAAAAGCAACATCACAGTGCCATCATACACTTTAAGAAGACATGAACAAGGTTAACTTCAGCACTTGAACAAGTAGTTAAGTGAATAATATGAATCAGAGAATTACTTGACCAGGTGCTTTATTAAGATGTCCAGCATCTCTCTGTTTTTCTCTGGCAATTTGTGCACCAATGCATGTACAGCCTCTACCCGATAGTTTTGGTCATCAGATTCTGTAACACAAAAAAGACCACAAATGCTTGTTTTAATTGCATTCAAATGTGTAGGCAAACATTAACAATCATGATAACCACTCCTGACCTTATGCTTTATAAGCACTGCCTCACGTGGTATCATCACTATCATTCCCTAAGGCTGAGAGAGGCTGAGTAACTTGTCCGTGGCCATGATGTTAGTGAGTAAAGAAGTTAACGATCCCAGGTCTATCTAATCCAGACCTATGCTCTTAGCCACTGAACTATATACTTCCGTACAACCAGAACACATCACCTGCTTTGGTTTTGCTACAGGACAGAATCAAATCTTCAGCAGTGGGAGCGATTACAGCAATGATTACAGACTGCCTAATGTGTCAGGCACTATAATATACTTTATCACACTGAAAGATCCAAGTGACTCTAGAAGATCAGAGGAAATATTTTGAATCCATAAAATTTCCTTTCAGAATTTTACAGATTCAAAATCCAGGAGTTCTTTTTCTGAAGCACAAAATCATTGTGTAAACAGAAGCCTAGTAGATTTTAAGCTCATATTGACAATGGTAAGTCTGAAAGGTGCAAAATCTATAGCAAGTCTAGTCTGCCAGGCAAAAGGTAAGATGCAGACATGTATGCTAGAGAAATGTTTAAAGCTTTAGAACAAGGAATCTATTTAACATTCTTTTACTGCAATAAATAAATTCTGGTGTGACTTCCCACACTACCAAGCTCTTTCTCTGGAAAATGCCCAACTCATAGGGCTTATATTATAGGATCCCCATTTCTTCTGGGTACACCATTATTTGGGGTGAGGAAAGCCTGGGTCAAACCCAGCTCTCTCCCAGAAGCTGGAATGTAGTTACCAAAACTTATCCGTCTACTAGATATGTATATAAAAAAGCAGATCATATAAAACCATGATATGAGCAAATGTGTTCCAAAGCCAAGACAATCTGACTGAAAAGGGAAACAACAAGAATGAGGCAGACATGTAGCAAAGAACAGAGATGAGAGACTCCAAAATGAGTAGGGAGAGAAACATCAATTCCCAACTTTGCAGTTCACGTTGCAAGGCCAGAGAAGGCCTAACTCCTCCTTTGCCATGGAATTCTGTGAGATAATTCTTAGTCTCTAAATAACCTCCCCTTCTTACTGAGCTGAATTTCTGTTGCTTAAAACCAAATACCTAATTTTATTAACTTACTATCTAGAAAATGAGATTATCTTGACCCAGACAAAAGATAAATTCTTATAGATAGGAATGCATTTTAAGTGTCATGTTAGTGAATAATATGATTATTCACCACAGAATTAGTGGAGAAAAAAATCTTGCAACCAAACTTTTGTTATCAAAACTACCAGCTCACTGAGTCATTTTAGCTAAATGACTGGAATGCCATTTGTTATAAATTAAGATTTTTTTAAAAACCCTGTCTTTTAGTACTGCTATTATTTTTAATTTACTAGTGTTCTTGGACAAAATCTTGCCCATTTTGTATCCTGATTTCCTAATCACTGAAATGAAAGGTCAGCTTCCATATTTCCTAATGTAGAATGGAGAAATCTCAGGAGAAAGCATAAAAGTACAGTAACATATAACTATTAAAAGATCATGTACTTAATCATGTATGCAAGATTAAAAAACAAGGTCACTCAACTATATCTGACTTTTTTATCAGCAGACAATATTTTCTGTGACATTACAATGTATAATAATAAAATAATGTAACTGATTTCTTTCTTGGATTGTGAAAAATACTCATTACAGTCACACTTCATACATTTTAACAATGAAATGCTAACTCCTAATTGTTACAATTTGTTGTAATAGGCTCAAATGGCACCCTGGCATTTTAGTCCCAATGTTTTAAAAGTATATATTTCTACCTTCTCAGGTTACATATTTCTCACTGACCTCTTCCCTATCTTTTCACAAGTTTGGAATTAAACCTATCTATTCACATCACATTTTAACAGTCACAGATCTAAAGAAATGACATAGATATGTGGTCATCAATGTAAATATAATACGAGGGAAGGGAGATTGATGAAGTGACTGTTACCGGATAAAAATATCTTGATTCTTCTCTCCAGATTTAGGAATACTGTACGTGAGTATGTGTATGGTAGTGGCATAATTGACTGTACATTATTTTCAGTCTTAAATATTTAACTATAAAGTTGCTCTTGTAAGGAACTGACATCCATCAAGCAAAGAATGCAATTAAAATAATTCTTCACAGCTCTTTCTAATTACACCAGACTATAAGTCCAATGAGGCTTTTTTAAGTGACAAAATATTTTAGTTGTTCTGCAGTTTCTCTGTTTATAAACTATACTGTAAGCTATTAAGTATCAGATTGACAATTTCTTAAGCAATATGTAGGGAAATCTTAACCAGCTGGTTTAAACTTATACCTCTAAGTAATACAGTATAAAACTACATCAATGGAGGGGTACTTACTAACAGCAACAATAAAATCTTTGTGTAACTTGTAAGTCATCAGTGGTTCTGCAAGGCACCTACAATAGAGAATGAAGCAGCTGTAGAATGGCAGTATCCTTTTATTTCCCCTGCACTTTTAGTGCTTCTTAAGAATTAAGTGATTAGGTACTAGGGAGGCTCCATCCAGGAAGTTCTAAAATGCAAACCTCAGAGATGCCAATGCCCTGTAGCACCTCTTGCCACAATTGCATTAAAAGGGGAGGCTGAGAGGTTCTTTTTTTCACTTTGTGAGAACAACCCCTCTCAGATATGGGGACAACAGTTTAAGAAAAAAAAAAATTCAATTTCAACTTATTTTTAAAAAAATACATGCAAACCCCATGTTAAAATTTAATATAAAACAGAAATTATTTAATATTCATCAAACATTGAAGGCTTTTACTTTTATTACTTTAAAAATCAAGTATAAATTTCAGAATACTAAACACAAACATTACCACATTGTGCTAGTTCACCTTCAGTGAAGGAAATGAACTAAGGAGTGAAACTCACAGGCAGAGTATCAGGTGTTAAATCCTCCTCACCTGAGGTAGTTTTTTAATCCACTTGTAATTGTCTTGTTGTCCCATAGTTCAATATCAATGTCAATATCAGGAGGAGATTTGGGAGCTGAAAAATAAGATGTTTAAAGTGTGCACTTCAAAATATCATTCACCCCATTAAGAACATGGATCCAAATATAAGCAGGTCAAAGAGAGAGGCATTTATTTCTTAGGATGCCAATGAACTTAACTTTACAATTGTTTGTGTAAGTTTGCATGAAGCTCATTCTGATACGAAACCTCAAAGATGTCTTGCGAAATAATGGTTTTCTAAATCAAATTCTAATTGCTAACTTCACAGAGTGCTTACCATATGCACACATGCTTCTCAGCACTTTACCTGGATTAACATATCCAATCCTCACAATGCTCAATGAGGCAGGCACTATTACTGCCCCCATTTTATAAATGAGGAGGCTTTGGCCCAGTTTAGCAAATTACCTAAGGTCACAAAGCTTTGAAGTGGCTGAGTTAGATTTCTAGACCAGGTAATCTGAATCCAGCATCCGTAAATCTCATTGTGCCTCTAGTTAATCAAAGGACACTTAACAAAACAAAAAGTCTCACATTATAAAAAGATGCCCTCTCAAATTTTGATTGTTCATCTATTATAACTGAACATTAAAAATTAAATACAAATACTAATTTTAAATATTACTTAAAAATACTCAAAGACAATTAATAGTCTCTATCTCAAAACAAACAAACAAACAAACAAACAAACAAACAAACAAAAACCAAACTACAGTTGGGATTATCTGTAAGAATATAAACATTAAGTAACTAGCTTTATCCAAAACTTACAAAATGTGGTGTTCATGAGTTTCTGAACTTTGGAGTTTACGCCTCCTATTCGGTAGAGGCCTAAAATGGTGATGCCTAACAGGAAGAAAAAACATCACAAGAAAACGGCTTGAGACACAGCTTCCCAAGTACAGAATGTTAAAAACTCAGACATATGCATAGAGAGAATCTAAAAGCTACTTATCCAATTCTGCAACAAACCTACCCTAGAAATACCTACTAGACATATATTCCTCAGAGCAGACACTGAACAGTGTTGTGAAAGTCTGACGATTTTCAAAGTAGCAAAGTATATTTGCTAGTTCACCACAATTTGAATATACAATAACAATAAAGATGAAAAAGAGATGATGAGTATTACTCATCTATTTTTTCAATCATGAAGTTCTGCGTGTTGAACAGTTTTATGGACATATCTTCATTTTAAAGGTGAGGAAACAGATTTAAAGAATTCAAGAAACCTACTCTTAAAAACTTCTAAGTGGTAGCACTGAAATTTGAATCTAAGTTTAAAGAACTCCAAAGCTCAAAACAAGTTTAGCTTTAGACAAGTTTTCCTGGAAGTGAAGGAATCTAACTAGAATGGGCTTCAGGAGGTAGGTCATGACTAGACTAAGAAAAATACTGAAATTGTAACAGTGACTGAAATCACTGAGGGAAGTAATGCGGGGAAGGCAGGGCTGAAGACAAGGTAGGTAGGAATCTTACTGACCTCCCTAAAGCTTGAAAAAATTAAAATTAAAGAAATGCTTACAATAATACAGAGTTTTTCAATAAGAAGAAAACTGAGGCTGTCTTAGGAAATGGCATTAAAAAGAAGTATGATTATAGCATGATTTTTGGTAAACTGAAGTTCAAAGTATAGCTATTTACGTAGCTATATAATTTATATATTCATATAATTCTTAAAATTAATCTCATGTTAATGACTAAATACATGTCATTTTCCAAGCAATATCTATATAAGAACGGACCACCCAACAGCAACGATGCACTTCTCAGGCCATACTGACCTCTTGTTTCCACAGCTTGAATGCATTTTCTCACAAAGTTGAAACCTGCTTCATTTAAGTACACTGAAAGTAAAAGAAAAATCACATTGTTTATGCTGAACTTATATTCCCCCTTCAGTTGGCTCTATTGTTTTATGACTTAATGCAGTTTTGGTTCGAGTGAATTTTTATATGAGGTACAAGTAGAGGGGGGTGGTTCACATTCATCAAAAGCATTACAACAATGTTTTCCCTTAGAAAAACAAATCTTTTGCAGAAAGTAAATATGTATCATTGATCCCATCCATTTTCCATAAAATTAGAATATCCCTCACTACAAGTTTTACAACTGATAGAAGCAATTATAATAATAATAATAATTTTTTATTGGGTGTTAACTGTATTATGAAGCTATTCATAGGATTCTCAAGACAATATTATGAGGTATAGAGTAAGCTTAGCAATCTTAAGATGATTCACTGGGTTGTCAGAAATTTCATTTTCCTTATTCTAAGCTCCAGGGTCAGGATTCTAACTCAGGCCTCCTGATTCCAAGCCCACGGTTCTTCCTATTATTGCACTTTGAATCATGTTGAAAATAATTTAAAATAAGTTTAGTCAGTCCACTAAAGATCCCCTAAAGATCCTATACTATGAAATAGCATTTTCAATGATTTATGCCAGATTTTCTCCAAATGTTTTCATTTTTTAAGTTTTTTTGTGGCAAAATCAAATTAGATTACTTGTTTAAAGAGAAAAGATTTAAGAATACCAAGTTAACACAAGAAAAACTCAAAACTTTATTATACTATAATGAAAATTTTTATCACCTGTGGTAGAGAATATTTAATATTCCAAATAACAAATGATGATAATTTAAACCAATAAAAAATTAAAACTGGCTTTGATTTAAAGATGGTTAAACACATTCATTTAGCTCAACACAAGTTCATAGATAAAAAATATATATCGAAAAATTATGCTAAAAAAATCAAGAAAGGGTACCAGCATAATGAAAAAACTTTGAAGAAATCCTACACATATAAAACTACTAAAACTGGATTGACTGAAGGGTTTGAGAAATCTGTGGACCAAAAAAACTAAAGGAACTGACATGGAAAGATGTTTATTATGTTTTGTTAGGTGAAAAAAGTAATCTACATGGCACTTTGACCCAATTTCTTATTAATTTAAAACTTTGAGGGTATTTTTCCCTAGGAAAAAAATCTAGAAAGATCCATGCAAACCACAATTAAAAATAAGAAGACAGAGGTAGAAACTGTCATTTTTTTTTCCCACTGAACTTTGGAACTACCTACTTTTTAAAAAAGTTTACTTCTTTAGATTAAAAATAATAATAATAATAGATTTAAAAATCTAAAATTGCCAAATCTAAAACACATATTGCTACCAATAGGTCCTGGCTCATTTATTTCTGTGTCCCCAGTGCCCTAGGTCAAATGAACAGAAAGTGAATGCTCTGGGTGAACTCAACATACAGTAATAAATGGCCATTAAACGACTATCTTATTAGAGTTGACTACTTATAGGAGAGTGAAACTCCTTTTGAACACCAAGAAGTGATTGCTTGTTTCCAATAACCCAAAAGGCTACCTAAGTATTTTATATGTTATACGTTCAGAAATTTGGTGAATAGAGAGGTGAGGAATCAACATAAAGTGAATAAAGAGATGAGGAATAAATTACTAATTTTCATTTTTAACAACAAAAACTAAGTCTCAAAATGAAACCTTAGGTAAAAACAATACATGAGAGGATTTGTTGTATCAATTAAAACTCCAAGTTCCTGACATTTATAATATTTGGTTCTGAAGATCGCATTGTTCAACTTTTCAATAAAAATTATTAAAAGAAAAAATCATTTTAAAAGAATTTCAATAAAACTTGCCCTTGGCAAAATCAGTAAATTGTGATATATAAAAACAGAATTTAAGTATCTGTTTTGAGAAAAATAAGCAGTAACCAGGTTATATCTTGAAGGTATTCTGGGGTTTTTGGTGCAATACTCCATCTGTTCTAATAAAACAATATCATGAGCTCATTTTGAAGAATAAGATCTTACAGACATGCAGTCTGACTGCCAAATTATTCCATGTGTGCTGCTGTCCTGATGTGTCCCATGGATCTTGTGCTTTACATGAGTAAATGAAACACTATCAATCAATTCAGAGATGTGTAAGAATATGTTGGCAGAAACAACCACACATTTTTGTTTTGCTTCTTTTGAACAGCCTTTACTATTGCCTGAAAGAGTATGAGGATGTTCCATGGTGCAGGGAGGAATACCACCCAGCTTTGTTTGGAGCCAAATCTGGGGTTTGATCTCAGCTCTGATTTGCTGCTGTCTGAATGGGAGTGTGCCTATTAATTTTTATGAACTCTAGTTCTTTCATTTATAAAATGGGGGAAATAACAATACATATGTAAAAGAGCTGTAGTAAGATGAAGACAAATCTACATGAGTGCTCAACAAGGGAACAAACCTAATTAAATGCTAGTTTCCTTCTCCTTGTGCCCCTGTCCACATACCACTGTCACATAAATAAAAATAGAATAATAAAAGAAGTCAATCATGAGTTCTAACCAGATGAAAGAGACAGCAGTTAACTATCTATGCAACTGTCTTAATGGGTATAGTTTTAATTACTTTGTGCCTCAGTTTTCTCTTCTACACAAAAAGAATAACAGCAGTATTTTCTTCATAGGGCTGTTTACAGATAAAGTATGTTAATATTTGCAAAACTAGAGTAGTGCCTGGAATATCATATGTGCTGCAAAGGTATTGGCAATCATCATCATCACTGGTGAGAGGAGAATGCAAATATCAATATATGTAAATTATATAACGAGGTATTTTCTGGGCATTGCTGAAGTCACTGGGGCTTGGGGAATTTTTTTTCAAAGAAATATAGGTGTTACTTATTTTTTAAAAAATTTGGGCTAGAGCAATTATCTATTTCTTTAAACAAAGACAGGTCAGGCATAACCCACTCAGACCCTGTAAATTTAGCTGGCTACTGAAAAGATAAGTTGGATATTAAGAAATGGTCCTATACTTCAATAAATTATAATGAACAAACACATCCTTTCAGTGGAAATGAACAGATATCAGTAGCTTGGAAATACTGTTCATCTATATCTGTTGCTTTTTCCTGCAGGAAGATTATGTTACTTAGCTCCCACAAATAAGCCTGGCCATGTGATATGCAATGGCCAATGAAATACAAATAGAAGTGACAAATGTCATTATCCAGCAGACACTAAGAGCCAGTATGTAGCTTGCCATTTTCTTTTTTCCCCTGGCACACAATTAGCAATGAAACAGAGAGAGGCTACTCAGGAGATTGGGTTCCAGAGTAAAAAGTATATATAAGAGGGCCACAGTTGACCTGAATGGACATACAGAATGATCAGAAAATGAATCTTCTGTGGTAAACCTCTCACATTTGAGAATCATTTGTTATAACATCATAACCCTGTTAGTTCTTATTTAATTATGTATAACTTAAACAGTTTGCTGTTTAAGGACCAAATTAAATAAAGCCAATACCACAATTAACTTTTCCTTGATTAACTGGAATATATCCATTTTTTTCAATGATGGAATTGTCAATTCATATACAGAGGCAACAAAGGGCAGTAGTGTCAGTGCCCATTCATGCTTGCCTTGCAAACTACTATTCCACAGTGCCTTTACTGAAGTACTTAGAGGTGTCTGCTGAAGTCTGAAGAGAAGATGGCAACATAGCTTAAATAGGCTATAGCATACTCTGTCTCCCAGTGACTGATGTAAAGGCAGTCACAAGGAGTGGTTTTCTGAGGAGTCAGGGGCAAACACAAACTCTGTAAAGGAAAACAAGCGACATTCCACAGCCATGAGGGGGTTACTGTACTTAGTGTCATTGCTAATGAGAATTCAACAAAAATTGGTTCCGTATGGCTTAAAAAAGAAAAACTGGGAACTCCTTAGTGTTCATAAAATGTCACTGGAAAGGGCTCTTACTAAATCAAATCACACAATTAAAGGCTGATAATTTATCATAATTCTCCTTTAGCAGAAGACAAGGTACTCCTGCTACAACAGTAGAGAATGGAGTACATGCATACTACACAGTGAGAAATATGGGTTGCTGAATTGGGGATCAATGCCTGGCCCATAAAAGGCAGCTAATAAATGCTTATTGACTGATGACTTGCTAGTTACTTATTTGTACTTGGCTTGCTTAAGAACCCTGTCTGATGGTTTCTATAAGGGTTAGACATTATCAGCTAACAAGAGCTACTTTTATCAACTCTTCACCAGAGCCACTACCCCAGCCCTGTATCTCCCAGTTATGGGGAAGACCAGAGAGATACGCAAAATATGGGAACCAAATTCCCAGAAATTGAAATCCTATAATATTAATGATACCTGGCCTTCGGGTATAAAAGCAGAAGGCAGGCTAACTCAATGAACTTCATTTACTCAATCAAAAGTTAAGTGTAACATTTTTTTTTTTTTTTGGCCTGGAAACTATGCAGGGCTAAAGCTTTTATTGAAAACAAATAAAGTTTCTATAGGCAGTTTGGCAGCACAAAAGCTTAATTTGCAACAGAATTCAAACAGCCATAAGTAACAAAAAAAAAAAAAAGAATAGTCTTCCATACAACTAACAAAGCACAAGTCCTTGTACATTCATTTACACAATAATTAAAAACCCAGCATGTCCTTACAGATGTAATCTACTTGGGCTTACAGTACATTCTCAGGGTTGACAAAACAAAGCAACACTTATCTTTGACTTCTAATTCACTTTTCTAATATGCCATGGTAGATTAAAAGGCCCCTTTATCACAGACAACTAATATCAGATTCTATGTGGCTTAAAAGAAACAGGAAAAATAAATGAGTGAATTTATTGGTGTTTGTGATACCCACAGGACTTTTTCTCTTCTCCCTAAAGGATGAGAAGTTAACTCTCCACAACTATGGCCCAAACTGTTCCTTCTTCCTGCTCTGCTCATGAAAAGAGCATGTGCACTATGACCCATTTTCTAGGTCTCAGTGATGGAAACAAACTATATTTGCTCAGGGGCCAGAGAAAGGATGTGGGAAAAGGAGGATATAACCTAGGGATGGCTGAGAACTTACAGAACTAGACTAACCAAACAGTAGTATGAAGCTCAGAAACATTCATGACAGATGTTAATTTCCTAGGATGAGAAGAATGAACTTAAATTTTCTGTTCATTGCTGAGGATACAGGCCCGAGGCATACACAAGGAAAGTCAGTGAAACACACATTAGCGAAATTTTAGTTTTGGGGAAATTACGAAAGTATCTTCTGATCCAATCTCTTTGATTTGTACATGAGGACTGAATGTTTAGTAACTTTGTCATTACATGGCCAAATAGTGACTTTTTTTTTTTTTTTAGCAAAAATATCATTTGAAAAACTTCCCTTTTCTATTCATATTACCAAGAATAAAGTATGTGCACAATGGAACACTATGGAACTGAATTGCATGAGAGAATGAGAACTAAGAACCTTTTCTGTCATGGTTCTAACTCTCTCCAGACCTACAGTAGAAGGAACAGCTGAAAAGCCATCACATCAAACATGTTTGAATGGAGACAAGTTTCAGGGCACCAATGGAGAATGTCAGAGAAACAAAGCCTAAAAATATGACAACTGCTCCTGTATTTGTTAACAACTAGTCTCAAGATGTACGTCTTAGGACAGAAAGGTGTGTCAAGAAAGAGAATTTATTTCTTTAAAAGGTGGGGTCAAGTGCCAGAACATTGCAGAACTATTGGCCAGGATGTCTTAAACAAGACATCCCCAATAGCATGGCTTGAGGAACACTTTACTTCTAACCTTAACTGAATAACATCTGTTTAATATTGATGACATTGCTATTTTCAAAATAAATTAATTACCAAAGTCTTACAGTTTTAAGAAAAGGATACTGTGACATAGTTTACAACCAGAAAACTTTTTGTGGATTTGATATCTATAACTGACCAGTACTTTAGATTTTTTACTTGATGCTTTTTTCATTGAGTCAAAATTTCCTTCTCTAACGAATTACACTAGTCTCATTTATAGCATCTTCATTCTGAAAACAGTGAATAAAATAGTAAACCACAAGTAGGGAGACTTTTTCATGTTAAGCTTGTAAAGACAGTCTCATTCTTCTATATTTACGGCAGAGTTTTACTCTTCATTTTATGGCATATGTTCTCTATATTCACAGTATGGCCCTCATTTAGGACACTAGATAATTTTTACTCTGTTGCTTTTATAGGGCTATCAGCGAAAGCAGAGGTGTTATGACTATTTTTAATGGCTGACATTCAAATCAAATTTTTACTTGAGTTTTATATTTCACCAATCTAAGCTTCATTACTATCTTCAGCAGTTCAAAACAAACACATTCCACTCAAAACTGAGTTTCCAAAATAATAACAAGAGTATTATATAGAGAACCCATCTTAATTACCAAGGCTATACAGAAGCACTTCTCAAGGTGGCAAATGAATCTAGGCTAGTACTGGTTTCAAATATCAATCGTGAGAGAAGTTATATACTGAACATCTCATAATGCCACTTTGGCGGGGAGTCAAATGCCAAAAAGGAACACAGATTAAAAAAAAAAAACAATATGTACGAGTTAGAAATAATATGTGGAAGGGGCAAACAAAGATATAAGCTGCTCTGAACTCGACATGATGAACTCACATGATTTATTCAAGACTTAAAAAAGAGGCCTGAGGAACATCATCACTGGAATATAATTTTGAACTAAAACAAATAAAATTCTGGACATGTCACTAGGAAGAAAACATGACACTGCTCTCCAGTTAATAGGGCCATTTGCCTGAATCTGGAATACTTCTGAGTGTTCAGATACATCCTATGAGTCATTAAATCATTAGGAAAATAGCGGTTGATAAGATACATGATAAAAGAGAAAAGGTATAAAAATTAGAGTCTCAGGAAATGATTCAAAGTTCCACTAAAACGTTTTAGGCCTTGATGTAGTACATTATTCACAATTACACGCAAACAAACAAACAAACAAACAAAAAAACCCTAAATTCTAAGGACCTGGAAAGCTACCTGACCAGTCGGAGAGGCAGGTCATCTTAGGGAAAGGGACTTCAGTGCATGCTGGATTGAGAAATGTTTAAAAAGCCTTGTACATGCAAGCTGGCAATACCCAAAAGTCCACCCCAGCTGCAGGGAATTTAGCTCTGTGATCTCCTTTAGTCAGTTTTTTTTATTGGTGGTAGATGCCATGGTTCTGACTTTCCAACACAATGGTGGTGATTCTGTTTCAGTGAGGAAATCTGAATCTCCAAGAATATGTAAAAACAACCAAAAACAAACAATTTTGAATAAGTTGACTTTACATATTGTAGTAAAACACTTTGAAATAACTATATAATTTTGTGTGTAATTTATTTTAAATGTTTAGAATGCTTAAAGAGATATAAATTCCTGCATTTATAAGCCAATTTACTAGATTACAGAAGCTGCCAGGTGTTTAGGAAGATTATATTAGCCAGAATCACAAATTTGACTTGAATTTGAGAGAAATTTACTAGCTTTGTAATTATAGCTTGATCTAAAGAAGCTTGATTAAATTTGAATTTTATTAAATTTATGAAAAAATAAACAGAAAATAACTTACTTTTTAAAATTAATACATTTACAAATAAGATCTCTGTTGATTTAAAACAGGCTTAAAGAAAAAATTTAGCTTAAGATAAAATAAAAATAAGATTGATTACTTTAAGCACTACATATTAATAAAGCAGAGATAATTGTAATATTCCTTTCTATTATCAAAATCTTCCATTGGGTAATAAAAGTCTACTAGCACTAAGAGTAAAATTAAGAGCAATTACGAATGAGCACAGATTTCACGGCAGTCCTGCACTAAGTACACTACAGAGAAGAAAGAGAGGCAGATGGGTTCTGTCAAAGAAGCTCAGAGAACTGGGTAGGAATCTAATACATCATACCAAAACCAGAATGTGAGAAGTGACACAAGCACATGGACTCTAGACAGTAGTGATTTTTTCTGAAAAACACACCATTAATAATTATAAATGGTGGCATAGTGATGTTTCAGGTGACTAAGACTACAGGAAAGCTGATTTGCAGAAGAAAGATTTTATGGCATGAAAAAGTATCTTCTCCCCCATCACAGTGCAAAAACATTTGATAACTTTCTTATTCAAATTTCCTAGTTATGATAGAAACCCTAGTTCCAGAGGTGCATTATCAAATATATTGATTGACTTGACAATGTCCCTATTCAAAAGCCTTATTCAATACCATATATAGGTTGAGTTGTTTTCCAATAAGGATTCACCCTTGAGTAGTACATTTAAATTTGAAAGGAATGTCTTTATAATGGATATAAACAATAAAACCAATTTTAGAAAATGTATTTATTTCAAACTCTACTCAAATGCAAATTATACAACAGATTACTTTTTGGGTAATTATTTAGATGGAACATTCAGTACTTAAAAAATTCTATTGTTTAATGTTTCTGAGATTAGATACAAGTGGGCAATGAAAGATTTTATACTAATCACTTTCCTTGATTAGCAATAAAAGAATGCAAGAATAAAAACTGAAAATATTTTTTAAAGTCTTTAATATTAAAAGTATTTTAAATTATGTATTTTGCTAATTTTTAAAATTAATTACTAGAAAGCATTTCATTCACTTAAAAATGACAGCCTTTTTTATATACTGAATATTTATGACTTTCAAATGAGTGCTCTTCCAGTTTTGATCTTTACTGCATTCTAACTTGTATTGTAGTAGCAATTTAAAAATGATTAAAAACGTTATTAAATCTGTTTTAAAAATAAATTCAGAGAGAAATTCAAATGAGTTAAATAAAACTTGAAATTGCTTTAAAAGATACACACATAATCTTAGAAAAATATATAAATTAGTTTTAAATGTTAAATAATCTAATGAAATAAAGTACATATGAAAATATACTAAAATAACAAAAGCAAAAGTGAGAAAGTGGCAGATAATTAAAGAGGATCTAGTATATGAGGAAAACATAAAATGTTTTTAATAAGAACGGTTTGATGCTAAGAATTCAGTAATGATACAGTGATATGTGTGTTCTTATATATCCCATGTGTTATTACAATGTCCTTATACTTCACAGCCTTGTGCAAAATCTCCTAAAAACAGCACAAAGTATTCAATATTCAGATCTTTAGTCTTATAAACTGGAGTAGGGAAAATAAAGAAGACTTCTATTGCTATTTAAAAAAACAAAAATTCCAATTTAAATATCAAATGCCTCAAATCTCTTTCTCTAATAAAGTAAGGTATGTACCTATAAGTAAACACCAAAGAAATAAAGTTTTATTTTGGTTATTATAATACCAGTAATTGGGAATAGGAGAAATTTTTTTGAGTGAAAATTTCAAATTTCTTGCACCATCCAATCAGTGGTGTGTTGTTATTATTTTGTCAAAGTTAACTCTTGATATCCCATAATACCTTTATGATAAAAACTATGTGATAAATAGTTTTTAATTGTTAAAAACTATTTTAATAATTTTAATAATTTTAATTATTAAA
Source organism: Macroglossus sobrinus (assembly GCA_004027375.1). NCBI lineage: Eukaryota > Metazoa > Chordata > Mammalia > Chiroptera > Pteropodidae > Macroglossus > Macroglossus sobrinus. The sequence goes on from PVKZ01000762.1 coordinate 333,819, forward strand.
ATGACTTACTTTCTTCTTTCTTGCTCATAATTGCAGGCAGGGTGTAAATCTAAAGAACAAGGGAGATCAAGCAGTTACTTGCAGTTAATGGTCCAGTAGAGGAGATTCCCAGGGTGATATTGGTTCAGGAATACATAAAGGGAGTGTCTTGATTTTCAGGTCCTACAACTGCTGCATCCACAGAGCCATCTCCTCATCCCCACCCTGTAACCAACCTGGCCGCCCTCTTTTCCATCCCTGGCTGTCCTGCCCTGGGCAGAATTCTACTCCTTTCCACCATTTACATGTCTAATTCTATTCCCCAATGTAATGCATAATATCCCTTCTTTAAGAAGTATCTTATTATGATAGATTTCCCCTCATTGCTCCTATTCAAATTATCTGTTTCATGTTTTGTTCTCCATGTATACAATCCTAACTTGTAATTGATAAGCTATCTCACTGTTTTCTAATTTGCTCTAGGTCAGGGCTTGCCTCTCAACTATAAGTGGTGAAGAATCTAGCTGTTTTGTTAATTTCTTAATCTGTCATTGACTGCTAACTTCTGTGAATTATAACAAAAATTTTAAAATCATAAATATAAGAAAGAATAGGTACAGAGTCCAAATTTCTTATTAAGTTTGACAAATGTAAAATGACTTCTTCAAATTGCTATAAAGTTTTCCAGATGCTTAACCATAATTTCTGCACTCATTGTGGATGGGTAACAGTATGAGGGATGGTCTCTAAGGCTTGGAACCACACTTCATACGGCTCTGCTGTTACACAGGTACGTTGCACAAGGTTGTCCCCAGGTTCTTTGCCAGCTAAATAGTTCATTCTCAAGGGACAGAATGGGACCGCCTATTTGCTCTGTGTGCTCATCTCTCTAACCATTTAATGCTGTGTTCTTCATTAAGAAAACAGACAGTGATCAATGGTATTATTCCTTTTTACATAAGCCTCCCTAATTATCATGCCAACATCAAAATAACTATTAGAAAAATCAGTAACTGAATAAAATAACCCATTCAGTGCAGCCAAATTAATGATAAGTAATTTTTTTAAAAGTAATTGCAGGATTTTAATTATTCCTGAAAGTCCTCCTGAGAAACAAATCAGAAAGTTGGTGTTATGTGCCAGTAAGACATTAGGAAAATAGTAAGAGTCTCTACACTTCTGATTTGCTATTTTAATATTTTCAAATACACTATATACAAAATAACTTCAGATGTACTTTGTAATTATTAGAATGAAACCTAAATTATAGAATGTTATATTCTTACTGGTTCTTTCCCATCCATGGCTTCGAGCCAGAGTTTCCGATTAGCTTCTGAGAAGGCCTGCAATGTGATGATCCCATGCCTATTAAAAACAAATATGTTATATATTCAATATATTCCTGTGACATCTTTACACATTTATAATTTTAAAAATTCTTATTTAACTATAAAGGTAAAATTTGGAAAAAATCAGAAAAGAGGGAAAAAAGAAGGGAAAAGGAAAAAAATTTTTTAAAACGACGTATAGGTATCTTTTAGAAAAATTACTGTAGACACACACCCATAAATTTTAACAGGTATCAAAATTATTAAGTGTTCTAGGTATAAGACTATCTGAAGTAGGCTAGTTTCAAACTATTTCCCATGAAATGATCCTCCCTCAAAAATGACAGTCCCATTAACCCAAGTTCAAAACTACTTAAACATTCTATAATATGAGAATAATTAAGATTATTAAGATTATGACCCCAGTATGGTGCAATCTAATCACTGAAAATAGTTACAATGAGTACACAGCACTATGAAAGCCTCATACCATAACTAGTTATTGACTAAAACCAAAGTGTTTATTTACACCATAATTACAATATTAAAACTACTTTAAAAACAATTGTGTCCAATGCACCCCATTCTGAAAGTTACTTGATGTACTTCAAGAGAGAAACAGTGAGCAAAAGGAGCGAGGAAACCAGTAATAGAGAGAAAAATACATGAAATCTCAAAAGAGTGAAATTAACCTAGTTAACTGAGCAGACTGTTCAAAAAATAAAACAAAATTAGGAGAGGTACATTGAGAAGGAAATTTCATTAAAGTATGTATGTTTAAAAATCTAGAATGACTTAAAACTGTGATAAAGGCATGTATCTCTTCTGTAAACAGAAAAACATCACTAAACTGATAGGAAAAGAAAAAACATAAAGATCAAGATAATTTTATCTTCATGAATTTAAGTCAGTGTAACATCAATGATAAAATAGCAATGATCAATGTTTGTTGTCTGTTTATTATGTGCCAGGCACTGTGTGTTACAAGTATGTTGCCTTTGTTATCTCATCTAATCCTCATAGTGACCCTCTGAAGTGTGTACTTATTATCCTTATTTCACACATGAGGCAACTAAAGCTAAGTTTAATAACATGCCCCAATCATATATAACCAGAAAAGGCTAAAATAAAGAAAAATCACTCATGTGTTGGTGTTTGCCTACATAGAAAATCCAGATGGTCCTACCACCAAACTATTAAAACCAGTAAGAAGCCCAAAAACTATGTTGGGTATAGGTTAATATAAAAAAAATTAATAATCTTTCTATAGAGATGTCTCAGCTGCTTAGAATAAAAGTATCTGCTAATGAAAAGAATTCTATTCAAAATTACAATAAACAAAAATGCCCAAGGATAAAAAAGATATCTAATATATATATCTAATATATATATATATATATATATATATTCCCCCCAAGGAAAATTAAGCTCTCCATCGATTAATAACTTTAATGTAACTCCAGTAAAAAAATCCCAAAGGATTGTTTTGGAGAAAAGAGAGACTTAATATGCAGATCTATAACATGTAAGAATATAGGGCCAAAATAGGTAACAAAACTTTAAAGAAGCTTATATAAGAATGAGGGGAGAGGAGAGAGGGCAGGGATGTTGCTCTCCCAACATCCTGTGGCTAAGAATGTCTAGAACAGTGCTTTGCACAGGGTAGACACTAAATGTCACTGGCTGAAGTAAGCTGATGGCACTCGCAGGTGTGTCATATTATGCCTTGGGAGCAAAGCCACCAGGCTTCATAAGTCTACAAACAGGCTGACCCAGGAGCTGTGAACAATGTCACCAGACTCCTTCACTAGATGGGGACCCCAAGCCCATCCCATGTATTTTCCCCTAATGCAGTCATTCATATTGATTTTCCAGATTCTTCTTTGAGTGATGTTACTTTTACTAGCATTCTGTTTAGTTTTTCGAAAGCATCGTGTAATATATATTTGTTGAATGTATATGTGAAAGAATGAAATAAACATGTACACTGTTTTCAAAAAGGGATAGAAAAACAAGCCCTTGTATGCTGTTTGTATTTATATCTGAACATAAAAATAACTAAATGTAAAGTAAAAAGAAAAGGTCAAACCTTTCAACTACTTCTATGTCAAAGCAGAATCGTTTGTCAATTGAATCAGTCTTTCGCCGGATACAAGATTTTAATTTAAACATTTCTGGTGAGCTAGTAACAAGACCATTCTGAAACAAGAAGGGGAATATTGATACAATGACAAGGTAAATTAAAAAAATATTAAATATGCCATCTAAAGTTAGAGTACAGGTTATATAAAAAGGTCTTAATCACACCCTGTCTTATAATGTTAACTGCCCAATTATAATGTACTCAACTGTTTGTCGATAAATTAATTGCATTTACATGCTTTATTCAAAGAATTCTGTGATACACCTAATACCCTTGAACATTTACTTTTAATGTTAACTTACACTATGATGTACATGCCTTAGGACTCTGGATTTAGAAAAGGTGTGAAATGTCAGCGTTATAGTAATATCAGAATTAGATATCCAAAATGTTCGTCAGGATACAACACTTGCTCTGAATCAAAATTCCCTAGATTGCTAAAACATTACTATTATATGTATGTCTTTTTGTTAGCGCCTCATAGTTTTAAATGATAGCTGACTCAAAGTCTCAAGAGAGCTACTAAAATAAAGTTCTAGTATATACTTGCTATGATGTTATTGCTGTCATACATACCATGTGATTGCTTTGCTGGTAACCAACTGCTACTCTGCTACTAAAACTAAAACTCTTTCAACAGGATGTAACATAGGCTCAATAAGTAAGAATCTTCTTCTCTACCTGAGATGCCAATCAATTTGACGGGGAATTTTTACCTAATGTCTGATTTATTGTCTATAATTGCAAATCTGATAGATTTATTAACAGGACTTTGGCTTGGTCTGCTTTTTATAAGTTCACTGACTGTCAACATTAAGCTGACTTTCTGGCAATATCTTTTCTTATGGAACTTTTAGAATAGAAACTAGGCATAATTAAAGCATTTAATGACTTCTCATGATAGTGGCAATCTAAGGTTTCTTTTTCTTTGGCATGTTCTTCTTTATTTTATGTCTCTCCATTTGAATTATTAGACTCTAAAGAATGCCCAAGCACAATAAGCTTCAATTAATGTATTTTGAGTATGCGTCTAAGTTAGGGTAATATTTATTTACTGTGACCTATACCACAAATTAACTTGGGCGAGTCCCTTACTTTCTACCATCTTGATTTTCTAATCTGTTTAAAGATTATTTAGCCCGGTCTTATTTTATGTACACTATGTTCTGTATTGTTTGCTAGCGACACAATCAGTGACCAATTTACGTTTGGGGTAAATGAGCATTTCTTCTGAAACTTTGTTGGCCAGCATTTGAGTAAACAGTGAAGAGGATGAAAAGGTTTGCAAAGAAAGGCAAAGGCAGCCTCCCACAGAGGCCACATGAGGGAAAGATGCTTGGTCCAGCCACTGACAGTCTCTACTGGACTAGGGGCCAAGCAACGGCACAGACACACAACTTTGCTGCCTGGGATAAGAGATGACACCTCAGTAGTCTACTTAAAAATTCCTACATTTAATTTAACTGCTTATAAATATTCCATGGCCAAGATAAAAAAAAAAAAAAAAATCCTGGCTACTCTTTTTAAGTCATCGGGTTCAATTAAGTGAGAAAAACTTTTTGACTTTTCAATTTTTTAAAATTGTGTACATGTTTGTCAGAAAAGCAAGCACATGTGATTTTTTGTTTTACTTTCATTTCTTTTTCTTTCTTTTTATTATGTTGACATTAATAAAACCCAAAAAGTTTCAAGTGTACAATTCAACAGTAAGTCACATATATTGCATTGCGTGCTACTTTCATTTCTTAAATAATGAGCTCAGTTAAAAACAAAAAATAAAAACTCACCATTTTCCCACTGGATTTCATTTCTGAAACACTCATGGTGAATGTTTTACTGCTTTTATCATATGTACAATAATGTTTAATCCATGTAAAACCAAGTGGTCCTAATGTAAGGAAAGAAACAGTACAGAATGTTAACAAATGACTTCGTATCTAAGTTCGTACAGGTTCTGATCCTATGATACACAATACTCCTATGATACACAATACTCCTATGAGTATTTCCATAGACTGTATACATTTTGGAACTTCTACTGTGAGTGAGAAAAGTCAGTATGGTAGTGTATCTTGAACTCAAACAATTTGGTTTTATTTGCAGCTCTGACACTATAAAGTCTGAAGGATCCCTACACTTAGTTCAACTGCTTACAAACATTCCATGGCCAAGGTAAGAGGTACCTTCAATCTGAACTTCAGTTATTTCCTCAGTAGACATGGTATCCTAATATCTCATAGAAGTAGGAAGAATAAGAAGTTAACGGTATGAGTTATTGTAACTGGTCTCCTTGTCCTCCATTCTTCAAACTGCCAGAGATACCCTGCTAAAAACTTAGCCAGTTCATTTCACCCCTTTGTGCAAATCCCCCCAGCAGTTTCCCACATCACTCCAGATAAAACCAAAAGTGCCTATTACTATCTACAAGGCCCCACATACTCTGGCCTCTCATTATCATTCTCACCTCACATCTCATCACCTTTTGCCTCATATACTCTGCTGTTGCTACCCTGGCCCCTTTGCTGATCCTTGGACACAGTGAATGCACTTCTACCTAAGGGCATTTGCATTTGCTGTTCCTCCAGCCTGAACTATTTATTATTCTTTCAGATATCTGCATGACTTGCTCTGTCACTTCCTGAATTTAGGCCTTTTCCTAAATGTTCTTTTTAATATTGCCTTTCCTATTAAGATATCTTACAACTCAACAACTTGTCTTAATGTTTTTCATCTTTCTTGCTTTACTTTCTCTTAGCAGTTATCACTGTCTAAAAAAAGATAAATTTTACTAATTTATCCTATTTATTGTCTGTCTGTCACTAGACTCTGAGGTTCTAAGAGCAGGAAAGTATGACATTCTGCTGACTGGTATATTCTTAATCCTTAAAACAGGGCCAGACATATAGTTGTCACTCAATACATAATTGACAAAAAATTGTCTAAGACTTTATTGACCTTGGAGTTATTTCATCACTAATCTGAAAAAAAAAGTGAATTCAAGCAACTCTCCTTAAAATGAAATTAATTTCCACTATTTATATCGAAAGTTGTATATGTATAATGCTCACTTTCTTTTTCCCCATAAATACTGTACAACACTTTCCCAGAGCACACCTCATTATTGTTTTATATTCTCCAGAAACTGGATGCTACTGCTTCACCAGGGCGTAGGAATGTATCGTGAGTTCAATTTTTTCATGACCAAGGTGGGAGACCTTCAGTTTTCCCACAGGGAAACCAATTATCCTACATCCAAATGTCATAGTGACTGAGTGGGTTTTAAAAAGAGTTAATTTTCTATATAGCTTATCCATCTAGGTCCCATCCTGTTTGACACCTGAATTTTTCTAGTAACAATTATGTACAATATTATTGCTGCCTTGGTTTCATAACCATATATTTAAAAACAAGAAATGGAAGTGTAAAAGTACACCTCTTCAAAAGTGTTTCATGAGCCATTTCAATTTTTTTTTCTGTACATTTGGTGTCATGGTTTTAATTCTTAGACTACTCCAGATTTTAAAATTACAGGGCATAGCTATATACTTTGTAACCACAAAGGATTATTGCAATTAACTTTAGTTTTGTTTTGGGAACTTGCTACACTATAATACTTAATAATACTTGTTGGTAATTCTGCTACACGTGGTGTAAAACACTTAAAGGCTTAGAGCTGATTAGCAGAAAGTGGCTGAATGAAAATCCTCATAGCAACTTTACTACTTAGCAATTTATGAAGCAATATTAGTCATATTTTAAATAAAGCTGCTGCAATGCTCTGAGACATTTTAGACCCAAGTTGTTTTTTCCTGCCTTCATCATAAGTTCAGAACCTCAAGCATTTAATCTTTAAGTCTGCTGCACACAGATGCTGCTTTCTTTAAAGTGTGCCTGGAACTAGGCCAGGGCAGATGTTGTTAGACTAGCAATTCTGAAGCCTCTAAAAAAAGTCTGAGAAAATTAAAATTTATTATGCTCTTAAGTTACAAAATAAAACAAATTTAATTATCTTAACCTGGTAATCATCTGAGGTCATTGAGATGTTTGCAGGATAGGAGGAAATTAACATTCACTAAATACCTACTAAGTGCCAAAATTTTACCAAAGAAGTCTTTAAGTCGTACATTATAAATATTGTTTTACATATAATAATAAAGCCTAAGAGCTGAAAATGGTACAAATTTCTTCACCAAGTAAGGCATGTGACTGGAGTTCTTTTCAAAGGGATATTTCTTAGGAGCCGTTTTAAGAATTAAATGAGATAAATATAAATACAGAGTAGTAAGGGCTCATGGTAAGCATAGTACTATGCACCACTTCTGATAATAGAGACATTTTGCATATATTTTCTCTAAACCTTGCAATATTATTACAAGATACACATAAATACCCTTATTTTATAAAGGAGCAGACAAAGCTCACTTTGTCTGCCCAGAATCACTGAGTTAATAAATGGAAAGCAAGAAATTCCAACATAGTTCTCACCTTGGAACCCATGGTATTCCTGGTTAAACGGAAGTCTATGAGAATATGATCTAATGTATGCCTGGAGGTGGGTAACATAAAAACCACTTCTCTAAATAAGGTGGAGCTCTGTGTCCAAACTGCAATGATCTGCTACTGCCCCATCACATCTATCTCCATTTATCACTCAATTTACAGCTCTGATATTTACTATTGATCATTGGTTGCTAACTGTATGAGTTTTGTGCCTTCCGCTATAGAATAAACACCCTGAAGCCATATTCTTTATTTCATTTTCTGTTCCCCACAGAACTTAATCACTCAGTGATAGCAACAGCACAATCAATATGTCTTCATGGACTGGGCAACTTTTTGTATTATAAATGCTTTCAAAAATTGCAAGGGGCTTTAAATATTTGTCCCTCAAATAAGTTCAAAAGCATATAAATCCATTCATATTTCTTTTTCAATTCCTGGGGAAGGGGTGGGGAAGGGGAAAGGACGGTGAATGGGGAAAGAAAGGAGATAGGGATCACGTTGGGACACGAGAGCACTTTTGAAGGTGATGGATATGTTCTACATGTTGACTGTGGTGATTGTGTCACAGGTGCATACATATAACAAAACTTCTAAAATTGTACATTTTAAACATGTACAACTTATTATATGTCAACTGTACTTCACTAGAGCTGTAAAAATAATGCAGGCAGACAGAGAAAATCGAGATGGAAAATGTCTTGAGAGCAGGAAGACAACAGCAAAAAGAGGATGCTAAAAAGAGAGTGAGCAGATAACTGTGAGAGCCTCAAACTCCACATTCTGCTAAGAGCCATCACAGGAGGGGCATTAGAGTTATCATTTTAAAGTCTGAAAACAGACTGGTCAACATAGTTATGAGAAAGAAAACCTCAGAACCCCGCTCTCCTGAGCCAGTAGCCCTCTACGATCTATTCCATGCAATAGCAAATGTCTCTCTTTGCCTAGTCTGTTAGATCAAATCATATTTGCTTGTATATAACCAACCAACAAGTGCTCATCACACTGCACATGTCAAATATAAAATGAGTTGACAGTTTAGTGATTATGTTGCACTATGTCTGATATCTCTAGCTTCCCCATCAAACCCATGAACTCTGATATCTTACTAAACAAAACAACTTCATTCGCCTATTGTCTACTGACAAGGAAACTTCATAGTAATGCTATTCCATGTGGTTTGTGAGTCCCATTAAGTGAAGAAAATACAGAAAGCAAGAATAAGCATTTCAAAACTTTTATACCAAATTGACATTGCTGAAAAATCCACGCACATCTTTTTTTGTTTTTGTTTGTTTGTTTGTTTGTTTGTTTGCTAACACACTGGTCTGTGATGGATTGGAAATAATAACAATTGTTCCCTCACCACAAAGACTATGAGAATGATGCTATAGGGCACATCAAACCATCTGGTTTGAATTAGAGAATTAATTTAGTCCAACAGGTTCCACTTAATGATAACTATCATGCAGAAAGGACCCAAGTTATACAAGTTTAAATAGCTTTTTATTAACTTTTGTGAAAAAGCTTTCTTAGTGTGAGGCAATTATAAGAGTGCTCTATTGGGCCTGATGCTCATTTCTCAACCTCAGGAAATAAACGGTGACAATTTGACATTACATAATTGCCAATTTTACTCCTGAAGACTGACAAAACACAAAATTCAATGAAATAATGCTGCTGGAGGGAAAACTATTATCATAGTCACCAGGATGATTCATTCTGACAAAAGCTTTGATTTTCAATTTTCCATTAAACTTTAAATTGAGATTGGATCTCACAATTAAATTCTAAAACTTATGTTACTGTATCATCAGCAAAAGATCATAAGTTCCAAGTTCAACAAAATACCAACTTTAGAGATCCTGATGATTAAATGTGAAAATACTTCATCACTCTGGTGGTGATGGTGACAGAGCAGATTAAATCTGATAAAGATGTAAGGAATTTCGTTCTTCCTACTTGAAGGAAAAAGCACTAACCACATCTCATCTCGCGAAAACAGAATGTTAACCATAGAGACAAGTTATGTCTTTGTGACTCACGTTTTTCCTGGACATAAAGATACCCTTCCATTGTCCACTGGCTGGGTGGTCTGTAATCTTGGTTGGCAGATTTCATCCGTTGCATCAACCGTTCTACCTCTTGTCGAGTACTCTCAAAATTATTCCTTGTCTTAAGTAAACAGAAATAACAATTTCATTCGTTTTTTCCTATCAGTTTTAGGGAACCTCTAGCCCAAAGTTTCAAAACTGCAAATTGAGCAAAGGAGAACCTTGATTCTTTCAGCACTACTCATCCATGTCTGTGACTCTCTATGTTGAGTCCTAAGGCTGATATCAAAAGATTTTGGGGAAACTTTTCTACATGATCTTCTGCATGTTTCTCTTGGAATCTGTGTGTTTCTTCCTATTTCCCACTCTAACATTATTACTTAGCATTTGAAAATAGGTAATATTTACTAAATAGAATTTTATAATAACTAATATCTAAGGTAAAAAAGCAGAAACATAGTAACTTATATTCCTTTTAGGGAATAAAAACAAATCACATACTTTTGATATATGTGGCACTTTGATGGAAAGAGTTCATCATTTTTATTCCAAACACTTTTGAAAAAATATCACTTAGCTTGGTTTCCAGAAATCCTAATACAGTTTATGAGGTTGGTATATTAATTAACTCATAGAAAATTAATAGGTTCCCAAATTCTAACTTCTGTTGTATGAAATAGTTTACTCACATTATAGCAAGTTTACTTAAGATGTAAAAAGCATAAGGCTTTTCTCTTTGAAAACCTCTTTTACATTCAAGCCACATTATCTCAACAATACACATTTGAAAACATAAAAATCATCACCACCTAACTCTAAGATTTTGTATGGCCCATAATAAAAGAATTGAATTTTCTTAATTGTCACTTTTGCTACTATTCTCTTGTCAATGTAAGGATCAGAATTTTTTTCCTATCCCTGTTTTCAAATCCCAGGAATCTTAATATAATCGCATTTAATATAAAAATAAATCATAAAAATACTTTAGCTTGTAATTTTCCCCTTTAATATTTACTGAAACAGCCCAAATGCATTCCATATTGAAAAACAATGGGATGAATTACATGCGAAATCAATTCTTCTAGAAAATCTAGGTTAAATAAAAAGCTAAAACTCAAAACACAAGGAGAATAAATCCAATGACATATTTCTCATGGGATACTCCAACTTCCTAACTCTACTGATTGGACATCTCCGCAATGGCAAAAATCAAATAAGCAGTGAAAGCCAAGCTTTTTATCGAAAATTAAGTGAGAGCTTCCCAAGTTATTTTGGCTACAGAGTACTACACGGGGTTTCAGAAATAACTTCATTTATACAAAACTTTTAACAATAAGAACTTCATTATTTATCAAGTTTGATAATATAGAAATAGATTGGCTTTTTTTTTTAAATGTAAGTGGTGTTCAGCATCTGCAAATCAGAATTTGTATAACTATTTAATCAGATACCAAATGAAAAGATTAGAGAACTTTACAAAATAAGCACTTGCAGAAATAGATAGGATATTTGTAAATAATTCTCATTTAAGCTTTAAAACAGTTATTTTTAATATTTCAAACCATGTTCAATTTGAAAATATCTGAAAATAATATCAGATATATACAATTTCACATAGGGATGGGACTTAAGAGTCCAACCTTCACTTCATAAATATAGAAATGCTGCCCTCTCAGAAAATAAAACTTGCCTAAGTTCACCCAGTGAAGTAATGAGAAAACTGAATAAAAGACAGAAGTTTCCAAACTTCCAGGTGCCTACACCTCAGTATTATTTATTTTTATGAAATTTTCTAGTATACTTGTTTTAAACATTAATATTAGCTCTTTCCTGGTATATTTTCAACAGCAGCTAGAAAACAAAATTAAATAGATTTATAATGTGGCTTTTCTAAATTAGTGAGGTTTTATTATACTTAGATAAGTTTGGAAAGACTCCAAGGTCTGGCTTGGTTATAACTTAGTTGCGCTATGATCATCACTAAGATGTGGTGAGAACAGGTACAGTCTTACATTCTGCAAGTTGAACTGCAGCTGTTGTTTATATGGTGCAAATTCCTGGGCGAGTTCATATCCCTCATGGTAAAATGTAAACAGACCCTGAAGGAATGACAAAAGCTGCAAAAATAAAGAGATAAAAAAAAAAAGGCCATGAAAACGTGTTTTTAAAAAATGATCATCAAATATAACAAAGTGGGGCGATTACATTTCATTCTAATGCCTCGGCTAATAAAATTTCAATCTCTTTGACAAAGTAGGAACTAAAATTATGGATGTGAAGCAGAAGCCACCAAAGCTAATTTTCACTTCCTTTTTCAGCAGACAGTGATTTGATTTTTGAGCCCTGTCATGGACAGCTGTCATGTTAACTACTTTAACATTCAAACACACTACAGAAATATTCAGGAGAGATTATTAATGGGGAGAAAGACCAAAGGAACATAGGATCTACTTTAGAAAAAATTCTAACCAAAACAGGGAGATATAACCTGTGAAGTGAGAAAGATTAAACCAGTAAATTAGACATAAAACAAGCCAATGGAAGGAATGAGGATTTGTCTAGATGAAATTAAGAAAAATATCACTAGATGGCAGTACTGATTTGGGTATTTGACATAACATTTTGACAAAGAGTGGGAATAATTCAAAATTGAAGAATTGATCAAAAACATGGAGACAGATACAGATCTTTCATAAGACTTAAAGTAAAATATTCTTTAGAAAATCACAATTTCTATATTCCTAGCTTTCTAATACCAAATCCATGTGTGCTTATTTATAATCTTCTGATTCATCCTATAAGAGTGGCTCTCCATGGAGTTACACACAGTTGTTGATATAAAATAAGCTATAACTGAAAATTTGTTTAAACTTTTTCATTTAATTCACTGGGATTTGACTCTACAGATTTGTCCACCAATTCACTCTCTTCCTTAACCTCTTCTGACAATAAAGGTTAAAAAATATTTTTGAAAACTGGTAATGTTTTTTTTTTTTAATTCAAATAACATGTCTGTAAACTATTACTTTAAATTAAGGAAGAAGCACAATTTGAAATCACTTTTACATATAAATAACATCCAGGTACTACTTCTATCTGGGGAAGCAAGACGACTGAGGTAAGCATCAATTGCTATGTGTATTATGATTTCTAACAAACAAGTGCTTGTTCTTTCTGAAAATAATAACCTAAGGTTTTCTTCCTATAACAAGTCAACTTTCAATGTTACGTTCATTTCAGAAAGCATTTAGTTTCAAATTGGTTATGTTATATTTTAACAACTTTCCCTTTCTTGTTTAACAGTTCCTGACATTGTGTCATCACACATCACTGGTCAATTTTAGAATTTTACTGTCGACGTTACATAAACTGAAAATTATCAAAACTAGTCAATAATTCTTTATTAAAATATGCTATGATATATTTGTCGAGTTGCCAATAATTTAAAATATGTAATCTGCACATACTGGGGCCCAATTAAAAAGAAATGTGGTTTAAAATAGGGTTAGAAAATACCTTTAATTAGCTGGGGCTTGGATATGTAGATTTAGAAGCTTTCAGAGACAAAATAAGAAAATATTTCTGAAGTATAAAGAGAACACTAGTTATCTTAGAACTAGTTCTGAAGTATAAAGGGAACAAATAATTGTTAAGAAGTTGTTAAAAGTACTGTTTCACTTTTAATGTCCATAATCAGTCTAAAATTAAACTGTTTTATGAACTGGATGCCACACAAGGAAGATGCTATTCTAATATCATCGTAAGTACAAAAAATTCAGTTAAACTTATAAAAAAGATACTTTAAGATGTCTGTAATTATAGAATATCCAATTCCCTCAGGACCATCTAAATAAATAACTCCACTGGCATCTTCTAACAGAATTCAGAGGTACTAAGTAGCAGATATATGTTTTAACTTCACAATTATGCAGGGCACCCAATAGGGAATGTACAATTCCTTGGAAAGTACAGAAAAAATACATACAAAGAACCTGCAACTTTTCCTTTTGTCCCACATCTATTTTGGAAGTAGGTGTGGGGTAAGTTTTATAATAAAGACAACATGCATGAAATAACTGCCTCTAGATGGTAGCAAAGTTAAATGTTTCTTAAGTTTGAATATATTCATTTGATTCACAACTAATTCCATGATGCTAAGTTAAGGGAACTTAATAAGACACCTTGAATCTTGAAGAATTGCATTTCTTACATGTCATTTTCTTTGTTCAGTCTGCCCGAGTGTGTGGATCATTTTGGCAAAAAACTATTCTGTCTCAACTTAAACTAATCCTGACCTTTAATATAATAACAACTACAAACTACTAGAGAGACAGATTAGGTTTTAATATTAAGAAAGCCAGTCACTTTTATCATCAGAAAAAGAAAATCATATAGCACTTTATTATTATCAAGGGTTTTAGAATTAAATTACATTCTGTCACTTCAATAACCTGACCAACTGTGAAAATTAATAATGCATTTATAGGTAAATAATCATTTCCAGAACCCATCACAAGTCAGCAAAGGTTCAAATGTTCATAATTTCCCAGCCCATTCATAAGTCAGCAGGTTTCAAACTTTAAGGGCTCACAGTTACCAGGGATACTGTGACTGGCAGAGAAAAGTGAGAAAAAGGGTTGGGCTAGCATGGATGTGAGGGCAAGAACCCCTAAGCAATTGATGCAGTGATTCCAGATAACTATTGCCTAAACTAAGCAGAACAACTGGAATGAAAAGGCTCTTATGAAAATCCTAACGAATCTGCTAAAAAAAACTACTAAAACTAATAAACAAGTTCAGCAACAGTGAAGGACATAAAATCAATATACAAAAATCAATTCTATTTCTATACCTTGCAATGAACAATCTGAAAATGAAACTGAAAACTATTCAATTTACAATAACTTCAAGAAAATAAACTACTTAGGAATGCATTCTTTAAAAAGAAGTACAAAATTTATAGTTTGAAAAGTACAAAACATTTAATTTCTTGTTGAAAGAAATTAAACATCAAAATAAAAGACAAATATTTCACATTCATGGGTTGGAAAGACTTAATATTGTTAAGATAGCAATATTCCCCAAGCTGATGTGCACACCAGAAGCCCAGTTGACTTCTTTGTAATAATCGACAAGCTACTTCTAACATTCATATGGAATTGAATTCTGAAACAAACATAAACTAGTAAAAACAAGCTCAAAAAAGAACAAAGCAGTTGACTCACATGCCTCAATATCAAAACAATACAAAGCAATGGTAATCGACCCAATGTAATACTAGCACAATGATAGTTCTATAAATCAGTGAAAGATAATTGAGAGTCTAGGAATAAACCCACATACCTATGGTCAACTTATTTTCAACAAGGGTACCAAGACTGTACAATGAGTAAAGAATAGTCTTTTCAACAAATGATTCTCTGAGCCCTGGATAGCACACGCAAAAGAATAAAGTTGGATCCCCTGCTTCACACCATAGGTAAAAATTAACTAAAAATGGGTGAATTGTTTGATATGTGAAATACATTCCAATAAGGCTATTTTAAAATAAAATAAACACTTCCCATACACAGAGTACCATGACACACTAAAAGAAATCAAAAGCAAGACAGCAATTTTCACACTGTACATGTGTTGGACCTGTGAGTTAAAACCTGTAATCTTTGCTATTCCTTCCTTAGAAAAAACTCAGCGGGATAAACATGTTAGAGAACAGCCTCAAAATGACTATGAAATGCTTTAAGTCTAATGCATATAAGCGCTCAGAGGAGTTTATGGAGTAGAAATGAGTGGGCATCAAAATCTAACCATATAAGTGAGAAAACTGAAGAAAAAAGAGAGCCAAGGATAGAAAGAGGTTGATCAACTGTATGTAGCCTGGGCACATGTTTAAAAGAGGATGACAAAAAAGGATGGAAGAACAAATAAATTAATAGATTGGATTAATTTTTAAAAAGCCAAAACTTTTTGAAAGTTGTGTCTGTATAATATTGCCTCAGCAGTGAAGAATCACTGGAGTTCCTGAAGGCATTATTTCTAAGCATTCAAAAGGATGCAATTTCAGATAAATTCCAGGAAGTAAACTCCAGTGGTAAAGGAAGACAGCAATTAAGAATAAAGGTCAGCCTATCTTCTCAGCTGGACAGGAATGAGGATGATAGTATCTCCAGCAAGGTGATTAAAGTCCATCAGAAGCCACCTTAAGACCAGGCCTTTCCAAGACTGATTTCTAAAATGAAGTTCAAGATGAATCAGCCAAACACACAAAGGATGGTTATTAAAATTATACAGCTAATGAATAATTGAGTTTAAAATGCTGACTTACAATATACTTTAAAAATAAGTTTATTATTTAAAATGTGTAAATGAGCCTTTTTTTATGTTTTAGACACAGCTTTTCTTGAAATAATGACACTGCAGGAATAGTTATTTCTAATATCACTTGAATATTCTGCAGTTCTATCACAAGTACTAGGAGCTTGATGTTAATTGAAACAATGCAAAATTTTCTCAAATGATCATCATAAAGAATGTTATTTAATGCAAATCACCAGGGCTATTTATATTACTTATTTGATATCTTACATCTCAATGAGAAAAGTCACATCCCTAGAGGATTCTGCTTTATTCTAATGCTTATTAAATAAATTAGGGCTAAACTAAAATAGATTGCTATATTTCTGTAATGTAAAACAGTAATGCAGCAGGAATTGGATTTCTGCAGAATAAAAACTGCAAAGATACTATACTAAAGTATCCTCATGTGTGTGTGTGTGTGTGTGTGTTTGTCTATAGCTACTGGGAGCTTTGTTTTCAAATTTTAAAACTTTTTTCTTTCAAATTAATTTGTAAATGTATAACCCAAAGAGCGACAAGCCCGTTTCATTGCTCCCATTTCTATTCTCCTCATTTTTGAAACGGAAATTAAATAAAATCCCATGGAAGAGACTTTGCGGCTAGAAATGAGAACGAGACTAAACTGACAGTACTATTTGGTTTGGCCAGACATTCTAATAGGAAAAAATAGAGCAGCCGAAAAAATATTTTGGAAGGAAGACAAATTTAACATTAATTTTAACTGTGGTGTCACGCGAAAGGTATGTGTTACAGAACACTTTTCAGACCATCCCACTTTGGGATACAGTAGACAGAAAGAAAAAAACTCCTTCAATTAAAGGAGTTTCCACTTCCCTGCACGTATTATCACAGGAATTAAAAAATTTTTATCACTCCTTCTGTCATCTGTGAGCAAACGATTTTATAATCTTCTCCCTATATACCTGATGTCATCTGACAGAATGGTCTCATTCACTGTTTGCAGACAGGATGGGCCATAAAAGAGGCTTAGAAAGGGAAATAGGACACCTGCATGCCCCTTCAGAAGCAAGACAGGTATTACAGATGTGAAAGGATTATTCCAGATGTGAAAAAATCATTCCAAGTGTGCGGAAGAACAGTGCAGCAAATGAGTACAGTATCTGAAGGGAATACGGACAGGTAAGGAAGTAGTATGAAAGAAGACTATCAGAATTATCAGGGGTATGCTACAGTTTAGTGTCAAGAAGAAGTAAAATTCAGAAATCCCAAGAAGCAGCTCCTTAGAAGGAAGTTTGCGAGCAAGTAGAAAGACTTCAAAAACCATGGTAGGAGGTCACCAGACAGCTACAATCACTTTCTATGTAAAATGTGATAAACTGCAAAGAGGCAGAAATTAGTCCATGAGAAGGGGAGTAGGAATTCTAAGTATTGGTCATCTTCCTAAACTAGGCTGATCCAGTTGCCCATGAAGCCCAAATGAGTTTCAGAAGACCGCCTAAAAAATGTTTAATCAGATCCTCAAAGTGTCTATTAAATAGAGGTTACCAATTTATTCTCCTTAGAATTTAAGGGCTTAGCTGTTTGGCAAAGAGAACTTGAAGTTAAGACTGTCATCCCAAACAAAAGGTAAAGGTTAAATCCCCAAGCCTACGTGTAGCTTCCAGTTCCTTAAGTCTCTCTGGCAGAAAGGTTGGTCTTATAAACCTGTGGTGTGGCCAGTCTACAGGAGAAAGTCAGGTGGCTCCAGCAGAAGGGAGAGGAGTGACACAGAGGTACTGGGAGTGATAACTCTTTCCAGCCTCTGCTCTGTCTCTGTTTCCTATTATTTTTAGGAAATCACTGACAGGTTCTATCAGGAAGTAAGTTTTGTCAAATATGTTTTACACTGTGTTTTTCCTTCCCTTTTCTCCATTACTTCACTAAGATAGGAACACAGTATTTTCTTATAAATAGATTTTTTTACAAACTGACATAGGAAAAACATTACGGCTTAAATTATATTTGATTACTTACATATTTTACTATCATTGTCCTCTCATCTCATTGGAATTGAACATTATATATTAGAAAAAGATTATCTCGACAATAGAACTTTTAGTCATTACAGATGATGCCTCATAAAGGTGCCTACTTAGGCAATATTGTGACATTAGGGTTATTACTTGGGGAAAAAAATGCTAAGAAAATGAAGTAAGCTTATAAAGACCAGCCACCTGTTCTTTTCTTTTGTAATGTGGTTTACATTAGGGAATCCATTACTCTTTACACTGACTTAGGGAAATAAATGACTTCATTGAAAAGTCAGGCAGATCCCAGCCTTGCAAGGAAGTGGGGTGGAACAAAGGGAGAAATATAGCCTTGTGTTCTCCCTTTACCTGAAGGTTTGGTAAATGGGTCAGTCACTTTAGTGGTGAAGTGTATTTTCTTAGGTATATGTAATGTAGGCTCTTTTATTTTTAGTTTTAACTTTTTGAAATTAATAGACTTTTTTAGAGCAGTTTAGGTTTATAGAAAAACTGAGAGCAAAAATTACAATGTTCCCATATATCTCCTTAGTCCCTGTATATACCATTTCCTGTTATTAATATCTTGTGTTAGTGTGGTACCTTTGTTACAGACACTAACCCAATATTAATTCATCATTATTAAAGTCCACAGTTTATATCAGGATTTACTTTGTGCTATGAGCCCTAATAATGGAAACTATTCATTCCTCCCCCATTCTGCCCTCCTCTTTCTTACTTTAAAAAAATCGTAATTTTCAAGAGGAAAACACTGCAATATTTTTTTTCATAGAACATACTAGATTTAGTTTTCTTACAAGGAAACTAAAACTTACCGGTTCAACAAATTCAAACTTCTTTTTCTCTTGAACTTCTTGAATTTTAAAGACATATTCTAGTGATGCTTCATAGAAGTTTTGATGCTCTCGGTCAATCTGTGTATCTGCCTAAAGGGCACAAAGGCAAATCATGACACACGGAGTGATTACTGATGGTTCTATGTTGGACAGGGACTCAAATGCTGTTCTCTTCTGAAACCTTTATTAAAAATTAAGTCCTGTCGGAAGTTTTTATATAGCAGTCATTATGTCCTCGGAATAAAGAGACTAGGAAAACACAGTCCTTGCCCATAAGAGCTTGTAGTGTATGGGGTGAGAGGGGGGAAACACACCAAATGAGCATACAACATTCATTACATTTTTAAAAATATTGTAGAAGAGGTATATAAATATATTTGAAAATCTCTGAGATCATAGAAAATGAGTCTTAAGTTCTGGAAGAAAACGGTGGTGGTTTGAGTTGAATTCTAAGATGAATAACTGGCAGTAAGTAGTCAAAAATTTTAAAAAGGGTTATTCCCATAAAAAGTAAAGAGACATGACAGTTTGACAGAGTTTGTTGACAGAGAAAGTGGAGGGAAGTAGGGAAAAGTAAAGCTGGCATCACACCATGCACGTTCTTGAACACTGCATAACAAATCTGCATTTTAATTGAGAAAGAGTCATCTGAGAATATTAAGCAGGAGAGCCACATCATTAGGTAATGTCTTAGGAAGATAATACTGACAGCAGAGCCAAAGAAATTCTATGGTTTTAACCTAATGAGTCATGTTCTGTCAATGTCATGCACATTTGTGCTTCATGACT
Source organism: Macroglossus sobrinus (assembly GCA_004027375.1). Classification (NCBI taxonomy): domain Eukaryota; kingdom Metazoa; phylum Chordata; class Mammalia; order Chiroptera; family Pteropodidae; genus Macroglossus; species Macroglossus sobrinus. The sequence continues at coordinate 353,790 of PVKZ01000762.1, forward strand.
ACAGAAAGATTCTACTGATAAAGTGTGCGAAAAGTATTGAGATAATTTCATTTATTTTTAACATTGCCTCTTCTCCCCTATTCTATACCCACTACATCCTCGAATAACTTCTTTTAAACTGATTTTGGTTTAATGGAGAGGCGTGATTTCACTTTTCTTGACCAATTTCACACTCCTCACTGCCAGCTGAAATTACTAAAAGCAGATGAAAAAAAAAGGGGCTCTCAGTAATGCTAAGTATCCTCCAGCAACAGTTTGGGAATAGAATATTACTTTGGAGCCATTTTACAATGATAATTTCACAAACAAAAGCTTAAAGAAAAAAGATAAAATTTAAATTTACTGGCTTGGACATCACAGTATCTTAAAATTTCATTTGCAACATCTTTAAAAATAATTATACTTACTATGTATTTATTCATATAATTAAAAATAGGCCAATATTATTAGCAACTCAATAGGGATTTTCAAAGTTGAGAATTCTAATAACATACAAGTCAGGTAGAAAATTTGAACCAGAAACTTTTCAGCTTCCAAAGATTGTTTAAGAAAGATAAAAATCTATGGCCATGCTATCCTGAACACGCCTGATCTTGTCTGATCTCGGAAGCTAAGCAGGGTCAGGCCTGGTTAGTACTTGGATGGGAGACCACCTAAAAAGACCAGGTACTGTAGGCATTAAAAAAAAAAAAAGATACACATATCAACAAAAAGACAATTAGTATTCCATACAAATCATATATATTTTCTTCTTACCACTGCTTAGAGGAGCATACTATTTATAGAATGAATGATAAGGAGGTATAGTTAGTGCTATGCTAATAAATCTTTAACAACTGGCTTTCTTGGGGAAAGCCTGATTTGAAGAATCTGCTGGTTTCAGTGGTGTAAATATTTCCAAAACAGTCAATTCCAAACCACAAACCCAACATCACTGAATGAGGGAGATAGATGAGAAAATCGGCTCTCCAAGAGAAAGCTCCAGTACATCACTGGGTGTAAAAGATACAAGAATATTTTTAGTCTCAGAGATAACATTCTATTCCATATGTTATTTCTGAAGGTTTTATTTACTTTAAAAGAAAACATCATTGTGTTGACTAGCACATGGGAACAATTGAGAATGTTGAGACACTTTTAGAGCACAAATGATTATTTTCAGTCAACAAAGCTGTGCAGAAAGAGCACAGCCGGCATGGATGCTATGCACTGAAAGGCCTGCTTACGAGGCTGACCTTTGGCTGGCATCTGGGAATGTTAACTTTGAGAGCATTCCTAGCACTCTAACTGATAAGAGTAGCACACTGTGCCAAAACTATTTGGGCAAACAATATGGTTTACTTCAAACACCTGCTTTCCTTCTGGGAGTCTAAAATTTGGGTACAAGCAGAAGGTGTCTATGTGACCAGCTCCTAATAAAAACCATAGGCACTCAGTTTATCATGAGTTTCTAATAGACATTTCACACATGTTTTAATGACTCACTGCTGTGGGAATTAAATGTGTCCTGTGTGTCTCCACTGGGAAATGACTCTTGGAAGATTTTACCTGGCTTCCCCCAGACTTCGCCCTATGCATCCTTTGCTGATTGTTCTCTATAACCATTCATTGTAATATATCATAGCCATGAGTCCTCCAAGCAAATCACCAAATCTGGCGGTAGCTTGGGGAACTTCTAACACAAGAGGATTGTCATGTCCTCAGAAATTTATTTCCCATGCACAATCCCATCTTATCAGAGATAGTGGGGTGGGGAGTACAAAGAAGGATAAAAGAAAAATAATCACCCTTGTCATTTAGCAGTTATAGATATTTTCTATCACCTCTAATCAAGATGAATTTGATATACCAAATCTGCTTTGAAAGGTCATCTAGAATGCACAGTGATTAAAGAACAACAGCTTAATTCTTTTTCAGTACAAGATTTAGGAAGACATTCTTTGACTTGAGATGAATCCATTTAGTATCTGAACTTATAGTGTGTGGTTCACCAGCAGACACTTTATATATTCATTAGCAAGTGTTACTTTGTGTTTTGAACTAGATAAGGAAAATAACCATATAATTTACTGTCCAAACTCTTTATACTGAAAGGAATCACTACTAATAATTATGCCAAAACACCAGGTATAAACTGTTGTTTACATGGCAAATAGTAAAGTTACCCCACTAAGAAACAAAGTTAATAGGAAAACCAGTGGAGTACGTGTAGATAAAGAGAAGAATGTGAGTGAGGGAATAGGGTCCAGAAAAGTTATGCTTTAGAAGATCAAAAAGTTTTGTTTGAAACAGTGAGAAAGGAGAGAATGAGTGCAAACTTCTTCTAGACACTGCAAAAGCTTGAGGAAGATGTTGACAAGATCAAAGCAGAATTTCAAGAAGATTAATGTGAGGATAGTACAGAATATATTGATTAAATGGTGTGGTTGAGTGCAGGTCACTATAAGGAGACCTCTTATTTATTAAGGGCAAAGGTGTGTGATATCAGTAGAAAGAGAAGCTGGAAGATGTCTGAGAAACAAAGGGGAATAAAGTCTAAAATAATTTTGATACAAGAAATACCAGCATTAACAGAAAGAAAGAAGCAAGAGCAAATTTGAGAAAATGGTGATGTATGAGATTTCACATGTGTCACTAAGAAGTGGTAAAACCCTGGGCAGTGGAAAAATGGTCAGGCATGATGAAATCATCACCTGAGAAACACTCATTAAGATGTTAGAGATGGTATGGTAACAGTAGAGATGTTAGGGACATAAATTGAAGAGTAACAGAGGTAAAGGATAGAATCAAAGGAATTTCCTTCATTCAAGAGGTAGAGATAAGAGGAACCTGTTCGAGGCATATTTAATGATACACTGCAACCCAAAATCCTGGATTCTAAAAGAAATTCTTTTTCCTTTCCCTTTTTTATAATTATAAAAGTATTACATATTCATTATTATAAGTTTATTATATATGGTTTAATCAATAAATGTAATGATAATAACTGTAATTTCACTGTTATTATTTTGACATGTAATACGCACAAACTTATTTTAAACAAACCTGAATAATACTGTACATACTATTTCATTTAAACGTTTTTTGAACTTAAGCTAATGAATATTTCCCAATGTCTTTAAGTGTTTTTCCCAGTAAAATTTTTCACAGCCATATAACATTTCATTTTTGATCAAGCTTTATATGTATACTTACCTTAATCATTCTTTTGTGCCATTTCATGTTTCTAAATTTTTGCATTGTTAATAACTCTTGTTTCAATATATTTATACAATTTATTTTTATGTTCATTTCTGATAATCTCTATTGGGTAAATTCCCGCCAATAGAAATCATTTTAACTATCTTGCACATTTAAAATTTGTTAAAATATGTCAAAATTTACCTCATGAATGATTGAATGATTTTATGTTTCTACCAAAAAAGCAAAAGTGTGTTCAGGTTCCTATACTATCACTTTTAGGGATATTACCTTTTAATAAATTAAACTAACTCCATACTGCTATCAATTTTTGATATATGTGACACTGAAACTTACAATATTCATCATTATTTATATTTCTTCTTTGATGAAATGCCCATATTCTTAGCCTATATTCAATTGAAGACTTTTATCTTTTTCACACTGATTTGCAAATGCATCTTGTTTATAAGCGATCCTATGTTATAATGCTGTAATCCTATGCTATATACTATATAAATTCCCCAATGCTTTATCTTTTAATTTGATTTAATGTTTTATGAAACAGATATTGTTTTTATGCATTCTGGTCTTTCTATGTTCTCTTTATGATCTCTTCCTCTTATTTTATGCTTAGAAAGAAATTATCTACTCATATTAAAAATTACTTCTTTTCATCTATTGCAAAGTCTAATTCAAATTTTGTTTACTCCAATGATCCATCTAAGCAATGGCTCTGGAGCTTTAGCAACACAAGTGATCCCTAGTTTGGTCTTGGAAATGGGAAGCCACTTATTTTCTATGATCAAAATGAACAAGGAGTCAGGTAAGAAGGCACAGAGAGGTTTGAGAACATAGTAAGTTTGATGCTGACAGAGGATGACAGCTGCTCTAGTTAGGGAGAGATAACTTTTGATGTCATGTCACAAAATTAAATATGTGTGTGACAGTATCTCCCTATAATAGGTTGATTCCTAGAAGTGAGGAGAAAAGAAAAACGAAGCTACATTTTTCTTCATCTACATTATATGCTCTGAGGAGTGACTATGACACAATTTTGTGTTGTGTTGTGGGCTGTGCTTTCTGGAAAAGAAGTATGTACATGTTAATGGAGAGGGGCAATTGGAAAACATTATTAACCACGTTATAGGTCTGACCAGCCTCCAACTAAATACAGAACCAAAATGGATATTTTATTTTACCACAGCCTAAGGGATTGAGGACCACTAACAAGAGAAGTTATTAAATATTGAGCTAGGTTGTCAGAGAAAATTAATGCATATCTCTAGAGCAGGGGTCTTCAATGCGCTGCATGAGGCATTAGATTCTCATAGGAGCACTGGTCCCTGGTGCCAAAAAGGCTGGGGAACATTGCTCTTGAGGACATTCAAATTTAAATAAAGTTAGCATTGTCCATGAGTGGCCTCTTATATTCATCAAGAACCTGATGAACCTACAACCCTTTTTAGAGACTAAAAACTACCCTTGATTTTGAGGTCTTCAGTTTCTAAAATGACACCTGACTATGGCACTTGGAGATAATTATGAGAGCTTTTGTGAATGTGACTGCATTCTCTCTTAGGTTTATTCTAATGCAATGTTTAGAGAGAAATGTTTAAAGAGCATTTAAGAAGCTTGGGATAGATGAATACCATATTAAATCTGCAGGCAACCACAATAACCCCAAATAGCCAAAACAATCTTGAACAAGAAGAACAAAGCTGGAGGCATCATGCTCCTTAATTTAAAACTATGTTACAAAGCTATAGTGTATAAAACAATATGGTATGGCATAAAAACAGAAACAGACTAATGGAACAGAATACAGAGCAAAGAAGTACACCTATGCCTGTATAGTCAATAAATTTATGACAAAGGAGACAACAGTATATAATTAGGAAAGGACAGCCTTTCAGTGAATGGTATTGGGGAAAAAATGGACAGGTACGTGCAAAAGAATGAAACTCGACTCCTATCTTTTGTTGTACCAAAAATGAACTCAAAACAAATTAAAGACTTTAATGTAAGACCTGAAAACCATAAAATGCCTAGAAGAAAACATAGGTGGTAAGCTCCTTAACATAGGTCTTGGTGGTGATTTATTTAAAGTCTGACACCAAAAGCAAAAACAAAAAAAAAAATGAGACTATATCAAAATAAAAAGCTTCTACACAGCAAAAGAAATAATCAACAAAATAAAAAGGCAATATACTGAATGAAAGAAAGTATTTGCAAATCATATCCATTAAGGAACTAATATCCAAAAATATATAAAGAAATTATTTAATTTAACAGTAAAAAAGCAAACAGTCCTATTAAAAATGGACAAAAGATATGAATAGACATTTTCCCAAAAAAAGACATACACATGGCCAACACCTGAAAAGATGCTCAGCATCACTTATCATCAGGGAAATGCAAATCAAAACCACAATGAGATATAACGTCACACCCGTTAGAATGACTATTACCAAAACGAGAAGAAATAACAAGTGTTGGTGAGGGTGTGGAGAAAAGAGAACCCTTGTGCAGTGTTGGTAAGAATGTAAACTGGTGCAGCAACTATAAAAAATACTATGGAGCTTCCTCAAAAAACTAAAGATAAAACTACCACATGATCCAATAATTCCACTTCCAGCTATTTATCTGAAGAAAATGAAAACACTGACTCAAAAAAATATATGCACCTCTACATTCATTAGCATTATTTACAATAGCCAAGATATGGACACAACCTAAATGTCCACATCTATCAATGGATGAATGGATAAATGGTGGTAGTGGTGGTGGTGTGCGTGTGTGTGTGTGCGCATGTATAAAATAATGGAATATTATTCAGCCATAAAAAAAATAAATAAAATCTTGCCATCTGTGACAACATGGATGGACCTTGAGGGCATTATGCTAAATGAAAAGTCAGACACAGAAAGATAAATACCATATGATCTCTCTTACATGTGGAACCTAAAAAATAAAAATAAAACCTCATAGAGAATAGATTGGAAGTTATTAGAGGCAGAGGATGGCGGGGGAATAAAATTTAAAAAAAAAAAAAAAAAAAGGAAAGTGAGGATGGAACGATGCAGACATAAGAGCTTTCCAGACAGAGCAAACAATAAGTATAAAGGTCCTGTGTTATGTCCAGTCTTGGCTAATCTAGGCAAGACGAAAAATTATAGCCAAAACATGGAGTAAAGAGAAGAGTCAGGCAAGGGAATAAAAAAGTAGTAGTTTGGGACATGTGAACACAATATTAAAGTGCAACATAAACTTAAGATTAAATACGCCTGTGAAAATTCATAGGGAATGCAGTTAGCATTAATATGTTGGCTAGGTGGAGGGCCAAAGGAGGTAGGGAGCAATTGGGAGCATTGTTTTATAAGCTATATAGATGTCTAACCAAGTACTGTATACTTGAAACTAATTAAATAAATTTTAAAAATAAAATAAAATAAAAATATGCCTGTGAAAATGAAAACTATAATTTTCTTAAGGGCAGATTTTTCTCCATTTCACTTTGGTCACAAAACCTTGCCATAGGTACACAATTGTATATTAAATTACCCTGTTTTACTAGCAGATGTTAATAACAAATTATAGGTAATAAATAATTCATGTTTAAATAACAAAACTTCCAAATATTAAACATATTTAAATGAAGACATTCGAGTCTCTAAATGAGAACACTAGAGTGTAGAAAAAAGGAATCAGAAGCAAAAAGTCACCTTCCCACAGCTTTCTGGTGCAGTGGAACTCTGGTCATATGCTAACTCATCAAGGAGGTAAGAGAAATAAGAAAATGAAGAGAGAGAGCAGAGGACCCATTTGAATTTGAAAGCAGCTCAAGAAAAAAGGTGGCTTTGCTGAAGGGTTATGATGAGGTATTTAAAAGAGGTTCTGGACTGTGAAACCTAGCAGTACAGAGAGAAGAAGGAAAAGAGACTAAAGGAGACTCAGCATGGTACAAGGTTCCCTGTGAAGGTCTGGAGAACAGCAGTGAGCCCAGCTACCTTAACTTCCCACTTGCAGTTCTGAGATACCCAATGGTAGGCTGGTGGGGGCAAGGGAAGGTATGTGAGTGTCAAGAACTTTTTGCTGCTAAATGGAAATGACAAGAGAATCCTATTTAAAAAAAAAAAAAAACATATCCCATCACTGGAACTAGAATTGCATTATTCCTTAAAGGACTACAAGATTTTACTAATTACAATGAAAACAATACCAATGAAAAGGACAGATATTTCAAAAAAAAGGGAAGAATTGGACTGTTGATATGCAAACATGTTAGTAAAGTATTTTTATTGACTGTTCTTTAAGAAAATTGATGTAACACAACTGAGATTTTTAAATGTGCACCTGTACACTTTTTTTCCCCCTAATACTGAGGCAACAACTTAGAAACAGATATTTTTAACTTAGTATAAAAGCTTTAATTCTGGTAGGTCCTCCCATTTAAAATATCCCCAACATTCTTTCTCATTGTTAAAGGAAATACTAATCTTTTATTTGCAACTGTTAATATTAAATATCATAAGGCATGTACCATACTCAGCACAGTGCCTGTCCATAGTAAATGCTCACTTAACTATTCTTATTACTGTTATTTTATTAAAGACTAGCAGATTCTGAGACACCTCTACCTTTGGACATTTGGACTTCACATGACTTAATCTTAATGCCCTTTTCACACTTCAATTGGAATAGCTTACCTCTTGCAAGTGGGACTCCTTTTTCTTTGCAGACAAATTTAAGTGCTTATCAAGAATAGAATAGTATTTTTCACTCTCCTTGTCAAACTTCTTCTTTCCATCCTAGGGGATAACAAGAACAACAAAACATCCAAATCAGAGCCTTGAGAAAACCTTGATTTTCATCATTTCCATCAAATGTCCAATACATTTAAGATTTAGTGAGCTCCAACTATCAGCAAAACCTGATGAAGTAAGAAGAAGAACCTGAAACAGAAATCTTTTGAACGTGTATGCTCTCACAGAATCTCATGGAACTATCTTCTGGAGAAGCTAGACTGGCTATAGTAGAATCCCACTGAGCACTTGGTAATTGATTCTCAATGACAGATTCTGATCTAGTAAATCCAGCCCAAGAGAAAATAATTCCTTTAAGTTTTCTGGTGATTCAGATGAGATAATATATAATCAATTTAGAGAAACACTTGTACAGAGTCTTCTCAAGGAATCATATTATTTCTCAGCCACAAAAAGACACTAGATTTTTCAAGCAACTCACTCCTGGCAGGAAAGAAAACAAACTTTTAAGAGTATGAAATCATTAAATAAGGCACTTCAAAGTCAAATTAAAAAAAAACAACAACAGCAATATCTGTATCATACACTCAACATAACTAATATCTGACCTTCACTTATCCCTAAAAAATGTTTTGTTTTGTAGGGGTAGCTGTAACCAGACCGGCCTTTTGTGGAGAAGGAATATAACTTTACCTTCTATCCTATGGCATTCTTCTATAGAAATGCAAATAGAATAAAACTCTAAAAGAAACAGGACATGCCTGGGTATGTGATCTTCTCCAACTATAAATATGTATGTTTTTTTCTATTTATGACTCCATATGAAATAAACACTAGGTAACCACATTCAAATTTCATTGGCCAAAGTAGTTTTTTTTTCCTTGCTTTTATTTCAGTGTTTCCGGAAGTACAATCTCTGGACTGCTTTAATTAGAGTCAAGTATTTTTAAGCTTATTCAAAATGCAGATTCCTATTTCTCCCATCCAGAGATTGATGCATTGTTATTTTTAACAAGCTCTGCCCTATTGTACACCTGAAATTAACATAATATTGGATGTTGACTGTGTCGAAAAATAAATTTTAAAAAACAAGGTCTATGATTATGCATGTTTTACTTCATTATTTGCATAAGTGTTTGGAAGAGTTTAATTAAAAATAAGGAATAGATGAATAGATGGGTGATGATGGGAGTGGGGAAGGAGGGAAGGAAAGAGGGAAAGAAGGAAATAAGTGAGGAAAAAACTGCCAGGCCTCTGGCCTTATTTCTCATTACTCTGAGTTGTCAGATCCAACTTAACACATCCAGGTAATTCTATTTTGATCAAATGACACTCTGAACATTTAATTTCCTCAATTATATTTCCAGGAATGCAGCACAATCTAGTTCCATATCAGAAACTTTACAAAGTTAATTAGTAAAGCTGTGTTGAACAGGAAGAGCAAGTAGCTTCTGTAAAAGTTCAAATCACTTATAGACCATTTAACAAGTACTGATATGTTTGTACTATACAGTATATACTTGTAAATGACGGGAAAAGGTCAAAATCCTCAAAAGATTAAGAAGAAAATGTGGCCCTACTAGGAAAAATAAAATTGAAAAATAAATTTAAAAATCTGTACAGGAACTCACATAACAAAACACATAGACTGAAAAGGAAACAAGGAAGCCCAAGGTTCAGGATTGGAAGAGCTTGTCCTCTCCACTGATGGAGTAGATATCTGAGTGAACATTTCATCTTTTGCTCACTAGATGTTACTCTTAAAACAGACGTTCCATGCTCACAACCCACTTGCCCAATCTATCTTTCCAAAAGTCGCTCTCAATAGCCCCTCTGGAGCTCCTTTTCTTTTTTCTCTCCAGGCCATGGCTCCTCTGACATAAGTGCTTATTTCTTCTAATTTCCACATAGTCGAGCTATATCTATTTTAGCATCCAGCTCAAATATACCTCATTCATAAGTCCCCTCCATCAACTCTCTCCATTCTGAATGCTTATATAGCTTATATATGGGTTTATTATGGTGTCCGTGCTCTACATTGTAGCAGAAAAATTTATGTATACCCTATCCCTCTTAAAATTGAATATCTGAGAGAGTGCTTAGAAACTAATGAAAAAGTAGAATTCTTCCTCTTGTAACACTGGGCACCACAGACCCTCACTGACAATCCATTTATTTAAAAACAACAACAATGACGACAACAACAAAAAAATCTATGTTATAAGGGACAATTGGCCTTAACCTAAATCCAATGGTACATGAACATTTGTGCGTAAGCAGCTGCATTACAGTTTAGTACATAAAACAAATTCACTTCCACTTTACAATGAGGGCTTAAAATTTTCACTGTGCATAGAAGAAACTGGTTGAAAGAGAAGAGAACACAGCTGTGATGACTATACTTGCATCTTTGTTTTCAGTCAGTGCTTGATGGCATTTTTGGAAATGTTAATTCAGGACCAACACATCAGCATTCCTGGCAATAGAAAAATTATTCCCAGAAGCACTTCCTGGATTCATTCAAACCCAGGCCCCTTACACCATGAGGCCAGCAAAAAAAATCTACTCAAAAGTTCCAATAATGCAGACAACAAAAAACACACTCAATTCTAGCATAAAATTAAAGAGCTGAGTTCGAAGCATAGGCCATATGAAGGATAACTATAATCTAGGGATGCACGTTCTTAAAAACAAAGTGCACTTTTTGCAACTCACAACTCCCCCCAAAAGTCATGATTTACTGCTCACTTAAGCCAAGTCTACATGGACTTAGTAGTAACTTAACACTATATAGCTACCTCTTGTCTCTGTGTTGCTTGTTGTGGATATCAAGCTAAGAATTTTCTCTAAAACCACTGCTGCAGAGGGGAGGGGAAACTAACCCACGAATCTTTACTAAATGAAATGCAGTGCATGATCACTGTCTTCTCATTGTCATGGAATGACTCAAAAAAGCCATTTTCTGTAAATCTACTCTGAATGCATTTGAACTAGGTAATCATTAAAAATGAAGCCATGTATATGTATGTGTGATATGTGTGTATATGATAAAATATTTTAAAACAGATCATCAAAAATGGCAAACTAGTCCCCAAAACTAATTATAGGTGGCAATAGTATAAGTTCTGGGTCTGTGATCAATTTGTTTTCCAAACTACACTGCATTTATTCTGAGCACAGTGATCATATTGTCACTTAGTTTCTAAGATTAGCCAAGTGTGGTCATACCATACATTCACTTTACACACTGAAATGAGAAATGAAAGGAAATCATTATAGCAAAACTTCCAAGTGTCAAGTTTTACTCTTAAAGTTATTGTATATAACTTTACAAAACAATGTTAAATAATTATAAGTATAGGTATATTGTGTAGATAAAAAATATTAAATTAAACACAATTATTAAAAATAAGGCCAAAACAATGCCTTTCACTGACCACAAGAGGGTACCAAAGATAAAGAAAACACTCAACCACATTTAGAAAATCACAAATATAAATTCTTAAAGTGTTATCTAATTGTGTTTTTTCTGAAAAGACTACTGCAAGTTTTGTTTAAACAATTATCTCAGCAACTTTTATTTTAATGTTACTATAATGTAAATTATTTAAAATAAAAAGGTGAATATTTTCTGTATTTCTTTAAAAGAAATGAAGCACGTATTTTAGGATTTATGCATCATATTTTTGAGATAATCCCAATGTTATAATTATCACACAGGATACTGCAAAATTTCCCATGCAAATATTTATAGGTTAGTGTAACCATTAATTAAATAAGCACTATGTGTATATTTTGAAAACTCCTTCAAAAAAATGTATAGTAGAAAAAGTAATATGGAGTAATAACAAATACCAATAGCTAAATTTCTATTTCAAAAATGTTTGGAATTCTTGTAAACTGGCACTGTGCTAGCACTGAGAGGATAAGCTATAACCCCGACTACACCAGTCCTGGCTAGACTTCTTCCTCTTCTGATGGTGGGATTTATGAGCTGCCTAGAATGGCGGCTGGGGTTACATCACTATCTGAGTCCCAAAAGGGCCAGATGCTGGGATATTCCAACCACACGCTGAGTAGGAGTTTCCTGAGGCCCAAGAGATTCCTGGTATCAAGAGAATCCCAAGTTGCTGAGAATCTTAATATAGCTTACAGAGCATTGTCTCCCCCGTGGGTGACTGCACCCAAACATTCACAGTTTCCACAACCCATTCCCCACCAAGTCCCTCCTCCCCAATCTGCTGAAATGGACATTCCAAAAGGGTTTCTTCTGGGGTTAGTTGCGCCAGCATCATTCACATCTCCCCCATTCACATTCATGATTACCTCACCAGCACCACCACCAGGAGATCAGGCTCCTAAGAGCCAAAGGCTTCATATTTGCCTTTAAAAAGAACTCCTACAAATTGGTCAGACAGAAAAAAATAAAATAGCTATGTGTGACAGTTATGAAGAAATAATACACAGATGAGAAAAGCCAACAAGCATGTGAAAAGTTTTTTAAACCCATAAGTAATAAAAGAAAAGCAAATTAAAATATTAAGATATCACATCATATAATCAGATACTGGCAAGAGTTAAAGCTGAATAATACTATATGTTGAGTACAAGTGAAGATATAGGAACTTTTATGTACTACTGGTGGGATTGCAGAGGGTTATAGTCTTTCTAAATAGAAACGTTACAATACTAACTAGTGTATATGTGTGCCCTAAGAACTTGCTATGTGTACATCCCAAAAAGATCCTTACAGAAAAGTCCATGAGGAAACGAGAATGAAGATATGCATCTGTGGGAACAGGAAGACAGCCAGGTATTCATTAGCGGGCATAAAATGAATTAGATGTATACTATGGAGTACTATACAGGAGTTAAAAGGAAATATTACAAGTGGAGGGATATTAAAACATGATTCTGAGTAAAGAAAAAACACAAAACCATTCACGTAAATTAAAAAGCCATGCACACAAAATCATACCAATTTTACAAGAACATAAAACAAAAATATCCCCATTAAACTCACAAGAATGGTTTCTATGTGAAGAGAAAAATGTGAATGAGGTATGAGGAGATGAATAAAACATGAGAGCACTATGAAATAAAAAAGAAATAGATTTAAAAAGATAATTAGAAGACTAGTCAGGAAGCCCAACATCTGACTTATAAAACTACTGTAAGAGAAAATGTAGAAAGGAAATTACCTAAAAAAATACATAAGGATTTACAGAACTGATTAAAAAAATGTTTCCAGATTAGAGTGACAAAATATGTACAAAGCACAATAAATAAGAAAATAATCTGGAGATAAATCATAAAAAAATATTACAAAACCACAGATAAAAATGAAAACCTAAAAATAGAGGTCAAATAAAAATCATCAGAAATCAGAATAATAAATTGACAACAGCACAGGAAGTTGTAAAACAAAGGTGCAGTGCCTTCAATATTCTGAGGAATAACTAATTTCGACCTAGATTTCTACATCCAGTCAAAATTAATTTCAAATGAGTAAAATAAAAAGGTTCATAATTAATACTGAGTATCAAAAGTTTGCTAGCTACACGTCATTTCTCAGGAAGATACTGAGGGATGTGTTCCACTAAAATAAAGGAAAAAACAAAACAAATGAGACATGAGGTCTACAAAAACATCAGTTCAAAGAGGCAAAGGGAATTCCCAGGATAACGGTAATATATATCTCTATGAAAACAGATGAAATAGTAAGCCTATTAACTGTAAAGCAACCAATTAAGATGAAAGACTCTGGAGGAATGTTTCTAAAAAAAAAAAATTTAATGGAGAAGGTATCTAATGTGTTTGAACATATTAAGATGTGTTTGTAATTGCATCTGTGCATTGGAGAACAGAGAATTTTATGCAAATTTTTAAAGTAAGACAATTATTTACTTTAGGAAAAATAAACATGCAAAAAAGAAAATGTGATCACAGAGCATAGCATGGCTTACCTATGAACAATAATTACATTATGTAAACACTGTCCACTGATTTTTAAGAAAACGTGACAACTATTTGTTTGAAAGATGGCAGAAGGGGAAATACACATGGTGGTTGTTGTGTAAGGGTACCAAATATTTATGTTCTATGGCAGGTAACAATAAAGCCGAAAATTAAAGAAAAACTAGAGTGAGTATATTATTTAGCAAAATGGAGGAAAATATAAAATAGCTTAAAGAACAGCGATTGCCTTTGGAAAGCAGAACTTTGGAACAGAGGGGTGGAGTAAGGAGAGCTGACTTATTTACAATTGATTAACTTCTAAATACTATTACATTTTTAAAAACTAGTATGTCTTCAATAAAAATTAAATTCTGTCTAACAATGGAAGAAGAAAAAGAAATTACTTGGAGAGATGATATACACACACACACATATGTACACATATATATACATAAACATATATGAAGGAAAGATAGAGAGGGAGGGGAGAGGAAGAGGGAGGGAGAGGGAGGAAAGGAGCGGGGAGGGAGAGAGGGAGAGAGGGAGAGCGAGAGAGAGAAAGATACAAAAGTTAGAAGGATACCAAGCAGACAGAAATTATTTACAGGAAAGGGAAAGTTGTCTAAGGGTACGCTGACAGCTTGCCCACCAAATTAGTTTTTGATGAGTTCTTTCATTAATTTCAGCCTTTATTAAATGTCTATTTTGTGGCTAATACTGTTGTTCCAGCTGACCAAGACCGAAGGTAAAACTGGAAGAAGCAACCAAATCTTCTTATGTGGCTATGAAGTATTTTCCATACCAGATATCTATGCACAAATCTAACAAGGTAAGAATCACTATTCTCATTTTATAAACATAAAAATATTATCAAAAAAGAAAAGTAACCTGAATAAGATCACAGAACTTATCATGGACAAAGTGGATAAACCAGAATCAATGGCCTAGTTTTGAAACTCATGCTATTTGGATAGTAAAATATAGCCTGAAAAAAGCCTGAAAAGTAAAACTACAGCACTTCATTTTAACTCCCCTCCCCTTAAAAAAAAAAAAAAAAAAAAAAAAAAAAAAGGCCGGGAATGAGGGGTACAGAGGAAAAAAGAGAACAGAAGGGGCTTTTAGTTCCTGGTCAAGCATGTAGGAGCTTAGTTGCTGCCCTATCCCAATAAGAAGTAAAAAGCTGAACAAACTGAAAAATTAACTCTTCTTAGATCCATCAGAGTAGTGAGATCATAGGATAAACCACTGTCCCTAAAATTAGTGAGCCAGCCAGATAGATGCAGAGAATCACAACTTACTGGAGTAGAAATCTCCTTGGGAATCTGTACTGGGGTAGGAAAACCTCAACTGTAACTAGAGAACTGCTGGAGGCTGAGGATGGATGTATGTATGATAAAAACTCTGGGAGCCCACTCACACACACAGCCCACTAACAATGGTTAGTTTTACCTCCAGGAGCTCTACAAGATTCCCACAGTGAAGATTAAAGAAAAATCCCCTCCTATTTCCTGCAGGTGTAGGAGGAAAAGTAACAGTCTGACATATGCCAGAGCATTTTGTTCTGTCCTCAGGACAAACATGGAGATACAAAAGACTATATATGACAAAGACTGCTTGTGACAACTACTGTGTCTCATTGAAATAGGGGAGAGATTTTTTTTCCTTAACTCCTGGGGTGAAAGGAACAGCAAGTGAAAATTATTTTTATATGTTAAATATAATACTTTAGTCCAAAACTCCTGAAAAAGAGCCCGAGACAAGGTTTGCCTGCTCAAGTTTACATACAATTCTCAGGGAGCAAAAGTGAAGGAAAACAGCCAAGAGACAAGGAAAAAAAGAAAAATACAGTGTTTATTACTGAACTGACCACAGAAGTCAAGAAAAAACAGCCAGTTGCTCAAACAATATGGCACATCTCCTCTCAGGTTTTACAAAGCCAACACAGCTCAGGATATTTCGTTGGGTAAGCAAGGAGGAAGCAAGATTTATCCACCAGTTCCCTCTATAGCTGGTCAACATTCGCTCCATGGGATAGGAACTCTTTGTCACTTCAGATTGTCATCTGGCCCCTCCAGCAGTTGTGGAAGAGGACAGAACCCGGGGTGTTATTCCATCAAGAGTCTAGAAGTGATGGGAGAAGTCTTTGAGTGTGTGATCCAGAGCTCCTGTAATTCCCACTGTGGCGAGCAATGGGGCCCTGGCTGCAGGCCAGGCCCTAATCACATGTAAGGGACCAGAGGTGACAATCCTAGGCAGGCTTATCTACTGAGCAAGCCCTAAAGACCTGGGAAAGGCATAAACTGGGCTTAATATCAATACACATACTCCTACATGTGGGTAAAAGATAATCCCTTTATTGAGTGTATCTTTATGATTTCATGATAATGAAAATACATTTTCAAGAGATTTGCAATCTCATTCACAGCCTTGTTCTCTGAAGCTGATTTTGTACACTTACCTATTGCAGGGCTTTCATAAACATCATACATATAGATAGAAAAGAAATGTCTTATCATGGCTCCCATGTTATACAGTGGAAAAATGAAGTTCATGGAAATTAAGTACAGGGCATTCAACAAGCAAATGAGCACAGTCCAGAATAAAACAAAATCAGCATTGACAGCACAAATGCTTAGTTTTCACATTTAAAGGAAAAAGACACCTTCCCCCCATCTAAAAAAAAAGGGGGGGGTGTTGAAGTGCCTTGGTCCATGTCAAAGAATTAATCCTATGAGCCAAAGCTAGGAACAGCTCTCTCCTAAGTACCAGATGCTGTTATTCTTTATTTCTACTGGTTTTATCAAAAACCGCCTTTGACAGAACTTCATCCTCTTCCCAGGACCCCTAAATTGTACAGGACACGGAGCTGTCAAGAATAAAGAGTACATTTCCCAATTTCTTACCAATAAGATGTGTCCATGGGACTAAGTTTTGGTCAATGAACATGAGGAAAAGCACTGAGGGCATTTCCATCAGGAGCCTTCCAAAACCACCAGGTGCTCCTCTTCCTTCAACCTTTCCTCCCATGAGGGGAAGAATCATGGTTGAATTTGCACTGTAGAATGCCCTCTCGACTCGCTTCTTTTGCTGTTCCCACCTTGACCTTTGACCTTGAGATAATCTCTTTTAAAAAGAGTTGCATTTTTAAAAGAAAAGTTCCAGATAAAGAGCTCCCGAGGATAAAGATGGGAGAGAGAGAGAATGAGAGAGAATGAGAGAATGAGAGAGAGAGTCAGAGTGAGTCAGAGAGACACAGACATTGATTTTAATTAACTAATTTGACCCAACATAACCGTGCAGAGGTTAAGAAATCCTGGAGTAGACTATTACCTAACAGAGCACTTCCCATAAAAAAAGAAAAAGGCTTAATGTTTAAGCTGCTGAATGAATGAATTATAATAAGCCAATTCTGTAAACATTGTCAGTTATACCTACCCCTCTGAGTGTTATCACTAGTTGTATTTCCTGAGACTCTTAACCACTCTGGGACTTTGGTCACCTTACTTGTCCTACAAGAGTTGGATTCAATGACTTTTGCTTAAACATTCTGGAGGCAAGTAGAGTACAAAAAGTAGCTGATTACTTAAAGCATAAGCATGGTTATTTCTCCGGCATTGCTCTACATAAGCTTTTCCTGCCACCTGGCTACTTTCATACAGCTTAAGCTGCAAATTTAGGAACAAATCTTTTAATTTTCATTCACAAAAATATGCTTTTATTTTACTTTACCATGCAATTTCAGTATTCAGTGCTGTTTGTACCTGAAGTTTAAGTAGCTATATATCACTGTTGCTTTATAATCAAGGAGTCCCTTTGCTGTATCATATACACATGGTGAGAATACTTGTGAAATGTAGTCTGTATAGTCTAGAGTCATTATCCTGTCTCTTGTGAGGTTACCAGTTACCATTCCTACAGTCCACTAAAGTCTAGCCTATGTTTACAGTATTTCCAACTAAGCAGGGCTAGTTATGCCTATTAAACTGAAATACCCTGAAAAACTATTTGGCAGAATACATTTAGACAAGTCTTTGGTGTGTAAGAGTAGAAGTGCAGGTGACTGAAAAATCTTTGTTTTCACTGGGATACAACTACTCTAAAATTCAAAATCATCACTCTCAAGCAATGCTTAATTCTTTCTTATGTTATCAAAGAATATCAGAGAAAAGCAAAATAGTTTGGTTGGTAAAATGTGGGCTTAACTTTTAGACATGGAGTAATTCACTATTTTTCAAGAAAACATTTAAATGTTTTTTTGACACTCTTAATCCTGTTTTGAGACTTAAAACAACCATGTTGTAAAAAATGAATAATGGGGAAAAGCTAAATTAAATGTTCCATCAAGTGTGTATACTGCATAAGAAATTCTTTACTAGGAGTCTACCATCTAGAATTAGCAAAAATAATTCATAATAGCTTAGTTCTGTGGTCATAAAAAAATTCAAAATTAACTATTACTAATAATTTGTATTATTATTTCTCCCAGTTATTAAAACACCAATAAAAATAAATAAATATTTAGGTATGGGTGATTTTCATAATTTAAATAAATCCTCAAAGACACTGATTTTTCAAAGGCAGTTGCATTTTATACTAATGGATACATTAAACTTTTCCAGTCAGTTAAACTGACTAGAGTAACCATCTGTACTGTTTGTCAATTATTTGTGATTCTAAGTTTTTCTTCACTTTAATTCTTACTTATGGCTTTTTGCTCATTCACTGTGGTCATTTCAAAAGAATAAAAAGGAAAGTTCGGGTCCAATTTAAATCTATTTTGTATATTATGAACAATACTCTAGAATTAATTAGAAAGTTTATTTTAATGCAAAGGCTAAGAATAGGAGTTATCTATTCATCCTTTCCTATAGTCAAAATAATCTCTTTCTATATCTCCAAGTCCAACTTCAATCAGACTAGGAACATCTGAAAAAAAGTAATTTACATTAACAAAGGCAAAGTTTAAAAAACCCTAAGACTCAAAAGCTCTAATTCAATCTCTCTCTCTCTCTCTCTCTCTCTCTCTCTCTCTCTCTCTCTCTCTCACACACACACACACACACGCACACACACACACACACACACACACATGCCATTAAATGTTTCTCTAAAGACCAGCGCTGGTTGAATAAGGATTCTGTCATTTCTCATAAAATGATCCCTCAGCCCTCCATGGAAATCACGTTATCCAAATGCTCTTGGCATTCTGATGAACATGATAAGCACCAGAGGGGAAATCCAAAGTGAAAGAAATAACTTACAAGTGCTTTCAGTTGCTTGTAAAATCCAAGTATGTCACCTGGTGACCACCTGTTCTCCATCTCCAGTTGAGGAAACAGCAGAAGGAAATAGACTGAATCTGAAATATTTAAGTTAGTCATAGGGAAGAATTTTTAAACTACTTAGTATACCTGACTATGCTAGTAGATGTGAGGTAATAACAGTTAACAAATGTGACCAAGTGAGCCAGGAATCTTTTCTGTCTGAGAGCTTGGTCACAAAGTATGTGTGGCACACCAGAAGTCAAATGTGCTTCTGTTTTAAGGGTAGACAGAAATCAATGGCTAACTTGACAATACTTGAACATTATAGTGACTGACTAGAAAAGTGACATTTTAAGATTTTTCTACAAGCACCTTCTTCATGAATGTTATTTTCTTCTTTATTTGATAGATATCACATATAATCAGTTACATTTGAATTTATAAGGATGGCTTCTTTTTATCATGCTTTCTAAATTCAGGCTTAAACACAGAGATTTTACAGTGTGATTAAGGGATAAGCCTACAGCATCACTTTTTAGAATGTGTATCAGTATGACACAACTGATTAACTAGCCAACAGAATATTTAAGAAGCAGACCGCTACTGGTTATAATTTAGTACAGATCAGGAGCCATCAGCCAAACTACAGCAGGCCCTCAAATTACATTGTTTCATTCAATGTCCTTTGTTAGAACACTGATGAGATTCTGTAAGAACTTAACTCTTGTTTGTATCAATTACCCTACATAAAACTGACTTTATTGTATGTTTTTTTTTCACAGAAGTTCCAAGAACCTATCTATGATGTTAAGTGAGGACTTACTGTATCTGTTTTCAAAACAGACTATTCCTAGGAAACAGCTAGTCCACCCCAACAGTACTAGTTCCAAAATACATAAAATAAAGGCGTATCTTTCAAGTACTTAGATTGTTGCAACGTGTCCAGTGGCTGCCCAGGTTACAGAGGGCTTCTTTCTGGTTTAGGGGTATTACTGTATGTATTTTTTCTTCTTTACTGCTTTTCCCTAGAGGTGATCTAAGAAAGGCTACCCCCATCCAGAAACCCTGATTTATTCATTCAATGAATACAGAACATTCAGGACGCTAAGGCTTAGATAGGAACAAGATATATTGCTTATGCTTGAGGCCTTCCTAGTCTAGTCTGGGGAAAGAGACAAAGCGAAACTTAAACACAAAATGCATCAGGCAACAGTGACCAGCTCAATGTAAACCAAGACAAGGGCCAGGACCAAAAATTATTTCCACATGCAAAAAAGGCAACTTGGGAGATATATTAGTTGCCAAATGCAGTTCTTACTATTACAGTACCCTACATAAATGGTTCCCCAAACTACAGAAGAAAAGTCCAAACCTCAACAAAGCAAACAAAGCCTTCAGTAATACATGTCTCTTTGGTCTCTACTCCAACACTTCCAACTCCTTATTTACACTCTAGTAATGCCAATGTACCTGAAATTCTTCCCACCATCATTACACTCTCTTGCCTGCTTTGCCTGTGCTGTTTGTTCTGTCAGAAAGACATTCTTCCCCTGGCTAACTCTCACTCATCTGTCGATACTCACCTCAAGCATTACCTTTTCAGAGACTGGCCTTCCACATTGGATCAAGTACCCTTCTGTGTCCTCAAAGCACTCTGTACCTACATACATATCTCTAACCCAGTATCTACTATGACATATACATAAATTGTCTCTATTTCATCCATCAGTAGTTACTTCCTATGACTTACTCATCTTAGTACTTCCCAGATTTAAGAAAAATGTCTACCTGCCCTATAGAAGGTTAAGAAAGGCTTCTGGACCTAATGATCTAAATACCATACATAAATAGGTGCAATGAGGTGGACGTGGGGGGACAGAAGATAAGGATGGGCCATGCAGACTTTCCTCCTGATTTTTCTGCAAATAAAAGCCCTATGAAATAATCGCTTGGAACTAAAATAAAGCCATGTTATGGGTAATGCTTCCTTTTTTGTCATGCATGCCTCATAAGAACTGGCTACTCAATTCCTCCAAAAAGAAATCTGAAAGCCAGGAATTACATGTGGATGAGGAGGCATATCCCACCACTCATCTATCTTATCTGCCTTGAGATGCTGAGCTCCCTCTCATTATCAACTACAACATTCCCTTGGAGAGAACCTCTGTGATGTTGTGACATGGCTGTGAAAAAGGTGCGGCTTTCCAAGGCTTGGAGATCTTCCTAAAAAAGTGTCCTCGCCATCTCCAGGGCAATCTGGATACCACTAGATTGCGGCAGATAGTGTTGGCAACAGAGTGTCCCATTCTTCATCCAAGAGCCTGATATGAGAACAAAATCTACCTACAATTAATAAAATCTACCTACA
Source organism: Macroglossus sobrinus (assembly GCA_004027375.1). Classification (NCBI taxonomy): domain Eukaryota; kingdom Metazoa; phylum Chordata; class Mammalia; order Chiroptera; family Pteropodidae; genus Macroglossus; species Macroglossus sobrinus. Next base: position 375,326 of record PVKZ01000762.1, read on the forward strand.
ATTAATAAATTATTAGTTCTTGTCACAGGCACAGAGCACAGGTTGGTACAAGTGGCATTTTAGCCAAATTCTTATTTTAAAAACATTAGTCTATCTCATTAATTTCAGAAAATAAAATATTGCTTAAAAATAGTAAGTTATATCTATACAGTCTAAATCCAAATCCTCGTCCCAGCACTCATAACCATGGGGTCTTTCACAAGTCATTTTATTTCTCAGTTTTCCTCACCTGTATAATGGGAATAACAAGAGTGCTACCTAACAAAGCCTCTATAAGGACTGAGTGAAGTAATCTCTTAAAAATTAATTATTACAGTTTTTAGAGCATAGTACTTAATCCTCATGGAATTTATAGGACAATATAGAAAACCATCAAAACCCAATTAAATCATTAAACTGTGAAAGAAAACAAATAGAACTTTTGAAAGACTAGAGCCTGGAACAGCTTGGGGAGGTCGACCTCAAAGCCCTGAGTGCTGACCACACAGAGCTGAGTAAGTTTTAGCTCATGGAGGGACATTGATAAAAGCAGAAACATAGACCTTCAATACATGTGGCTGGATAAAGGAAATCAGTCCCCAGATTCCTCAGGATTGCCATCATCTGGATGCCGGCTCTGTTCTTTAGTCCTCCTAAGTCTGAGTTACGGCAGTTCCTTTGGATTGTGTGCCTTATTTCTGTATATTCATTCCTTAATATCCCACTCCTTTCCTGACTTTACTTCTTCCAGAAAAACCAACCCTTTAGGCTGTTAAAGTCCTAAAAGCTGGCTTTGGCTATCTGCCACTTGACCCAGATTGAAGAAAATGGACTCTAAAGAATGATTAGGACATAGGAAGGTGAACAAGGAGGGTCAAGAATTAAGTCAAGGAAATAGGAAAAGCAGCATGAATACATGAAGTGTATGTACATAGTGCCAGAAATGAGAAGACTGAAGAGAACATCGAAAATCTGTTGGGACTAGTCTGACTTTCTTTTTCCAGAGAAAAATCATTTCCCATCTTTAAACACCTATAGGCTAATAGAAAAAGAGCACTGGTTAAATCAGAAAATGAGGGTGTACACCAGACCACTTATTAAATGTGCTATTTGCATGGGGAAACTCTTTATTCCTTCATTTTCCTCATTTGCAACCCTGTTATCCAACACATTCAACCATCTCAGTGATTCATTAAATATTAACTGAACCCTTACTATGTCCTCTAACTGTGCTATTTTAGACATAGTTTTTGTTTTAAAGATCATATCATTAAGTAAAGCAGAAACTATAGTACATAAATATCCACGATGCAAAGTAGAAATAACTATAGTAAATGACATAAGAAAAATTTTGATAAAGTGCTCTGGAACTCAGAGGACAAGAGACTGGCTTCTGCTGTGGTGATGCTGGAAGTCTTATTAGGAAAAAGAAAAAAAAAAGTGAAAACACCATACCCAACAATTCTAATGCATAATAACAATAAGGTGATGTTGAAACCATGCCAACAACACCATCATGCCCGACACCACTGTTATTTCACCAGCACCTTCTCACAAAACAGGGAGAACATGCTCTTGCTTCTTCTACAATGCTACACATTCTTCAAGAGCCATACTGAATTCTTCTTTCTCTATACGGAACATTAGGATCAATTATGTTTATGATTCTAAAAGGTAAATTATTATAGTTATTATAGAGAAAGTTATTATAGTAAAACTTCTTATGATCAAAACAGGAAATTGGTTCCTTTTGGTCAACAGAATCATTTTAAATGTCATGACAAATGGCAATTTACTTTTTTCTGCATGCACTTAGTATCCTTTAGTAAATAATCGAAGAATTTTAGAGCTGAAAGGAAAAAAAGAGCATACGCAAACACACCAATACATACACATCCCCACACCTCCCACATTATTTTAGGTCAATTACTCCATTCCTCCCTGTGTAATACTACGAAACCCCATTTTTTATCTAAAATAAAAGCCTAAATTCTCATTCTGAAGCCACTTTGCCAGGAACAAATGATCATTTGTTTACTGATAAGCAGTTTGGCGCCTGGGGATACATGTCAAGCTATATTATGGGAAAGCATTAAAGAAAGGAAAGGCTCTTTTTCATGGCACTTAAAGACAATGAAATTCTAAATAATGTCTGAGGCATTAAGCTCATGGCCAAATGTACCTTCTTGCTTATCCCTTTGTATTTACTCTTTTCACTGTGAAGAAGGTTCTACTACTCTGAAAATAACCTTTTAAAAACCCAATTTTTCAATAAAATACAAAGCTTGAGGGGTACATAACAAGGAACACTTTCATAAACCACCCTGCTGTTAGATGGGTTCTCCAGAATCAGGACTGGGCCGAGGGAGATATGGAACTGAGATGCAGGGAGGCAATGCCTAAGCTTCACTCGGTGGGGCGCTCTAGAGCTAGGCTCATCTGTTAGTATTGTCTCCTTGTGAGCCTAAAAGGCTGTTCCTCTTTACCTGCTCCTTTCCACCACTGGATGTTGGCTGCCTTAATCATGGCCTGAACCAGGAGTGGTGAGCAAGCTCAGGAGGAACTGCAGACTATCTGCTGACTACAGTATTCCTATAATACGGGCAGTGAGTTCACCTCTGAAGGGGGGTAATGGGTGGTGCATCACCCTGCCCATTGCTTCACTTGCAGCATATTCAGCATGGCTCACATCTTGGTCAGACAGATGCTTCAAATGAAAAAAAGTTAAGGTTACTACTTAAGAACCGCAGGAAGTTTTAAGCTAGAAAGGTCCAGAGAAATGATCTATCCTCCTAATTTCAAAAAGTAGAAAATAAAGGTTAAAGGGTCCAAAGACCTCAAATGAAGGTTAGGGGAGGAAATCTACAAAGATCTAATAAGGACATGATGGGCAACAGCATTAGACTCCATCAGTTCTAAATGATAAAGAAGGGAAGCTATAGAGACCAGAGCTGAACTTGATATGAGCCTGGACTAAGGGGAAGAGCAAGGATGATATCAATGCATTTGTTCATCAATGCACATCCAGTACTCAGCACAGTTCTGGGTCCATAATTGGGATGAAATGTTTGATAAGGAAGAACTTTCACACAAAGCTATGAATAAATGAAATGGATGGCCTCAGAGAGAGTTTCTCTCTCACTGGCCTACATATAAGACAGGGTAACTATTAGTGACCCCTGTAGTAGTTTTAATTACTGTTATAAATATTCCTGAAATGGTAACTTGAGCAATTTCTAGTGAATAGAGAAAACCAACTGATACCAATCCCAGGTTGATAGATTTTATATTATGACTAAGACCCCCACTTGGGTGATATTATGACTCAAAATCCCAGGTCTCCTAATTTCTAATTAGTGTTTTTCTTCTAAAATACCTAGTCCAACAAAGCAGAGAAAGAAATCACCTTCATTTTAAATCAAGGATAGTCAACATAAAGTCTAAACCTAATTCAGTGCTCTGCCCACTATTTATTTCTTCTCAAAAAAGTTAAACCATTATCACGATCCTGCAAATATTTAGTCTTGTTAATTTGGCCTTAGGTGGGTTACCCAGTAAAGACATGCACTGATGAATAATCATTTCTTATGATTAACTTTCACATTTAATGCACTGATTATTGATTATTGATTATGTGACCCACCCCCCAACCGCAACCTGGGCTCCATTGTGCTAAGTAACGTTAGTCTGGGTACAAAACGAATTCTCTATGACTACCATAAAAATTAGCAGGATTAGAAAACAACTTCCATAAGTCTTGTGATAATTTCCAAACCAAGGAATAGCAAAAGGATCTTTCTAAATAACTAAAAATTTACAAAATTAAGCAATCTGAAAACTCTCGAGTTTGAAAAAACTAAGAGGTCATTTAGTTCAACTCGATGAAGAAATGTGTTGTTCATATTCCTTACAGACAATTAGTCAACCCCTGCAGGAACTATTTTCCCCTCACTATTTTTCAGGGAAGTCTATTCCCTGTAGGATACCTACACTTTTCAGAATAAAACAAATCCAAGCTGGAAATAGGTTCATTATAATGGAAAAGAATAACGACTAACAACTGGATAACATTTAAGATTCACAAAACATTTCACATTAGAAATCTCAATGGATCCCCTCAAAATACAAATAGATGGCTATGAATTGTATGCTTTGATAATAACTTGTCCAAAGTTATCCAACTATAAAGTCAGAAGGGAAAAGGCAGAGCTCAAACTTCTAAGGATGTGAATATATGTAGGAGATGCTGCCCACTCAAAGAGGTAAACAAAAGTCAATTGTCCCCTTGACTTAAAACTTACTCCATTGAGTTGTCTAATATACACTGCTCTTAGAAAGACAGAGCATTTTCCCAAAATATTTTAGTTTTCTTTGTAGAATTTGAAAAGGGTTTACAGTTTAAATTTAAACTATGTCTACATACATTTATAATTTCATTTTGGTTCCTATTTTAAAATATTTTATCAATTCCTGCAGTTGTATTTATGCATGTAACAAAATGATAAAAATTCGATCTGAAGTTGGCAATTATAGTTTTTTAGACAATGAGACTTTTTGTTTTGTTTCTTAAAGTCAATGCAAGTATTTATATGAGTCAACAACAAAACATGTTAAAGATTCTAGAAATGTAATTCTGCAAGTTATTTTTTGTGAACCGAACTTTAGAGTCTTCCATTTCAAATTCAAATATATGCAGGCTCAAGAGCAAATAATATTTTTTGCTTATTAAATGGAGGACAGAACAAAAGTACCTAATATTCCTGTGAAAATAATTGAATTGATTTAAACTGATTCTATGATAAATGTAATTTGACTCTTGCTTAACAGAAGTTTTAAGGCAGCAGGGTAAGTGCTATGTAAATAACCTAAGGAAACTATTGTCATTAAAGATTCACAATCAATTCCATAAGAAATCAACTTGGTATAATGTAACCAATATATTTAACTCCCTAACCTCTCTGGCGACAATTATAATAAAACGAGAAGACCCACCTTTGGGCTGTTTATCTTGATTTGTCCAATGCCCTATCAGGCATAAGGGGAAAATGGCTGTCATTTATTTCCTCAAGCTAGTGCCAGAGGGCATAGCAGAACAGTAAAAGCTTTGGGCTCAAACTACACTATTTGATAAATTCTGTGACTCAACCAGGCCATCTTTGGGTGCTGCCAAATCTCACTTAGCAATTGGGTAAGTGCTACACACTTGGTGAGGAAGGAAAGTGTCCTGAGGTATGCCATAGCTGAGCCCACATCTGCGGCTCATGGTCAGGCAGGAGCAGGCAGAGAGAACTGGCTGTACTTGCATCTGCAATGCCACTTACCTAAATGATACGCAATCTCCAAATCTCCTATTTTTTATTATCATACGAACACCCAGTCTCTCTATCTACTTCAGCATTTTCAAAATTTAGTTTTTACATTCTTTCTGGGATGCAACCTTGCAGGAGAATTCAGCTCCCTTTGTACTGTAAGAAAACTCTACAACTCTCCTGAATCCAGAAATTTTTTGCCTGATTATTAGTTCTCTGGAGGAGCGTGCCCTGGAAGGATTCAGAAATATTCTAAAATGTGAATGATAATTTCACCATGGTAAAATCATAATAGAAAAAAAAATGAGAGAGGTTAGACAGGGGAATAGAACCTGAATAAAGAGCAGGCAAAGTGCTACAGCTCTGTTTTGTTTCACAAATCCCATTCTCATTCTTGTAACTTCACCATCACGTGATTTTCCACTTTGGCTTGTATTTATCAATTTTTGTACCAATTTGCTAGCTGGTATTAAATAATTCCTTTTAATGTCTTTTGAGTTTATTAGGTTTATGGGATTGTTTATAAAAATAAATTCCTAGCTTCTAAATGTTGGCTCCTTGAAAATAAACAATAGAATAAAAGAATGCTACACCAAAGCCTCAGATTTGGGGATATTTAGATGAAGAAGACTGAAGTGGCTTATTTTAAACCACCACCATTAACAACAAAAACCTTACTGCTGTTAAAACAAGTTTTACATTTTAATTACTACTGTTACAAATTTTCCTGAGCAATTTCAAGTAACTAGAGAAAACAAACTGAAACCTATCCTAGGCTGATAGATTTTATGTTATGATCAAGAAACTAAACTATACATTATATCCTATAATGAGGAGAAAATGAAGAGAATCTGCATAATGGTGTGTCCACATAGTACAAGTGAATAAAATAAAATGGGGGTTCAGAAATGGAAATATCTACCATTTGAGTTCTCATTCTAATTAAGTTTAAGGTAGTATTACTCATAAGATGAATTTTAAGAATGAAAAACATGCACAAAGTATTGTCATAGTATTAAATTATTAGCATTAAAATGTTCAGTTTTTCCAGAAATGATACAATGCCTGGATACCTTCTCAAACTATACTGCAGTCTGAGAACCACACTCATCTCTGGGGTTATTTAAGCACCCCATAAAGCCTCACAGGGGGTCTACCCTTCCTGCTTATAGAGCCCAGTGACTAAGCCTATTCCTTCCTTTAGTCCCAAATCAAGCTTCCAGCCTCTTCAGTCTTCAGAATTTTGCTATTAATAGTCAAACAGACATAATATATCAATACTAACATTTACAACAACACAGAACTGTGTTGTTCTGTGTGAGGCACTGGGGATATCAAAATAAGAATCTGTCTTCCAGTTCAGTTGAGCAGTGAAGATGGACATGTAGAAAGACAAATTATAACCCAGCTCAGAGGCTGTAAGCTGAGCAAGATGAGAATTCAGTGGCTGCCCACAGGTCCTAGGCTAAGAGGCGGTCTTATAATTTGAGCTCAAAGATTTTTGATTTCTATTTTCATCCTTTTGCCAAATGACTTTCTCACCTAAAAATCATGAGGACAGAAAGGAAACGGTAAAAGAGTAAGGAGACAGGAAGGAAGCACAGAAGAGAGGAGACAGAAGTGATTACCAACAGATAAGAAAGGCAGGGAGGAAAAGGTACTATGGTATAGCCATGGCAGGAGCAAAGAAGTCAACGCCAAGCAAAAGACACCAGCTCAAAACCTGACAACGATATAAGAGGCAAAGTAGATGTTGTAAATTGGGGGAAATGAGGATGGAAGATGGGAATCAGACAAAGAGGAATGGTGTTATCAAATTCTGCCATCCTCTGCCCAGAAAGGAACCCATGGCAACACTCATAAGTACTTCCTGCCTTTACCGAAACCAAACAGAATGTCATTCTCTGAAGGAGTTTACAATTACAATACAGTCAGAGGAGATGGTGTTATAGGCAGAGAAGTTCATGCACGTGGGGAACTGACTGGCGGTTAAGCACAGAGGGGAGAGAAATAATTTTTTCACAGCTCTCTCATGGGTCACATCTCTGATGTCATTCAAGTAACTTCTCTGATGTCATTCAAGTAACTTCAAACCTCAGGGATAATCAACCACATGCACAAGGACTACACTCTTTATCAGAGCTGTGGATCCCAAGGAAGTGATGCAGAGCAGTGCTTTTCAAACTGTGTGCACCTGAATGAACTAGACATCTTGTGAAAATGAAGACATTAATCCGATAAGTCTGGGGTCAGATCAGAGATTCTACATTTTTAATAAGCTCCTAGTTGATGCTGCTGGTCATCATTCTGAATGGGAAGAATGTAGAGAGGCCTTTCCCTCCTGCTACCAAATGGTAAATTGATGAAAGGGGAAGAGAGGATCGACCAGGCTCTGTGAATACAATCCAAAAGGAGACAGTTGAAAGTGACGCCAAGGAAAACCTGGAATTAGTCCCCTACTGGAACAGAATGACTGGAAAATTGACATTTATTATCAATTTTGTACTAGGCACTTTGACACACATATTAACTCTCACAAATCCTGGGAAGGATGCAGGCCACTTTCTACTGTAATTTAAGTTCAGGAACTGTCTTGAAGTCAGAGTCACACAGAGCAGTCAGGAGTCAAACCAAGGCCAGTTTAACTCAAAAGCATGTCCTTTTTCTTCAAAAACAACCAACTGTTTAAAAAGCTAAACCTCAGGATGACTCTGAGATTGTAATATAATAAGGAGAAACCATGAGAAGTTACAGTCTTTCCTAAACATTGTGAACGAAAAAGGGGGCTAAACGGCAGGCCTGACAAGCTTAGTAACCAAGAGTAACCATGCAGGATGATCTGATCATAAATTCCTAACTTGCGGGTCATGGCAGGTAGTCACGTCCCTGGCCTAGAGCTTCCTTAGCAAAGGTCAATCTTTACCTTAAGTGAGCCCTGTCCATTCTTTTTAGGCAACGAAGATAACATACCTTTGAAATGTCAGAGTAAGTAATTTTCAGTTCTAGACGCCTTGGAGGCACAACCACTGGCACAAAACCACCAGAGCACTGAGGCCATAAAATCCTCACTGTTACCTTGTTACCTGCACACCGTCTCCATTTACTATAAATGTTAACTATCTTGTACCCACCAACGTAAAGGACATGTCTCTCCATTCTGCTTTTTATCCAATCCTAGAGACTTCTCGGCTTTGCTTTTTCCTACTCTCTTAATCTACCATCAAAAGATTTTATGTACCTTCCTTGCGTTTTCTTGTTTGATCCTAAATGTATAAAATGACAGAAAAACTGCCATTCTCCAGAGTATTTTCTCAATCCATTCACATCTTGTTTCTAGGTATGTCCTCAAAATCTGGCTCTAATAAACCCTTATAAAATTTTTCTATAGGTTTGGACATTCTTTCATGAACAACATGAAGTGCTACTTGGTAATGAAAGAAAATGTAATTAATAGATTCCATCCTAAAATTCTGATACACAGAGTAAATTTATATAAACATATTGTAAAGTACAGTAAAAGCAAAAAAACCAAGCATGGTTCTTCTCAAAGAAATCTTGTTCTTCAAGGCATAAATAAAAAAATCAAAATTTCCTGAAGACTAAGTATGGTAAACATTACAGACTAGAAAATACATAATAGAAAATTTTTAGAGTCAATGCATTTGAGCTTTAATTTTCAAAATGGAACTACTGTTCTTTCAGATTTAATTTATCTCATAACACTTTAAGAAAACCAAAACAAATACCATTTAACGCTAATTCTAATGGATAAAAAATACAAGAATTTGGCCTACAGAGACAATACATCTCACAATGAGCTCACCAGCATTACCAGCTGGGACAAGTTAACCACATTTACCAAATAAGGCAAGTATTTTTCAATGCCTGAAATCTTTCTACAGTGAGCTCACTTCACTTCTCTCTGGGTATTCTACAGTATCATCTCTCTTAGTAAATCACCAGGCTCTCAATGGAAACTGTGTGGTCTCTGGAGAACATTCAGTTTGTCTTCATGTCATTACTAAGTATATATAGAAGAGAAAGATGCAAAATCTACTCTAATGGCAGAATGTTAAGAAGCTGTATTAAGCAAAATCTGTTAGCAAAATCAGTAAGATGTTTACTATTATGAATAAAAATGGCATACCTGACCTTATTTCTCTCGATATATTTGTCCAGTGTGAGACTATACAAACACATCCATAAATTTCACTAATTTTGGTTAACAAATGAGTCAATTTATTTACACAATTCCCCCCAAAAACAAAACATAATTTTTCCCATCATTGACTACTTTTTTTATAGTGTAGAAATGGTGTACACAGACAAAAGAAAGCTAAACCTATGATGAGATTTATTTACCACATTCTTACTTAAAGTAACACCGTTAGGTTGTCCACTATATTTAGCAGTTCATTTTGTTATTTGAAACCTAAACAAGGCATGCTATTGTAAAGTGATTTTTATTTGGCTTTCTCTTAAATACGATGCTACTGAAGAAGTAAAAAGGATTCTTCATCATCATCTAAATTGCTTGCATGCAAAATCATAGCCCTAAACCGAGAATATATATTTGGCTTCAATGATAAAAGATGTCCATGAAGATAAATATAATCGAAATAAAAAATATTGGTATTTCTGTTACAAATATTACTTGCAGCTACTAATCTGTCCAAGGGCATGTCTAATTTCATCTTACTATAAATTCTCTGGTTTCCCAACACTGGAAGGAAGCCCAGTCACTGAACTCACATTATAAAGTCTGTAATATCAGAGAAGGTCCCATTTGCACGAAAGCCTAAAAGACTGCATGAGGTAAAAAGTGAAATTTCAGGCTTTAGCCCAGGGATATGCAAAATGTTTTGTGCATGTGGCCAGACAGTAAATATTTTATGCTTTGTGGACTACAGAGTCCCTAATACAACCACACATCTCCGCTGTTGTAACATGAGAGCCACCATAGAAAACACACCAATGATTGACATTGTGTTCTAATAAAACTTTATTTACAGGCACTGAAATCTGAATTTCACAAAATTTTCATATTTTACACAATATTACTCTAGTTTTAATTTTTTAAAACCATTTAAAAATGCAAAAAAACAATTCCTAGTTCATGGACCACACAAAAGCAGACAGTGGGCCATACTGGGCCTGCAGTTTGATGATCCTGACCTTAAAATAAATTAATATTCTCAATTCAGAAAACAAAGGACATCCTTAAACACTGTCCAGTGGAAAACTGAGCCTGAGGTAGAAGAGAATGAAGTGTCTGGGTCTTTACTGAGACCCATGCTCTGAGCTGGGACTGGTACATAAAAACTGTTAAGAATGCCACACAGAATGGTGAATCACTCTTATCCTGTACCATCCTTCCTTTGGGAACTTGGTAACAGCTAAATTCACCAATGGGTAATAAGCCTCTCCTGCTCAAACAAAAGGACAGAAGTAAAATTTAAAAAAGGATGTGGTAGACAGGAGAACCATACTAACTTAATAGAAAAGCATTCCAATGGCAGAGCTGCTGAATCAAAGCAAAAAATGGGAAAGGTGATGCCCTTAAGGAAACTAAAGGGCTAACGAAGAAGCTCATCTCCAACCCCATGGAAAAGATCAGGTCCATAATTCGCTGGAGAGTAACTAGTGAGAACTCAGAGACAAAGACTTTTGTGATCTGACACAGGCCTGAGGTTTTCTCCTCTTGCCCTCCTGCTCATGTGGTCTGGCAGTTACTGAGCTTTGTGTGGCTGGCAGGTAGCCAGAAATGATTGGATCCCGATGGCAGAAATTTATCACTAAAATTCTGATGCAAATATTGAAGAATCATTGGCTGATCAGTGCTCTCTCCAACTCCAGCTTTCAAAATGCTCATAAACTGTCTTCTTGAAATACAGATTCAAGACCCAACTGCCACATGAATGTAGTGCTGTGGTTAGGAACATATGCCTTAGACCCAAATATCCTGGGTTTAATCTCTGCTTTGATACTTACTAGCTGTCTAATCCCAGGCCAATTATATCGCCCTTTCTGTTATTCAGGTAACTCACTGGTAAGACGAGAGTGAAAATAACTCCTTCTTTATAGGACTGTTGTAAGGATTAATAAATATGTGCTACCTAATACTGTCTGAGACATACGATCAATATTTATTATATCTAGGTCATGATTTTTATTATTTGCTTTCCCCAAAAAAAACTCTTTGTCACAGCACAAAATTCTCCATTTTTCCACCCCAGCTGAATATTTCCTGTCTAATTTCTCACTAATTTGCCTTCTTATTCCATTTACATACACATGCTAACCTATGGCCCAGTATTTATCTATATGGGTTATGACACACTGGTGGGTTATCTAATCAGTTTCATGGGTTATAACCAGCATCTGTTTTAATGAAATAGAGTAAATACAATTGAAAATACTAGATTAGTTTAAATCATTTTTAGTAATGGAAGTATGTTAGCACATATACTCAGTGAACTGTGATGTAAAATGCATTTCTTAATGGGGTTAACCTTCTAAAAAAATTAACAATAAAAGCAATAGCTCTAAAAACACCAGAATATATCAAGCTTCTAAGCCACATCACCATATTTTTATACCACTATGGCTCTTTTCTTTTGCCTCGAATGCTGTTTTCCCTTGCACTGACTAGAAAATGTCTGCCAGCCTTTAAATTGCACCCGCTGAATTCCAAAATTTCACAAACGCCTTTGCCAGTCTCCCTAGTTAAGCAGAATTGTTCCTTCCATTTTGCTCAAAAACTACTATGAGTATATTTCAGATAAACTACTAATCTCATTTCATCATAATTATGTTTCTCTGGGTATTCTTCTGCTATATTTGAGCTCTAAGAAGGTAAGTATCATATTTTCTTCTTGTATCCCCAAAACTTAGCACCATCTCTGATACAAAGCAGATCAACACTGTCCAGTTGAATGTTTTTTGTATCAATGACTTAAAATGGATGACAGCATGCTAATCAAATTTCTAATGAATCAGGGCTGGGAAAGGAGGATGAGGTAGTAGAGGACAACCTGTCGATATATTAGACGATAAAATCTAGATGTCAAAAATCTCATTACTTTGGAATCTAGTAACTGAAACAGTAAAAGTCTCACCATAAAATCCAAAAAGTCTATTAGGTGAGTATGGAATCAAAAGGCTCTCCCTTAAAAGCTGCTGAGATTTTACTTAGATATGAATAAACAATGTGACATGAATAGTGAAAAGGTAAATCAAAGGTCTGTATTGATGCTTTTGTAAATGTTGTAGTAATCAGACACTCTGGGGCTACATGTTCTGTTTTCACTGCTAAATTTCAACATGAACAATACAAAATTGAAGCTGTTTATAGAAAATGAGTTTGGTAAGATGTAACAACGTCATAGTAAGAATAAATGTAATGGATGTTCCACAAACGCATATGCTTCCTGACAAATGCTGACACCGGCAACTCTGACATTAGGTGCTCTATACAGTTTGTTTTTTTTGTTTATTTTTGGTGGATTACACATGAAAATTTGTGTAGTTCAGTTATAACACAAAATTTTAATTTTATTGAGAAAGTAGTCTGAGGTTCTTCATAATTTAGTTTTTAAATCTACAGAAGTTTCCTAAATATTTAACTCATTGATTCACACTCTTTACAAGGTTTTCAGTTACTTCAATGTATATTACAAAGCTTTAATTCAAATTTGATATGCAAAATATAGGTGAGAGCAAAAGCAATAGCCTGATAAAACAATTAAAATCCAAATGTTGGCATAATTCATTTGCAACAACCCCAAAGAATAGATAAGGGTACAAAAACTGGTATTCTATAAAAAATGATCTGGAAAATCCTTCATCTTTCTTCTTTCCTAGATCACCCTGATAATAAACTGATGTTTTTTCTGTGTTTTCTCAACAAACAAGCAACTATTACTTAAGTTAAATACAGAATGGCTTAATTCACTGATGGTAGTCATTTTATCAGAGCTCCACTGTTAACAATAAATGATACATAGTACAAACCCACCTACTCCTGTTGCTTGAAATTGAACTGTTTTCATCTGCAACTTGCTTTGTTAATGTGAAATAAAATGTTTCTAATTTGTGTTCTTGTTTCAGTTTTTTACAGAAGTCAGTATGAACTCTCCTAAGTATTATAGAATATTTCTAAACATTTAAATTTGAAAAACAAAAATCACTGATAGAGTTTCAATTACTTCAAGAACCACTGGAAAGACAGTAATCTTGAACAAAGAAGGTACTGGTAAAAATGGCCATGTGTACAACAAAGCTCAAAGCCAAAGTATATATCATGGATTACATTTAGAAACATAAACTATCTAGTAGCAAATTCTTCTGCAGCAGGGCAGCCAGCAGACATGGCAGAGGAAAGAATGTATCTACAAATATAAATACCAACTCTTGAACCAAGGAATCCACCTTGTTTTTTAGAGATGATACAAGGTTCACATGGGAAATTCTGCTCTGTGGACAATCTCCAAGTGGAGCTTCTAAACTCCTCATTGTTGTCCCTAAAGAATGAGATCTAGAAAATTTTCATCAGTTAACTGGAGTATCGCCTTCCACCAGGTTAGCCATAACTGGATTTGCTACAAAGACTTTATTATAAGGAAAAAGGCTTGATTCTTATCCAAGAAGGCTAACCACTGAAGTACGAAAATAATCTTAGTGATGTCAGCAGTGACATTAGTGAAACTCCACTGCATTTATCAATTATCAATGACTATTTATGGATGGCACTGTAAACTGCATTAATTTTTTAACTGTATATTGGAGCTAAAAAATACCATAAGGATCTTTTATAAAAATACAAGTTGTGGGAAGCTTAAAGTGAAGAAGCATAAAATGTTTCTTAATTATTGTTCTTCAGACATCAGCATAAGAAGAATTAGAACAAAAAATGGTGGTGTTTTCTACAATTGATTATAATTAAGAGTTTATCCTCCTATCTGATCACATAGCCACTTAGTAAAGTTATAATAATCTACATATGTATGTAAATACATATGTAGATTATTATAAACATTCAATATATATTGTGTGTGTATGTATATGTAAATTGTTCAGAAGAATGGCTTTTGGGTTACGTTCCTATCTAGAATTTTAACTCTATGTGAGGTTTGGCTCTTCTTATGATGGGAAAGCTCTAAAATGTACATAAACACATGAGACCTCAGCAATTTTTGAAATATGCAGAGACACTGAATGGTGCCACCTGTCAAAGTACAGAGACTACTACTGACTGTCTCCAGGGGATGTAATCTGGTTTGTTTTTTTCTAGTAGTAGCAACAGGTTCAAAGAGGTGATACTCACCTCATAAGGATGCCTTAAGGATGGTGAAAACACATTTTAAACTACAAAAAAAAAATGGTTTGCATTCCCATGATGAAGGCAGGTCTAATATAGCACCAAAAGTAGTGAATAAGGTGTTAGAAGGCATGGATGAGTCCCAGCCAGAGCACATGAGCACCTCTGGGTTGTCAGCAATGCTACTTGATCTTTCTGGGTCTAAGGTTAGTCATTCGAAAATGATGGCATTTCCTACTTTATAAGAGTGTTATAAGTGATAGTGGTCCATAAAATGTATACTGTTATTACTTATAGGTAATGTCCATCTAAGGCCCTCCTGCCTGGGTAGCCCTGTGAAGCACACTTTATCAGTATGTAAGTCAACTTAGGTTTGCCTTTCTGACCATAAAACAAAATAATGCAAACTAACCTATGTGAATGATACCCTTATTTTTACTGTAATACTTTGGTAAATACCAACAAAAAGTAGAAAATAGCAATAATTATTAATTATAAAAAATCAATTAACATTTTAGGGGTTACTATGTGGAAAAATTGTGCTAAGCAATTTATATGATATGCCAAATTATGCTATCATAGCAATCCTATGAAGATGGTTTTATTATTTTCTCAATTTTCAAATGTGGAAATTAAGGCTTTAAGGGGGTAATTAATTCATCCAAGTCCACATTTTCTATAAGTATTACGTGCCAGGTTTTGACCTCAAGTTTACATAACTATAGAACTTTCTGTTAAATCATTATGACACTATTAGCTCTTCAAATGAGCTAATCAGCCAATATTCCTTTAAGAAATATATATATATACATATATGTATATATATATGTATTTAGGAATTACTATAACTTGAGTACTAAACACGTGGTGGTTCCACTAAAGAGCTCTATAGGCTTTATCTTATTTCTGTTTAAAATCTGACTCTATTCCTTACTAGTTGTATGACCTTGGCCCATTTACTTAACTTCTCTGCATCTCAGTTTCTTTATCGATAAAATAGTTTAACAGTTTTCTTATTTAATATGTTGGTTATGAGGATTAAATGAATTTACATGTAAAATGCTTAGGGCAGCACTTGGTTAACTATTTATATAGGTTAATATTATTGTTTACAAAGATCAAATAACAAAATTCAGTAATTCTGCAACCCTATGTAACATAACAGCTTCTACTGACAGGAGGTACAATAGAGGAAATTACAAGTAGTTTCAAAACAACTATTAAATGGTTTATAATTTGCCCAGGGAATTCAGTCCCAAATACAGTCCTTTCTGGAGAATGTCCAGGAGACAGAGACTCAGCTCAGTGGCCATCACAAAGACATAAAAAACAATTTTGAATGTTCTCTGTAGGACCTGTTGAAGAAAAGTAAGGCGACTTAAATCTATACTCGGACCCTGTAATCCATCTAAAGACTGTTATTACAAGTCCAAAGCATTATCCATTAAATTAGATAAATAACTCAGTTGAGTGCCAAAAACTGTGTAATTTGGAATAAGTAAAGCATCTATAATCCTTCTGGATTCTGCAGGATACTCGTATATTTGAGACAAAAAATTCGAGTGCAGTCATTTTTCACACAAAGGAAATCTAAGGCTATAAAAGGAATTAATCATGACAATTCTCCAAAGATTTTTTTAGATACTAAATGCTAAAACAATTATATATCAAGGCATGTTTAAAAATAATAAATGTTGAGAGACAGACCAAACTCTACTATAGACAGAACAAAGGAAAAAGATTTATTGGTGTCTTCAATATGAAATTAGTGTAAAGAAAACCAAGTTCTATTTTGAAATGACTAATACTATATTGTTTGTTTTTGTATTAAAACCATAGAGGAATGTTCATATGATTTCTATTAAGGTCTAATTAAAACTAAAAACCAGGCTTGAAACATCTCCCATAGAAATAAAAATGTATCTTTTAACTTTTATGGACAGTATTTCTTAAGTATCTTTTACCTCTAATAAAACCAACCAAAGTAAAGTGCCTACTATGTGGTGGAAGTTTTAAATCAAGAAAAATATATTGACTACACTTGATTCAGAGTAGCCAAGTTTGGACGTATTCATAGCACTTTTATAATTAAGATATTTCACACTAGATTATTTGTTTGCTAAAGGTAAAGATAATAAAATATCTCACAAAAGAGTATTCTAAAGAGCAGCCTAGAGGAGTGGAAAGATTGCTGGTGTAAATGAATAAGGGGCTCTATTGTAAACTTTACTGACAGTAGCCTCACAGGGTGATCTGATCATAAAATCCTAACTGGGCAGGTCATGGTGGGTGGGTAACCATGCCCCAGGCCTATATGCCTTATGCAAGACTTCATCATTCTTTTTGTGCATCTAGGTCCACATACTTTTGAAATGCTTCTTTTTCAGACCCTTCAGAAGAGGAAGTGCAAACACCCTCAAGAGAGCACATAACCCTGTTAACTATCCTGTAATCCAACCCCCACTTTGCTTTCTCCCACCTCTATGTAATCTTCCTTACATTCCCGCCTGAATTCCCAATGAATAAAAGCAACTGAAAACAGTCATTCTGGGGAACATTTGAGATCATGCTTCCAGGCAAAATTCTCTACAGGTTTGGACATTCTTATGTTGACAGTGGTCTGAGGAATTGCATTCTAGCCCTCCCCGTGCCACCAACTAACTAGCTGCTTGGTCTGTTTACATGTAGAAAATGAGTGCTTGGTCCCCTGAAAGTCAGTTCCATCTCTTAAAATATTTACATCTGGTTATATATATATATATATATATATATATATATATATATATATATATTCACATACACACACGCACACACACACTTCCCCATAATGTATCCATCTTTGGGAACTCAGATGTTGAGTTCTGTTTATATTTTTGGAGTTATACAGTGTATATAGAAACAAATGTAGGAAGTGCAGACATGACTTACAATTGACTCTCTGGGAGCAAGAAGATTTCTAATATAATCAATGAAAGAAAGCTGTCAATTTATACAAAAAGCATGAAAACAAGTTATAATTCATCTTGTTCCATAATGATGCTGTTCTATATACATTCACATTGTGGAAATTCTAGCTGGCATTCATAGTTCTGAATCCCTATTTCCACTCATGTACAGTATTTAAATCAGCAGTCTATCAGATGATTTAAAGAAACCAAACACCAAATTCTACACTCTGACACGTACTATGACAAGCCTGCAATACTATTCCATTCTGCATATACCATTAGACTAAGAACCTTTAAATAAATACATCCTTGACAACTGTTTATAGATAATTCTTCTAATCTTCAGCTATACAAAAAGCAGGACCCATCTCCTCTGTCCTTGAGTTCAACAACCCCATCATTAACCTTTTTCTAATGCCTCTCACAGATGCACAGTGCTTTTTTCCCACAACTGTAACTCACTCAGGGCCTCATTTTCTACAGCAAAGTATCAGGTATCTCAAAGCTACGTAGAATACACTACAAAGGAAATGTTTGTGGTTCGTGGACTTTATCCACTCCAGTTAAATAGGATCATCTGGTTGAGAGAAGAGGGCCACTTTGACTCAGCGTTTTCCACTTGAACCAGGCTAAGGAGGTTGCTGACTGCAGTGGAAGGTTCTACACTTAACAGACACTCTTGCCTTCCAGTTGGCTCACTGGCCTGAATACTCTTGTGAGAAATCTCCCCTATAAAGACTGTGAAAAGCAACAGAATGTCATCTGTAGAATTAACTTTATTTACCAAGTAAGAAAATGCTTAAGTAAAAAAACAGGGAATAAAGCAATAGAAACAAATAAAGACCTTCAAGGCTTTTTACTCTTATTAAGATGTTCTTCAATACTAAAAGGAAACTGACCTGTATATTTCAGAAATTCACTTTACTAATCAAAGACTTCTTAGCAGCTAAGAAACAATTTAGTACTAAGAACATGAGGCAGGAAAAATAACAGAATCACCAACACCAAAAGACCAAGTGTAGTACTCTTTATGCTTAAGATTTCATTTGAATTCATTTAGCCACAAATTTAACCTTCCAATGAGTAGACAAAGGCATAGTATACTGCTCTGTGTTCTCGGTTTGGTCTATCCAGCAACTGAGATTTTAAAAAATGAATGGGCGTGATGGTTTATACTACTGTAACTATAGCTAAATCTTTAAACAAGAATAATCCACACACAAGTGAAATTCACAATTTTAGATGGGCCAGAAAACTTTGAATCTCCTTTATGAAAGAATTTTTCACAAAGCTCTTTAATTGTATAAAAATATCTTTGATGAAGTAAAATATTGTAAATCAAGGCTGTGAAGGAAAATAGCATGATTTTAGTGTCATGGTCTGACTTCCCAGCTCTGTGATCTGGTGCCGCTCACTCATCATTTTCCTCATTGTAAAGCAGGTGTAACACTGGCACTCATCTCATAGGCTGCTTGTTTCGATCTAATTAGGTCACAGATATAATAAATAGCTTAATGAAAACACCTACAATGTAGTTGTCAAAGATCAACTATTTTTATTCTTGAAAAGACTCTTCCTTGTTCTGGGACACCAAATTCATGTTATTCTATTCCTCTTTCTGTCCCTTCCTTTATACCTAACTTGCTTTTCTCTCCCCAAACATTAAATGTCGAGAGTTCTCAGATTATATAGCACCTAGATCCTCTTCTCCTTCTCTTCTTTCTCAGCAGAATCTAATCTTCTCCACCATGATTTCAATTACCACCTAGAGAGCAATAATTCCCAAAGGTGTATTTCTAATTCAGACCTGATTACACCTGGCAAGTCAACGTCTCCACTTGGATGTCTGGAAAGAACCTTGGATTCATCATGTCTAAAAGTCAAATTCACCATCCTTGCCATCCAAATATAAACTATCTCAGTAAATGGTTCCAACACCACCCAATTACGCAGCCCAGAACCCTGGGAGTCATCTCTGAAATATCCTGTTCCTCACTTCCCAGTATTTAACCCATTTTCTACCTCCTTCCATTTTACCTCTTAAACACACCTTTTGGTCTCCCTAGCCGCATTACCTTCTGAATCTAAAGCCTCCCTCAAACTGGTTTTCCCACAAGCAGTCTGGCAATCTCTAATCCATGCATAACATGCAACTAGAGTGATATTTTACAATGCATATATGATATCACTCCTCCAACTACATCTTTTCTTTGGCTTATCATTGTCCTTACAATAGGAATAAAATATCATAAGCCATTAATAAAGCTGTGTACATGTCTTCCGCCTCCACGGTCCACTATATTCCAAATACATGAGGTCTTTTTCCTTTAATATGCCAGGCTCTCTTTCTTCAAGGCCTTTATTCACACTCACTCTTTTGTCTTTGGGACGGTATGAAAGGTTTTTCCCTTCCCATCCCTACGTCCCAATATCTAGCTATTTCTTTCTCAATATTTACTTTTCTGTTTAAACAATACCTCCTCTAAAAGGTGTTTCCTGGCTCTCAGGACAAGGCCAGTTCTATCACTCTCACAAAGCACTCTACACTTTCACATCAAAATCCTTAGTGCATTGTAATTACTCTGGTGTCTGTTTTCCACAAAAGACATTAGGGACATGTGGGGAGCATGTCTGTTTTGTTTATAGTTGTATCCCTTAATCTTAAACACCATGATTGCCACAAGTAGGCCAACCATGACAATGATAAATATTTGCTGAATTAATTAACACAAAAATGGTTCTGGCTTAGTCCTTGATTTAATAATCGCTCCTAATTGGTGGAGAAGTACACATAAAACTAATTCAAGGCAGGTTGTGATAGCTTTACACAGGAAATAAGCATTAGGACTACTTGATTCTGGGAGAAGAAAAAAAAATCAATTCTGGAAGGGGAACAAATGTATGAGGAAAGATCTATATAAGAAAGGCTTCTTTCTGGTGCTGGGAGATAGATAAGCCATGGAGAGCTAGCAAGACTTCAATTAGTGAAAGGTAAGAAATATTCTAGGGAGAGGCAAAAGGTTTGGCAAAGCTATGGATAGAGTTAGGGTATATTCAGAGACTGGTGAACTGACAATTGTGCCTGATGAGGAAGGTATACTGAAATGTGGCAAATGGCTACATTGTGGAAAGCCTTCATTATCAGGATTAAACTGTCTCTCAAGGAAAACCACTGCAGGTATCACCGTCAAAGAATGACAAAGACAAGAAAAATGTGTTAACAGATTAGGATGGGAGTGTAGAGACTAACTAGTAGGCTATTTCAATATTTCAGACAGAATAGAAGGAGAAAAGGAGGAAAAATAATTCAGCAGTAGAATGGTGAATACTGCTGTTCCAAAGAGGACAGTATATGCCACTGACTAACCAGAAAACTGAAACAAAAGAAGGATGGGAGACAATGAGTTCTGCTTTGGAAACCCTAAATTTTATGTCCTTACATAATGTTATACATGTAGTTAAAATGTAGTCTAAGAAAGAGGATGCAAGTAAATTTCAAAAAATTTTAGGCTCAGGGAAGTTTTAATTGGAACATAATGAATTAAACATCAATGCAAAGGCTTGACAAATATGTCTAAGGTTTCCACAAATATGTTTTTATTAATAATGATAAAATACAAAAAATAACAAAAGTTCCTTTATAGTTACTGCTTAAATTTTCAATATACACTGTGCCTAGTTTTTATTTTATAGCTGTTAAAAGCAAAACTCATAATTTTGTCATAATTTCACTCTCTTTAAAATAGTTAATTTTCAAAAGATAAAAATAAAAATAAAAAATAAAATAGTTAATTTCCTATATAATTTTTGGGATGGAAAGAACTCACTTATGTTGACTTTTTTCTCTATTCAGTGAAACAATATCTCTTATGTTTAAAAGAAGTTCATTCTATGTAACAGGCTCTGTGCAAAAGTTAAAAATGACGTGCAGAATTTTTAAAAAGGTCATTCTAATATCAAAATATTAACATCTGAAATTATGTCATCTTTAATTATCAAGAGAATATCTGAAAAAAAAATGTAAAACTTACTTTTGCTGCACCTATCTGTTCTTTTCGAAATTTCTCAAGTGGCGCAATTAATACATCATTAGCGTTTTGAATCTGAAATTAAAAATGCAAACACATTAAATTCTGCATAATTTCATGCAAATATTAAAAAAACATGGCTTTTTTATTCACTTTATTTAAATAAACGGCTTCTGTTCTCTTATTCACTTCTATAAATAAAATAAAAATACCTTGCATGTTGTAGTCTTTCTACTTTATAATTAAGTTTTTCACACAAATTGTGTCACTTGATCCTAACAATGTGAATAATTTGAAAACAAGTCCATGTAGTAAGATCTTAGCTTGAATATATAAATTTCTTATTCTAAGCTATAACTAAGAAATAATATATTGGATATTAAATTGATAAATATCTTTAACTATACTATTTTGATGTAGTCAGATTTAAGCATCATTTTAAAACTAAACCATATAAAAGCTCTTCCATTTTGTCACCATAATGCGCTAATTTCTACAGCTGCAAAATAAAAGACATTTTTTTTTCCATTAGAATTCTTACACTTGAGATTTGCCTAAATGTACTCGTATTTCCAACCCTAATAAAATAGTAACTGATTTCCTTTCAGTGAACAGTAGTTCAGCCCCAAACTCCAAATTGGGATTTACTTAAAACTTTAAAACACATGAATCTTTTAATAATGGTCTATAAAAATATTGTGAGAGGATTCGAGGTATGAGGCCAGGGACTGGATGCAAGGAGACAAACATTTCTAAGGGTAACATTATGCTGGGAGAAAATCTTGATTTAAAAAATCCTTCAAAAAGCATTAATATTAAATGTAAGACCTTAAATGTTCTCACCACAAAAATGTTAATTATGTGACAAGATGGAGGTGTTAGTGAATGCCACAGTGGCAATCATTTTGCAATATATAATGTATTATTCCAACATATTGTATACGCTGTTTATGCAATGTTATATGTCAACTGTATCTCAATAAAGCTTGGGAGGGAAAGTAGGCCCAGTTTACAAAATTTATAATTTATTCTACAACTGTAATAACATGATCAATATATAATTAGCAAATGCTAAAATTAAAAACCTATTTCTAAAATAAATTACTCTATTTTAAAATAAGTTAAAAGGTATATAGTAGTTCTTTATATTAGTCTTACAACTTTTCTGTAAGCCTGACTAAACCAAAATTTTAATAGTTTCACTTATTTTCACTAGTTATTCTCTAGTCACATTTTACTTCTTAAATATATAATCTAAATGCACAGAGATAACATACACAAAAATAAAAACTAGAGTGTTAATGCCTTCCATGATTCGGTCATTCTCCAAATTTACAGAAAAATGAGATGACTGATCTTAAAAAGAGGACCTAAAATCCTGTGCTGTGAAAACAAGCAAAGTAGATCAATATTTAAAATTGTTTCCAAGACATTGAGCAGTTTGATATCTCTGTGGAGATATCTGTGGATACCTCTGACATCCATCACCTAATTCCCATTTGTGAGCTCAGTCAGGCATCCCTCCAGATACACTGTGCAGGCCTCTTACTAAAGAGATGACAGGAAACAGTAGCAAAATAGCTCACTTTTCATTCTCACTCTCTAAATCTTCTTTGCCTTCATGAAAGCCCCAATACATATAAACACACACAAATATCCAGATTTTACAGACATTATAAATAGCTGATTCTACCTTTAAATTTAAGTTTGCATAAGGGGAAAGACAGTGTCATGAACACTTCAATGTAATCTGAAAAAATAGCAAAATAAAGGCTAACATTTACTGAATGTTTATGCTGGAAACAAGCAGCATCTAATGTATTTAAAGTTAATGAACTTAAACAGGGAGATTTTCTCAAGCAGTGAAAACTTCAACCATGAGGTTGAACAAGATGACACGCAGTGTAGTGCTTAAGTACATGTATTTAAAATTTAAAAATGCCTGTGTTTAAACTGGGTTCTATTGCTTAAGATCTGCTAGTTAACCACTCTGAGCTTCTGCTGCACCATCTACCCAATCACTTGATTCTAAGAACTGTGATAATGTAAAACACTTAGTTCTGTGTCTTATGGTAAGTGCTCGAAATCCATAGCTTTTAATATCTACAAATAAACACAGGTAATAAATCTCATTCTATATTTACCTACCTAATACACTTCTATATATGAATCTACTGTATTGCCCTTTGGTTGAGGTATATCTATGTGCACATAATGAGAAGGTATTTTCCTATGAAGTCCCAAAAGAAAGATGCCCTGCACTCTCCCACATCTAATCACTAGAGTAGTTAATTGATAAACTATGCCAAACTCCTTATAAACACATTAGGATTTTGACAATATTAAAGATCCATAGGAACTAAATGAGTCAGGGTAGTATTTGGATAGTATGTGAACTGGAAACACGAAAGAGAAGAAATATTCTAGAAAAAGAGAACCCCATGGATAAAGGCAAGAGGGTGGAACTAAGCACGGCATGTGGGAAGAGGGACTGCAATGCAGAGCACTCATTAAGAGTCCATCATTGATGTTTTTGAGTATACTGACCATGTTCAGGCCTTTATTTAACTTTTTAAAAATGAGAATGGCAGAATAAATGTGAAACATGTCAAACAATTACAGCACATAGCAGAATCCATAGAATTAATGTCATTATTATTAAGAACATCATCTAACTGGAAAAAAGAATATATGTCATTAGTAGCAAACTTAGTAAGGAAGTAAGGAGAAACTGAATATACCCATAATCTAGGCAAAGCAGCCTAAACAAGAACAACTATTGGCTTCTAAACAGAGGATTTTTTTTAGTTATAAAAACTTGTTCTAAGAAGTTAGTAATATGTGAGATTTTTTAAAATGAAGAGATGAAGATAAAATATTCCAGCTGAAAGACTGAGAGAGAACTCAAGCTTGAAGTGATGAGAAACTAGATCAAATGCCTGCAGTGTAGATGAATGGGAAGCAGGGAAGTAAAGAGACAGTGTTTTGGGGAAACATAAAAAAGCACCCAGGGGCAGAGGACTCAAAAGTGACATGAGGCTTCTGCCTCAGGTACTGGAACTTTGGCATCACATTAAAAAGGAGGGTAAAGGACGTGGGAGTATCTGGTGAAGAAGGATAAAAGACAAAGAATTTCAGTTGGGAACGATTATGTTTGATGCCATGGCACGACGCAAAAAACTATTTCGGCAGAATATCCTACCTCGAAATAGTAGAACTAATTAATATAATAAACAAAATGTTTTTTATTTGAATGGGAAGGATTAAGAGAAGGAATGGATTGATGGGTCCATATACTAAGAAACTGGCACCTACATTCTAACTGACAGTTTAAATCTTTGTTAAAACCCTGCTGTTCCTATTATCTAAATATGACCTGGGAATAAAATAAAACCCGAGGAGATACAACTAATCAAATGTGATAATTAACAATCATCCTATGGGCAAGTATTACTTCTTACCTCTATTTCTTCCACAATTTCTTAATTTTCTCTTTTGCTTTTGGATTTGCTTAATTTTTTCTTCCCACTCTTGTCATTCTATTAATGTGAAACTAACTTTTTTTTAAAAAAAAGTCCCAGAGGCAATAAACAGAAAAATGAGGAAGGGAAAGAAAAAAAATCCAAGAGTGATAGATAACAATACATATGATTTATTGAGCGTTTACTATGTACCAAGTATTATGCAAAGCTCTTTGCAATATCGGGATTAAGGCCAAGTGTACATGAGTAATGATGTTCTAAATCTAAAAATCATCTGGAAAGTATTAAGAATGCAAGTATTCAGGTTAGCCCCAGTTCCATTTGAATCTTGGCATCAAAACCTCCAAGATTCAGTGTCTTCATACCTACATCTCTGAAGGTTTTTTTTTTTTTAAATTAAATGAGAAATATATGTATTTTACAAATAACAAACATATTTGGCACAAGGCAAACTTTCAACAAATGTCTGCTTCTTCACATTATTGACGATGCCTACTATGTGTTCACAATTACTATAAGCAGTCTTAGAATTTCCCAAGATTGTTTAAAATGTGGTTTCTCAAAGGTAGAAAATGAAACCCAAATTAATTTAACATAACAGACCTATCCAGAGTACCCTTCTATAATAGTAGATAACTTGGAACTAAATTTTTCCATAAACCATTATAATAGATGTATGGTTTTACATCTGAAATATTATGCTTCTTTTGTGTGCTGTCAGCGGGCTTCTGTTCATAATATGTGAATCTAAATTCAAGAGATCAAAATGAAAACGGC
Source organism: Macroglossus sobrinus (assembly GCA_004027375.1). Taxonomy (NCBI): domain Eukaryota; kingdom Metazoa; phylum Chordata; class Mammalia; order Chiroptera; family Pteropodidae; genus Macroglossus; species Macroglossus sobrinus. Next base: position 401,168 of record PVKZ01000762.1, read on the forward strand.
GACACTCAAAGGGCACAAAGTGTATTTACAACCCAGTGTGGCTGCTTCTGACCCTTATCTCTGTATATCCCCTAGGGAACACAGGCCTTTCATCCCCACACACTGGTCAATCACACAGACAAAAAAAAAATTCTTTGATTCTGAAGTAATCTAAGTGTGAAGTAAAGAAGGTGTTTAAAATTTTAGTAGGTTTAAAAGGGTTACTGTTGAAACTGCATAATAAAGGAAAAGGACATACAAAATGATGGAAAATTTTAAAATGTGAATCAGGTCGCAACTCTGCTGACAACTTTCACAAGGTTTAAAAAATATTGAGAAAAATTCAATTTTGGCTCGTATAGAACTCTTTTTTCCCAGATTTATGTAAGAGGCTTGATGAAACTCCTTCCAGAAGGTAATATTGGGCTGTGTGTATATGTGGGCAGGATCAAGTCACTCAATTCAAGAGATTCAAGATCCCATAATATTTGTGGAATGTGTTACATTGCATGACCTTACTAAGAGGCTATAGAAAAAATACAAAAGCAATTTTAGTTCTGTATCCCATATAAAGTTCTTGAAAAGGTCTTATTTCAGTAATTAAGACAGAATTACTTATTAACTATTTTATAACTATTAACCATTACCTAAGCCTTGAGTTTAAGCAATTTATTTTTATAGATATTGGTCCGTTTCAAGATTTAAAAAATAACTACCAGCTGTTTCATTTATTTTCTGTGGCAGAGAAACAAATCTAATATTGGATAATGGTTTACTATACTTGGTTACCTGGTAGACACACTTTAACTGGGGGTGCATTACAGTAAGTCAGGCAATTAAATTCCCTGTCACCTTTCTTTTGCTATTTCAAGTGGTTCTAATAAACAACCGCAAGGGAGTGCTCATAAATCACTCAAAGTAATGGTAGAAATGTTTTTATGTGGTTAGATGAATGAGATTCCAAACATGTTTTTTTTTTATTTTCTCCAAGCATACATGAATTATAATTTTCTATAGACCATGGATTTTCAAGTACTAGTATTCTACAGGATTTTTCAATGCTTGCTTTCCCAGCTGAGAACTTCACACATGTTTGTCCAACAAAGTGAGTAGCAACGGACTAAAAGAAATCTGAAAGGTAATTCTCCTTACACTTTTATTTTCTCTCCCCAATCCAGGTTTTGGGTCCAGTCACAGCTCCTCACTAGTCAATGATTACAGTGTCCCATTATCCTGCAACTTACTCAATAACACCAGGAGGTAAGATTACAATTCTCTACCTCAACCTTTCAAAGCACTAAAACTTAACTCTTAAGTTCTGAAGAGAAGATTTAATAATATTCAGCAGTGCTATCAAAAAGGAACTGTGTGAGAAAACTTTTTACAGAAACTTAAAAAAAATAAATTTTTTTGTAATGCCTATATAGCCAATCCACACAAAATAGAAAGATCACAAAGGTGTGTGATAGTGAGTGGACTGAACATAATCGATGTGGAGGACACCTATAAACAGTCTCTGGAGTAAGAATAGATTATTTTCCCACTGGTTTTTGCAACTGAGAAAATAAGATCTGTCCTAATTTTGTGATTATAGGCAAGCATCTCTCCTATACCTAATATTGCAACCTCTGTCTTGTTCCTCCCTCCCAAACAGCTTCCCAGGATGAAGCTCTAGCAAGCATCTAGGGCATGTCGGAGGCCCACTCCTAAGTACTAAACAAGTTCATTCTCCACAGCTATGCAAGAGATATTCCATCTTCAGATCAGTAAAGCCACAGTTCTTCTAAACTAGAACTCAAAAGCAAAAACTCACATAAGCTCTGGAAGATGAACTTATGAACAAGACCTTCACATAATATGTAATATGAAGTCAAAGACTAAGTGCATTTTATTTTATATCTTTTAAGGTGATCAAATTACTCAAAAAAAAAAAAAAAACAACACCACCAACAACAAAAAACATGTTTAAAAAAAAGTGCTATATGAGGTTATCTGGGTCCCACAGTAATCCATTTAATTTCTACATGTCACTTGCTACTTTCAGACCGAGTGTTCTGATTCCACTTAAATCAGCATTCCGTTATAAACCCCACCCGCACTGGACTTCATCTGTTTAGATCCAACTCTTACTTGAATTTCTTACTTCATATAAAGTTGTACTGGTTTCCTATTAAATTTATTTTTTTTTTTGAGCAGGCCAACTGTAATGCATATATCATTTTTTTTTAAATAACCTATGAAATTGATAATGGAGTTATATAGCATAAGAGAGTGAAATCTCACCAGCACATACTGAATGTCAAGGCATCTTAGCTGGTTACCAGGGCAAACAGCAAGCAGTCCTCTTTGCTTCTAGAGCTTACAAATATCCCAAATGTAAAGTCTGCTATTTTTTAAATAAAACTATCTATACTCATAAGATGGGTAGAAAAGCATTCATCCAAGGAGTTGACAATTTTCACACAATCTAGCCAAGAAAGTGGAGAAGGATAAATTGTAAAATTTTACATAATGTATTGTGATCTAATAATGTCATAACTCTAGATTGTACTAAACGAAATACCCTGAATACTATTATTTGAACCAGATAAGTTATTCATTTTAGCTTGTTTGTTGCTCTTAAAGTACTTTTGCTTTATTCTTCCCCAGCAATCTCAAATGGGAGGTTAAACTAAGAATATTTGTAAAGCATTCAAGCATTGTGAAAAAGATTTGTAAACAACAGCTATAACCATAACACACTGCCTCTTCACAGACTTGTGTCCACTTATTGCCATCCTGATTACTACTTGTTCATTTAGACTCTAAAATAACGAAGTATTTAAAAAAAAAGTTAGCAAAAAATGGTCAAACTGCCTTTTAGTTATAAATATCAAGATATGTAAAGGGTCAAATTAGAACTGACATCTTAAAAGCTGCTGAAATTACTTCCAACATCCTGCAGATACATTCCTGTAACAAATACTTTTCTATCGATTTTGACCAAAAACTATACATTCAGCAAAGCACTTTTATAGACTATACGGCTGCATTACCTCAAAGGAAGATTCTGAAGTTAAATCTACCTTTGAGAATACAGGCTCCGAAGACTATAATAAATGCTACAACCTCAGTTGTTTCTAAGACACTGGTGAGGTTATTTCAGCCAGTGTCCATAACCTTTGGATATTCTCAGGAAACCCCAAATCTGCTGAACTTGTGTACCTCTGGTGGCAATGCTATGAGGTTCCAATGATGCTGTCATATTTGTTAACACCACAGAAGATGGCCGGAGATCTTCCCGTAACACAGCTGTCACACACATAACAATATCCTAATGGTGACGAAAATATACCTCCCCTTTCTGATCTCAAAAGTCAGAAATGCTGTACATTCTGAGCTGAGCCAATTATGGCCTCAAGATGATTTTTTCCCCCAGGTTTTATCTCCTAGCTTAGAAGAATCAAAGTGGCTTACGTGTGAGGGCAGGGGAAGGGAGCCTCAACAAATTAATAATTTATGTAATTCAGTGTTTATCTCCCCCTCCCTTTTAATGCTATTCCTTCTTGCTAATATTCCTTTATCCTTTCTGGTATTCAGTACTAAGAATATCTTTGGAGAACAAAATTAAAATCACTCATCTGTTATAAATTCTTTATTTGTGAATTTAAGTAAACATCTAATAGTCTTTGTCAGTTTATAAAAGAAATGAAAATTCATTACATTCCCAGAGTCAGTCATTTTACAGCCATTACAATGTAGTAGCTGAATGTTAATGTATTTTAATTATAATTGCTTGATATCTACATAATGCTGATTGTTAAATCCTTAAGATTTAAGATATCTCAATGTAGATGCAATTTCTTAAATTGCTTACTACAGTTTTACAATAATGGAGACAGGTGGAAGGAAAGAGGAAAAGAGGGAAGAGAGAAAGGGAGGAGGAATTATGCAAGATTGATATGCATATAAAACAAAGTAGAGATCCACCTAACTAACATCAGGAGTGATTGACAACAATTACAAAGATAGGATGGAGGGTAGTGGCACCCTGGAACAGACTCAGAGCAGCTCGGACCAGTGTTTCTTCCGAACCTTTGGTCAAAATCAGCTGATGTGGGAATACTTGCACCATGGAAATCAGCAAGCATTACAAATCGGGAGACAGACAGACAGACAGACAGACAGACACACACACACACACACACACACACACACACACACACACACACACATCTCTGAGTGCTTGCTGGCATTTAAGTTTTTACCATCACATTACTGCTTAGAGCTAAACATGTATTTAGAAGACACCAATATTAAACTACAAATGATGATAAAGAGTACTAACTATATGAGATTTCTTTTTTCTAGTTGTTTAAGCATCTCTTTTAAACGTGTAACCGTGGCTTATAATATTTCCAATTTAATATGCCTTTTCCAATACTTAAAGAATAAAACTCATTTCTACTTTATACTGACACTTATTTTTACATAAAGCAAGGCTTTTGGATTTCTGGACTTCTACAGCAACACCTTGAACAAACTTCTACCATAGCACTAATGACAAATTATTTTAGCTTCACTAATCTGAGTAATAGCAGGTTTCTGTGGTGCTGGGTTGAGGATTCTGAAGCTGAATTTGGACATTGAAGTAATGATCACAGAATGATGAATATAAACAATTCTTGTTAACAAGAGTGATAGTAGTCGTGCTACATGTTATCTAATTATATATTGACCTTTCTGGCCTTGAAAAGGTGGAGATAATGTCTTACTGATTTTTCTAATAGTCATTGCCTAGCAAAGAGCCTTGCCATAATGGAAACTCAACATACCATTGCTAGATTCATGAATAAAGTTGCTTCTGATACCTATAATTGGTACCTGCAATGAGTTACCATAGCAAATACTGTTCCTCATAATATTACTGAGGATGGCAACATACCTATAGGAAAGTATTTCTGAAAATAAGAAAAATATTTCTATAATATGTACTCTGATATAAGTGGCATAATGTAAACAGCAATTTATACATAGGCAGCAATCTAAGCTCATTAATATTATCTTTAAAAAAATTCCATCACAAAAAAATTTACAATTCTTATATTCACACGAAGTTCTCTACTTATAAATTAGTTTTGAAAAAAAAATATATATAGTATTATATTTCAAGACAAAAACTCACAGAGGGTTGACCATTATACAAATGGTCATTAAAATGGAAAGAGCAGTAACCCCTTGAAAGTAAGGTACCAATCATCTTCCAAATTCTCCCTAATCCTTTTTAAGTAGATTTCACTGCTGTGCTGAATTAAAAACTCGGAAAAAAAAAAAAAAGATATATCTGTTAGATTTTAGATAAAAACCAGGAAAGGATTGGGGATAGGAGAATAAGTTACAGAATAACAAGACTGAAATCATGGAGGAGAAAAGTAAACTGGTCACTCCCGACAGGTAAAGGGAGAAATGGTTTCTAGAGCAGTACACATATAACAATTATTAAACACTTATTATGGGCCAAGAGAGTTCTCTTTCAATACTTAGAACAATTCTATGAAGAGGGTACTCTTATTATTCCTATTTTTCAGATAAGGAGACCCAAAGAGGCTGTTTTGGCCAAGGCCACCAAGAGTACGTAGGTGGCAGAGCCACTTGAACTTGGCAGCCTAACTATGGAGCCCATATTCCTAACTGCTCTACGGTACACCACATTACACCACTCTCAGATAATGAAATAATACACTGCAGGACCAAAAATAAGTCTTGCCCCCAAATACAGTTGCATGAAATATGAGTATAGCTATCAGTAAAAGCAAAACAAAAAAATCTGTAGTTAGTAATGAATTTTTTTAATTTCTAAACCTTAAAATATATTATTTTCCATATTACAAATATCTTTTGGAAAAATGATATGCGCAATTTCTCATCTCTCCAAACAGTTCCACTATTGTGCTGATGCCATATTTAGTATGTGCTAAAATGTCAAGCTGAGTCAAATAATGAAATTTCTTGGCATATGAAATGCTTAGTTGTAATAATGTAATGGTGAGGTAAGAACTGACATGGACATATGAAAGATTATGAAGAGATTACTGCAATTATTAACTTAAAATAGGAACATTTCCCTCACATAATTCTACCCAATTAAAGTTTGAGATATGAGAAAAAAGAGGTATTCTTTCCAAAACCTAACCACAGTAGTACTGCTTTTCCTACTTTACTTTCCCTGGTACAACACTTACTTGGGTTGTTTATGTCACATACTATCTTGATATAAATAAACACAGGAAACACTGTAATTGGAACACATACAGTTAAAAAAAAAAAAAAAAAACAGTACCGGAAGCTAATATACACACAGAGTATATCTTCCCTATAAACTACCTTTGTAGTGACTGCTTAATGTGAATATTTTAAAGACCTCTGGGGAACAGGGGAAGAGAAAATAATCTTTTGACATAAATAATCCCATAACTGAATAAACCAACAAATTGAATCACAATATTATTAAAAATAAAGCCAGGAAAAATTAATTAAAAGAGAAAACTTCAGAGCTTTAATACAGAATTACAGAAGTCCATGAGTACCCAAAAGTAATCTAAGTCCTACAACTTAGCAAACAAGAAACATGATTTATTTTGCAAAGATTTTCTTTTAAACTTTCCCAGGCATTTGAGCAAAGGCTCTTAGTCATAGCTAAGAATTACTTCCCAAATAAGTTCCATATGTTATAACTCTTGTTCTAGGTCTTTTCCAAAGCCAGGTCTGGTCAAAGTATGGGCCAGCTTTCCACACTGTACAATTGTCAAAAACTTTTCTTACTCAATGAAGAACCACTTTCAGCCCTTTCTGTGAGGTCTTATATCATGTGAAATATGAGTGATATGTCAATACTAGAGAAATTCTCTTTATAATACATAACAATAACAACAATAACAACAAAACTTATCCTTATCCTTATCTATGAAAAGTATGTCCCAGCCAGAAATACGTTGGTCTTACCCCCAGGTCATGACTTGAATTACCTTCAGTTCATAAACTGGCTAAAAGAATGTTTAAGATTCTTCCCCAGAAAATAAAACTTGGAAACAACTTTCCTCCCGACAGCAGCAGACAGCCTGAGATATTCAGGTTCTGGAGCATTCATGATGATGGGTACAACCTGATATAATGCCAAGCAGTAATGTTTTGCTACAGAACACCTAAGTCAAGCTATATAATTATGAAAAGGTATGACAAAACTATCTCTCTCTCTCTCTCTCTCTCTCTCTCTCTCTCTCTCTCTCTCTCTCTTGCTTCCTCTTAAAAAATTAAGAGACTCTCTTTACTGAAACAGATGGCCAGTTTACACTATAAGGGAGACTTATTGCTGGCAAAACCCTACTTCTTATCTCAACATTACTCAATAGTCTTTTGTCTAATCCACTACTGAGAATCCTCCTGCAGAGTAAGAAAGGCAAAGACAGAATCAATAACTTACCTTTATCTTACATTTCAAGATAAAACTCTATACCCTATCCACGGGTGACCTAATGTAGTTTCATACTTCAAATGTGGGTAAAGAATGGCTTACAGACCGGGAGCTTAGCAGAATTATCAGGGCTGGAGACAAAATCTGTTAGGCAAGTGTTTGTCCCATTCCCACAGACACCTCAAAAACACAGCCTCAAGACAGGTCCCAGCCTTCTCTAGTCTCCCACTGTGTCTCCTCTCATTGACACCAAATTCAGTTAACTGCCCCATCATCGTAGAATATGGCCTCTCCTTCATATTCCACAAACCAACAGATAATCTCCCCATTGCCTTAGCCTGCATCCTATCACATCTCCCCAGAATTATGACAACATCCACCTTACACATCTCTCAACACCCAGTTTCATAAACCACCCATATTTAATTTTTCACACTGCTGCCAGAATGGTTTGTATAAAAAGAGTAGGGCACCTCTCAGCTTTTCTCATTTCTCCACAATCTTCGATAAAAAGGGCCTTTCTTAGCCAGTAAGCCAAGATCCTTAATGAAGGGGATCCTCCCACTACCCTTTTCTGCTACCATTCACTCATGAGAAGGCTTCTTTTCCAGCATATAGCACGACTTACAAACTCTAGATCACACTGTGATCATTTCCATAGTTTTCCTTACCTGGTTCACTTGTTCCATTCCCTATATAAATGTCTCACTTGTCCTTTAAACCTCAACCCAAGTACAAGTTTTAAAGGGACTTCTTCACACCTCCACAGGATTGTGAGCATACCACTCTCATGGCAGACCACAGAAGTCTGTGGGCCACATTGTGCCAGTCTGTCCTTCCAGCCACATTTTGAGTATTCCCAAGGAAACGCTTATGCCTACAACTTTCATTTTTGTACCACCCCCATCTCCGGGGCTTAGAGAAGTATCTGAGGCCAAAAAACACTTCTTCATACAAGCCTGTTGGCTGGAAGTGGAAGTGGAGTTGGGAGAGCAAAAGGGAAAGGAGCTGAAAGAGAAGTTAGAGAAAAATGCTAAAATCAAGCCAAAATAAAATGGACAGTGCTGGACTTTGCATTCATGCAAACTAAATGTCATTTTCCAATTCATATAAAGGTTTCAGTCTCAAACAGTAGTCCATTCATGTATGTACTAGTTGAGGGTGAATGTTCTAAAACCACTGAGGAAGAGAAAAACCAAAGTATGGATTGCAATATTGAGAGCCCCACCCCTTCATCTCTTTTGTGAAAAGTGAGGGTTTTAATAGATGATGAATATAGACCACCTTCTACATGGGCATGCCAGGTTATAGAGTTTTACAGTACATGTAAACAAAAGGTTAACTATGTCACTGAATTTTCATTTCTACTTTTAAAAGGTGAATGGATGAGATTAATTCCTGGAACTTATGATTCTTTATCAATTCTAGTTACCTTCTTGGATATGAATCTTGAATAAGTAATAAGCACTGAGGATAGGGTAGGGAAAATAGGCAAGCTAAGCATTATTTGGCAAAACAACTTATCCCTAGATATTTAATAGGGATGAATAAGCACTAGCCTGTCTTATCACTGGAAGATCCCTTGGCTACCCTGTGCCAAAATTTCAATTAGGCGTTTAAACACTCTTGAAAGAATGAGGAATGAGAAACACAGCTTCTCATGGTCTTTGAGCTTACTAGCCAGGAAACATACTCTCTATATTACTAAGGTACTAAATTACATTACCGTGATACAATTACAGACTTGGGCCAAAAGGCAAAAACAAGGGCAAGCCTAGGTTAAATTATAAAGCAGATAAAAATTGTTTTCAGAAACTTCTACCTCTTCAGTTACCCCTAAGTAGGCTCTGTTTTGGCCTTTTATCTTCCAGTGTTTATTCAGGCCAGGTTCCACCATCCCCCTTTCTCTCTCATGAGAAGCCCTCGCCAGGGACTATGCTCCTGAATCCGAAGTACTTCCAACCATTACCACGGTTTTTGGCCCACCAGTAAAATATTAGTTTTATGGCTTCTTTCATGAAGACCTTTCTCCATGCTTCCTAACAACCAGTAAATGTAATTTACTGACAACTACTAATCTGCTTCTTGCAATCTGAAAGCTATCTTCCTCGAGACGTGTAAGACGGCATGACAAATCCAATGGTGGGGATTTCAGTGCCATGGATGGTCCAGGGGGAGAGAATGGGGTTGGTGAAAAAATAGTTGCCTACTTGAACTACATATGTGACAAAATGTGACCAGGCTCTTGTCTAAACTAATGGTGAACTTTACTGTAGCCCAGGTTTATATCAAGATAGCATAGTAATAATGCTTTCATTCCATTTACACATAAAGATGATATGAATGTAAGATTAATAGGTACATATCCAATGAAGGATATGCATAGACTATTATTCTTTATAACTTTTTTAAATGAAAATTTAAAATTAATCACAAATGAGTTATAAACCAAATCTAGAAGTTTGCAATGATTTAGTTTACAATACTTCAACCATCAGGCTGTAATTCATGAGTTCATACCTGTAACTCAAAATATTTTCAAGCAAGTATGTTCTGTGGTATACAAAGGACCTGCTCTGATGGCAGTAATTCAGAAAGACAGTCAAATAAGCAAACAACAAACAAGATAATACCAGATAATGATATGAGCCATAGGAAAAGAAAACAAGCTGATGTGACAAAAATAAATGATGGCAGCAGGGATACTAATTTAAATTAGGTGGTAAGCGAAGGGTTCCATGAAGAGGTACCTTGGAACTGAGGCATGAATTATAAGAACTTGCCACCAGCACCACCCAACCTCAACTCAAAGATCTAGAAGAGCTTTGGGTGCAGAGAACAGCAAATGCAAACATCCTAAGACAGTAGAATGCTTGACATGTTGATGAAAGAAAAAAGAGGGCCAGCATGACTAAAGTATAATGAAAGCAAAAGAGAATGGTCTGAGATTAAAGCAGAGTCCAGAGCATAGCAGGCCCAGAAAAGCATGGTCTGAAATTTAGATTTTATTCTACATTAGCTATCATAGAAATACGGAAGGTGATAATGACAAAGGAATGCAAATTATATTATAAATAGACTTTTCATTTGCACTACATGCTATTAGTATTCACGAAAGTGCTGTACCTCTTGAGGTTTTTAAAGCCACCGTCACAGCAAAGAAGAGTGAAATCCACGACAAGTTGAAGGAAAATTCCTCCCAAAGTTGAACTCGACTGCTGAACAAACCAAAAAATAACAAAAAGAACTATGGAAAAACGCTTTGGTATTAACTGCCCAAAACTTCCTATCAAATAAACTCAAATATTCATAGCTTTTATCTATGACTCTACACAGACAAGAACTTATAAGGTGAAGGCAGCTACTTTCTCGGATGAAAAAAAGACGATTTCTGTATCTGAATTAGCCTCAGGGGTGACCTCCATTTATCACATTGATGTCATCTAATTACAAAGTAAATGTATACACAAAAATGTATATGTTTGATTTGTGGAGACTATTTCATTGCAAAGCTATAACTTGAATCTATTTTTCATAGATTAAAAAAAACCTAGAGCTAAGGGGCAGCACTGAGATAATCATTCCTAATAACTGTCCCTTTTAGTAGTAAGGAGATTGAAGCCCAGAGGTTAAAATTGGTCAAATATATAATAGCAGAACCAATGCTAATGTAGTGCCTTGTACCCAGTTAATTGAAATAAACTCATGTTTCTCTTTACTCAGTGATCACTTAGTAACAATTTAATACAAATATAAGGACTTTAAATACTCTTTTATATTATCAAGAAACAATTAAGAACCTCATCAGAGAGAGAGTTTTACACAAATTCTATCACAAAAATATCACAATCCTAAAAGATAAACATCTCAGCTACTCCTTAAATCCCCTGCTCCTTTTTTTAAACCCTTTCAAGTAGCAGGTGTGTGAGGTGTGTGTGTGTGGAGTGTGATCCTGGTCAAATTTTCTTGAAATGTTTTAAAATCAACTTATACAGTAAAAGTTAAAAAAAAAAAACATCCAATGCTAAACATTTGTTATTTTTAGCATTATAGAGACAGAAAATTCTAATTTATATACCTTATTTATTGAATGTCAAGGCCCTTCTACTATTTATTAGTGCTCAAAAGTGGGAAGCCTTGAACAGTCTCTTGAGCCCCCATGGGAGGAAATGCTCAAGGGATAGAGAAATATTCTCAAACTTGTTCTGCTATTTGAAAATCACTGCATTAGAAAACCACAGTTATTGACAGAAATGTGGCAGGGACCTCAGGGCGAGCTGAGACAAAGAACAAAGGGACAAACGATTTGCAACATTCCTTTGTAAGGGACTCATGTTCATTCATAGGAAGCATAAGAAACAACTATTTTAAAACATTATGTAAGGCATGTTTAATGCACACATTCAATACATGCTTCCTGAAGTTCTTTCCTCCTTTCTAGTCTGTTACTTCTCAATTTAATGTAATTTAAAAACTACTTTATATTTCCACTTTTGATTTAACTTCTAGTCTACAAAGTAAAAGTTAAGTCCTCTGGGCCACATCACATATCTACAAGTTGATAAGATTATCTGGCATTATATTATCTTTATAAATGAAATCAGTCCATCCCCTCACAATCACTGAATGTTTGATTTAAAACTGAACACACATATATTAAAGTATATAACATATGAAAGTAGTATATAATACACAGATGGCCCTTATCCTAAACAAGGTTATAATTTTACTAAGACACAAGGAAAACTTGGAAACATGGAAGTTTCAAAACAGTGAAGGTTGGCACAAGACTAAATGATAAAAAGTCTGTGGTAACAGTATTCTATCAGTGTTAAATTTCCTAATTTGGATAATTATACTGTAGTTATATAAGTAAAAGTCTCTATCCTAGGTAATATACCTTTAACTATTTAGCATTCCTTTTTTTTTTTTTTTTAAGCATGATGATTGCAACTTACTCTAGAGAAAGAAAGGGTAGTAAAGCAAATTTGGCAAAATGATAACAACTAGTAAATCTTGAGGACAGGTATAAGAAAGTTCTTTGTGCTATTTTTGAAAATTATCTATGAAATTTAAATCATTTGTCCAAAAAGTTTTAAAATTTTAAATAATTACTAATGAAAATATGAAAAACTTAAAACCAAAACTATTTTGTTAGAATAAATTACTTACTCATGATATACCTTCCGCCAGAGAATTTAATTAGAAAGCAATCAGTACCATTCAGGTTGTACACAAGGGAAAGGTTGAAAATAATAGTAAGGCATTTTAAGTTTCAAAAGCTATATATTTAGTGGGAGGTTTTTAAATGAATGTTTATTTTCAGGGCTTTTGGTTAGTTTAACTTAAAAAAACAAAACAAAACAAAAAACTTAAAAAAACAACACTTACATGTCTCAATCGGATTTATGTAAAAGAAAACCCTAACCATTCTATGACAAATAATAAAAGCATAAATACATAGAAGTTTACAAAGTTGTCATTTATGGCAAAGTTTATCTGTAATTTTCAATTCCTGGGAAAGTCAGAGTGAACAATGGAACATAAATTCCTACTAATTTATACTTGGTATTTTCCACTATACTCACATTTTTCTAACTCAAGTGTTCTCCTAACATCATAAATATTGCATGATAAATTTCAGACCTAAAAATTGACATTTCACCCAACAAAGTGCTGATTGTCTGTGATAGAGTTTTGTGTTCTACCTTTAAAAGTTCTGCATGATATAAAATTCTAATCTTCCCTTAGGAACCAACAATAAAGTTTAATCCAAGGCTTTATACTACCTATAAAATTCCATTAGATAGTAAACTAAAAGTTGATCTGTGATCATTTTAGGAAAAAAAATCTATATTATGAAATCAGAAGATTAAATTATAATGACTGGTTGAATGATCTTGGGCAAGCCACCCGAACTTTCTGAGGCTCAGTTTCTTCATCTATAAAAGGATGAGATTTGACTGATTTCTCACAAATCATTTTCAAGGTTCTAATAATTTGTCACTCTTTCTTAAGTATACTCTTATTTGCTATTTTTGTCTTGATTTTGATGAATGACTCAAAAATCTCCAAAAGATTTCCTTCTTTGGCTGCTTTCACAATCATACTAACTAGGCAATTACTCCATAATTAAATATATGAAGAGAAACACTCAAACATACTGTTGAAATTCAAACTCAGATTTATTCCTGGAAATTGCTGGCTCAAACCAAGGGAGACAATGGCGAGAAAGAGCAATTAGCTCTTTCTAGCAACTGAAAATCCAATCAAATATATATAAATAATAAAGAAATATACTAAATATTCTCCATATTACTTATAACCAAATGAAAACTAAATATTTAATTGGGATGAAAAAGGAATGAATATAAGCATATAAATAAGAGAAAGATGATCTAAGTCATACTTCTGGGATATTCTTTCTCAGACAAATTATAAACTATGTCTGTGATAGGCTGTGTTACCATGAATTTCCAATTAACATCTTTGTTTTGCCTAAGGCTCCTATGTTAATCTGTTCAAATCGTCTATGAAATAAGCTTGACCACAAAGAAAAAGTGATCCTAAGGAAAGTTACAATGCAAAACAGCATTTAAGAAAACCAAGCACCACTGCCACAAAACTCATCTTAAGAATATGGTGAGGCACAGAGTCAAGATCATCTTGGGTCTTAGTAAGGTCTGATAACCAATAATCTTTAGGATTAAATTATAAGATTATAGTGTCCGCATATAACTGTGAGTAAAATGGGTGTATATACAGAATGTAAAATGATGGAAAATCATTTAAATTTGTTTGAAATTTAACAAGAAATATAAAGCTTGAGGTCTCTTGAGGGATATTAAACTTAACAGCATATCATGGAAGAGGAGGAACTTCACAGGTTGGATTTTCTCACTTCTATACCCAAACACCTTGGAGACAAGGCTTTTTATTAAAACAATATAAAATATGTAGATATAAAGATGCACCTCTATACTATTTAAAATATTTCAGACTTTTCATGAAAATGTACAATCTAATGTAAAATATTTGACTCAGATAAAGTGTTTTGTTTGTGAACCTAGGTAAATGAAGTCATCCCAAAATAAATTTATATATCTTTTGCAAGTTTAAAACCAAAGTTTCTAGATGGGAAGGTTTAATCACTTCAGTATACTGGATCGACCCAAAAGAGTTCTCAGAAGTTCCCTGTCTGAAACAGAGTGGTGGTCCTATATTCAGTTACTGCCTCCTTCCTGTAGCCCTTCTTCCTCATCGCTTTGTTCAAATCTTAGTCATCACATTTATAACCTCTATTTTAGTTTATTTTGCTACAGTCTGTTTGAATTCTCGCCACCTCCTTCTGCTACTAATGGTGCCTCCCATACTAATGGGTTATCTCTTGAATACTGTGAGCTTGAACTTCAGACTCTCAGCATTGCCTAAACCTTCAGTATTTAAGTCCTCCTATGGTTGCCAACCTACTGCTCACGTGCCTTGGTTTGGTTGGCCTGAGCACCTAATGAAAATTTGTGTTCCCCCAGGTTTGATTTCTATATCTGTTTCATACTACTACAAACTGAAGCCACACCCTAGCCCAAACACCACACATTTGCCCTGGAATTGGCCTCTATTGCTCAAAATATCATACTGGACTAAGTTTTGATACATATAAAGTATTCTACTAATCATAGATGTGCCATAAAAGGAATGCTTTGGTTCTAGAGAGTATAGCACAGTGGTTGCGAGAACTTATTCTGGAATAGGAAGACCTGGTTCAAACCTAACTTCTCTATTATCTACCTGACTGAGATTGTAACTTAACCTTTCTAGGCCTAAATTTTATCAGCTGTAGAATGGAAATACTAATCTTCTTAATAAAACTTTATTTTACATAGCTGTAAATAAATGATGACTTGAGATGTTAAAATGAGATTATATGTAAAGAATTAAGACAGTGTCCATCATATAGGAAGCGCTGACCTAGGTAACTATTAAAATTAGATGTTATTTTTATTCTTTCCAAATCTCAAATTGTATTATGAGCCCTTGAAACAACATCATAAGCAAAAAACAAACTGTCACAGCTTCCTAATGAAACTTAATTTTAAAAAATCTACCCACCCCATTTAAAAGCATGTCTTCAAATTCATTAATAGCCCTCTCATCAAAAGGAGGAATGCACAGCCAAATGCAAAAGAATGAAACTGGACTCCTATATTATACCATACACAAAAATCAATCAAAATGGATTAAAGACTTGAATATAAGAACCGAAACCATAAACTCCTAGAAAAAAACATAAGGGATAAGCTCCTTGACATCAGTCTTGGCAATGATTTTTGGATTTGGCACCAAAAGCAGAAATAAACAAGAGGAACTATATCAAACTAAAAAGCGTCCACAGCAAAAATAAACCATCAACAAAATAAAAAGGGAAACTACTAAATGGAAGAAAATACTTGCAAATCATATATCTAATTAGGGGTTCATTTCTGAAATATATAAAGAACTTATTCAACTAAACAGCAAAAAGAAATCCTTTTAAAAAATGGGCAGAAGATCTGAATAGATATTGCTTCAAAAAAAAAACATAAAAATGGCCGAGAGGTATATGGAAAGGTGCTCATCGTCACTAATCATCAGAGAAATGTAATCAAAATCATGAAGAGCTATCACATCACACCTGTTAGAACTGCAATTACCAAAAAGACAAGAAATAACAAGTGCTGGCAAATATGCAGAGAAAAGGAAACCCTTGTGCACTATTGGTGGGAATGTAAACTGGTTTGACCACTATGGAAAAAAGTATGGAGGTTCCTCAAAAAAATTTAAAAATAGAACCACCATAGGATTCAGCAATTCCACTTCTGGATATTCATACAAAGGAAATGAAAACACTAATTCCAAAAGATTTCTGTATCTCCATGATCACAGAAGCATTATTTACAACAGCCAGTGTGTGGAAACCACCTAAGTGTCCTGTGACAGATGAATGGATAAAGAAAATGTGAAACAGAGATATACAGAGATACATATATTATTCAGTCATTAAAAAGTAATTCTGCCATTTGTGACAAATGAATGGAACTTGAAGGCATTATACAAAATAAGTCAGACAAAGAAAAATCCATATGATCGCACTTATTTGTGGAATCTTAATTTAAAATAATAAAATGACTGACAGAGAACAGATTTAGGGTTGCCAGAGGCAGGGCGCAGGGGCTGCAAAATGGGTAAAGAAGGTCAAACGGTACAAACTTCAAGTTATAAAATAAATAAGTTCTAGTGATACAGTGTACAGCATGGTGACTACAGTTGATACCATACTATATATTAAAAGTTGCTAAGGGAGTAGATCTTAAAGTTCTCACCCCAAGAAAAAAAATGTATAACTATGTGAGGTGATGGATGTTACCTAGACCTATTGTGGTGCTTATTTTGCAATATGTACATATATCAGGTCATTATGTTGTAACCTCAAACGAATATTGTATATGTCAATTATCTCAATTTCAAAAAACTTAAGAATGACATCAACAACAACAAAAAATTAAAACTGTTTACTCAAAGGATGGAGAATGGGTTGTCCCTTTTCCCCTCCACTTTGTGAAAGTGGCCAAACTCTCCCATTGGTTGGTCGAAAATGACAAGAGATATACTTGCCCACAAACTAAATCCACATGCAATTTTGCTATACCATTCAACACAGAGATGCCTTAAAAGCACTTTAAAAGAATTTATTCCAACAAGAACATTCACAAGCTGCTAGCAGATATGCAAACGGTAGACACTTTGAACAGGCATTTTCTTAAAAAGTTAAACATACATTTACCATACAACTTAGCAACCTCACATCTAGCTATCTACCCAAGAGAAATAAAAAACATATCCACATAAAAATTTGTACACAAATAATTACTGCAACATTATTCATAATAGCCAAAAAGTGCAAAACAACTTAGATATTCATCAACTGGTGAATGGTTAAAACAATACTGCTATATCGATACAATAAAATACTATTCAGGAACAAAAAGGAATACAGTATTGATACATGCTACAACTTAGATGAACTTTAAAAAAAATTACATAATGTATGATTCTATTTATATGAAATAGTCCCAAAAAAGTAAGTCTACAAAGGCAAAAAGTAGATTCGTATTTACCTAGGGCTGGGGATTAACTTTAAATGGGCATGATAAATTTTATTGTGGTTGTAAGAAAAAAGTATGCAGTGCACAGGCTATCTACAAACAAGGTTTATTCCACTCTGACTGTATTCAAGGTCTGGCTAAGTGCTATGACATAGCCCCTATACTCAACAAACTTAAAATATAATGGAATCTTAACATTTAAATTTTTTAAAAAAAGCTTTTAAAAAAGTGGAACCCAACTCCCTACCTCTTGAATATGGGCCGATCTAAGTGACTCACTTCTACCATCTATAAAGCAGTAATAGTGCCCTGTGTGACGTCAAAGACTAGGTTAAACAAGGCAATACAGCTTCTGCCTGGCTCTTTACACTGAGACATAAACTCTGGAAGTCCTGATTCTATATGTAGGAAGTGTGAGTACCCTAAAGAACCATGCTGAAGAGACCACATGAAGAAAAATGCCCAAGGAACCCAATGCCATCCTCCTATTGTTTGAGTCTTTTGTATCAACCAGGAGACATGTGAATGAGCCTTCATGATCACAGCCCACAGCCTTCAAGCAACCCAGGTGGGAGAGTGAAGAGCTGTCCTAGCTGAGTACTGCCCCAAATGCTGAATCATGAGCAAAATAAATGGTGTCATTTCAAGCCACTAACATTCAAGTTGGTTTGTTACACAGCATGGAAAACCAGAACATTATCATATCCATATCTTCTAAAAATATTGGACAACACAGTTATTAGATACTTACTATAGTGAACAAAGTTACATTCTCTAAGAAAGCATTAAAACTCACTAAGGCTGAGTGATTTCAGCAACAGGCTAGTCCTGTTTGTTTCAGTCAAAATGTACAAACTTCAGTTCCCACTGTGGATAATAATTTTATTTTCAGTGTTGAATTTTATAGCAGATGTAAAACACAGAGTCAAAATGACTGTAAGAAGAAGAAAAAGAAGAGGAGGAGGAGGAGGAGGAGAAAGAGGAGGAGGAGATGCTGGTAGTGGTGGTGGTGGTGGTGGTATTCAAACAACTTAGGGTGGAATAATATGAAAAAACACGGATAGATTTTTATCAGCAGCCTGTCTTTACAGGATATAAAGCCCACATTCTAGTTGGCTATGATGTCAAGCGGCACATTTTGCTGCTAGTAAACTGAAAAGGAACCCAGCTTGCTGCTCAGCATCTCCGTTCAGAATCCTTCCATATCATACGTCAGAATCAATTATCTGGATTCAGGGTCAGCCTTTTTGTAGTGAAAGAAATTTATTTCCAACAGGTCTGCTTCCTTCCAACCCACACTCTGTGCCTTTGCAATGCCCAGGAGGGAATCACATGTGGTCAAGCTAACTTTTTCAGGACAGCAAGGAAGAGGAGAGAGAAGGAAGTTTACCAGTAAGAAAATATAATCAATAACCCACGAGAAATCCAACTCAAGAGTTAGCTGCAATATTCACTTAAACTTTGTCAGATTCTTGTAAACAAAACTCTTAACTGAACTTTCCATTCATAAGAGAAATCATAACTCTTACATATGACGAGATCCTAAGAGATTTTTGTCCACACATTTTGTTTGGCAGACTTTATTTCAAGTCTTATATCAGTTAGGAGAGTTAAATAGCAAGGAGTAGAAGATCCAATTGAAAGTGGTTTAAATCAGTGGTCCCCAACCTTTTTGGCACCAAGGACTGGTGCTCCTATGAGAACCTACTGCCTGATGATCTGAGGTGGAGCTGAGGTGGTGATGCTAGTGCTGGGGAGTGGCTGCAAATAAAGATGAAGCTTTGCTCACTGGCCCACCATTCACCTCCTGTTGTGTAGCCCAGTGCCTAACAGGCCACAGACTGGTACTGGTCCACAGCCCAGGGGTTGGGGATCCCTGGTTTAAATGACACAGAGACATATCAATCCACAAAACAGGAAAAATAGGCATAGGACAAGTTTCAGGTGTGGCTGATCCAGAAATTCAAAGATACTGTCAAAGAATTGGGTTCTTTCAGTATTTCCACTCCATTGCCCAGAATGTCAGCTTCATCCCATAGGTTCCTATAGGAGAGCCATCAGGAGACTATGTCCTTCCTAGTCTAGGTTGGGCAGAGTAAAGAGAATGCCTCTGCTAACATAATCAAAACTAAATTCTTGTGCTTTACCCAACTATGCCAGCTGAGACCATGTGACTAACAGGGAATGCCATATGCTGAGCGGCCTAGCCTTGGGCTCCTAGAGCCACCTGTGACAAGAGGGCCAGATTACCATAACAGGCTTAGAGCTAGAACTGCTCAAGGGAAAATGGGCCTACTGGAGGCACTAGACCAATTTCCAAGTACACCAAAATTCAAATCATCTATTAAATGTCTATATCTTTAGAAAAAGAAATTCCTCAGTTTCCAAGTAGATTTTGTTCTAAAAGTTCACTCTTATGTCAGTTTTGATCTTAAAGTATGATTAGGGCATAGGAGGCATAGGAGGCCATTTTCCCAGTGAAGTAATATATTTGCCATGTGTCCAAATTAGCTCGTAGTACATGTAAACTATTTATAGTTGAAGGATTTAAGCTGAGAATGTCTGTGTCCCTCCTTTCCCAGTGAATCAAAAAAAGTAGAAACTCACCACATATAGACTATTGTGCCCTGGCACCAAGGGGTAGGAACAATTAATTCTCCACAAGTAACTATCAGTCAAGAGAAGTGCAGACAGGATGAACAAGATCTTCAAGCAGCAGCAGCAGCTCAGATGGCAGAAGTGTGAGCTTCCCAAAAGCTATCTATGCTTACAGAATACTTGCAAGTTACTTACACAAAAATGTTTTAGCTGATCTTTTCTCAACTCAAAAAAATATAAATATCCTATTAACTAGTTCTTCTAGTACAATACTATAATGTTCTAATAATGTGGATGATTCCTTTTTAAAAAATTAAATCAGTTCTATGTTTTTGTTAATTATTTTTAATGTACATTCTCTTTGAAGTATTGAGTTTCTTTCAGAAACTCAGAAATCCATAGCATAATTAAAATCTTCTTTAATAACCTAATGATTTTCATGACAACACATGGATGACAGTAAATAGAACTATCCCTTGGAGGGTACACTCCGTTAACCTTCACAATAGCCTTGTAACATAGGTGTTACTGCCCTTAGTTCACATACATGGAAACTCGGGCTTTGAGCACTTTGGTAATATGCCCAAGTTCTCATAATTAGAACATAGTGGGAAAAGGATTCCACTGCAGCAGATATAATTTCAAAACGCAAGCACAGAAAATTCCAACCAAAAGAACTTACACTTTATTAAATAAGGTTAAATTATCTTTTTTTAAAAAAATTAAAGTATGACCTACCTCCCATACTTCCCTTGCCCCATACATATTTCCCTTGCCCCATACATTACTCATAGTATTTTGAGAAGGGGGGAAAAATATATATATGTTCCAAGAAAAATGTTTCCCTCTGTTTTTCCCTTTCATTCTGAAATAGTAACCTGTGGTGCCCTCTGAGGTTGTTCTAAGCAGGATGTTGACCTTGCCCGAGCTGACAAATTGTCTGCCTGTACACCATTTCCCAGCAATGCCAAATGACAGTTCACTGTATGACATTATTATAGTTGGCACAAAGCCAAGTAGATAACTAGTTCACTTTCTGTTCACCAAAAGCTAAAAATTCTACCCAAGTAACAATCTGACAAGAATGTTGCTTTGAGAGATGACTTGGGATGTTATCTCTAGATCAGGGCTTCTCAGACTTTAACGTGCACAAGAAAGACCTGGGGATCTTATTAAAATGTGGGTTCTGAATTAGCAGGTTGGAGCTCAGTCTGTAATTCTGTATTTCTAACAAGTGATCAGTTGACTGATGCTGCTGCTCCACAGTCCACACTTTCAGTAGCAACCATTCGATTCATGGCAGAATGAGAAAAACCTGTGTTCAAGTTACAGCAGCAAATAAAATGCTCAAATTACAGTCAAAGGTTGCCAGTATTTATCTTAAATGGCATGGTATCCTCTTCTAAACTATTACGATCAAATTGGTATTTTTACTTACAACCCTCCTGAGTTTGTTGCTGCCTCCTTTGGACAGTGTTTTCCAAAGGCCATTCAGCATAACACTGGCCAGGCTTGGAAAATGTTACTTACTATATACTCCTCTTGGTGAGACACAGTGAACATACATATTTAAAGCTGAGATGTACTCTAGTACAAAAATAAACTGTATGATAGCAATTTCTCAAACCTATGCATGGCTCAGTCTAAAGAGCCTGAAATAAAGTTCTAAGTAAAACCCATAAAGAGTCTTCCACTGAACTTTGCAAAGCACTGAGGAAATAAAGAAAAATTCTTTGGGATCCTTTTAGAGAATGTAACACAAAGGGGAGAAAAGTATCACCCTCATACTTTGCCACTGATTATAAATCATCTTTAGTCAAATAAGAAATCTGGAGATTGACAGTGTTAAATACAACAGGTACCCTAAACAATGGGACTCCTGGAATGTCATGGTAAGAGCCAGTTGGCTTTACTTCCTATTGCCCCTCTACATCAACTTGATGGGAACAGTCTCTCATCTGCTTGCAGGATGAGACTGTGGGCAGTCCCCAAGACTTTTCTGCACATTCAGGCGAGGAAAACTTCTAAATCCTCTACCCAACCACTGCTATCTGGGATAGGGGAGAATCAATGTTCTGCCAAAGGTAGATTCTAGCTGGCTTCTTTTCCACATATCACCTTCTCCACCGACTTCTTTCTGTTATTAAACATTTCCAAGATTACTGTGGGGCACTGCGTAGGAAAATGCCTGATTGACACTTAAAGTATTCTTGTTCTCTGGCCATGGAGATAGCTAAAGCTGTGGGTATTTTCAAAGGTTCTTTAGAGACTCAGTTCCTTAGAGGACCCTTCCACTTATGGCTTCCCAGATGTGGACAGTATCTCTGTCCTCTGGCATCCAGGCACCTTTGACATGTCATTCGTTAGGAATCTACTCATTTTCCAAGAGGATTGTCTGTTTGCTCCTCATGTCACAGGCTAAAGCTTGTCCTAAAGACAAGCTGGGAAAAAGACCCCTGCACCCCCATAATTTCAGAAAAATTACAGCAATATTTGGTGGCTTCACTGAAGGCCCTGTCACCCTATATAAACATGTAAGACTCAAAGCAAAGCTCATGCAGAGAATCCTCACAAAAATCACTCCATAACCACTCTTGTTTATCCAACTAGAATACAAGAATTGAGTGGTTAGTTTTTGCAAACTTCCTTTGAAAGTCCATAGCATGGTCTAGTATCTCACTTGTGTATAAGGCACCAATGGCAAAATATTTTTCCTGGGTGAGCAGTACAAAAAACTGCATGCTCCAGAGAGGCAGTGGTGATGTCAGCAGGACAGGTTTCTCTGAGAGGGTAGGAGAGAGTCTCTGAGGATTTCCAAAAATTACTAGGTGAGAACAAAAACGCTGAGGGTCTGGAAACCATGTAATCTGAGAATTGTGGCAGTAAGCCAGTAAAACATAAGCTCTTACTGTTAATACAATTTCATTAATACTCAAAGGCTAGTAAGAGCTATATAAATTCAGTTTAGTAAACCATACCAATGAAAAACTTTCTATTATGCACATCAATAAAGGCCACAAATTATTCAAAGTTATATCTATTTGGTCTTGAAAAGTTTTAAGTGGTTCAGTGTAATTATCATTTATTTTCTAGTGATATTGTCCCTAGGATAATATTGAGGTTACTCCGGATATCCAAAGTATATACCTCTAAGTTGGGAGGCAGATGAGTCGGGAGGGAGTAAATATATTCAGAAGCATCCTGAGCTGCGGTGGAGGTCAGTTTAGGATTTCAAAATAAAATCATAGAAAGGCCACAATACATGTCCAGTAACCATCTGATTCATATGTTTCCCCAACAGGAAATTATAGGATGCATTCCACATGAAGCCACAAAATTTTCTTTAAATGCTTTGCACAGAATCATTAAAACCCTGGCATAAATATTAGATGGATTCTTTCAACATTACATTCTAAAGAATACACAAATGTACAGGAAGAAGAGGAGAGGAAGGAGAAAGGGAAAGAGAAAAAAATAGAAAAATGAAAAAAAAAAAAAAAGAAATAGCATTTTACCAGCTAGAATAAACAACTCAGCCACCACTTAGACTGATTAATCCTGGATATAAGCTTCCATGGCAGAGATCAAAGACTCTTGTGAAGTGAAACATTTGACAATAACAGAATCTCCATCACCACATGATTTTCCTCATCCCATTATACATGCAGAGCTCTCTAGCAATGTTGACCATTTCAAAACAAATAAACAAAAAAAAACAGACACAAAAGACTGTTTTCGAAAATAGCTGCCTAAATGGAAGTCACAAACACATGCACACTGAATGTGGGCACATGCCCACACAAGCTGGATTTGTAAAGACTGCAATGGAAGAATGAAAAACAGAAGAAATATGGGAGCGGCACTTCCAGACAGATTTAAGAAGCATGCTGTATAATAGCTGCATAATATCCTCCTCTCAGCCACAGAAAGGACTGCACATGCAAACAATACGGCACTAGAGAAGAGGAAGCACCAATTGATATTTTCTGTATCCTGAGATAATACAAGCCAGATGTTAAAAGCCAAACATTCTTAACACACCAATCAGACATTAAAGAAATAGTAAAAGTGCTTTTTCTGATATAATAAAAATTTTCCTTTTATTTGGGTAGCTAATATGAACATTTAAATGCCACTGGATGTAATGGTTATAGAGTTAACATTTTCCAAATACTAAATGAGATATTTTCAATTGCCCGATAAAGTCAAAATCCAGTTGTGGTAACCCTTGATATTCTTAATGGGTATACCCTCTTCTAACATTATAAGAATTAATATCTAACTGGATAAGAAACACAACATAATATGACCACAAAATATTTAAAGTGTGTTTACTCTACACAAAAATTATTAAGTGAGAGTAGCTAATTATATACCTGTTAATTATAAATAGTTTGAGGTTTCTATGAGCTATCCATTTTTATCAGTGGAAAACAGTACTCAAAAATTTTTCCAACAATCATTTCCATTACTATTATTTTCAGTTATATTATTTCTCATGATTAATGTGAAATGCCCCCAAACTTATTAACTGTTTCCCTTTGTTTCTCTATTAATCCAGTTACACATACATTCACTCATAATGATTAAGCCTAGCTGTGTTCTGTGCTAAGGATTCTGAAACAAGCAATACAGCCTCAAGGAGCCTATAGCTTGGAATGGGAAACAAACAATTAGGCAATGACTGAAAAACACAGCAAAGCGTGCAACAGAAATATTAATAATTCAAAACTCATATTTCAAACTGTTTTCATAGACACTATTTAAATTTATACATAACTCATTGAGTAGGTAAACAAAATTATTTTTAAAATTATTTAAAATCCCCAGACTCCAAAATTAAATCTGTCATGTACAATTATATAGCTGATTAGTGGCAGAGAGTCAGCTCAAATAATATAAGCTCATAGTCTTTTCTCTTCATTAACCTGCATTTCAGTTTCTGAAAATCTGACAAAAAGTCACCATCACACATACAACTAGTTATTGAATTTCCTTGCTTCCTAGATCTGCATTCAGAATTCCAGGCTAGCAGCTAGTACAATATTTTCTATGCTCTGATACTCTAAAATTTTAATGACTCTTTCCTTTCATTCTCAATTCTCAACTCTCAAGTATGTCTCTTAACCTTTCTTGTCATTCCCTTTTAGCAGAAGGGTTTTGAGTCATTAGTAGTCTGTGAATGAAAAAGAATGAAGGCAACCTTAAAATAAGCACATTAAAATTTAACTTGGAATAAAAGGGCCAAGGGCAGACCACACAACTATGTAAGCATGTGCAGAAAAGATGTGGCCACCTAACAACTGGGTAACAACTATGTGCTATCCTGGGAAATTTCTCACAAACATTCCTATAGTTTTACTTTAAAAGGCTACAATGGTCTCCTCTGGGGCCCTACCGTGCCCCACCCCCCAGCCTGTCTTCAGAAATGCTTAGTGTGTAAAAGCACAAACACTGTCTTAATTACAACAAACTAACCCTAATAAACTAGTGGTAATTCTTAGCCAAATTATACCCTTATTTTTTTTTCAGCAATGCTTTACTCATTGAAAATCTTTGTTTTAGAGTTTTGCTTTTGAAATCATCCTCAGAGCAGCACATTCTTTTCAAATACCCACAAAAATGACATTTATAACATTGAAATGTGGGTGTGAGTTTGGGAAAAAAGGATTATTAGAGACATATCATAGGACTAAATGTAGAGCTTCTCAAAGAGGAACAGTACTTATTAAGACAAATAAATAATAGTGCCTATTCTGTAACCTAACGATCTCAATATTTTAAATTGACAATCTACAAAATTCATGAGTTAAGGGTTAATATAACAGAGGCTTTCTCCAGTTAGAAAAATATCTTAAACTTTACTGGCTATTGCTTAGTTCAAGGGCTTGCAGAACACTCCAAAGAAAATATACCCTCTAGTAATGCTTGGATTAAAATGGTGATTTGGGTGTTTTAGCCAATTAAGACACTAGGGAATTGCAGGCCTCAAACGGACACAGCCTCTGAAATATAAAGCTGAACCATATGTGGTGTTAGTTTCTCAATCACATAAATTTGGTGGAGGAAAGCCAAGTAAGGAAGAAAATCTTCTGTCACACTGTCTACATTAACTCTAGCTACTAAGACAGCTCTGAAATACCCTTTTCCAAAGGAGACTCTCAGGCAAGAGGTGTTCCACCACCAACTCAGAGAAGCCCAGGGGAGAGGTAAAACAAAAGGGACAGCCTTACAAGTTGTCTTTCAGGGCAAGATCTTATGTAAGTTTTGTAATAAAACAAATCAAATTAAATAAAGCAAACTGTGCTCCTTGACCTAAAAGGAATGTTGGTTTCTAATTCTTATTTCAGTGTGAACCTACTCCACTGTCTGGGCTTCCAAGCTTAGTATCTAAATTTAATTTGCCATAGTATAGTTTGCTGGGAAGAAAAATAAAGCATTGAGACCATATAGTATAGTGGGAAGATAATCAGACTAAACGGTGGAAAACCAGTAGCTCTAGTCATGGCTATAACCCCCACCAGCAGTGTCATTGTCACCTGTGTGGGTGCCAGGATCTTCCTCTATCTAATGAGAGTTACAGCAAACACACAGCTTCTAAAATCATCTTTAACCCTCATTTACTTTTGGCTAACCAGAAAAATTCATAGTTTCTGTATCAGATTATTATGCATGAATGAATGTATTAACTCATTCTTGGAGGTTTGTTTCTGCTGCTACTCAATTATCTAAAGATTCCCAACCCTCTGATCGTAAGTAATTACATTTGTGAACTGCAAAGCTTTGTGCTCTGTAAAAAAGAAAATGGCACACCCTGTAGAAAAAGACCACACAGTCCATACGGGCACAGAGCAAAGCATTTTACAGCGACAGATAAGCACTCATCTAGAGGTCTTCTACATTAAATCATTACAGTTTACAGATAGTGTAGAAACAACTCGATCATTTTCACAATGGCTGAGGAAGCTGAAAGATGAAGAGTTTTCAGAAGTAAATTTGGAAGTAAGATCCAATTAACCAATTTTTTTTAAAAAAAGCAATTAAGTTGTAGAAAATTACATTGAAATAAATAGTAATCAGTTTTATCTATTAGTTACTATTATAAAAGGAGACAAAAACTTGATGTATCTCACTACCACCCAACCCTATAATCTACCAGTGATTCAAAACAAATTTATTGGGGCAATGATAATTGAAAAATGTCAAAAAAAAAAAATGAGAACGCTCAACTATCAGAAATTCTTAGGTTTTTCTAAAGACACAAACTAACATTTGTGAATGAATTCAGAATGAATAAACGTTATATTTTAAGGAAATTCCAAAATTTATTACAGAGCTAAATTACTGAAAATATTTGTGTTCTGAACAAGTAATGAATTATGTAGACTCAACTCAAAGAGTATCATACGCCACCCTCTAGATAGGACTTCAGTCCTGTGGAAGAATTATCATCTAAACAAATGGTAAAACAACTTCATACAAATAGATGTTCTACTCATGTATTTCTCTGTACTTTCAAGGACAATAACTGGGTATTTATTATCAGTAGCTGCATCTAGATAGATGAAGAAATCAAGAGTAAAATACAATTCCTACTCTGAAAATAATTTAAATCTACAGTCATTACAAGTAAGCCCATCATTTGGCAATGAAAAATGTGGTTTTGATTAAAGTAACATAAGAATGAATACACAAACACATTGCTCAAGATGTTTCAGTTGTCATAACAAAGTGTTTCTTCAAAGTGTAATAGAAGGAAAAGAAATGTAAATACATAGGATAAGAACTTTAAGTAGAAAAATAAGATAGTGGAAAAGATAACTAACTAAATTGAGTTAAAAGAAAGCAATAAAAGAGAGAGACAATGTCTGCTGCTGCTTTGGTTTTCTTTTAACATTGTTTTTTAACTTGCCCAGGCATAGGAGCCCTATTTTTACAGCCATATTTTACTCCTAATGATCAAACAATGGGATGATTCTTTCATCATTTTGCACAGACTGCCAAAAATCGCCCTTCCTCTACCTCCTCCCGATGGTTTACTAGCCCTCGTAATGTAGTGATCTGGAAACTGGGAGCTGAGGGCAGCTGGCAGTTCTAAACAACATAACAAAGAAGGCTTGCTCCACTCACCCCTCCCCACTTCCTTCTCTTGGCCATACTTTGCTCTAGGAGGTGAGTGTCTTTCCTGTATATTAAGTTCTCCACACATTCGGGGCTTTGGATCTCCCACCTGAAAGGGCCAAGAATCTACCTGCTCTTTTTCAAAGGAAAATCCTACCACTCAGTCTTAGTTACCAGAAGGCCTGGTTACTTCACTCCATACCCACCTCTCTTCACCTCCCAGATCCTCTTTGCACTTACATTCCAATTCCACAAGTCAGTGTTAACTAAATGCTTCATGTTTATACCAAGCTTTTCTATGTAATCAGACGAGCTCTACCGGAGGGCTAAGACAGATCCTTTTCTCACATCTCAGAAAGCAGGAAAGGGAAGCAAATAACAACAACAACCTGATGACTGTTAATCAAATTCAGTTACTGAAAATAAAGTCAAAGTATGCTTTAAATCCCAAGTAACTGTCTATATGTACACTCAGGGATCCACTGTACCATTATGGGGGATTAAAATACCAAATACTACCCCGCAAAATCATAGATTTGACTTAGCACAAGCTGATCCATTACCTATAATAATCACTGAACAACTTGTTTTCCTTCTTAAAATGGAGATTCTATCTAAAGAATGATTTGAGTTGATGTTTCTTTCATCTGTTTAAAGCCTCTTTAAAACTTTCCAGGGAAACTAGAACAGATGCCTTTACTTTCAATAACATTCCAAATGGTAGCTAAGAACATTCAAGAGTCGCTCTACCGATGAGACAGTGTTCTCCAACAGACATTCAGCAAATGGACAAATATGGCCCTAGCAGCCTTAAAACACTCTAAGAACATGATACTGTGACTTCAGCCTTCCTCTTTTTTTTTTGCCTCCCATATTGTAACTCTCCCAACCTAAGAACTACCAAAAAACTTCAGAGGTAGCCCAGAAACAAAAGTAAAAATGGTCTTTAAAAATTAAGAGCTATCTGCACAATTATGGAAAAGTAGTTATAATCGCGACGCTTTGGTAATTAGCAGATGTTGTCTAGGGACCACTACTATGAATATGAAACTCAAGTTGTGGCTCGTAGTACTTCTTAGTATCTATTGCCACCAAAAATTGTGCCAGTTCTAGCAGGCTGGAGTCCTGCACTGAAAATTATCAATGAAAAATTGAGAAATCATATAGAAATGTTCAAATATTAACATTCAAAGAGAGATTAGAAATGCAAAGGATGGAAAAGCAGTATTGTGCTACTAAAATCAAAAGGAATATTCTTAAATCAAGAATTTCTGAAAACCATAAAAAAGAAGTAGCTCATTGCCTTAAAAATCAAGTTAATTCATTATCTAACCTTAATCCCCTTCATTTAATTATTTAATAAATAATTATATGGCCTTAATATTTATTTAACAAATAATTGACAAAAGAATAAAGAAACAAAATGGAGTCATCATAGCCAAACTAACAAAACCACTTAAATCAGAATGGGTTGAACATGAGGAACAGATTTTATTCTACTTTAACTAACTTAACAACTTAAAGTATTTAACCTTTGCTTGTGCATCAATGCCTGCCTGAAGATATATTTTACACACACACACACACACACACACACACACACACACACACACACACACACATCCCTATAGACAACCCTCTGAAGAACTTAGAATGTTCATGTGCCCAGACCACGGGATATCCGGAAGATACCATTTCAAACCAAACTAGCAGCTGAGAATGCAGGACTTACTCTTCTCAAGAATGTACTTTTGCTTTAAGAATTCTCAACCTTTTTTTGGAATACTCTCAGTGTTACTCGGTAACAATTCCCAATATGCAAACCTTCACACCCTTGAATAAAACTTTGTCACTTAATTCTAGGAAAGACTCATTTATGCTAGGTCGATATAATTATGTACTCTTAATTGAATGAATGGGTAAAGGAGAGAGATGCTGCTGAACTTTCTCCAAGACACAAGACAGTCCTCCATAATAAGGAATCATTCTGCCCAATACATCAGTGGTGCCAGGTCAAGAATCCCTGCTCTCCTCCCACTGCCCTGGAGTGTCAGGCCCCACATCTCTGTCCACTGCCTGATTTACTTCTGATGAGACAGACTTCCTGAGGCACTGGCAGTGTAGAACTCTGCCAGTGCTGTCATGTTTATTTTTCCTATAGACTTATCTTCCTTTTGTTCCAGGCCTACCTTCCCACATGTCACCACATGCCCAACCAGGCCATGATCAGACCCTAAAAAGCTGCCTGAACCTAATTTTGTCATCCCCCACTAAGATTCATTTCACCCCCATTCAAACTCCAGTTACAAAGAGAGATTTGCATGAAAATATCAAACTATTCTCATTTTTATAGCTTGCTTTTCTGGAGCTGACAGTAAAATCTTTTAAAACGTTGCCTGAAAAGACTAAAAGGTGAAGGAAATTACCATTACTAACTGTTGCCAATTAAAATAATGGAGCTTCAAATGACTGAATGATCCACTGTATAAACATACTTTAGACTCTTCTTTCCACAATAATCATCATTCTTGATCAATTAACAACTTAAAACATGGTAAAAAAAGGGTGTTTTTTTTTATGTTTTGACATTGTCTGCCCTACCACAAAGCAGACTCTGCATCAGTGTCTCCTGAAACAGTCTACATTTCATGTTGCATTTAAACATTCATTGTCTTTTAACCTTGTAAATTCAAAAATATAAAGCATATGTCCTTGTGCACTCCAACCACCTCTAAAAATGAACTTAAACCCAAAGTTGTCACACCCATTAGAATGGCTACTGTAAAACAAACAAACAAAAACAGCAGGGTTAAAGTAGATGTCGGGTAAGCTGCAGAGGAACCACAACCCCTGTGCACTGTGGGTGGGAATGTAAAATGGTGCCAATGGTATGGAAAACAGTATGATGGTGCCTTAAAAATTAAAAAGGATTGAAAGCAAGGTCTCAAAGAGATGTTTACACACCTATTTTTAATAGCAGCATTACTCACAATAGCTAGAAAGTAGAAGCAACCCAAGTATCCATCAACAGATGGATAAATAAACAAAATATGGGGCGCGCGCGCGCGCGCGCACACACACACACACACACACACACACACACACACACACACAATGAACTATTATTCAGCCTTGAAAAGAAAAAAAAATTCTAACACATGCTACAACATGAACAAACACTGAGGCCATTATGCTAAGTGAAAAAGGCCAGTCACAAAAGAAAAACACTGTATGATTCCACTTATGTGAAGTACCTACAGAAGTCGAGCTCATAGCAAACGAAAGTAAAATGATGGCTCTGCCAGGGGTTGGTGGGAGGGAAAATGGAGAGTTGTTTAATGGGTATAAACTTTCAGTTTTGCAAAAGGATAAAGTTGTGAAGATTGGTTGTACAACAATGTGAATATATTTACTATGAAACTGTACACTTAAAAATGGGTTAGATGGTAAGTTATACATGTATTTTACTATGGTTTAAAAAACCACATGTTAATATATAGTCACTTCTAGGTATTCTTTTGGAATCATTAACTCAAAATTCTCTACATATTTACAATTCTGTCAATTATACCTCATCATTTTACTCTTACTCACTGAACAATCTTATCCAACCTCAAAAGTGGATTTAAATACCATCTATACATTGATAATTTCCAAATTTCTTTTTCCAGCCCTGACCTCTCCTGACTCCCACTCAGCAGTTCCAATTGACTGTCTACTACTTAACATGTCTGACATGGTATTCTTGAGAATACCCATCACACCTGTTTCCCCCATATCATTCCATCTCAGGATCCCATCAGACCAAAACCCAGACATTAAAACACACCTACACCTACACCCCTGTCCACTACTTACCCTTTATCTTCCTTTTTCCAGAGCACTTATTACCATCTGATAATATATTTAGACTCTTACTTGGTCTATCTGTCTCTGCCAACTAGAAGACAGAAATACTTTTTTTGCCCATGGCTCTAGTCTCAGCTCCTGGAGAAAAGATCAATAATTATTTTTTGAATAAATGATTTCTATCTTTTCTAACTTTTACGTAGAAAATTACATAAGTTCTGCTTTGTAAACAAAAACGAAACTATGCTACGCATACTAGTCTACCACCTACTTTCCTATAAAGGTATTCGAATTCTACAACTGACAACTTTTATCTTTCAATGTAAAGTATATACGGAGTCTGGCTCAACCTAATTATTAACGTTTTTATTATACGAAGGTTCATCATTCCTAAGAAACTGAAGCAAATTCTGATAGCTTCTATGAATAGTTGTCTTTTTGTTTCTCCTTTTTTTTTTTAATAAAAAAGTCCATTAATGAGCCAGTGAACCTGGAAGCTAGTTGTTATTGGCAATGTCCAGCAGAGTCACAGAAGCCAATTAAAATCAAAGGCATGTAATGCATACATATCACCTACCACGTGGATTCCCTACTTCCAGTAACTCATTCACTGCTTCCATGATTTTGGCTATATCTTTCCTGCATTTTTTCTAATACATTGATCCACATCTTTTACTAAGCTACATACAAAGCAATAATTTCTGTTTAAATATAGAGTTGTTCTTTATCCAAAACACATTAAAATAAATATGGAACTATTAAAATGTAAGATATTCTTATAGTACTGAATATCTGACACATTACTGGTGGCTTCCATTTTATAGCTGGGAAACAGAACACTCTTCATTTATAAAAAAGAAAATGAAATCCCAAGAAGCTCAGGGCTACACTTGATGTTAACAATTAATTGTAATCAAAGCTGTCCCAACTTTGTGTTCTGGCTTCATGCTGACTATAGAAAATATATTTTATTTGCATCCCTTAAATAGTATTCTGTTATGTGTGATGAGCAGAAATTATACTGTCGGTGAAATATAGAGCAAACAAAATTAAAAGTCTCAGATTGGTGGGGATAATTTATTTTGCCATGAGAGATTTAAATAGAAACACGGTAATTACTATGTAGAACACTCTTCTGCCAACAAGGTTGTTAGATATGGTTATACACATGAAGAATACATCAGTTTTTCAGACAGCAGTGTTTCTACTGAAAATATTGTAAAGACCCAAAGGTTTGGCAGGAAGTGTGGAAATATGGTTCAAGTAAGGTCTTCACAGGATAACTGTATTTTCCAAGTAAAAAAGGGAAATACACTATCTTCAGGAGAAGCGTGTGGTTTACCACTACACTAGTAAAAAGTTAATCAAATTGCTGTAAACTAGACTGTTACAGTAAATTCTCTTGTCTAGTATAGTTGGGGGAAAAGAAGAATGTCGGTTAAATCATTCTTTTTACCTGAGTCACTATATTGTTTTTCTATTTAGTTCTCCTTTAAAATTTTAAAATAAAGCATTATAATTTCACATATAAAAGCCCTGCACATTTTTTTTCAAATTATTCTTAAGTACCTTATTTTTTTGTTACAATTTTTTGAGGTAGTATACATAAATTTATTAATATATACCAACCTATCTAGATTTATTATTTCTAATAAGTACTCTGTAGTTTATTTAGGATTTTATATAAGAGAAAATCATCTTAGATCTTTTATGCCTCTGGTTTTATTTTACTCTACAGACCAGAGACCCCCTAAAACAACATTAAATTTAAGCACTAATAGTACACATCCTTGGCTGATTCCTGATTTTTATAAAGTGAAAATTTCTAATATTTGATAAATAAATATAACATTTTCTAACTCCTGCAAAATTTCAGACAACTCACCATCATAGTCTTCTATTCAAATGACAATGTTAACTGGAAATTTCTTAAGGTCATTACCATACTATAATAGACAAGAGTTGTGGTGATTATCCAAATCACAGTAATTCCCTTGTTTCTATAAAATGTGCTGATATTCAGAGAGACACAAGCAACATACTTTGTTCCCCTTGGTCTTGGGTGATGGGTCAAGGGTCTTTAAGTAACCTTTGCTGAGTCAATCAGAGCCTTTTCTAGAGTTTTGTTTGTTTATTTTTTGTGTTTGTTTTTTAAGTTGACCATGGGAAAGTAGACAGGTCCCCTCCAGAAACAATTTCTATCAAGTATGGTGCCAATGTTTACGACTCGCCAAGTGTAAAAAGCCAACGAAGAGAGAAGCAAATGAAAAGCACAGACAAAAAGCCTATTACAGGCCCTCAGAGTTCATGATTCTGGCTGTTCCTCAATCCCATAGGCACTATGGCCCTCCCAACAGACACGTGAGATACCTCTCTGTGTTCCCAAACAATTTTCTGCCTGCCTTGCAAATGAATGTTCTAGTGACACACAAACAACAAATCACCTGGTGAAATAACACAAGGTATCTTGATAAGAATCCACTAAGAGTTAAGACTTTAGTAAGTTTATGAATAATTTGTTAATATTAATTAGTATTACAACTAGAGTAAAATGTTACCGTTGGGAGAAGCTGGGTAAATAATACACAGGATATCCTGTATTATCCCTTAAAACTGTATGTGAATTTATAATTATTTCAAAACTTTTTAAAAAGTATAATTTAAAAAGTTAATTCCCTTATCCTGATAGTAATTAAATTTGCAAATTTCTTCAGCAGTGCATGAACAGTATGACCATGGTTTAATCATAAAGACAAAAAGCTTTTGCTCACTGAAGAATATCTTGGCCTCTTATTTCTGAATATCTGGTTGGTCAGCTGATATATTCCAACCACCCATAGCTTTGTTACATTATTTAAAACCTTTCATAATATCTTTTACTGCTAT
Organism: Macroglossus sobrinus; assembly: GCA_004027375.1. Taxonomy (NCBI): domain Eukaryota; kingdom Metazoa; phylum Chordata; class Mammalia; order Chiroptera; family Pteropodidae; genus Macroglossus; species Macroglossus sobrinus. The sequence goes on from PVKZ01000762.1 coordinate 436,193, forward strand.
TTATCCAGTCTACCTTATGTCTACTTATGTTTATTTTATCTGCCCTTTAAAATTAAGTGCCCCACCTAGGTCTTTAAAAACTTTTAGGGGATAATAACATAATGACATATATAAAAATAAAAATATAAATATAAATATAAATATATTTACATATTTATATTTATGATATCAAAGCATCTTTGTGCTTACTGTAAAAAGACCCATAAAAATCCATCAAAGCATGGTTTATAAATGTAGTAAAGATTAGAACATCCTCTACTGTACCAGTTAAAAATGATGGCCGGCACCATAGAATAAATGTATATTTGAAAATGTAAAGGTAAAATTGTAAAGATTTCAATATTATGTACGATTATAAGACTCCAAAGTAAAGCCTATACAACTGCAAATAATGGCAAAGAAAGAGAGATAAAAAAACTAGAGATGGGAAGAAAAATGGAAAGCTGTGTTCAGTAGCAGGCTACTGCTGCTCATGTGAATATTCATAGCCATAAACTACAAAAACCTTAGCATCCAAAGATTCATACCAAAGTAGCAAACTGAAAAGAACATTTCAATATAGCTTTTTTTAAAAAAAATATGTAACAAAACCTTTATTAGCACTTTCAACAGGTTCAGCTATTACTGAAACTGATAATTTCTAAACTTAAATTGGGGTGAGTGGCTAGAGTGCAGAGTAATGCCATAATTGGGTACCATGAACACAAGACTAAAGAATTAACAGCCACCCCTCAGACGCAGGATGAGGTGCAGGGTTAACTCTTTCTGAACATTGTAATCAGAAAGAGTGCGGCCATCCTCCAGCTGTTTGCCTGCAAAAATGAGCCTCTACTGGTCGGGGGTATGAAAGGAAAAAATATCAAAATAATGTGAAAGTTCTTTATTCAAGTATCCTATTTTAAATTGCTTTTAAAATAGCACTAGAATTTTTCTGGTGGAAAATTCTCTTTAAATTCTTCTGTACAGTCAAGGTTAATCTTAAAATAAAGGGGTCTTGGCAAATGGGAAAATATAAACAGCAGATGTTTATTGTCACGTACGCATTTACAAATCTTTAAATCAAGCAAATTAATATATACCCATGAAATATCAGCTGTGAGAATAGAGTCCATCAAAAGAAAACAATTCATGTCCAAATGTTAAGGTAACCAGTATACCAAAACATAAACATATTTTACAATTAGTGCTGACTCTGCTAATTGCTAGCCATGAGAACAGACCTTCCAATAGCATACAAACCTTGTTTTTACTAAGGAAAGTACAAACCTCTTTCCAAGTATTCTTTTGCAACAGCTGTCTCAGGTTTTATCTTTTTTTTTTTTTTTTGCCTTTCTTACAACCTTGGGTAGAAGTATTAATGAGCAGCAAAATCACTAACAGGCAATTGGCCAGGCTAGGCTTCACTGTCTGACTTTATATCATATCTACTCTGAAATATTTTTAGAATTTTGACAGATATTCCTAGTTATTTAATATTAAGGGTCCTTTTTCAGTTCTAGAATCAAAAACCAAAAGTTCACAAATATGAACACTTTGAAGTATTTTTTGAAATCCTAGTATTACCCTATTCATATCCTTCACACTATATTATAAATTTTATTCAAAGAGAGTTTATTTCTCTATTAGATTTAACCATAATGAACAACTCAAACTAAGAAATGATAAATAGGAAGCTGTTATAGCTCTCAACAACTACCTGTGCTTTTTCTGTATGCACGACTAAATACTATACTAAATTTTAGACAACCAAAGATGATTTTCTGAACACCATATATATATATATATATATATATATATATATATATATATATATACAAGAAAAAAAAATACAGGAGAGATCAGGCCTCTACCCTCTCAGAGTTTAAAATTTAAATAAAAAAGGGAAGACACTGGGTCTAGCAGAACAGTGAGCTGAAAGCCCTTCCAAAGACCTGACACTGAGTCCTACATATTCAGTTGTCACTTACTAGTCGTATCTATTACCTTAATAATTCATTTACAGGCTGAGCTCAGTTTCAGATCGTTGTAAAGATCAACTAAAAATGTATATAAAAGCATTTTGCACACTTTAAAAAATACAAATGAGTTCTCAGACTACTATCCATAAAAAATAAAATCCACTGTGGTAGTGGTCACGATGAATTGTGTGATCTGCCATCTCTCAATTCTACCTTAATATTCCACCAGATAATTAAAAATCAGAAAAATCATGGAAAGCCTCTACAATTCAATAATGTGAAAATCTGAATTTTGTACATCGAGAAGGTTTATTTATTTATTTATTTATTTATTTATTTTCATTTTTTAATTTTTTGCACCTACAACACCTGGTCTTCTTAGGTGGTCTCCCATCCCAGTACTAAACAGGCCCGACCCTGCTTAGCTTCCAAGATCAGATGGGATCGGGCTTGTTCAGGGTGGCATGGCTATAGACTGAGATGGTTTATTTTTTAATTTCAGGTGCAATCATTGTATAAAAAAAATTACAATGTTGGTATGTAAGCCAGCGTACCTAAAGTTTTTTTCTTTAATCTAACACATACCAAAAATAGAACCCATACTAATGCAGGTGGAATGTTAACGTATCATGCTTCATTTATCTGAAACAAGAAAATAAATTGGATTACTTCATGGATTATTGGACTTAAGTGTGTAATGATATCAATGCCACAAGCTCAGATTAATCAGTATCACCTACTAATGCTATATATGCATTTTAAAAAAACGTATGGCAAAGATTAAACAAGGAAAGTCTCTCAAGGTAAATAGAGATATGCAATTTTCTCAATATTTAAAATATTCCCCAATTTCATGAATTCTTGTTCAAGAAGAGGAGAAGAGACTTAAAATAGGTTTATTAAACATTTTTGGCTCTCATATGCCAAAATTTGATGTAGGAATTGTCAAGAGATTGGTGGATTAAATTTCTGCTGAAATATGTGCCCGTTTAAATATGATAAAGATATAGCTTTTAAAAAGTTACACTGCCCCCATCCCCGCACACACACACACATATAACCAAGGTTAAGAACTGAAAGGACACAGAAAGTGAGAGGCCTTCAGGAAGGAGTAGAGGAGTAGCATAGAGTGGATCAGATAATTTGGACCCTCTTTCTTGAAGAACTCTATAGACACTGGATTCACATCCTTTAAGTTTCTATTTATTATTATCCTACATCCCTAATATAGTCAAGTGAATAAATGGGACATTGAATAAGCTGTCCAAACAGCTTTCTTCGGGTTCTTGTACTGATCTAAATCTCCTTTATTTTACCTCATCTGACCAAAATCTGAACTCAGTGCATCCAAGGCTCAATCGTCCCACCTTTTTTCCTCTGTCTACACACTGGGTGATTTCATACATTCCCATTGCTTTAAATGCCCTCTACATGTTGTAAACATCTAAATTTTTATCTCTCATAACCATCTGCTGCCCTGAACTCTGGATCCATATATCTAGCTGCTCCCTAACCAGGGCTTCTTCAAAACGTATTCAAAGTTTAAATATTTCTTCCCCCATCTTCTTCAACTCAATAAATGGCAACATCTACCAGTTGCATTGTTTTTTTTTAGTACTTAGCCCCATGAGAAATAATTTGTTTAATGTCTGTTTTTCTCTAGCCAAATGCAAGCTGCATGCACAAGTATTTCTGTCAAAATACATAAAAACTAAAGGGACTAATTCAGTCTGTATGTGAAATGCAGGCCCCTGAGGGAGATCCATGGGGTAAAGTCTGAATGATAAGATGCAGCCAATGAGAAGACATGGATCAGGATGTTCAAGGCAGAGAAAATTACAAATGCAAAGGTTTAAGTCCAAAAGAAGTCTGTAGTGACATCAGAAGAAACAAATACCCTGGGGCTGAAGAAAAGAAACAAGAGGGAGGATACAGAGAAGGGAGGATTGAGGCATAGAGTATAGTTCCAAGGACTCAAGAAGAGGAAATGTCAAGTCCAATGGCCTGAACACAAGAGAGTCAAGCTCAGTATTTCAATACAAATAACAAAGAAAAAGTGACCAAGATCTCTTCCAGAAGGCTTCATTTGAGCATTTCATGCTTCCCTAAAGGATTCTCTTGGTATGTTAGTATTTGTTTAATTAATTTTGAACAGTCTGCTCAGCCAAGTCAGCTGTGATCTGAGGTCAAAAAAGAGTGATCCTATGGTGGCATGGAAACAGAAGAGAGCTTCCCACAGAGTTTATATGGCTTAGAAACTCCTCATTGTACTGGGGACAGTCTCAGAATCTTGCTACCAGGACATTTCATCTAAGACATACCTAATCAAAATCACTTAAGTGCTGCATTCTGTGGGGAAAAATTCTAACCTTTCCAATAAAGATGTACTTTTAAAAACCTATGTCACTAGTCAATACCATATCCTAACTAAATACTAAGCATTTAACTAAGGCCATAACAAATAACTATTCAATTATTTCCAGTATCTGTGTCCTTAAAAGGCTGCTTTGGCATAGTCACGTGATGGCAGGTATCACCACCTTGAAAAATGCTGCATCATGAAAGATGTTTTTTCCAGCAATAAGTATGAGAGGATAAATTATACCTTTAAAAGTTTCTGAAATAACTATTTTCTATTACTTTTTCTGAGTCACCTTTTTGTTGTATTAAAATTGTACAATTTTAGTTGGCTTTAGCAGAGTTTTTTAAACAAACAACAAGCAATACTTAACGTTAATAAAAAGCTAAAAGAAAGTCCCATTTCTACAAAAAAAAAAATCGATATAACTTTGGGCTCTTTTTCTGCAAATAGCCAGATGATATATTCATCTTACTAAGTATGGTAAATCATTGGAAACTAGAAAATTTGTTTAAACTGTTAAGTGTCCTCTTTCATCTTCTTGAGCTTTTATTTATGTTAGTCACTGTTGTGGTCAAAATATACTTAGGTTTTGGTCAAATTCAGTTAATATGTAATAAGCCAAAATTGATCACTGAAAAAAAAATAAAATGATTAAATGTCTTTATAATGCATTACAGAATTCCTTTACATTTCCTCAGTATGTACTTAAAATATTCTACTTCCTAAATGAAGCACTAATTTTTAAAACACAAATTCTTCAGCGCATCTTCGCACAAAATCTGCTACCAGCTATATCTTTAGCTGTAGTAACATCATGTAATTAGAAGAGTTGATTAATCACTCCAATATTCAGAGTTGTATTCAATGACTACTTTTACAGAATCTTTGTAAAAATGCAATCTGTTAGGCTTTTATCTATAGAGATTTTTCTTCATTATATCGCATTCTTTACTTCAGACCTTCTCTGAAATGATAGGAAAAGCAATCAAAACCCACAATATAACTTCACTCACGGATGCAGAATTTCCTCCTTGCCCCAACATGAGACACATGGCTGATGATCTTTGAAACACTATCAGCTGATAGTCCAATTTCCATCTCCATTGCTTATAAGACACTAAGCCATTCTTCAGCCATTTCTTCTCCTTGGTCTTTGTCTCTTAGCCTGTCATCATATTGGATGTCTCAAGATCCTGCTCATTAAACATCCAAACCTCTGAGCTCAGCCTTCTTGATTTCTGAGGTCTGACTTCCTGCTCAGCCACATCTTAACTTCACTATCTGGACCAACTCCACTGCCAAATATAATATGTTTCAACTCCCACTTCTAATCACAACTTCCGTGTCCTCTCTTAGAATCTCCTTTGTCCCTCATGAACCTTCGACATAACTAAGTAGTCATGCCTGCCTTCTGCTTTCTAAGGATATCAGCACTCTCCTGCCTCAGCTATCGCTATACTCAGTCAGGACGCATTTTAATATTTCACAAATCCATGTCCCTTTAATCCAGCACTATGTCTTCTGTGCCAACCACCAACGTGCATCTGTCTCTCCAACTCTTCTCAAGGCTCTGAGTATTATGAGAAAAATTTATGAAACCATGGTGATTACTTTTTTTTTTTAATGCATTTAGAATGTCTAAATTTAGTGGCTCTTTACTGCAACCAGTAGTCCCTTTTCTCTTGTATAAACAGCTCCTGACCATTCTAAACTATATCAACCAACTCCTTTCACAGCAGATAACCACTCCTTCCCAACACTATTATCATCCACCTGTCCAACTGACCCCTTTATACTGTACAATGTTCTATTGTTTAACCAATCCTCTCTTCCTCTTCTCCTAGCTCAGAAGGAGAGCTTTCCCACTGGTGCCTACAGGTCTCCTCAGTGCTGTAAAAACATTCCATTGGCTCTTTTATCCCCTGCAACACACTTTTCCATATTCTTCAAACTAATACATTCTCTAAAATTATAGCCCATGCTAGTTGGCTTATTGCTCCTCTGAATTATTTGCATGAAGTTTAAATCACATCTTCGCTCAATCCATTTCCAATTCTATTTGTATATATCTCTAACCACTCTTTCCCCATTTCTGTCATCAGTTCCTCTTCTGGGCCATAAGTACACATACTACCCACATCTCCCTGTGGAACTTGGACTTCTACTGTGTAACCTCAGAGAGGTGGAGTAAGGATTATGCATAAAACACTTAAAAGTGTTCTGTTTAGCCTAAAAGACTCCAATCGAAGTCACCTCCACAGAATTCTCTGACCTACCCAGAATGAATCTATCTCTTATAATGGCTTATATATATATATATATATATATATATATATATATATATATATATATATATATATATAGTATAGGTCACTGTATGGCTGTCTCTCTGATACTGGGACCAGACCTATGGTAGGCTGATGTTTCATAAGAAAATATGGTCACCCGTCTTCCCAATATTTCTTCCCCACCTTACTGGCCACTAAATCTCTCCTAACTCTCATATTGACCCTCTCATTTTCTATTGAAAACTTCTAGTAATTATCCCATTGTCTATAACAAACACAATTTCTTAACCCAGCTCTTTATCCCCACAGATGGCTAAAATTACCAATAAATCTTCTACTAATACCTTCAGAAAACCAACTGCCTTACTCTACAAATATATACAGTACTTTCCCCTACCTTGTATCCTCTGCTCAGGCTCATTTATATGACTGTCACGTCCTAGATGTGTGATTCCTCCCTGGCTCAGGCAATGGTTCCTGTGAGTCAAGGTCATCTTAAAGGTACACTCCTCAAATTGCTCTTTCTTATCGATTCAGCAAAATGACACCAAACTGTGCTGCATTTCTAGCACATTAGGTCCACACTTGCATTTATTTATGTGTATATATAATTCCCCAGCAGGATGGTAAAGTATAGTGATATCAAAGCTGATGTTTTAACTAAGTCTATAACCCTCACTGTAACTGACAACATCTTCATCACCATCAACATTACTATGTGCCAGGTGCTGCTACAAATGCTTTACAAGATTCTTTTGGGGTACCTCAAATTATTTTTCCCATATACAAATGAGAAGGCTGGGTCATAGACAGGGCGCCTTCACAGAAATTTAAACACAAGGGGTATGAAATTATATTTGTGAATGGATAAATGTATTACTAATAACTGAGTATTGATACTGTTGCATAAACTAATCCATCAATCCAGAACACTTTACCCTTTCTTCTCAGCTCAGCAAAACTCTCCCAGGCTATAAGACCCAACTCTACTATGACCTTTTTTAAAAAAAAAAAAAAAATCTCCTGCTAACACCTTAGCAAAACATTAGTTACTTCTTCTATGAATGGTCTTTGATGCTTACAATATGTTTTTATTATAACACTAAGGTTACTTAGATGTTTTCTCAATTAGAATAGATTTCTTAATGGTAGTTTGTTCAATATTTTTAATACTCAGAAACAGTAACTGGAAAGCAAAATGAATGTAATTTACATCTGAACATATGAAATAAATACAAATGGCTTATTTTATTAACAAAATTTGATAATCATACAATTTTTTTCTGTAACATTTAGTGGATGTATCAAATTAAGTTTGGTATAGCTAAGTCTATTCTTTCTGTTGTTTTATCAGAGGGTCTTTTTATTTTATCAGAAGGCCTATTCTTTCTTTTATTTTATCCAAACAAAGCATTATTCTTAAGAAATGGGTAAGAGACTTACCAGTCTTCTCCTTTCTTCTTCTACCGTGATGAGTAGTCTTGCAAATTCTTTTAGTGACTGAGCTATTTAGAAAATAAATTGTAAAAAAGAGCATTAACCATTTTTCAATGCTAATATCTAAATGCACAGGAATAAACATTACAATGCAGCTAGTTATAAATTAGTATATATTCTGTGGTTTTATGTTTTTATAAGCACAAAACAGTATATACATTAGGATCTCAATGACTAACAGGTATAGGTCAGAGAATATCTGTGCTGAGAATTGAAGTTAAGCATGTGTCAAGTGTCTTCTTCAAAGACACCAGGGGAATATAATTTATATACTTAATATATAAACTTACACATTAATAAATACAAGTATAGTACTGAAATCATTTCTAAATAGGATAATGAAAAATATATTAAATCTATAAGAAGCAACAAATCCAGTCCTCTTTCATGTACTTAGTAGCAGCCAGTAACACAAGGTGTCCCACTGACTTCTTCCTAGAAGTTCAACAGTTACAGATACTTAAAAGACAGATTCTGTATCCCTCCTAAATCCAAGATAATTTAGACCTTTGCTAGTAAGTGTGCTGGAACGGCGTTTTGAGAACTTATTAGAAATATAGTCCCCACCCCAGAATCTACATTTAACGAGATCTCCAGGTGACCTGTTTCAGATAAAAGTTGAGAAACACTGCTTGATCTGAACCTATGTTGCTGTGGCATGGGAAAAGGATCAAGTACTCAGAAACATTAAAAGAACAAACCAAAAATAACAGGAAGTTACGGGGCATATTCTTCATGCATAGTCCCGAATAGTGACTATGAAAGAGTAATTCATCCACATCTATTTTTATATCTTATACTTAATATAAATTATTAACTAAAGTTGAAATGTTTTGTTACAATACTAACAAAATAAATAAGATGAATGCAAAATGTTTTTACTTAAGCTTTGAACCTTCCCTCTTATGTTTTATTTTTTAGACTTCCCTGCTCCATTCCTTCACCCATACTAACATTGAAAACATTCTGTGAGACCATAAATCTAGTAAGCCTGGCATACACATAATAAAGGTAATTAAGTGAGGAAAACAAATCAAGAGTCACATCAACAGACATTATTAAGAAAGAATGTTTTCAAGAATTTTAAATTCCAATCTAAGATTTTCCCCCTCTTTTTTTTTTTTTTTTCCAGAACTGCTAAGCTTACACTAAACTAAGCTGGTTTAAAATGCTATCCCTATGATTACTTCATAGGGATATTATGGGTTTTATTCAGTTTCCAAAACAGAAATCAAAGGATTGCCTGGGAGATTTATATTAATCTGATAAACACATTAATGGCCTCGGAGTAAAAATAATTTTTAAAGAAGTTTTAACTTCTGCAAAAATAATTATCAATACTACATTAAAACCCAGTTTTGACAACAGGAAGTTGAACAGAAAAACATTTTACAAATACATAGATTTTAACTAAAGTGTGTAATAGCATATTATATTTTTGTATTTTTGATAAAGAAAATATTCCATCATCATTCTGGAGATCATCATTCTGAAGAACTTTGTGGGTGAGCCTGAAGAAAATGTCAACAAAACTTTAGATGATGGAAGGCAATGTAAACATGCCTAAAGAGAAAGAAGCCTAGAGATAAATCACTTTGGGCTACAGGAATTAGAGGCAGCAGGTACTCCTGAGAACACAAGAAGTATAAATAAAAGAGTAGTTGAAAGTCTGTATAAGAAACACTCTTAACCCCAGATTTCTAACTCAATTCCTCCCAAACATTTTAATTAAAAAAAAAAAAAAAAAACCTCTTAACTGCATTTTTTTTTTAATTGGAAGCTGTTGGATTACACACAATAACAAAACATGGGACTAAATGAAGAGAAGATAAGGAATCTAGAAATAGACGGTCCAAGATACTCATGATCTTTAAAGAAATAGAAGAAATGTCTAAAAGTTCAAAATGGTCTTTCTGGGAAGTTAAGTGGTCGAGACTGGTAATATAGGAGATTGCTAGTTGTTGTTAAGTTTAATAAATATCGACAACTTTTTAAATAAAGAATGAAAATAAAACATGCTATTAATGTTTATTTTCCTACTAACCTAAGTTCTACAAAGTCATAGATCACACATTAATTTTCCCAAAGTGTTAAATAAACAGCTAGCACATAGAAGCCTGTCAACATTTGGGGAATAAATGAAAATATTAATTTGATTATAGACTGGCAGGGGTACACTAGAACCTCCCACTTGGTCAACCCAGAAAATAGTCACTGGCTTACCCTAAAAATCCCAGACAGTATTTTACAATGATGACTGTGTGAGTCCACAGGTTTCCCTCAGGTAGCTACTAATCTAAGAGTAAATTGTGGAGTTGCCTTAAATCAGATTTTGATTACAAGTAAGGAAACAGGTTCTCATTGTGCTGCTGTACCTCTGTCCAACAATTAATGATATTGTTTTCTGCTTTACTTGGTTTTCTGGTCTGTTTCCACTATAAATACTATTTATATTATAGACTCTGGACAATAATAACTGATTATAATGAGAATGTCGAAGAAAAATTTTAACATGCAAAGGCAATCACATGTCTGGTTCTTCACAACAAAAACTACTCTTCTTGTAACAGTTTTCTGAGTCTGCCCCAATTTAACAAGTTTTGTTCTCTTTTTTCCTTTGGTTGATTTTTCAGAGAAATGACTTCAAAAAACTATGCTTTTTCTTTTTAAGTATTATAATCTCAGTTCCATAAAAGTATATGTTTCTTGGTCCAAATGAAGATATTCATGTTTGTCATTTGTTCGGTAAAAACGAAAAACAAAAAACAAACAAAACAAAACAAAACAAAAACAGTCAGGAACACTAAATATTTCATTAATTAGTGACAGTGGCCTTACTAGCTTTTTAAACCTATATCTAACATTTTTCCCTAATCTTTTTATTTATAATGATGTCAAAGTATTGCATTAATAGCTTACTAAGCACAAGGTAACACAAAGAAAATAGTAATTAACAATCCTATAAAGCAGATATAAAATAGTTCTAGTTATTATCTTGTAAATTGGGTTTTAAGATTAAGGGCTGAAGGATGGTCAGTCCCTTCCTTGCCCGCCCACGCTTAAAGTAACAGGAAACTCTGACACAAGTCTGACAGAGATCTAAGCTGCCTAGTGTACCCCAACAGCTCTCTAGAGATGAAAAACCAGTATTAGAATCTTTGGTACATGGGATCCACAAGTGCCATAAAGAGACCACGAAAACTGGAGAAAGTCTATTCTCCAGCATACCTTGGGCAGAAAATGTATACAAAATGACTCCACCAGCACCCATCACAGTGCCTCATATAAAACAGTTATTGATTTTGTGACTGCTTGAGCCATTTCTTCTGAGACTTTACCTTAGCAAAATCAGAAAATATTTACTACATGCAAATTTCTAATATTTAAAAACTTTTTTATAAGCAAGTTATTTGTGACATACATATTTAGCAATATTTACATAAATAACCATCTCATTATCTGATTTTGGAGGTCCAGGCTAACTTCAAATGTCATAGCTCATCCTGCAATTACAGATTTTGACCATACCTAGGTGGTGTTACAGGAGGTTGATTTAGTGAGAACAATATTCTAAAAACAATACTTAATACAAAGTGGGCTTTCAATAGACAACCATTAAATGGATTAATGAGTTTAACAATACATTCCCACAGCCTATTAGCTCTATAAGCAGAAACATACCAACTCTTATTTTAGGCTTCATAAAATATTATGGAAAAAAAATAGCCAGATACTTTGGGAAACTATGTTAGCTATCCACATTCTTGCCACCTGTCTGAAACTTTCCTGGCTGTGTTCACCACTAATAATCTTTCCTCTTCCTGACCATCTGGACCACGAGATTACTGGAGAGCAACCAAAATATAGTTTCATGTATAAATCTTAACTTTCCAACAAATTATTGAAGTGCTATGGGCTTCCTTTTTATCTCCACAATGTGATATTAGAAAAACACTTTTGGAACAAAAGAAGTCAGTTATTTAGGTGCATTTATGACAAGCCCCAGAGTATAAACATTTACAAGATAACAGCTGGATTATACCTAGAGAGTGAGAAGTATGATAATAGCTTCTATGTCTTAAATTTTGAAACCTTCCTAAACTGTCTAAAATACCTATTTCCTAACAATCTTTTCAGCAGGCTTAAATACACCCTACCTTTTTTGACTGCGTAAAACCTATTTAGTGTCTGGAAGTAGAAATGAGAGAGAAGAAAAACAATTACTCCATGTACATTGGTGAAATAACTCCACTACCCAAAGTATTAAGCATTATACTATTAAATGTTTCAACAATTGATCACCTTGGGCTTTACAGATTTTACAACTAGAAGAAAAATTGAGAAAGCAGTTCTCTCTTGTAATCAACCAAATCTTTCCTCAAACCTAAATGGCATAAATACATACTCAAATAAAAGTGTAGATCAGAAATACATGACATTTGCAATTCTGTCAACAATACATTTTTTTCACCTTATTAGAATGAGCAAATCACGTATGACATTCAGGTATGCTGATGAATAGCAGAGAACTGGGTTAGCAGTAGATTTAGACTTGGTTAAATCTCAAGGAAAACATGAAAACCTATAAAAGTCAGACTAAACTGATGCAAAATCATATTTTTATAAATCCAGATGATGGCCCAAAAGGCACTTTAGTTTTCTATTTGAGTGTGAGATGTAGGCTCTGTCAAGCTTTCTTAAACTCTTTTTTTGCACTGACTTTTCATCAAGAGTAGAAGAAAGGCAATAAAATAAACCATCAACACTTAAATGAAGATATGAACCAGAGCAGGCGAATCTGTCATATCTTTCTAGATTTTGGCCATATTGAGAAAAATAAGAATAGAACCCACATACATAGCCAAGTAACACCCAGCACTAAACTACAAAGCATGCAACAACCTAACAGGAGTCACCATCAGTAGTTCATGCCTAAAACCCCCATTGGGGGAGTTTTAATTTGAATGTTTAGAAGATCAAAGGTATCATACTGCCTGAAGTATCCAAGGGTAAATTTAACCCATAAAGCATGGTATAACCCATAAAGCAAGAAGCATGGTCAGCTTTTGATATACCTGAATAATAAATACTATGTCTGCAAAACAGACAGAATGATATAAAAACTGACACCAATTCTCCCACTAGATATTGTATCTTTGATAAAAACTAACAACCCCACTGACAGTCTGTCCACTAGGTCTGCAATACTAGCATTATTTGCAACCACAGACTCTAGTTATTATTTTCTGGGAACCACAACATCAAATAAGATTTTTCCACTTCATTTGTGGCTTTAAGCTCCATGGATGCCTAGTTGTAAAAGCCAATAAACTGCTTCCTAAAACAACAGAAAAAAAAGTCACAGGGCACTTTTGAACGTTGGCAGATCACTGCAGTACACCCTACTACTGATAGGCACTCATCTTTCTAACACTTCAGTGTCAGAATCCAGGGATCTAGGAATCCAGGGTCTTATGAAAATCTAGTTACCTTTGAGGCAACTAAACCAGATTCTCCACAATGTTCTCCTGGTGGTTATATTTATTTTAAATTGTCAAACATAAATCAAAAGAAGAGATTAATCTTGAAAACAAGTCCCTGAAAACATGCATTTAAATTCTTCTTTTATATGCTACCAATGCATCCTTGTGTGGCTTTGCACTGCATTCACATGAATTATGTTTCAGCAATTACGAGATGTGTCAAGTTGGAAAAGTGTATTAGATATAATATGATAGCATAGTTTACTAATTGAGCATTAAAGAATTAGTGCAAGGCCTACAAATGAAAAGTTATAAAATTAACTCTTATCAAGTGAACCAGCTACTCTGCATATAGTTGAGAACTGTCTCATTTCTTCATCACTTGTCTAATACCATCAACTGTGCCATATTGGCCTGTCTGGTACTCAGATGCCAATATAGACTCTGAAGAGAATTTCTTTCTGCTTTCTCTTATTTATGTTTATACTCTAACCATATGACCCAGACCCTTTTCAGGGGTTATGACCAGTAATCCAGTTTCTTTTTAAATTCCCAAGTCCTATGTCTATTGCCTCCCTCCATACATGGGTTCTGACATTCCATGGGACCCCAGGCCCTAACCTGTGCTATACTTAAATCTTGTTTATCAGTGTAGGTCCCAACAATTCTCAATGCTGCACATGTGGGCTGAGACTCGGAACTTGTGGCCAAATTATCAATCTTTCACTCCTGTCTAACTGAATACTCAGTCTGGTTTCTGTCCTTACTGGTATAACAACTGGACTCAAAAGAAGACACCTTCTTGTAAGCCACGAACTTCACCTGTAAAAGACAGCTCCTACTACTGCTGCAGATTAGTTAGGATTCTCTAATAAAGTTGAGAATTATGACTCCAAGATGAAAGTCACAACAAATGAACATAAATAATTCCAAATTATATATCAAATGGTGTTTCCTTGAAACTGCCAAATTATAAGGTACTTCAAGAGTTCTAGTATACTCATTACACACACACACACAGAGGGTTTATGTTATATAATATACACATATAATATACTTAAGTCCAAATTTTGATAAATATATACAAACATAGAAAGACAGTCTTTGAATTTCACACAATTTCAAAACTTGATTCCAGCTGGTCTCTCCATAGACTTCATCACACCATTGCATTACTTCAAGTGAAATTCATCTGAATTCTAGCAAAGATCTTTTACGATGAGATTTCATGTTAAGGCAATAAAAATTTTGCATGACACAGGTTGTCACATATTTATTTTGTTTTCTTTCCAATCATACATATTATAAAATAAAGAGCTGCACTATTCTGATGCTGTCTTATTTTAGCGTTTTTGTGTTGTGCTAGTGGTGTTTGACCTGTTTCCCAAAGCCAAAACAACACACAATTTAGAAATCATTTTCCCAGCCTGTAGACCTCTCGCACATTGGCGCACCCTACCAAGAGGTAGAGATGTTACCTATACTATCTCACTTAATGTCCACACAATGAGGATGTGCTAAAGTGGGTATTACCCACATTGTGCAGGTGAGCAAAGGAGGACCAATCAGTGGGAGAGGCTTGCCCCATGATCTCCTAGCTAGTAAGTGGAGAAGCAATTATTTAATTTTGATTGCTTGATATCAAAGTTTATTGTCTTCCAGCAAACCAGTATCGCCAAGGCAGGGGGCGGGGAGGGGGCAAGGGGAGACAGGAGAATAGTGCCAGGCTACAACCCTACTGTATTACAGAAAAGAACAGGCCTATCGTCTTTAAAGGCAACCAGTGGCAGAGCTGTTTGTGCT
Source organism: Macroglossus sobrinus (assembly GCA_004027375.1). Lineage (NCBI taxonomy): Eukaryota > Metazoa > Chordata > Mammalia > Chiroptera > Pteropodidae > Macroglossus > Macroglossus sobrinus. The sequence continues at coordinate 451,584 of PVKZ01000762.1, forward strand.
TCAAGGGCAATCAGGCGCCAAGTATCCTCCCTTAAAAGGAACAATCAGTAATTTGTTGCTGACAAACAACCACTTACACCAAGTAGCCCCCCCAACCTCATTTTTACTACCATCGGGAACTGACCTCCTGGCACTCCTTCACATTCCACAAAGATTGAAGCACTCCATTCATACTCCTCCTCTGCACCCAATCCTCCTGCCACCACCCTATAAAACGTCAACATCCGCTTCCAGATCCAATATCCAGCTTCTCTTTTCCACAACCTTCAATGACCTTCTCCCTCTGCAATTCACACACCCACAAGGACACTGGGAGTTCAAGCTCTCTAACCCCGTGGCTTTTGCTTTCTGGCAATCCTTTCATTCAACTCTAGTTTACTCTTAATCTTATTTCCCACAGTGGCTATCTAAAAAGAATTTTCTCTTTTCTCAAGAACCCAGCCCCAAACTTCCCCTCACGGGTACCAGATGGCCTAGCCTTCTGCATCTCTGAGAGAAGTTCAAGACCCACTGACCAACACTATCTTTATTCATTCCTTTTAACTTGCTTGTTTCAGAATAGGGGCCCTCTTCCTCTCAAAAACTAACTCGCCGTTAAGCTTCTAATCTCACCCTTCCCATCTCTAGCTATATTTTTCTCTTTCCCTCTCTCATTTCCATCGTCACTCTTCTCTCCGCACCAGCTTCTTCTCCTTGCCCTACGTCTGCACACTTCATTGTCCTCCTAATCTCACAAAGGACAAGCAGGAAGACACGGGGTGTAGGGAGGAGGTTTATTCGATACATGCACCAGAGCTGTACAGAGATTTTTAACCCTCACACTATCCCACAAGGCGGTCACAAGTAAAACACCAAAATCTTCCCTCACCATTTTCCTATTTTTTAAATAATAAAATTGAACCACAAAGGTTGAATAAGATGCAGCATGGTCACAGAGCTAATGACTTGCAGAGCTAAATTTTGAACCCAAATTAGCTCACCTGAAATTTATAGACTTTCTTACTACTCTAGGCACATTCCCTGAGCCTCAACTCACTATTCTAAATTTAACAAATCCAATTACCTTCTGGGAATTTCTATGAGAGACTTTATCTGCATATGAAAACTTAACATGTGTCAAATCTTTACTCAAAATTCTTATTCACCTCCAAGTACTCTGGCCACATATAAACACGTAAATAGGTTCATAACCCACACCCCCAGCAACTCAATGTATTAGTCCTCTAGCCTTCCTTCCATACCGCCATTCACCAAATGCTGCTGACCTCTCTACTCTGCCCTTTTGTATCCAGGTAAAGATATCACTTCATCTCTGCTGTCTTAATAGAACAGCCTAGTTATTGGTTTCCCAGCTTCTATGACTCAACTCATTGTATATACTTAGCGTCAGAATAAAATTCCTAAAGGGCACCTTTGATTATATCACTATCCAACTCGAAGGCCTTGAATTGGTAGATAAAATCCAAACTCCACACTGCAAGTGATTTGGGGCTCCTGTGATGTGGCCAGAAGTACCTTTCCAAGTATCTTAGCCTGAGATGTTACTATTTCGCTAACTTGGCACTTTGAAACTAGACATTACTAGAGTTTCCCATTTATACATCTTTCCTTTACCTACACTTCCTAAGCTATATCTTATCTAACCATTAGGTCCCAGCATGAATAACCTCCTCAATTTGAGCATTTTCTAATATCCCAAGCCAGGAGTCCCTTCTCCAGCTTTGGTGCTCTCACAGCATTTTTGTTCTTACTATATCTAGAACACCCTGCACATTCTCCTTAGTATTACCATGAGTGTATCATAAAGCTATATTTTTTATTCCTTTTATTAGCCTAATAAGGACGCAAGAAGATTTTATTCATGTCTGAATATACTAAATTATCCATAAGGTTCTTTGCACTCGGAAAATATTATTGGTAGAGAATTCTAAAGAATCTGAAGTCTATACCAGCATGAATTAAACCACACTGTGTGACTTTAATTTTAAAAGCTGATTTTTTTTTTTCACCCCTGGGAAATTTGCACAGTCTCTACACTGGCCCATGAACACCATCTCTCATTCTCAGGGTATATGTCAATTTGTTCTCCATAAACTGAAACCTTTTTTCAGGCTGTGAAGGACAATGTGTCAATAAATGACCAGGTTTCCCTACAAACAGGTAGCTTCTACAGCTTTAGCAGCTCCAGGTTCTGGAAACACAGGGCATGAGGGAACTGGTGATCATAAAAGCACACTTCTGGAACAGACTTTCCCTGTGTTAGTAACCTCCCCAGTTGTGCCTCCCTCAGGAGAAACCACAACTATATTGTTGAGAGTAGTGGTTTCCCACAGGCTGCATCAGACACCAAGAATCTCCATAAAACTAAAGGCTCCTAAAATCTCAACCCAGAGGATTCCACCTTAGTTCAGGACTTGGGTGGGGTCCAGGAATCAAAATTTTAAGGTTCCCTAGAGTTGATTCTGATACTAGAGAGTTTGGCAACTACTGACTTGGGAGAGTGGGGGTAGGAGGGATGCATGCTTTGTGTAAGAAATTAAGAATTCAAAATACGTTTAAATAAGAAACAGTATGTATTTTAACAAAATCTGTAAAGATCACCTCTGCTTCCCTGTTTGAAGCTAATTTGTACTTTCAATGGCAAAAGAAGTACTTTTGGCCCTTGTAGTTATGGAGGAAGCAAGACATTATCTCTGAGTCCCAAGAATCAAGTATGACCCAAAAAATCTTTTCTCCAATTCTCTGAATTGTGACTCCACAACCATCTCAAATTCTGACAGAGAAATTACTCAAAATTAGCTTTTTTCCCCCTGGCACATATTCCTAGATAATTATCCAAGGCAAGCTTTTCTTTTTTAGGCCTATTATTCAACTCTTGTTTCTTTTCAACTTTTTCGGAATTCTGTTCCTTCCACCCACCCCCAAGTCTCTCTTCATCCCTCATACGCTCATCCTTGCCTTTTGTCAATGGGTTTCCCATCAATCTCTGGATGCCCATGTCCCACCTTCTGACTCATTACAGTCTCCAGGACAATTGCTTTTCTGGTCCAAACATTTTATATCAAAATTGAAACAGTATTTTTATTACTTCATTCACACTTAGAAATGTTTTCTTGGTTCATAGAAGATTTGGTGATGAAGGCAATCTTTGACTCATTCTGAACTGGCAAGGACTCCTATGCTATAATTCATCACATATACTGATGCCAGAATAAACCTCCTAAAGGGCAACTTCAATCAAAAGCCTCGAGTGTCTCCTGAGAACATGCAAAATAAACTTTAGATTATATGGCAAAGCCTCTTATAATTAGTCTCTGGCTCTTAATCCTTGTACTCCAACTAAGAGGATATTAAATCTTAGTTTTCTTCAATATTGCACATATCAAGACAATGAATGTTCAAGCACGTAGTTAAATACGCCCAACCAAGGGAAGAAGTCTAATGGTCTAGAGAAGAAGAATGCAGTGGTCAAATATAGAATTGGAGAAATGCTTCAACATTGTAAATGCTTCAGAAAAAAAATCCAGTGCAATTACAGCCAGCAGGCTTAAGAAGTATTAACTACCTTTATGGCTTTTATATCAAATGGTTTCAAGCTAGAAATAGAGTCAGTTTACGTGGTAATGTAAATAATTAATTACACAGAGAATGGAGAATAAAAAATAAGGTTCAGTTTATAAGCAGTTTGCAGTAATACCACTGTCTTAAAATTAGATACCTGTACATAAAAAATACTAAAAAAAAATTAAAATAGTCTCCCTTTTCTTTTTGTATCTAAACACATCACAATCTAATTTAACATATAATAAACAGGTATTTCAACATGAAACTCCTTTGACAAATGCAATCACATTGGGATGGTTTTTTTTTTTTTCCTACTTTGTACACTAATGAGTCTTCAGTACCCAAAAGTAGCTGACAAATCACAGCTACTTGATAAAGTTTAACTGAATAAAAGAACAGATAAACCCAAAGTTCATAACCTAGAAACCTGGTGATCAAGGTTCTAACACTGGTGTGATTTATCTGTGACTAAAGCAAAATGACAGTTAGCTTCCATGTTCTCCAAGTTCTCGTTCTACTCTTAAAATACTCAGCTTAGCATTCTAAGAAACCATGCTAACACTTCTGACTCAGAAGTAGTACCTTCTGATAATTAAAAATAACAAAACAAAAAACAATAGCCTGAGCAATTCTTCAAGTACATGATGAGGAATGATAATTATCCTAAAAGAAATGCAATTTCCAGATGCAAGGATATAAATTACTCTATACCAAGAAAAAGTAACCATGATCCAATACCATCTGAAAAGTTGTTTTCAAAGCAAATGCAAGCTTTATATTATATCCAACATGGGTGGATAAACTAGAATTTATCAACAAAAGTGCAAACTATGCACCTAACACCACACAGGTCACCACTTACCTTGTTGGTGCCTGATGTTTACCAATTGGCAATAAAACACTTCTGTTATTACACCAAAAATTATGACAAAATTCTCATCAGGAGTGTGTCATGGTTCAGGCTTAAAATTACAACCCAACCATAAGATTCTAATTTTATTAAGACTACTCTATTCATGCATAAAAGAGATGTAGTCTAACTGTGGTTCCGTGGGTCAATAAAAAAAAAAAAAAAACCACAGGTTACATTTTAAAGTCAGGTTACCTGTACTCCATTGTCTCTTATGCACAAATCCAAATAAACAGCCAAGTAAAACATTTTTAAAGAAAAATTCATCTGGGGGAGGGACATTCTTAAATCTCCAGTTAACATTTTTTAAATGTGAATACAACACCATTTCTCTAATTAATGCGCTGCAATGGCTTCTCACTCAGTACCTGTAGGTTAAAACTCCACATCCCTAACAAAGCCTATCAGGTCTTGTCTACAAGCCCATAAACTTCACACATGCCATCTTCCCTTTGACTATCTCCTTCCCTCCTCAAGGCCTCTATTCATCCCCTCCCTAGATCTGGAATGTTCTCCCTACTTCCCCTTCACCAACCACTTCTCAATGACTGATTTAAATACCCCTTCCTCTGAATGATGTTCCCTCATCTAGACCTGGCCTATCTTGAATATGTTCTCTTAGCAGAACAAACTTTGCTTTTGCAGCCTTCAACACAACTGTGACTATAACTGAAAGTGGTAGGTTAATGTTAGTTACCCAATGAAAATGTAAATATAAATCACTTAAGCCATTGATGGTAACTTAGACCTTGTTGGTACTGAAGTACTTATAGAATAAATAAGTTTTAACAACAGGAAATACAGACATAGACAGCTTTAAAAAGAGTGGAAGGATGCTAAAAAAAAGCAAGTTCCTGACTCTAATCTCTGGTCCTTCTGCTTGTGAAAATAACCAGGTTATGCCCAAAATGGAGACACTCCTGCTAAACCCCAAATCAGCAAACCGAAACTTAAGTTTCTATGCTGGCTTGCCCAAAAAAGGCAGGCCTAGGGCAATCTATTGCCTCTTGCTTGCTCAGCATAAGTTACCTAACCCAGCTCCAGAACCTCTCTTTGCTCTATGTGAGGACAGTATACCTGCTTTAACCAATCAGCTAACACGCAGTATAACTTCCTTGTCCCTGCTCCCTTTGGTCAAAAAAGCTCTTGCCTTGTCCAGCTCTTCAGGGCCACTATCTGCTAGATTAGAGGCTGTCCAATTAAGGAATCACTGAATAAACCCAGTAAGATCTTTAAACTTATTCAATTAAATTTTGTTAACACTTTAGCCTACTGCTCTTTTAGAAGATCAAAAGACTATCCTATTAGTCTTCAATAAGTCACAGCTGCCTCACTGCATCACCCTTCCAACAGTAGGTCTTCCATAGAGTTAGGCAATTTAACTTTTTCACCTATGTAAGACCACAAAAACACCACGTATCAATAAATTGTAGAGTAGGCAAATTCACAAATGCAGAATTTGTGGATAATGAGGATCACTGTATTTTCCTTCATCCCAAGTTATTCTGGCTCACAGCATTTATTTCACTGTCTAATCATTTTGTTGGGATATTTGAGCCATCATAAGTCACTAACCACAGAGGAAAGTTCTCCTTCATTCCCTAGCCACTCACCTTGAAATAAGCCTTCTTTAGTTTACGTTATTCTAAAAGAAGAATATTGCTACCATCTTATCCTTCAGTCTGTACACTCTTTAAGGGCAAAGACTTTAACTATTCTTTGTACCACCACGTCCCCATGGATTGGCACAGTGCTTGTCATCTAATAGGCAGTCAATGAAAACTGAATAAATTAAAAAGTAGAAAAATCTTTAGCTCTGGTTTGAAATATGTACAAATATTAAGAAGTTTGTTCTAAATGGTTCCCAACTATATGAAAAGTTATCTACATGTAATTATATAAATTATATGTAATTATATAAATTATTTCCCTCTCAAAATTTAGTTTATTGCCATATTGAAAAGAATCATGCTAGATATATCCAAATACATACATATTTTATTTTATGTTTTAACCTATGACCCCAATTCTATTTATATACTTTAAGGTGATTTGTTTCTACATAAAAGTTTACTAGATTTTGCAGGGGGACTATTTGTGCAACAAATATTTACTAAGCCTCTGCTATAATAAAGCTCTAAAGTACTATGCAGAAATAAAAATATGAGTAAAACTTTCTAACCTCAAAAAGCATAAAATTTTCTGGAGAAGATAAGAGACTGCATTCTCTGTGAAAAAGACCAAACTACTTTTTGTCTGGCACAACAAATCTCAAAAGAAATAAAGTGGTTTCAGGAGATTATTGTATATTAATAAATTAAGACAATTTTTTTTTGAGACATGTGACTTGTGACATGTTTCTAATTGTTTTTCAGAACTTGAAATTAAAAAAACCTAAGCCTTTGAATCTCAAATTAAATCAGCTTATGTTCTCTGAAATACAGAGCTAATATGATGAAAAGATCTCATACATGGCATTTTTTTTTCCAAGTGAAGAACTCCACCTGAAATGTGCAACTTTTCCATCTGTTCTGATCCTTAATTGTGGGTGGTTTCCGTGTGGGTGCAAAAATAAGGGTGGTTAAAAAAATGAAAAACAATAATTCAATTGTCCAAGAGTCATTAAAAAGTAAAATATGCATCCTCTACAGAGTTCAAAAGAAAATGTTATTTGTATAAACAATTTAGGCATTTGGAAAGGTTCTATTTTAATAGAGGATTTCCTGATTTATATAACCACATTTAAGTGAATTCTAACAATGGCCTGTGATAACTAACAGGTTTTCTTTTGGTTCAGCAAAGGAGAAAGTAATTTGTTTCACAGAATTTAATAAAAATCACAGATCTCTTTTCCAAGATTTCACTTGTGGTTGGTAATGGTATTGTTTCTGGTTTGCAAATTTTTTCCTAATAATGCTCAAGAAGAGTTTCATGGCCATACTCCACATTTATGCATCACAATATCATTAGACAATTATTAGAAATCTCTACTAATCTGGTTTTTTGTAGCTCATAAGCAAATTCAGAAAAAATCTTTACAGAAGCATTAAATAATTTAAAAGCCTAACAGTTGAGTTTTATTAGTTTAAGTTGAAGAAAATGGGTTCTCTTTTAGCTAAACTCATTTATGATCTTTTCAGTGTATTTCCTGGGTTTAGAAATACATCACTTTTTTCCCCGCCCTGAAATACAGGTTACCATATCTCAAAGTGTTTTTAGACTATAATAGGAATCGGGTTAAAATACACAAAGCAAGCTGTCTGCCATACCTCCCACCCTAAACGATATTACTAATTTAACACTTGGAAAACTGGACCAAATACCTTTCCATTAGACCTGACAGATGTATCCTAAAAGTGAATGGATTTATTTGGCAAAAGATTTATGCATTTTCCCTCATTATGTAATTTCTCTAACAACCACTCCCTTAAAAACTTCCTTCTATTTTGTAACCTCTAAACAGGCATCAGTGATTACTCTCAGGCTTCTATCTACGTATTGAGATGATTTCAGGCTCAGGGTTAAGTCACTTTACCATTGTATCACACTAATACACACCCAGCTCCCGAGAGGTAATCAAACAACATATTTGCACCTGGGCAAATAATTGCTTGCTTAGGAGATACAAATTCTCTGCAACTTGAAATGTGACTATTTTAAATTTGTTTCCTCTAGTCTCACCTATTAACGTATTCTCTTAAAGACAAAACAGAAAAAAATTCAAAATGTAGGGCACAGTCTAGACAACACAGTATTCAAAACTTGGACTGGGTACGACTTAGCATCTTTCAGTCTGTACACATATAGTTTGTACACAGATTTCCACATAAAAGTGTTTAAGATGTAACACATTCTTCATTTAAAGAACTGTAAGTACTAACCATCAATATTGCTATATCTGCAATATCTACATTCAAACAGAGTAAATACCTGAAGAGGAATACATTAGTTATATCAAAAACATCTGGGCAATTATTATGAAACATATTTTGATCTGAATGATCTAATTGATGGCCTCGTTTCTCCCCTCAGTGTTGGAGCCACAACCTTAGTTGACAAATAGTGTGTGCTGTCTGTCTCTACCACAGGAATTTTCTGTTTAGGTATGTCTAAAGGAATGAAGTCCTCATCTAAAATATTTACTAGCAAACTGACTCTCCTTCTTGGTAAATGTTTAATCTCTTGAGTGCAAGGTTCACATTGTCCTAGACTTTCCTGAGAGTTAACATAGTCACAGAAACTGTTTATGTACAACTGTAACTGGACTTTCCCCTGGTTTCCAAAATTACACAGAATGAACAAGCTTTGCCTCTTATCAATGACTAATATTTTTATCAGCACTAATTCAACTTGATTAAAAAATCTCAGTTTTTAAAAATCTAGAATTAAGACTTGTTTCAAAGTGATTCCGAATTACAGATACTAAATTCAGGAACAAAACACAGTAACTTGCATGCCCCAACTTTGGTCTGGACATAATTTCTGAATGTGACACACTATGGTTTACAGCCTTTTATTATTCTACATTCCCATGTGCTAAATTAAACTAGCAAAACAACCCATTTCATGGCAGATTCACAAAAATATCTTTGAGGTTCTATTTAAATAAACCACTATAAACTGTTTTCAAAGGAATACTATTTTATTTTTGGTGGCCATAGCCTTTTATTTCCTACTATTAAGATTTTATGGCTCATGACTCACTTTGAAAATTATTGATTCCCACGTATGTGCATGCACCACGGCTGATTCAGTAGATATTGGCTTTTTGCATTTACATACATATTACTACGCAATTATAGTTAAATAATGGTACATTTTGTATCTAGTCTACCCATATCATTATTAGAGAAAGACTGAATCTTCCAAGTGTCCAAGCCACACAACTCCTAACCTACTCCTAACTCCATGTCTTTACTCAGTTTAAAAAACTGAAGCAGTATAAAAAGTGGCTAATTAGAGCAGCTGTTGGAAGTTAAATTGGATGGACTCAATAAGCTGCTTCCCACTAGGCCAGTGCTGCAGTGGGCAGATAAGAGGAAGTCATCAAAGCTCACCTGCAGCTCACGCATTCTTAGAAAAGGAAGAGGCAATGACACCTTGCTGCTCTTGAATAGACAGGAGCATGCTAAAGGGAGAGTACGGGTTGCTGCCCTGCTTGGGACTTTATTTCTGGAAACAACTAACCTGCTCCTCGAGCCACAGAAATTCCTCACCGCGTCCCAGACAATTGAAGACATTTTGCTTCTTTCCAAGCCAGCAATGCCTCACCGGTTCCAAAAACCAACCGAAAAGTCAGCAAGCACAAGGCCAAAAAGGTGGCTGCAGAAGGGGACAGCTGAAGAGTTGGGCCAACTTACAGGCCTATGTGTCTAAAAAGCTCCTGGAACAGCTTCTACTAATTAGGTAATCGTGTTGCTATAGTAATCACACCTCTTTTCCTTTGCTCAGAAGCTGTTTTTCATCCTATTCCACTGTAAGCACATTGAAAGCAGACATCTTATTCATCTCCGTACTGCCCTCCGACCCATTCCCACCACTATAACTTACTTACAAAAAGTCTACAAATGCCTTAACATTACGAGTTATTTTGCACTTGACATTGCTCACTTACAAAAGATAGTTCTGTCTGGTAGGTCACCATTTTTAGTGGTGACACTGGTGAAGTCTTAAGACTCCTACTCTGGCTGAGAGAGTTGTGGCTATTACTCAAAGCTCTGGGTCACAGCTGTCCCTACTTCATTCCTCTTATTAAATCAGAGGAATATAAAAGCTGAAACTGGGGCCTCAACAAGCTATTTTAAAGACAACTGAAACTTTGTACCTTCTCATGCAGAACTAAAGGTGACGAAGGTTGATAAGGTTGGTCTTGCCCTCCATCCATGTCAGCCTTACCCTTTAGTCTCAGGGACGCTGTCCTTTGTACAACAGCTTGCGATATCCTCGTAAGCCCTCCATGTTAGGGATGATTATTCAAAGTCTCCTATTGTTTTATTACACACTTATTTTTAACTGTTTAGACTGCACTTGGGGCTCAGGAAAAGTATAAAAGTATTGGATGGGAAAAAATCTATATCTTAGTTGTTTTAGAAATAATTTGTTTATAAATCTTTTTACTCTAAGGTTTTCTTAACAAAGCATTGTTGTTTAAGTCAGCTTCCTAGTAACAAGAGCTAAGTGGTCTCCTGATTTAAAAGTAGAAAACGATATTACACCTATCCCTATATAGTATTCATCTTTATCTAACTCCTCAAAGCCTTCTAAGCATTAGAATTTAATATTCATTGCATATAAGCCTTCACCTACTGATCAATTCACACCTTTAAAATCAAATTTATAAGAGCCACAGCAACATCCACTTCACCTAAGTGGAAAGAGACAAACAGACCAATGTTGAGATATCAAGTTCACTACAAGCTCGGAAAATCATCAGACATCTGTCTGAAACGTCATATAGCACATTAATCAAAAAACTCTACCTCTGCCATTACTACATGTGACTTCGAGAAGGTATTTTAAGAATCATAATGGAAATTAAGAGAAATATGCAGAAATATTTACTGTTAATAACAAGTAAAAGACCATCTAAAAGCTACCTGAATATACTATAAAGATTATTTAGTAAATTTGTATATATGAATCTGATAAAATTATTAAAAATTATAATATTTATGAAAACCCATTAGCATTTGCTATAATCCTCTTTACAAAGAAAAAAATTATATGCACACGTATATAATCTTATTAGAAATATATATATATATATATATATATATATATATATATATGAAAAAAAGTTAATAAGGAAAACTGTCATTTATTCAACAACTGAGGGTCTACCATAAGTCAGATCCTGGATCAGGCACAAAAGCTAAAATGGTTTTTAAAAGAAGATCCAATCTCTGCCTTTTGACAATTTACAGGTTTCATTACTAAGTCAAAATAACTGCAATTATGTGAGTATATGGGTGTCCTTTTTCTAAATAATAATGCTAATCTATTAATATTTTAGTAATATAATCTAGGCTTTTGTCTGGCTAGGTATGTGTCACAAAGCCTATGTTGGGGGCTAAACATTTATGACAAATGTCAAGAAGTGGCACACGAAATGACAATTATTGTTCCAAATGTCAGTTCCAAATGATCACTGCTGTTGCCCTTTCCTTTTCATCCTGTAAAGAGAAAGAAGCCATGCTGCTTGAGGCCCCTGTGGCAATCCTCTCCCTTCTCCTTAACTACTCCTTAGTCAAGGACAGACATGGCTCAGCCACCTTTCATCACAGAACTGAGAGCAGGAGCCACTCACGATCCCAAGAGACCAGTCACCTCCACACCCCCTTCATAGTATGCAATGCCCCTAAAGGAGCAAGCTAATCAGGTGAGCACCTGGCACAGCTCCTCGGGACTTGTGATGATGCACATGCATAATGTAAATCCATATGCAGAATGGATTGTCTAAGGACTCTGCACGCTGCCCAATGATTTCTTCAGGAGAAGCTTTCATGAATATAAGCAAACTAAATAACACCATACACAATGAATCAGAAATTCATTCAGGTTATCTTCTCCTCAGAGCCTTTCCTCCATGGAGATAATATTGCCTTTTCCTTGCACAACTAGGTTTGAACTTGCTACTTCAGTTTTCAAAAATAATAAAAATATATTGCTTAAAAATGCATATTACAGAAAACTATAGAAGAAATGGCAGAAGAAGAAGAGGAAAATGATTATGAAGAGGCACATCAGAGATCACATCTCTGCTACTCAAAGTGTGGTCCAAGAACCAGCATAGTTGACATCACTTTCTAGTCTGGTGGAAATGCAGAATTGCACAGATCTTCTGAATCAGAATTTGCATTAAATAAGATCCTCAGATGTTTCACATGCACATTAAAGTTTGAGAGTCACTGCTCTAGATACTTGTAATATTCTACTTTTATACCCAGAAGGTGAGTACACTTAGTATTATTCTCTAAAATGTAAACTCATATTTTATAGTCTTCTGATTACATGGCATGTCTCTAATCCAGCCTACAAATGGACTCCACGTCTACAGACTGGCAAGCAGAGATTGTTAAAACGTGGAAGAATGCTACATAAATCTGATCTTTAAAGAGTAAAAACTCGGATACAGATAAAACTTCAGAGATCATATAACCTAGCCTATTCACTTTATGGAAAATGAAACCATGTGATTCAGGAAGAGGCATGCCTTCCTTCCCTAGGGTCAGACTGCTAAATTACTGTGGCAAAGTCTGATTAGAGCTCAAGTCTCCTGGTCCCTATAATGTTCTGTGTCCTACAATATTACTGGTTTCATACGTCATGACTGATTTTTTTCTACGTAAACAAATACTCATGTAAAAAGAGAAATCAATATTAAGTTTAAAAAAAAGAATTCTTTAAACCAGTACCCTGCATATTTAATAACAAATGCCCAATATCTACTAGCTTGAATAAATGATTAACTTTGAGACAGAGACGAACACTATTATCCAGGTCTTCTCAAAGCCCTGAGCCGAATTATAGAATAATTAAGTAATCTCCTTACAAAGAAATCAGAGCGCAATTTCAAAACAATTTATAATACTCTCTTCCACAGTAACCAAAAATCACCCTATACTTTTTATCAAAGTCTGAATATTTTACATGTTAATATTTGGGTACATGAATTTATTTTGATTTCAATAAAATTAATATTGGAACTAGAATTTTTAAAATTATTACTTAGGATAGCGAAGAACTCTGGTACTTACTCACCGATACTAATTTCATCATCTGTTTCAGCATCGCCAATACATTCAAACTGGAAATCTTGCAGTGACTGGGAAAATTTCTGTACTGCCATAGACAGATCTGTAATTAAAAGTTAAAAGTTATGAGTTAAAGGTATCATGAAATACTCGAGTTTCCACATGTAATATTATATACCTTTGATGTTAATACTACATTAGCCAGAGCCTTTAAAACACCAGTTTGACAAATATAAGCAGAATTTCAAGAAACTACTAAAGAAATATTTTAGGAACTGGATCTGCTCTGCTCAAGGGGCTCTGTCCTTTTAAGAAAGTGTTGGTGCCAGTCTTATTATCTGGACGCCAATTTCCCAAAGCCTTTATCAAAGAATTACCATTCATTCCCTATAAACAAAGCATAAAAAATAATAAAAAGGAATGTTTTTGAGGTTGCTAGTGGGGAAAAAAGGAAAAAGCAGCCAACCTTTGATTAAACAGGGTCACTGATATTATTCTATATAGATAGTGGAGCATGAGAAAATGTTTTTACTAATAAACTGCTGGTTTTGATCTCCTTAAGTGAAAGTCCACCTGAAAAGTTGTTTATAAATAATCTTGTGATTTATAGGAGACCTCAAGCTAAACGGACTCTTCAATCTTGACTTCAGTCTGAACCAAATCCAGAGTGTGACTAAGTCCCAAAGATTAATTCTTCTTTATTCCTGGGGAGAATAAAGAAAAGCCCAGAATAATGAGAATTAAATCCTTGGGACACAAAAGCCTGGGATGCAACCTCACAGAGTGACTAAGAATGCAGACTCTGGAGCCAGGCTGCCAGGGCTGAAATCCAAGTCCTGTCTCTTACTGGCTACATGATCTTGGGCAAATTACTGAACTCCTCTGGGACTCTGTTTCCTCATGTGTAAAAGTGAGTAGCAAAGGCATAAGCACCTCAGAGTTGTTTTGAGGATTAAGTAAATAAATATTTGCAAAGGGTTTAGAACAGAACTTGCAACTTAAATAGTGTTTATTAAATAAAATTTAAAATAAATTTAAATAAATCATTTAATCTGCCAATGCAGCATCAGGGAAGCTTTCAAGGTCCCACCTCTCAGAGTTACTCTGATCATCTGTGCCAACTCTTCTACAGAAGTCTGCACCAGCAGGCAAACTATTTTTCTGGAATCCACTCTACACTTCATTGACTGGGTTCAAATCTAATAACTGAACCCTGACATTTAATTCAAGCAATAGGATCTGACAGAGACTCTCTCCTTGACCAACCTTTAGTTAGGCTTTTCTGAGCCCTCTTCTTGACTAGGCCCTCTACCTTGGCTCCCCTTCCTCGCGGGATCTACATATATAGCCCTGTTTTAGCAATCCTGTCAAGTCAATTTAAAGAAAATCCCCACCCTGGCTACCTCATCCCCAACTCCCACATTTGATGCATAAGTCCTAGACCTCCCTTCATCAAAATCCTCCTCCAACCTCTCCTCTTAGTAATTTTCCATCGACCTACACTCATCCCCACAACCTGCTCCTTGCTATAAATCCCCACTTGTTCTTGTTGAGTTGAGTTGAGCCCAATCTCTCTCCCATATTGTGATATTCTTGACACCTATAGCTATAGTCCTGAATAAAGTCTTTTTTACCATTTTAACAAGAGTCAGAACATTTTTTTTTAAGAGAACAACTGTGGCCCCATGCCTAGACTTGACCCCAAGAATTATTATAGTAACTCCCCATTCATGAAACTCCAAGCCCAAGCACTTATCAATGCAAGGATTCACGAGCAAATAGGTCTCCAGACATGAAGGTCACTTTTTGTGACCCAAGAACTCACTAATGTCCTCATACCAAGGACAATTCTGAAGACCACAGACTCAAGCCTCAGAGAGGCTTTTAAACAAAAATACAAATACATACACAAGAGACTGAGTTTTTGTTTTTTAATCTTATTTTAAAAAAATAAATCATGCTCCGGAAAGAAGTTGCTACTTACAGATTAACACCTCTTCCTACAAGAGGGATAAAATTTGGGGGTCAGCTCATATTGTACTTGACAGGTCCTTTCAATTTAAGAGAGTGGAAAGGTCTAACAGCTTAAGAATGATTCTGCTCTGGCCTTCCAGGAAGAAAGATGAAGAGAGCCTCCTTAGTGAATTATTAGTCAATGAGAAAAGTAAAGACTTATCAGAGCTAGACTTCACCAATTAGCTGTGAAGCCTTGGCCAATCACTCATCCTCCCTGAGAACCAAATAATTAACAAACTCACAGAGTTTTTAAAAGACTAAATGAGGATGTGCCCGGTATGCACCAGGTAACTCAATAAATGATTTTAATTATTGTCATTCAAGTACAGCTCATACAGGTGGAAAAGTTGACTGGTCTTCCAGACAAAGGAGGCATTTATCTGAGAGTGCCCAGCTCTGGCTAAGGGTAGAGAAATCATAGCACCTATATCAAATGTTTTGAGAAAACAAAGACAGAAAGCAGATAAGGTTAAGCCAAGGTAGGTGAATGCGGGTACTCTCCCCAAGACTTAGGGAAAAGCATTCCATTTAACACCCCTTTATTTTTCTACATACAGTATATAAAGGCCTTATACTACGCTGGATTTGAAGGCACAGATGCAATTCCTAAACAGCAGAGTTGAGAAAGGGAGGTGGTTTATACAGTGGATCAAAATGCTTAGGCACCCTAAAACAGATATCCTTCTTCTGAATTTCTATCTGGAAGCTTTGTCCTAGGGAACTCTTGACAACCCCCCACAACCAACCATTTCTTCCTAGGCCATTCTTTGCTTCCCATTGACTGAGAGAGGTAAGCTGCCTTATCCTTTTACAGAGGTCACAGTGAATGCACTATAGTTCCCATCCCCAAACAAGAACACACTGTAGCCCTCTTTGTAAGCTATCTTTGTCAATACAGCCAAGTGAAAGTAGGCGCTCTAGTGGCAGATTACCTGGGTTAAGCATCCTACCTGTACATCAGCATCCTTATCTATTCATAGAACAGAACCTATCTCTCAGGATTAATGCAAGGAGTTGATGAGTTAATACAAATGAAGCACTTAGAACAGTGTCTGACATACAGTTAAATACTTAAAACATGTTGGCAATTTCCATGTTGAACATCTCAGAAAAGAAAAAGGTAAAATTTCAGGAACAAAAGTGGCAACTGTTAGAACCTAGATATCTCTCCTCGAAAATAACTCAAGAAAACGGTCTGTTGATAGCAATTTCAAATTCTTCTCTGTGCACTGCACTGCAGTCACATGGTGACAGAGACAACCTGATTAGTCAGTATTTCTGTGTTAAGAGGGAGGTATCCATTTCAATCCTGGATAGAATCGAGAATGCTTGAATGATCGCTTCATAGTCCTTTTGGGAGCATAATGAAAAAGGATTATGCAAAAAATATGAGTCTCAACTAGTTCAGATGATAATTCCAAAAACTAAAGGAGAAGTTCAAAATATAATTTATTTTCAACTTCGAGTATCTGGGTTCTTGATTTTCCTTTTATTTGCACTCATTTAAAAAAAAAAGTAAAGATGAAGTTAAAAGTATTATTGAGGCAAGGAACTTATGTTTTCTGACAGTAATATACACCACGCTGCAAAATGAGGAATCTAGCTCATGTTTTATCTTGGTTCCGTCTCTTACCAAGTATGTGATTCTGAACTAGAAAACTCAACACCTTCCACTGACTTAAAAAACACATGAAATACACTATTCCCTAATTGTCTACAGTTTCTAAGCAATGACCAGATGCACAAAATCAATGTACTGGTTTTAAAACCTTTTAAATAAAGTTGATTCACATGTGATTATATAGGCCTTGAATTTTAAAACTAAGTTTTTAAAGTTTATTGTTGAATTTTACAGTATCAAATTGAGTGATGATAGACCACATTTCTCTTAAACACAAAAAGATCAGGTGAATAAAAAAACATTATGAGCAAGAAATCTAATTTAGGCAAGGGTATCTCTATTTCTACCCAATTATTAGAAATTGCGGACAAACAAGAAAAAGATCCCAGTCAGAGCCACCATGGCCATATTCTACGGTGATGGTAGAAGAAGGACATTTACTAGAGAGCAAGGTTGTCCACAGTAAAGATGTTGAAAGTACCACCCACATCACATCCTTTCCATTTGCCTAAACTGCAAGGTAAGCATAACATGTCTTCACATGTATTCACATTATAACTTGCAAAAAATTACACTGGGTTTTACTTAGCAATGTTTTTATATCAAAGAATTAACCTGTAGCACCTATAATTAAATAATGCTAATGAAACACCAAAAGTTCATTTCATTACAGAAATTCAAAACAGTAATTATTTAATTATAACTCCTCTTACACACAGACTTAAGAGCTGGAGTCTACCTGTTACTTTAGAAGTGTTAATAGAATTACTTGTACAATGTCATTTATGGAAGTAAGCTATATTTATATCAGAACAAGCACAACCAGCCAGTCCACTGGTATAAGGCAGTCTTTCCTGAAATCCAGTTGCTCTAGGAATTAAATTTAAGCAAGACTCACAGGGGAAATATATCCAGACATAATGTTGAATTATTGTCTTCACACTACTATGCAAACGGCAGATAGTACAAAACAATGGGAATACAAAAGTAAAAACAGGTAAAAATCCTACCCCCCAAAAGGACAGAGTCCAGTAGGGGCATGAGGCATAGAAACAAATCATATCACAAGTCAATGGATAATTCTCCAACAGAGGTTAATGACACTATCACCACAGATAGGACCTACCATGTGCTGATACTTTTCCATGCTCTTAATGTAAATTAAATTATTAATCCTCATGACAGCCACATATATTATCATCCCTCCAATTTTACAGATGAAGAAAATGATGCACAGAGGTTAAGTGACTTCCCCAAGGCCACACAAGCTGGTAGATAACAAAACCAGAATTTCAACAAGGACCCTGGCTCCAGAATCCCCACTTAACCATACTGCCATACTGCTCTGCACATAGAGACAGAAACTAAGAAGACAAAATCAGTTCTCCTTGAGCGTGTGGGGAAAGGTTCTCATTGGAATGAATGAAATGACAATGCACTAGGCAAGACCAAATAAAGAAAATGTTCAGAATCAAACAAAAAGGCAGCTTCTCTATCTACATATCCAACCACATCTATACAAGCACACCAAGCTGAGATACTGGCTACTACCAGTAACAAACTATCCAGTCTCTCCTACCTATATTTATACTCTTCTCCCACATTCTTTCAACATCTCTCTTCAGCCACCAATTCCTCTAAAAGACCTTCCTAATCCCTTCCTGTCTGGCGTTATCTCCTCCTATATACATCCCGCTATATGCTATAAATCTCTTACTTTACTTTCTCTCTTTTACCTTTGATACAGTTATCCATAAACCTAGTTTATTCATCTTTTTTTTAATAGTCTATTAAAGGTAGGAAACTACCATCTATGAATACTTCTCAAGTATCCTGCATCACATGTTGTATATAGCAGGAACTCAATTGTTGAAACCATGAATTTCTACAAGGTGGGTAAATAGTCCAACCTTCCAGATGCTTGTCGCCTTTTCTTCTTCCCATTTGCACTCTTGCAAGCCCTTAATGTGGCTGTTCAGCCACTTGTAAAACATGAGTTATTCACTTTCCAAAACAAAAAGGGTGTTTTACTATTTACAAGAAGCTTTGATATACATTTACAATAACGATAGTAATAGTGTTGGTAAGATGTTTTACTATTTCAAAGTTCCTACATATTTTTCTTAATTCTCACACATAGCTATGAAGGCTGAAGCTCTGAAAAAGTTAAATAAATTAATCTGATGAAAGTCTAAGATCCGGACTCCAACCTAGACAAGTCTTCTGCTTCTCAAAGTGGATGCTCTACTGTACACCAGAGCTAATTCTCCAAAAAATAACAAGCATAAAAACCAAGGAGGATATAACCTTTAGACAACAGCTACCTAATCCTTACCCGCTGGGTAAAAATTCTAAGACCGTAAGACTCCATTATTAGATTATATGAAGGAGACCTACGTATGCTTATTAGCATAAAATAAGCTAGTGCAAACATATATTAGATGGTCATTATGAAACACCATGCCAAATCAAAGGAAACACATATTCATTCTGCACTTTCTCATTCCACAAAACAGCTGAATAATGTTCTAGGTGTTAAGCTTCCTGAAGATAGGTTTATATTCTTCACCTCTTTGCCCTTAATGCTCAACAGAAAGCAAATACATAAGAGTGAAGAGAAGGAATGTATAAAATGAAAAATCACTTTAACCAAACTGCTAAAATTATTAACATTATGTAGCTTGAGAAATGAGAAAAGACTCCATTCTTGTTCTAACTAGCCTGGGACCTTAAACTTTTTTGAACTTTCTAGTCCTGTGTGAATGCCTAGACCTTCAAGTAACCCTCTAATTATCCCCTAAAGATCCATGCCTCCTGATTACCTCAGAAAGACTCACATATACATCCACCTGACATCCCTTATTCAGATGACCCGGACCTAACCTGACCTTCCAAAGTCATCATCCTGACTGTCTGACATCTGACTGATAACCGTTCTGGACCAATCTAGGACTAAGAATGCAAGACAGAGAAATTCTTTATAGAAAAAAGTATGTTTTTAAGAATTAACTTTTTTTCTTCTTTGGAAAAAAGAAGAAAAAACCACTTCTGGGTTTTCCCCTACCTATGTTCCCAGTCTGCAAGCTCCAAGACCCCTGAATAAATTTCTGGTATTTATTTCTTCTGAAACCTCCAGACCCTTGAGTTTGTTCAACACACACAAGAAACCAGAAACCAGAAAAATGTGTATGTCAACTACCAACACGTTTATAATGCAAGAATCCACTATAAATTGCTAAAAAGCTTATGATACTGAAAACAAACATGTAACTGCGAGCCTTAGTAAAAACAAACAAACAAACAAACAAACAAACAAACAAAAAAAACATACTGTACTTTACACTGCAGAATGTCAAGGAATTACAAAATAAGCCTTGGTTCTTAATAGCTGCAGTTCAGCAGTTATTTATTTATTTTAGTGTTCTCTCAGAGAACTACAAATGTCAGATTGCTAGATGGAGAAGTCAGAGGAAAGAAATACTGAGTGTCAATAAAATCATTTCTATGGCTCTTCTGTTAAAATGTCCACTTTGTTCTTTTCTGTTTTACATAAATGACTAGAAAAGTAACAGTTGTTCGATGTTAACACTTAAAGAAAAGTCTTCATGAAGGCCAAGAACAAAGAGTAGTACTAGTAAATGATGAATATATGTAAGTTGAGCTGAAGGGAAATTAACTGGCTTATAGTAATGGAATCAAGGAATTCTCTTTCCTTGGAGGCCTCAAGAAACACTGCCATGCAGCAACAGCCATGTCCAGAGAAGGTCACTGGAGACAGAATTACCAGAGGACAGTGGTTCTAATGCTGTTCTTTGTGCTCCTAGAAATGAAAAAAGCAAGGACTACTCTGGGCCACTAAATTGCCTTGTTGTAGTCTTGGCTGTAACAACATGGTTGTTTTGTCACTATAAAGTTAGTAAAACAAATAAGCCTAGCTTTAGAGGGCCTCATTCATTTCTATACCAGATATGCATTCAGGTTCTTATATCTGTGTCCTGTTTTGCAGTGGTACATTCACCCTTCTAAGCAGGCAGTGTAAGTCAAAGAGTCTGTTTTCAGTGATGAAAATGTGCTCAGATCCGGGACCAAGTCCGTCTTTAGAATCAATCCTTTTTTGTGTGTCATGGACTAAGTTCACATGAAAGTCAGACATATACATCATCCAGGGGCCACCACTTACTGCAGTGTCTTAGAGCAAGCTCTTAGCTTCTCTGAATCCCAAGTTCCTCACACAAAAGGAAGATCCTAATTCCTTGCAAGACTGTTATAAAATTCTGTCACATACAATGGGCTTAGCGCAATGTCTAATACAGAACAGAAACTTGAAATACTGATTCTCAACAAATGTTAACTATTAAACCACGATTTATTATGATGGTAAATGCAGAATTTGAAATGTTTTTATTTTAAGCATAACATATTTAATTTATGTATTAAATTACTATCTTCAGGAGAGCTTCAGTAAAAATAAATAGTGGGCTGACCTCTAATGAAGACCAAACAGTTTGCAATCCCATAAATGATATGTCTGGCAAGCAGCTCCAGAATATTCTGGCCTAAAAACAACAAAACAGGAACCAACATTTGGCCAGATTTTATCCAGTTTCTATAAAGATACAAATTCCATAAAAAGTAAAAACAAAAAAAAAAAACCCACAAAGACTTCACTATTGCTACAACCCAAGTTAAAAATAGAAAGTTCAAAGGATGAAATAAACCACCCATCTTTCTGCCCTAGGGGAAAACCTTAAAAAAGAGGCAGGGGTAAGGGAGAGTAAGGAAACAGTGGCACACTGCAGTTTCTCCAGATCCTCTTCCTGCCTCAATAAGCATGCCTTTGCTGCCTCCTTTGAGACTTCTCTTCCTTGTACTTTCCCTCAGAAGGGTTTGTCTTTAGCTACACCTTGTTGTACCTCAATACTTTTTCTCTTTTAAAAAGCATTATCTGTTACTATATGCAGGCAACTCCTAAGTGGTGGTTTCGGTTTGGATGCTGGAATACCAAGCAAACTTTTCTAAACCATCCCCCTTGCCTTTTCTCCATTTAACTAGAAAATACTGAGTTATTCAACATGAAGGAGGACTATGCAATTTCTCCAAGCTTTCCAGCAACACAGGGATCATCCACCATGTATTCCTGGGCTTCCTGGTCTACCTTCCCGAACCTATGACCTCTTCCCCTAGTCCAATCACTCATTTCCCATTGTTTGCCAGGAATCTAAAAACCTACACTCTTATGAATAGATTCAGCAATGGAAGATATATTTAGCACACTAGCCCCATTTCCGACACATTTTCTTCCTGATCACTTGAAGTACCTATCTAATCAAGATGACTACTCTGGAAGGAAGAGCATTTGGTGTTACGTTATCTTTCATGTCATATATCAGCCTACTGCAAACTCTTAAAACTTCCTTTTTCTATCAGTCCCTTCTTGGTATTCTATGCCAACCACATTTGTGGTTAAAACATGATTTGACTAGTTCAATTTCCTTTTTAAAGCTCCATACTAAGTTGTTACGTACTAGGCAATTCAAGTTTATCACCTTTCCCCTATTTTTTAAAGCCTTTTTCTCACTGTTTTTTGCACCCTCAATATTCCAGCCAAATCAATCTAAACTTTAACTCTCTCGAAATCCATTTTGTGATTCCCCATGTAGGACACAGCCCTTTGTCTCTGCTGTGACCTTTAAATGTCTCCAAATAAATAAATACTCACAGTGTCACCGTGAGGGTGCATCATCTCTTACAAGAGCAGCTGGCTATACTTGAACATGATCCATGTAGCTTCCTCTAGTCCATTTAGAGACTTTAAGACCTGCCTCTCTACATCAATCTGAAAGCCACCCTAAATAACCTCACCAAGTCAACTGCTGATTTTCAGATACTGAATACTGATTTATCATACACAGCAGTGTGCCAAGGGTTCAGAAAGCCATGGATACTTTTAGTGTACTTCCTGGTACTACAACTTTTATTAGAAAATTGGAGAAAAGGAAGCTAAGTATTTTTCACCTGTTCTACATTTTTTAAAATACACATTTTGTGGGTAAAGCTGAATTCATATTAATTTATAACTTGTTACCTCCACTGAAGCAGCCAGTTTGGGCCATGTCCATTTTCCCTTCCTCTGAAAAAAGTTTGAGGAGTATTATATTACTGTAATCTACCACTTTTTTAAATGTCTATTGACATAGCCTACAATTTTTTTATATTATTAATTGTGTCTAAATCTCATAACCCTCATCAGACATTAAAGCCCATGGAAGAGAGAGAACCTCTTTAGTCTTTCTCACTTCCAGCACAGGGCCTTGAAAACAGGAAGCTTGTACATAAACAAAACAGAATGCAGGAATTCAGAGTATGTATTTAAGAAAGGTAAACCAAAGCCTTTCCAGGACTGGCAAAGAACAATCCTCAGAGATAAGAAGTCAAGTGATTATAGGTTAACTTGCCCACCCAACAAACATACCTAATGATACAGATATCAAATCAAGTAGATGAGATCTGAAGTGACAAAAAGAATGGCAGAAGAGTCTTTAAGATCTTTTGGCAAGCTGGGCAAAAAGCAAAGCAGTAGAACCTGACAAAAGCAGCCCAGATATTTTAGGTGCTGACCTAAAATCTCAACATTGCTTTAGTAGAAATCTAACTCTGAAAATGATTCTGGTGATCTAATCAAGTTTGATGGGAAGAACAATCAGTTAAAAAAAATTTTTAAGTTCCACAAACAAGCTAGTGTGGATTTTATTTCCTTACATCATCCTCTAATAAAAAGAAGTTCCATTAAAAAATGATACAAGTAAGGATTTTGGTGTCAGACTACTAGTTAAAAATTGAGTTTTGCTACGTGGACAAGTTACTTAAACTCTTCAAGTTTCAATGTACCTATATGTAAAATGAATATTAATATAAGTACTTCATAGGATTGTTGTAACGATCAAATGAAATCAGCACAGCACACAGTAAAAGCATGATAAACTATCACAATTATAGCTACTAGTACTTTTCAGGAGGAAATCACTCACTAGAACATGTTATTCTTGGCTCTCGGCTACTAGATCTATGTCAAGCTTACCTCTCAGGACTGAAAAAAGATAGCTCACATCATATGATGGCAGCAAATTTAATGCAGATAAAGTGCCTGTCAACTAACATGACAACAAACATCATTGCAGTTAAACTGTCTATTCCAGAAGAAAGTTCACCGTTTACTTAATTTTCCCATCATTGTTTAGCATCACACATTAAAGTTCTACAACACTCATTTTGCCTCTGACTGAGATTATTTCTAAAGCTTCAAAGCATCATCTCAGTGGTTAATAGATAATCCGCATTCCACTATTCCTTAAAACATTCTAGACTCCATAATGAATTCTGTTTAACCAAGCAAAGAAACAATCTAATGTACACAAACCTCCAAAATTTTCCCAAGCACCATTTAAAGGGAATGACTAGCTCAGAATATGGGTATAGCTTAAGAAGCTGGCTATGTTTTTGTGACAACAATATTTGAGTTTTCACTATCACATTTTTATTGATTTTCTATGGCCAAATGAAAGTGTATAGTAATCATGTAATTTCATAGCTATACATGAACAGTATGGTTACGGCAAAATAATTTTTTCATATAGCAACATGACTAACATCCTCTTAAAGACTGAAAGCATTTTATAATGAATAGTAATTGAAAGGCAAATACATAAGCCTCTTTCTTGGAAGAGATGTGAAGTATGCTGGCATCATGCCTCATTCCTCCAAAAAGAAACAAAAGAATGACACTGTCAAACAGGGTTGAGTCTGGGCTGCCAGGGAATAAGTGCACAAAGATCATTATTCTCCATTTGCACAATGTTTTTTGTAAGTTGTTTTCAATAAACTTGTTATCCCACATGTTTAAAGACTTCATTTTTCTGCTGCCCTACCACAGTTTAAAATATTAAAGCAATTTTTCAGACTATTTCAGGAAAACTGCATTTTAACATTATAGATCTTATTGTGTATCTTCAGTGCCAACCCCTCACCCCATCTTTGTTATCACAACAGAGATGAAGATTTTGGCAAGATTTTATTACTTTTTGTTCTAATTTAAATTCCAAGTATTCTGCTTTTAATAAGTTGACTGATTACAGCCATCTTTGACCTTAAAAACACAAGATGTGATTTTTCAAATCATATTTACACCCCTTATCTCACTGGAACCCTACTGGCAAAACAGACTGAGTAGATCATTATTTCCATTTTACATATGAGGGAACAAAAGCCCAAGGTTAACTAATTTATCCAATCAACAGAATCAAGGCTGGGATCTGAATCTCCAGGTCAATGCTTTCTATACCACTTTAAATAAATATTCCTTTTACATACTGGGCTTAGCTCAGTAGTAACTAAAAATTTTGCCAGATCATATACAACTTTCTTTTTGTTATTTATCATTTTTCACTTAAAAAAAAAATCCCTCATTCTTATGGATCTTTATCTTTATTTATCTATTTTAACTGTTAGTTTATTATACAGTTACACAAATGGTCATTATAAAAATGTGTAAGTGGCTTTGAAGATACACATCATATGGTTAAAAGATTATTATTTGGGAGTGATTATATTTATCAGAAAAAAGATAAATACCAATCTTTCATTCCGAAACTGAAACTCATTTACATAAATGCTGTTCGAGTTGCCAGCACACACACACTTCCATGATCTGTATAGTCAGCAACTGCCCACTGTGTTTCTGAACCACTAAGACGTATTTAAGCAACCAGAACTGAGAATTCCAACTGTGTCATCTGCACAACTATGTCTGGCTTTATTGCTTTCCACGCTCTGGAAGGCATTTTGTCTCTAATTATTTTAAGTGCTTCAAATAAAGGGACTTTTCATACTAATAATATACACAATATGTCAGTCTTTTAATAGCACAAAGCCAACCCGTGATTAAGTCACCATTCAATTCAAAAGCTTAAATATACGTGGTTTTTGGTTCTTACCTGGTATTTTTGGCTTACTTCAAAATTTTATATTAGTTCTCCAACTATTAAAATTAAGTTGCTGTTAATTTTTATTTACCATAGTTCATACAATCTAAATTGTAAGAAAGATGCCTCCCCAATTTTAGAGATACTAAAATATAAAAACTGTGCAATTTTGGATCCATGAGTATCTTTATATTTTATACCTCACTGATATTGAACAATGGTATTTTTTGGAACAAATGACAGTCAAGAACAGAATCATCCCAAATTTCAAGGAGCTAATTAATAACCTAACAAAACAAATAGCACAATACAGGGCCTCAACCATCTTTTCCTCTATTTAAATGCCACAGAAACCTAACAGCGTGAAAATCCTGTTCTGAAAATATTCCATCTCTGATGGTGGGAAATAAAAAACTAGTTTTCTCTAGCTTGGCTTTTTATTCTTGGGCATATAAAGGGCCTAAAGACTTCAAATGTCCCAGGCTTGTCTCTGGCAGAGACTCCAAGCTTAAAACAAAAACTGAAGGGGCTACCAGCAGCTGTGTGCTAGTGTAAGCCACTTGAGTCCCCTAGAAATGCTAAAACAGTGGGACTGTGGGTGATATTTTACCAAGGGCTCTCCAGGTAATAAATGAGATAGTCAGGCACTGTAGTGTTCTCTATTTTCCGGATGAAGATTCATCAGAAAAGACATAAAACTGAGAAGTAAAATCGTGTATATTATTTGCTACACATGTTCCCAAGTATAGAAAATTGTCTAGGAGATTCACATTCAGTTTTGATGCTTTGCAGTGAAGTCAGCTATTGTGATTCAAGGTCAGTGACTTTTCTGGTAAATGAAGTAAAGTTTGTGCACTAGTTGCTACAGGTCTGTGGGGTGATGTAGGGGTAAGCACTGTCTTCAGCTAATTTAGTAAGTTAAGATACATCAGAACAGTGAAGGGTGCACCTGGACCTCTCTATGAGAATCCCTAGAAATCATACCGTGAGTGACTGATAGCTGCTACTATAGCAACTTTACAGAAAGTTACACTGAACATCAGACTAACTTAACATCCAAATTAGATCACTTCAACAAAATTAAATGGTGTGTTTCTTTAATCACAATGCCTCAAACCAGGGGAGAAAAGAAGTATTAACAACAGAGAAGTCCTTAGGGTTTTAGCTTCACTGAGTAGCAAACCTGATATATAATTAACATATCACTTACATGTAAACAGTAATTTCTAAACGGTTTGAGAGATTTTCTTCCTGAATACTCTGTTATCCTGCAAACAAATCTTTGTGCTATGAACTTGCACTATCTGTGGAGAAATAATTTGCTTATTCAGGGTAAATTTTAACCCTGCATCAGTTGCAACTGCAATAAATCCTAAAACAGGTAACTACAAATTAATGAGTTTCTTATTGAAAATGTTACAATGAAAGATTAAAAAATTAACAAAGTTCACTTTATCAAAACTTTCCCACATAAGGGTCATATGATCAGTCTAAAGGTATGCACTGACTTCCCTATCTATGCCATTTTGGTGTCACTCTGTCAAGGAAGATGCCACTTCCTATCATCCAGACATTTTGGTAAGTGAGAAGCAGAGTGCATGTGGAATGTCAGAATACTTGATGACTACTAGAAATGAGTGGAGAACAAATTTTGCAGAATTAAAGACATTGAAGATAGTACTTTCTCTAATCCCCATCAAGTAGACCTGAGGAGTTTGTCAATTTGTCAAACCCCTTAATTTAGAATCACCTCCAGATTATTCAAAGGCAGTGCAAGATGAGTGATAATAATAGCAGCTAGTTAAAAAGCACTAAAGTAGGTGAGAATTTACTCAAAATGAAATATTTTTCCGAGAAATTGTTACTTGAATTATCTAAATATAGACAACTATTCAAAACTATAACAGCCCCCATAGAACACACACATGCGCATACTTATACATAACCTCCTCTAGTTCATTTTTCTCAGTAGCATTTATAACCATCTAACCTATGACATACTTTATTCATTACTTTGTTTCCCCCAATTAGAATATAATGTCTATGAAACACAAATTTGTGCCTGTTTTGTTCACTGTTTAACAAACAGATCTGGGCCTGGAATATAAAAGGCATTTAGTCTCAGAAGGATGAGACTAAAAGTATATCTTTTTTTAAGATCCTTTAATAGTAACTTTCTCAAAATGGGATATGTATACTCCATAATGGACTAACGGAATAAGCATAGCATTCATTATTTTTATAGGAAAACAAAAACATTATGGAATATTATGGGATAATGTTTTAAAAGCTCTCAAAAGAAATTTTGGTGTGTGATAGGCAGAATGGAGCTGTACAATGAATAACCGTATGGAGAAATAGGAGTTAAGGGTGTAGAATGGGATATGTGCTTCCTCTCCTCGTTTAAGAGTAATTTTTTAAGATATCTAGAAAGCAACATACCAGAACCAAAACATCAACAGAAATGATCACATTGTTTTAAATACACCTAAAAAAAAAAAAAAATTCCCAGTCATGCAGTCCTCTGTTAAGCAATCTTCATTAACGCTACCTGAATCAAGTAATCAAAGACTGAATTTTCAGTTTATTTCCTACAAATATGAAATAAAGGAGAAAGGAGATAGTGAGAAATCCACATAAAGATGGGCATGGCCTGAACTCAAAATTCCTTAAAGAACCAGTTGGTTTCTGAGATGAAGACTGTACCTTTTTTAAAATCATAAAGTTAGCACTTTTTACATAAAGATCTGTTTTTTAGCTCTTTCTTTCCCCACTAGCTCTTAAACATGTCTGATTACGAGGTTAGGGCTCAGTATTTCAATTCCAAATTGAGGAAGAGTTCTTTCATGCTCCTCCAAATCTACTAGTGCCCTTGTTTACAATGACCAGTAAAAACATGCATTGATACATATGGTTAAGTATGCCAGGAATCTTACCAATTCGATGAGAAAAAGTTTTCTGAGAGTCTCCCAAATTAATCAGTTTAAATTTTATTTATACTCATTATATCATGTGGTTATAAGTAGTTCTAAAAAGTAATTAGCTCGAAGTTAAAGATTTAGAATTGAAATGCTCATCTAACCTAACATTTGTGCCTCCTATGACTTAAAAACATGTAGACTTTGGGTTGCTGTACGTAACTGGACAGAAAGTCAGAAGCAAAGGGTTAGAGTCCCAGTTCCACTGGCATTACATGACTTTATCAGCGGTCCTCAACTTTTTTGGCACCAGGGACCAGTGATCCTATGGGAATCTAATGCCTAATGATCTGAGGTGAAGCTGAAGCAGTGATGCTAGTGCTGGGGAGCAGCAGCAACTACAGATGAAGCTGTGCTCCCTGGCCCACCGCTCACCTCCTGCTGTGCCGTCTGGTTCCTAATAGGCCACAAATCAGTAACGGTCCACAGCCTGGGTGATGGGGGATGGGGACCCCTAACCTATATGACAAATTACTAGGTGGTAACTTGTCTGGGATGCAGGAGGTGGACCATATGTGTTATCTATGTTTCTTTCAAAAAGGCCATCACCAGCAGAGTGCCTAGTATGTAACAAGTGCTCAGAAATTTGACCAAGAAAGCTTTCTAGTTAATAGAATCTGTTGCTTCAATTTATAAAACCCTTTTCTTCCTAAGGAACCACTTTTCAAAGAACTACAAATATATTACAGCACCAACCACAGGTTCAGAGCACTGAGAAGTTAAACCCTTAGAATCTCACACTCACTACTCCTGCACTGACTAGGAGCTATGGTCTCTGAATGAGACATTGTGGCCTAGGGTTAGCTTCCTTTAAAGTTTCAAAGGAAATGAAGGAAAACACTGATTCTAGTTTCACAACAATAATCCGTTAACATTATAATACAAAGGCCTACCTATGTGTTATACAAAAAAACAAGACCTTCTCTCTCATCCAGGAGTTAAAACCCTAGTTGGGAATAAATGGATTTTGTTCATCAGGAGCATCCAATGCCATGATAGTATCTGATCCACAGTGAGAAAGAGGCAGGAGATGGCCTGAAGCATGAGTAGGAGCTACCTTAGGGAAAGAAAAGGGGCGATAACTAGCTGCAGCACTGTTCGAAACAACTGTCCTTCATTTTTTGTTTCCTGAAGAGATCACTGAGTTATTCTTTTTTTTTTTTTTTTTTAATCCACAAAATTGAAATAGGTTGGAAGCCTCAAGTAAAAGCAGAGCACCTCAGGGATTTTCCTCTAAGCCTGAGCATGCCAGAACCGCACAGTGCAGTCACCAGTACAAATGGAAAGGAATGCTTGCTCTAACTTTAGTTAAAGATGAAATAATTTTCAGATTAAAATAAGTATTTCTCACACTAAGTTATTTTACCAAAATTAATCTCTACTTCACAATGGAACACCATGGGAAAAGTCTTCCACACAGAGAAATCTGCTTCCCAGGCAACATTTCAGTAACATGGGTTCTCTCTAACATTTTCATTTAGGCTTACACAGTTAACTGATATGTCATAATTTAGATTTCTAGTAACTTTCTTGACCTCAAGAAAGCTAGGCCTTCAGGGTTCTTTAGTCTAGACTAGGGCCTGCAGAGAGAAGTCAAGGGATGTGTAAAGGTCAGTTACAGGAAATGGTCCACAGTGGTGTTTCCTTTATCCCACACTCCTCGATTCACATACACTTAACCTTCAGGCTTTGCAGTGGCATCAAAGCTCACTAACTGTAAGAACAAGGTTCCCTCTTTACCTCTCATAACATGAACTCTGCAAATCTGTCTGCTTTTCTGCCCAAATCCATGAGACTAGAATAAGGTCTCATGTCCTAGCTCCAGGAATAACTAAGCTTCATATATAACGCAGCCAGCTTTTGTCACCTCAGGACAGGAGAAATCAAGAACAATCATAAGTACCCCTTTTACTCAACATATATATTTTAAATAATCAATAAGTAAAGTTCCAAAGCTTCCTCCAACCTTGTGTCAAACGACAGCAGTGGCACAATCTTCCCTGGAGTATCAAAGCCTGACATTGGACCACGGGAAGAAACACAAGGGGCAGCCAGCTACTAGGAGTAGTGTATCTGCCCAACTCTTTATCGTGCATTTTCTGGCCCAGGCCTCCTTCACTTTCAGGAGACCATGCCATATAAATCCCTGCCTTCTAGGCATTTTTTTCCTCCCCGCCCTCCATTCTCTTCTCCCAATAGACCATAAAGTCCTGGATAGCGTTCACAGCTTGGACAGTATTATCATCAGGTGGCAAATAAGAGACACAGGTTTAAATCCTAGTTCCATGAATGACTAGTTTTTTGTTTCCTTGAGAAAATTACTTAACCTCTTCCTCACAGTCTAAACTTTCTGTATATAAAAGAAGTCTATTGCTTACTTCAGTATTGGTGGAAAGGTGAGAGAAATACAGAGCCCTAGTTAATGTTTCTTTCCCTCTATTCCAAAGAAAAAAGTGAATGCATCATGTAAGAATGGTGGAGAGTTTTACAGCCATGCCACCCTGAACAAGTTGATCCTGTCTGATCTTAAAAGCTAAGCAGGGACAGGCTTGGTTAGTACTTGGATGGGAGATCACCTAGGAAGACCAGGTGCTGTAGGAGTTAATATATATATATATATATATATATATATATATATATATATATATATATGGGATTGTAAACTGACAAGGTCCTTGCAATCTGTGAGGACAACCAAAATTTATTTAAATTTAAATAATTTTTTTTAAAAAAGAATGGAGGAGTAGGGAATTTGGATAGTGACCTGGTCTTTTAAAAACTTATATTCATGATAAAAGTCATGGAACAAGAAAATTTAAAGTATGTTTTAAAATTTTAGATTTAATTGTCACAGGAAAAGTTCTAGAAATCATACAAAAATGATGAACGTACACACACATGTACTAGCTTTAAAGAGTCCAAAATTAGAAGGGAAAAAAACTCCTCCACCACACTAATCAACTTTCAGCTTTCAGGATGACATCAAGTAACTCTGAATCTTAAAAACAAAATTCTATACACATGCAACACATCACATACAGAATCTTTCCGTAGATATTCACTGCTCTAGGTAAAAGCCTTCACCACTAATGTTTTAAAAAGCTGCAGCTGGACTATGGGTCAGATGGCACTCAGCAGTTTTGTGTGTGTTGGGGGTGGGGAGTGTCAGGAATGAATGTGGTTATCAAGTCATTTCTAAGTAGAGAACCCTTGGAACAACATTAGAGTGAGGGTCATGGGAAAAGAAGTTTTGCTCACCCTACTTCCTGGCGGCATTTTCAGTACACAAGCCATAAGCAACTCATGTTTACAAAATGGAAGGAGAAAAGAGGGACTTATTAGATAAAAGGGGCAGGGGAAGTCAACCTATACATACACACAGATTATACATTACACTTAAAAATTAAAAAAAAAATTAATAGTTTATAAGACTTGGATACCACACTTCACTGTGCAAAGTATAATCCTACTGTTTTAATAAATTGATTAGGTTAGAATATTTTTATTAAAGTCTATCACATGAATGAAACTCAATTAGGAAAGAAAACAATCGTGATATATTTACTTCATCCTCCTTGGAGAAAAAATTGTGCAATTTGAAGTTATTTTCATTCATAGAAAAAGTATTTCTTAGGATTTCAAACTTTCAAATCTGGAGTTCTTCGTGTTAAAAAAAGGTTGTTTAAGAACTAGGTGAATGTATTCTGGACTTGAGGTAAAAGCCAAGGGCATTTTAGCTACCACGGGTCAACAGTTCCTCATTTTTTACTTGCTTTGCTAAAACTCAGACTTAAGATAATCGGATAACATATCTGAAATTATACAAGTAATACAGGCTACCTCTTTTTTAAAAAGAGAATTCTAAGATAAGTCAGCCTGAGGGGGTAAAAATGATTGCCCGATCATTACATTTCTATTTCGTGTTTCCTTATTTTAATCCTGGAATTCTGGGAAATTATAAGCACTTTTCAAAAAGATCTAAAACTAGATCTGGGCTTAAACAACTTTTTCTTAAGTTCTGCAGTACATTCTTTATAACTATAGATTTACCAATGACTGCCTCTGTGCTGGAGTGTTATTAAATTAAACAGGCAGACAAAATATGGAGAACTGACCTTGGCATGGAATGCAATAGGCATAGTTTCTTTTCCCCCTGCTTCTTCTTAAACAAAAAGAAAACAAAATGTTCAAACTTGAAATGTAATAATACATAGATTTTCCATATGTTCACTTTATTTGTAACATGACACTTCTACTCTTCACTTATCTTTAGTAGTTAGTAGTAGTAATTCTGAAACATACTTGATCACTTTGTGTAGGGGAATATGAGCTTAACATGTATTACTCTCATTTATAAAAATCATAACCTCTCCCCACGTAAAAATAGGTAAGATACCAACAAGAAATGTTCTGACTGAACTACAAAATGCGGGGAAAATACATATTAGAACTTCTAAATTTAAGTCTTTAAGCACATGTCAGATCCTTTGCATGGATACTTTTTAAACCTAAAACAAAGATGGCACTTAGCTGTTAGATGCAGACCAAAGCATTTACTCACTAATCACATACTTAGAGGTTTTGAACAACCTGCAACTCTAAAACAACAGCACCAAGCCTTCCATGGTTATTTCAATAAATCTCGGCTTCTTGAATGCCAAATCTACATCAAAAAAATGTCCCTTTCCCACCCTCCCATCATAAATATTCAAGAGAAAGAACATATGTAAATAATTGCCTCTGAAGCATAATAATTATATTATTATCAAATAATATCTGATAGCTATAAATTAAAGGCTTCCATATTATATAACTGTTTCTCTAATTACTTTAGAAAAATCATTTCTTACAGCAAATAATCTCCCAGCTCCTCCACTCATCAAAAAATCCAAAAACATTTCAGGTACAAAAATAGTCTTTTTTTTGATATCTAGTAACTGATTACTATGTGTAAAATATTATAAGGCATTCTACTATTTTTCTTTCTCACCTTAAAAGAGGTTACAATGTGATGAGAAAGAAATGGCAACATGAGTACTTTCTGAGGTATAAAGAGGAGCCTGACTGTGGGCAAATACTGAGTGAAATATTGTGAGAAATACAGGCACTAGTGTCAACCACGGTGCTGACGGATGGGCCCATTTTAAATCCTCTTCCAGCAGGTTAGTCAATATGTCTGTTACCATTCCATACCAGTAAGAAATGTTTCAATAAAGATTTATTTTCTGCTATAAATTTTAGAGAGAAAAATTCAGTCAAACAAATAATTAAGTGTCTACTCAGGGCAGTCTGTACCACTGGGCTTGGTACAGTACTAGGTGCTGAGAGTAAATGGTGAACAAGGCTAAGATAGGCCAAGTGTCTAAGTCCATTGGAGCAGGCCACCTAGGATAACTGTCAGCATTGACTGACACAACACCAAGATGATCACCAACAGAAAAAGGTAACAAAAGTTTTAAAGAACAAGCTAGCATTATAATTAAAATAATACATAAAATTCATAATAGTAATAATGATAGCAAATAACAAAATATGATCGCCAGTCAGACTCTGCTAATATTATCTCATTCTATCACCACGTCAACTCTACAAAATCCTCCACAAGAATCATTTTCATTTTATCAATGTACAAACTGACCCTGTATGAGGTTAAAAGGACTTGGCCTCATTTCTATGTATCAGAGGCTGGAGAGTGGGGGGAACATTTTTTACATAACCATAAGGCTATTATCACTTGTAACAAAATTAATAATTCTTTAATATCAAAAGCTAGTCTACAGATTTCCCCATTTACCTTTAATATTTGTTTTCTACTTGTTCACAAATAAGAGTCCTAGCAAAATCTACTGATTGCATTCATTTATGTCTCCTATATCTCAAGTCCCTTTCAATATAGAATAGTTAGTTTCCTATTCCTGTTCCTTCTTTTCCTAAGCCACCAACTCATCAGTTAGACTGGTTCAGCTGTTTTATAGGGTATCCCAATTTCTGGATTTGGCCGAGTGCTTCCTCCAAGTGTGTGGAACCTGCTCCTCTATTCCTGCTGTTTCCTGGAGTAAGGAAGTGATGTGTAAAGGCTTGATCAAAGGTAGGGGGAAAACCAGAATAAATGTTGCTCATGTCCCTTTTTTGACAGAAAAGAACTGTTTATATATGCCAAACTGACATAACATTTTTCATCTAGAAAAGACATATTGCTTAGCTTATTGTAGCAATCAAACATCGAGTTCCTTTTAGAAGAATTAATCTGTACTCTTCCGGTCTAAGTGTTTAAAATCATTCTATTTCCTACAAAAGGCACTACTACACATACACCCCCTCCAAGCTGCAGCTCCATCTATACAATCTAGTCCCAGTTCATCGATTTGATATAATGGTGGTAGCAACCTCATGATCTGTCTGCCAGGCACTCTGTGTGTGCAAAGCCCCAAGATTTCTTAATCCAGGTTTATTTCCAGAAGGCAGCTCAAGGGGATTTCCGAGAAGGTTTCCCTCTCACCAGAGCCATCCTCAAGTGATAATCGGGAAGCCCCCAGCAAGAATCCACAAGGAGGAAACTTTGAGGATGCAGTGGAAAATGGAGAAGAACTAAAAAAATTCAGAAAGCTTCACAAAATGGTGAGAGTTCTCTATCCTTGTTCCTTGCACAAACCCACTAAGCTCCAAGTTTCCAAAAAAAAACACACAAACCATAGGTTCACTACAGCATACCGTCCCCAACGGCCCTGCTCTCCATGGTTCCCAGGAGAAACACTTGGGTCATGGCTTTTTAGAAAAATATGTCCCAGGTCTGAAAATCAGCCTTTACTTTTTTTGTTGTTTTTTAAATTTCTGAACACTGTATGTGGAAACTGTATGTTTCCACATTACCTGTGGAAACAAATAATACATGAAAAAACACTTAAATGGTATAAGTGAAATATTATCATATCACTGACCTTTACCAATAAAAACCCCTGTAAGGCTGGAATTTAGGCAGATTACTCCCCAACTAAGCAATGAAAAATGACATAGAGTGACTTTGCTATTAGAGTCATTTTTGGCATTTCCTCTTTGAGTTTAGCAAGCCTCTTAAGAAAGAGGCCACAGACAAAAGGGGGGATTCCACTCACAAAGAGAAACTTAAGTAGAACAGGCAGAAATTCATTTGGCCTGGCACTGACTTAGCATTAAACTTCAAACACATAAAATAAATCACAAAAAAATATTTATAAGAGAAAATCAGAGCAAGATGGGAAATCAGATATTGTTTTGCAAGTCTAACTCTTCACCTCACAGTGAGGATATGGAGCCCCAAATGGGTCAGGAAGAAAGCTTCATAGCCGGTGGCCTTTTTCTGAAGTATTTCACACTGTCCATAAAGTGCATTTCAATTTCACTTCTGTATCTTTCATTGCCGTGAGACAACTATCTCTTTACACTCATGAATGCATATATCGATACATCAAATGAAAAGTTTCTTTCAGTTTCATAGCATATTTAGAAACCTGCAAAAATCAGAAAACTGAAAACTTTAGTCTATTCTGAGATAATGTCTTTCTGTAATGTGAATTAAGTCATTCATTAGAAGACAGGGTGTAACATAAAAGTCACATTGGTGAGAGTGAGATTTTTTTCCCAACAGACTGACATTTAGTGAAGCCATGGGGGCCATCAGGGACAAGCCTTTTCACAATTCAGAAGTGTCTTAC
The DNA here is from genome assembly GCA_004027375.1 of Macroglossus sobrinus. Lineage (NCBI taxonomy): Eukaryota > Metazoa > Chordata > Mammalia > Chiroptera > Pteropodidae > Macroglossus > Macroglossus sobrinus. The sequence goes on from PVKZ01000762.1 coordinate 488,095, forward strand.
CTATAAAAAAGGATTTTAAGAAAAATGTTGAAAATCCTGAAGAGCTTTCTTTAGCATAAGAAGTGGCTAATTTAGTGTATTCAACATCAACACATGGAACAGATTTTCCCAAAGGACACAAGAGCCCTGGAGTTTAAGGCTGCAAAAAGATATACTGGTGCCGGATACAAATGACAATGGAGTTTTAACTCTACTGGTGTTTTTACCAAAACTGTGTTTGCTTGTTTGCTTTGATAATCTAGTTGAAGCTGAAGAGGTTTTTAATTATTTGCCCTTAACCCTATTTATTCCCAGTAAGTCTTAATATTTCTGTGTGTTATGTGCAATGACTAAAGTTAACCTTTTTCAGGAATATATCTTGTTACAGCAGAAACACCGTGTGTTTTAAAAAGCAAAAGTAATAAAAGGATATATCTGTGTTTTTCATGGATCCATCAAAAGTATGCAAAAATCAAACTATCTTTTTGTACTGCATATCCTCTTGAGAACTATTTATTGTCCTGAACTTGCTATTTTTGATGTAGTCTATGTGTTTTCAAACTTTAATGTGCATTTGAATCACCAGATCTTGTTAAATGAAGATTCTAATTCTATAGTCCTGCAGCGGATACTGATGAGTTCAATCCATTCAGTGGGAGCTAACAAGTGATTCAGATGCTGCTGGCCCATTGACCACACTGTGAGAAGCAAGATTCTAGAAAATACTCTACCTTTCATTGGCACTAAGTTGACATTGGGCTGCGTAGCTTACCACTTTTTTTGAAAAATTGGGGGCAGGCCACTTTCTGAACATTTCTTCTAATATACACCACCAGAGGAGAAAGGGGACAAGCGGGAAAGAGATAATTAAAGCAAAAGTACATTTTACCCATTGATCCAATTTTGGCAGCATATTAAAGAATTCGTTGAATCAAGGAAACATTTTAGTAGACAATGTTATGTCTACACTATTAGAAAATCTACTTTATCTTACATAAACAAGTTATATACTATTTGATAAATACCTTCTGAAATTTAAGTTTTCTAGTTTAGAGGGTAACAAATTTTATAAGTTATTCCAGTTACGGTCGAAATTCCAACAAAATAAATAGATAGTATTATTTACTAATGTGGTTTTAAAAACAGACCTTTCTTGAGGACTAATGCTAGACTCTTAAGATAACCCCACAGACCCCATTAATTTTGCATGAGTTTACTGTTCATGAAATTGGGTTCAGTGATAAGTTTAAATATAAAGAATTGAGGTGTCTACTAATTTCTTCATTTTCATAAATTATTCTATTGAATAAAAACCAATGAATATAGCTACTATTTAAAGAAGTCATTATACTTATATAATAGTGCAAATAACTCATGGTATTTGATACACTTTAAAAATAAATGCTTCCTTGATCAAGTATGTGTGTGACACAAAGAGGGAGAGGAAGACAGACAAGAGAGGAAACAGACATTGAGAGAAACTATATCCACATTTTTATGACCTTCAAATGTATACAAGCCTGTATACTTTAAAACCAGAAAATACAGCTGAGTTTTTTTTTTTTTAAACCATCTTCCTAGTCTCAATAGAAGTGGTTTAAAAAATAAAATCAGATAGCAAAGTAAAGCACCCCAAATGGAATTAAATCCTTTGGTTTAATGACAAAGTTCATTTAAAGAAAAAACAATCCTAAAACCTTTGCTTTTGCTGGAATAATTTTCTTTTTACTAAAAGGACTTCTAGAAGCCACTGTATACATCTAATTTCTATAAATAAAGTTTAAATGGACAATGAGAGCTGGATCTCTTAAGAATTTTGTCCTTAATCTCAGCCTATGGCACCTCACTCAGCAATCCATTCATAACCCAAGTATGTACTTAGAATTGAGATTGACGAGTCTTTTTCCTTTTTTAACTCTGCAGTGCTATAGACACTCAAAATCTTTGACAAATGAAGTTAAGCTAACATTTACTGAGCACTTACTATGTACTAAGCACTTTGCCAAGGGCTTTTTAAAAAAACTTACATAATCCTCACACAAGCCTATAAGTACTTTTACATTTCATAGATAAGGAAACTGAGACTTGGATATACTAAGTAACTTGCCATAAATCATCCAACTTGTGAGAGTCCACACCTAAATCTGAACCCAGCAGTCAAATTACAGAATCAGAGTTCTTAAGCATTCTTTTGACACTTGGTTTGCATACATTGGGTGCATGCTAAATCCCCTTACATGCCTAAGTGTTACATTGGATTTATGGTGATTTATTTTAAACACTTCATTATGAGTAGTATGAAGTGTGTGAATAAATTAATCTGACTCAATATTTTAGGGTTGGTTAATTAACATAAGTGTCCTAAGTGAATAAACATCTCGATGTTAGATAATTAGTATGTGACACATCAAGATTTTAGGGCTGGCTAAGTAGCATAATAAGGACTAGAGATCATTTTTCCATTGGTAACACTACTGCTTAAGGTAAGTGTTTGATTTGCTGAAGAGTAACAGCTCTGCGTCCTTATATGAGTAAGGCATAAAACATTCTGTGCCACAGACCCAGCTCTCCACATTTAGAGCCTCTTGGCCTGTCTCGACTTAAGAGGTTCTAGCTGCTTGAGCTGATCACAGTCCTGTTGCAAGAACATCCTAGCATGTGCTTTAGAGCAGGGGTCCCCAACCTTCTGGCCACAAACGGGTACCAGTTTGTGGCCTGTTAGGAACTGGGCCACACAGCAGGAAGTGAGCAGCAGGCCAGCCAGTGAAGCTTCATCTGTATTTGCAGTTGCTCCCCAGTGCTAGCATCATTACCTCAGATCAGGCATTAGATTCTCAAAGAAGCACTGGTCCCTGGTACCAAAAAGGTTGGAAACTACTGCATTAGAGACAGACTTACCCAAAAAGCGTGACACTGTAAATGAGGACCTAGAGAAGGAATTCTCCCAGTAAAACATAGTTGTTTGCACTTACTTGCAATTAAAGACCCACATTTTTGGCTAAATTTGGTCTGAGGCAATGTACCTCCTAGTACCAGTTTATACAGAGTGGACACTATAGACTTCACCTCTTGTAACCAGTGAAAGCTACTCATCAGCATTTGTTCAACATTAACTGCCTATCCTACTAGGATTCAACAGTAAACAAGAGGTAAATCCCCTGCCTTCATGGCATTCGCCTTCCAGTGGAAAGAGACAGAGAAATAAAATATATAAGAGCAATACAAGAAGGGGGGCAGGGTGGGGCGGGGGGAGCTGTTCGACTTTAAGATGGGGGAAGGTCTCTGAGAAAGTAACTTTTGAACCAAGTCCTGATGGAAGTACAATATTCACTAAATAGAAAGCAGGCATTCACATAACTGCTAATCTAATTGGACAGTGGACTTCATGGAGACTCTTCTTGCAGTGTATTCAGAGCTTCAGCAATAGCCAGCTCAATGCACTCAACAGCCCAGACAACTCCCACCCAGCCTAGCACACAGGGCCCCCAGAAGAGCCCACAAAAGCCAGTCTCACCAAGTTCAAGAACCCATTACCCAACTTTCCATTGATAAGAGTTGGACACCCAGCAAAATGAAAAGATCTGTTTATTTAGAATCACTAGAATAAAATGCTTTATAGTCTAAACTTCAAAAACCTTTAAAAGACCAAAGGATGTAAATCTAAGTTATACTGTATGGTGGCAAAGCATCGTTCCTTATTTTAAAGGTTAAAAAATCATTTTATTGAAAAGTAAACAAAACGCCAAAAGACTGCACAAAATTATACAGAAAAAAAAATGAGTGAGGACACTATTATATAAGCAACCCAGTTCAAGGAAAATAATGCAATTCAAACTTTCTAATTTATTTGACATGGCTTACATCCGTATCTGCATGAGGTTTAATCAAAGACATATGCCATTCTGATAGTCCTTGACAGTGAAGGAATTCAAGCTTTGATGTGCATATTGTGTTTCTGAAAATCTCACTGTGAGAAAGCAGCACTGGCTTTCCAGCTGTGATTAAATTCCAGCCTGAAGAGGCCATCCTTGGTCAGAGGCTATCTCTGCACTCATCCACACTCCCAGACAGCGTTAGTACACAAGGTTTAACTGCCATGCGTATTGCTGAGGTCAAATGTGAGGCAACTGATTTTCTTCCAAAGGGACTTCAGCTGCTGATGCTGAGCAGAGTAGAAAGATGAACTGGTAGAGAGCAAACTCATGATGTGGTTCAAGCTTCTTTTCCCACTGTGAAATGTAGATGACAAGCTCATTAACCTGGAACTTTATAGTCTTTATAAACCCTGAGTCTTGATAATTAACAAATGTTAATGATTAATAAAGTTTCATAAAGGTAAAAGTTGCCTCCACTCACTGTATGAAAGGAGAGGAAAAATAACCTCAATAAAATGCCAATTGAAAATCTCCTGGCATTTACCCTAAAAATACCTCTTCCTGTGATTAGTCGATAAAAAGTGAAAACTGCATTTTTTTTTTCCTGCAGTATGTCAGTCCAAGGTACACCTGGCAATATAGTTAACTCCAAACAACAAGAAAACAATACGCAATTGGATGGAGGAACTACAGTGGGCTCCCAGGCTCGGGGCAAGGGTTCCTTGAGTAACAAGCTTCCTGAGACCTCTGTTGCCTATCAGCGTAAAACAGTGTCACGTGATGGTCATCATGCTCCCACCAGTGAGGAACGAGATTCCACACATTTAACTGACTCCGCTTTAGCTAACATGGACCCAAGTAATCCATTTCAGAAGTGTTTTTAAAATTACTACTTTTTGAATTTTAGCTTTATCTATAAAATTCAGGTACATGGACACTTTGTTTCTTATCAGTGATGAATAAACTAATATGAAGTATAGCAGCATAGCTTTTTAGACTGGAAATGTAAATTCTAATCCTTCAGTCTAATCCTTCCCCTTACTACATGAACACCCAGCATATTCTCTCAAACCAGGCCAAATTCATAAAAGGGGTACAATCTCAACTGGTCGTATCCATAATTTTTTTATGCTTTTATTTTCAACTTTTTTGATGCACAGGTTTCCTTTTGCCACATGAACTCTACAGATATTAAATAATATATAATTGCTAACATTTATTGGGGGGTTATACCTACTCAGTGAGTTTATAATGTCATCTAGAAGTTATCAGACATCCTTTGGCCACTATATTAATTAAATACGAGTCTATATTTTTTATTCAGGTTAGCATACAATTAAATAGTTTAACTAAGGGAAGCCCCAACATTTTATTTTCTGACTCTGGAGGAAGATAAAATATAGACAGCAAAGAAAATTGCTCACATAATTTTATTCAAAATGTATTTAGACTTACTATGTGCCAAACACTGTTTGATACTAAAGATAGTTCTCTACTCCTATGGAGCGTACATTGAGGAAAACTTAAAAGCAAAGAATTACAAAGCACAGTGTAAGAGCTACAACAGACCAGTATTCCTATAGAGAGGAAAGAGAGAAAAGCAAGCACACCTGAGAGTGAACCAGAGGCCTCAGAAGTACTGAACTTGAGATGGCAACTCTGTATTCTTCAATGTTACTGTCTCTCTCCTGTCATCCTTATTCCTCTCAACAGAAGCCTTTCTAGTCACTGAATGTATGACTAAACCTGAAAACCTCTGGAACTTTTACCCATGAGCCTCTTTGCCCAATCACTGCCTAAGATGGGTTGCTGTGCCCCACCCCCACTGCAGGTGGGAGTGCAGGTGCAGCCTTTTGAACAGCCAATTGCATGATTAAGAAGCTTAAGTCCTAGCAGGCTTGTTGAGAGAGGTATCGACACATGCTATGACTTTCTCCTTAGAAAGGAGAAAAATTAATCAACTAAGATAATGTATATTTTAGTATTACTAGCATACATCAACCTGTGCAATAAATGTTAATGATGATTTTCCAGGTTTGCTGGAGAAAACTTTCAAATCCAATTGTTTGTTAGAAAAACATAAAGAAAAACTTTTCTGAATAAAACAATAATAATTTCCTCAGAGCTTTTCTTTCTTTCATCTATGGCTCTTCAAACATATAACAGCAGGCAGGAACTCATTCTCACTGATCCCTATGAGGAACAGAGGAATTATAACCAACATGCTCTTAAATCATTCCCCTAAAATCAACAAAACAATTCTGTGGCATTCCTCAACTGTTAGCCCCCTAGGATCACCTCACCTCCCAAATGGAACAATGATTTCAAATTGAGCAAGGTCTGATGAAGCCAAATGAAGCCCAGCTGGCACAGATATAATCCCACTGAAAAGTACCAGAGAAGTTTAGCCAGTTAAGAGGAAGTAATTCCAACCATCTCCACAATGACACAGATGGCAGTTGCTCAATCATCCACTGAAGGAGCTAAAACACATAAGGCTTCCCTCATGAGGTCTTATAATGACTTTATGGTAGTTTCATGTGAATTACAGATGTAGAAATGCAGCTCCCCAAATAGAAATGCTTTCTGTTTCAAATAAGTTCCATATTCCTTAAGAGTAAAAAAAGTTTTGGTCTTTTTTTCATTTGCATTACATAGTAGTTCTAAACAAAATAGCTGCCATTGTACTAATTAGCTTACATTCATTTTGAAAATGTACAAAAAAGATATGTTTTATTCAGAAAAATTATGTGGCATACAGCTGAATTTGTGTTTTATTGCCACTATTGAACACTAGTGACCATTTAATGAGTACTTGCCATATGACACTGACTTGATTACTGCCATCATCTCACTTAATCAAGCTAACTCATCAGCATCATCAGTATCTTCACATTTAATAGAGAACTGAGCCAGGATCCAAACTTAGATTGATTGTATTCCAATTCCCTTCCCTTAACCATAAGGCTTAGGGGATACCTCCTCAAGTGGGCAGAACCAAAAAGCTTGCTCACTGCTCTAAGATCTCTTCTTTCCTCCAGGGTACATCACTTTAATCTATAATGTAAGAAGCTTTTATTCTTATCCCTTAGCTCAGCCTGAAGTTAACTCTCTGTTATATTAAATCATCAATAATTAATCAATCTTTTGGTCAACTACTTGGACAAGTTTGGAAAACTTGGGGAAGAGAAGTTGGCCAGTTATCAGCGGATACTGTGGTGAGTTTCCCGGACTTAGGGTCTCTCAATTTTGTCTATAGGTACCAATTCTACTTCTTGCCTTCAGAGCCACTCCATTACCCCAAAATGATCTATCCCCCTTCTCAAGTCATATGTCCCACTATTTCTCTAACCCAACCATTAACCCTTGACAAAGATATCCCTTATTTTTCTATTTATGTTTACTCAATTTATCTATCGTGCCTTAACTTTTCATTTATACTTCAATTTTTCTCACACCACAACAATCATCTGGCATGCAAACATTTGATTTGACTCTCCTATTAATTTCTATATCATGATTCTGTTTGCACTTTATAATAGAGGATTCAATGGTATACTTTTACATTGTTTTGAAAATGAAAATGTACATAATAGTTTAAAGAGAATTATTTACACCTATAATATCCACTGGGATATATACTAAATAAGAAATAGATACGCATTTACACACAGAACACATTCAGAAATGAAACACTGCAAAAAAAAATGTTAAGCAGCAAAAACTTGGGCACATCAGAGGGCTGCATTTCATTAAACGATCCTTCTCAATACTACTCAGGGTAAGTAAAGTAATGGACAAGAAAATGTCCAACCTTTACTGAATTTCCACTATTTCTATTTGGATACCATATTGTTATGTGGAAGAATGACTGTATAAACAATACACAGACAAAATTTCATCTATAAGTAAAAAGCCAACTAAGTGCTCATGTACGTCATGCTGCTGAAAGCATAGCACTCAACCAAGTTTACTATTATTTAAAACACAGTGAATTATCCTACTGTCTGTATATTCTTGGTATCCATTATCTGCAAAATAAATTCAATAAAAATGCTGATTAATATTCCTTCGAGGCCTAAAAATGTTCAGACTGTAAATCTGATAAGGAAAGACAAAAACAAGGACACTAGAGAAATGTGAAGTCCATGGCTCCTACAGTTACAGCAAACATTAAACACACACTAGCCCCTAACTCAATTAGCATAATATCTCCTAATAAAAGCCTAATCACCTCAGTTCCTATTACCTGATACATCATGTTCATCTTTCAACTAAAAATTACAAGGCATACTAAAAGACAAGAAAAAACAGTCTGAAGAGATAGAATCAGATCCAGACTCAGATGTGACACAGATTTTGAAAGTATCAGGTAGAGAATTTATAATATCTATGACTAATATGTTAAGGGCTCTAATGAAAAAAAAAGCAGATAACATTCCAGAACAAATAGTAAAAAGAAAGACAAAACTCTAAAACAGAATTAAAAAGAAATGTCAAAAACCAAAAATACTCTACTACATGAACTCATCAGTAGACTAGATGTGGCCATGGAAAAAAGAATCAGTGAGCTTGAAGATATATCAATAAAAATTTCCCAAACTAAAATGCAAAGAAAAAAAAATTTGAAAAAAACAGATTATTCAGAAACTGTAAGATAATCACAAAAAGTGACACATGCAACATACATGTAATTGGAATACTAGAAAGATCTTAAGAGAGAAAAGAGCAAAAGAAATATCTGAAGTAATAATTACTGAGGATTTGCCAAACTTAATGGCAGACACCAAACCAAAGATCCAGAAAGCTCAGAGAACACCAAGCAAGATAAATTCCAAAAAACTACACCGAAGCATGCCATATCTAAACTGCAGAAAATTAAAAACAATTTTTTTTTCAAAGAAGCCAAAGGAAAATTAGACCCTACCTATAAAAAAACAAGATAAGAATTTCATCATGTCTCTTGAGAAACCATACAAGGAAAAGTGGAGTGAAATATTTAAAGTGTTTGAAGAAAAAGACCACTAACGTAGAATTCTGCATTCAGTGAAATTATCCTTCAAAAGTGAAACAAAAATAAAGGCTTTTTCAAACAAACAAAAACAGGGATTATGTCATCAGTGAACCTGCCTCTCAAAAAATGTTAAAGTTCTTCAGTCTTATATAAAAAAAGGAAAAAAATAAAACAGAAGTAAACATAAAATAAAATTTTATTCTTCTTTTTCTTGTTACCTAATAGATAACAATTTGTTCAAACTGAAAAAAATATTTATAGCATATTGATAAATAAAATGAAACACAGCAATATTAGAAAGATGGGAGGGAAGAATTGGGAATACTCAGATAAGCTAATCACACTACTACTAATGTGGTATATTGTTATTTAAAAGTAGACTTAGATTAGTTGTAAATGTACATTTCAAATCCCAGAGCAACCACTTTACAAATATTAGAAAAAAGTATAATGGTTACATAAGAAAGAAGAGAAAATAGAATCATATAAAACCTCAAAATATTTGAAGACTAAAAGACAAATTTTTAAATAACATGAGTCATAGAAGTCACTAGAGAAATTTTAAAATATTTTCAGCTAAATGAAATTAAAATACAACTTATTAAAAATTATAGACTACAACAAAAACAATGTTTTGAGGGAAATTTATAGCATTAAATACAAATATTAAAAAAAAGATCAGAAACCAATAATACAAGCTTCCACCTAAAGAAACTAGAGAAAGAACAATATAAGCCTAAAGCAAGCAGAAGACAAGAAGTAATAAAAACTATAACAGAAAATAATAAATTTAGAAACAGAAAATCAATAGAGAAAAAAATTAAAATGAAAAGCTGGGTTTTTTTTAAAGAGCAATAAAACTACAAGAGGGAGAAAAAGGAAGTGGGAGAGGAGATATAACATAAATTACCATATCAGAAATTTAAAAAAAGGCCATCAATACTAATAACATAGATATCTAAAAAATAATGAAGGAAGATTATGAATAACTCTTTGCTTATAAAATCTGATAACTTACATGAGATTCACCAATTCCTTGAAAGACAAAGTACTAAATATGATGAAAAATAGATAATATATCTCATAGATGTACACATACTAAAATAAAATTGAACCAATAATTTAAAATCTACCAAAAAAAAAAAGCATCACATTTACACAGTTTCACTAGTGGATGGTGGATTCTACTAAATATTTTAGAAAGAAATAATAATAACTCTCTACAAGTACTTTCAGAAAATAGAAGCTGAGAGAATACTTCCTCAGTTGTTTCATGAAGCCAACACGATCCTAAATACAAGGCCAAAGATAGAACTAGAAAAGGAAAACTACACACCAATATCTCTCATGATTATAGATGAAAAAATCCTCAGAAAATATAAGAAAATTAAATTCAACAATTATAAAACAAACATTTGGGATTATAAAGATGGTTCAACATTTGAAAACCAATTAATGTAATCCATCACATCAACACTCTAAAAAGAAAAATTATGATCATACCGACAGAAGCAGAAAAAGCATGTGACAAAGTCCAATACACATTCATAATAAAAACTCTCAGTAAACTTCAACTTGATAAAGAACACCTACAAAGAAACAACAGCTAACATCACACTTAATGGCATAAAACTAGAGGTTTTCTCCCTAAGACTGGGAACAAGGCAAGTATGTTCCCTCTCACCACTCTTCAGTATTATACTAGAAATCTTAGCTAATACAGTAAGACAAGTAAAAAAATAAAAGGTATACAGATTGGGAAAGAAGAAATAAAACTAAAACAGATGGTATAATGGTCCATGAAGAATATCTCAAAGAATGGGGTGGCTCCATAGTGTAGTGGTTACCACATCTGCTTTGCACGCAGAAGGTCCTGGGTTCACGCCCCAGGTGGGTCCATAGGACCATACCCCGGGTGCACCACACCCCAGGTACATGCAGTGAGTGTGTGGGAGGGGATGCTCCACCTTCAGAGATCTAGTCCTTAAGAGGAAATGACAACATCCATGAGTCGGGGGTGGAAGTGGGAGGAAGGAATTAAAGAGGGGGGAAAAAATCAATTGTTTCTCTTATACAAGCAAAAAAAAAATTAGAATTTGAAATTTAAAACATAATATCTACATTAGCACAAAAAAAGGAAACACTGAGTTTTAAATCTAGTAAAATATGAACAAGATCTAAACAAAGAAGACTACAGAACTATGATAAAAGACACCAAAGATCTTTATAAAAAGGGAGATATTTCATGTTCATAGATAGAAACACTCAATATTGTCAAGATGTCAGTTCTTCATAACTGATTACAGATTCAATACAATCTAATCAAAATCTCAGCAATCAGTTTTGTGGACATTGGCAAAATGATTTTAAAGTTTACAATGGAAAGGCCACAGACCTAAAATACTCAACAAAATACCAAAACAGAAGAACAAAACAGAGGACTGACACTGCCCAATTTCATACAAAGCTACAGTAATCAAGACAGTGTGGTATTGGAAAAAGATAAATAGAGCAATGGAACGAATAGTGAGCCAAAAGAGATCTACATAAAGAAACTCAAATAACATTTGACAAAGGAGCAAGGGCAATTCAATGGAGAGAGGATAGTCTTTTCAAAAAATGATATTCAAAAAACTGGACGTCCCTATGGAAAAAAAAAGGGAATCTAGACACATCTTACATTTTTGGTAAAAATTAACTCAAAATAGATCATAGACCTAAATGTAAAAATGTAAAACTGTAAAATTCCTTGAAGATAACATAAAGGAGAAAAAATAGGGAGCCTTCACTTTGGCAATGATGTTTTAGATCTAACACCAAAAGCACAATCCATGAAAAAAAAAAAAACTGGTAAGGTGAACTTTATTAATATGTAAAACTGCTCTGTAAAAGGCACTGTTAGAAGATTGAAATGATAAGCCACAAACTACGAGAAAACATTTGCAAAACACATATCTAATAAAGGACTGATATCTAAAATACATAAAGTACTCTTAATACTCAATGGTAAGAAAACAACCCCATTAAAAATGAGCCCAAGATCAAAGAAGATATACAAAAGGCAAATAAGCACATGAAAAGTTGCTCCACATCATACATCACAGGGAACTGCAAATTACAGCAATGAGATACTGCTGCACACCTATTAGAATGGGTGAAATCCAAAACACTGACAATGCCAGATGCTGTAGAGAATGTGAAGAAAGAGAACACTAATCTTTAGTGATAGAAACGCACAATGGTACAGCTACTTTGGAAGACAGTTTGGCACTTTCTTACACAACTAAACATACTCTTACCATACAATCCAGCAATCACACTCTGGTATTTACCTAAGAGCTGAAAACTTATGTCTACACAAAACCTGCACATGCATGTTTACATCAGCTTTACTCATAACTACCAAATCTTAGAAGCAACCAAGATGTCCTTAGGTAGGAATGGATAAACTGTAGTGAATTCATACACTAGTATATTATTCAGGAAAAAAAAAAAAAGAGCTATCCACCCACAAAAAAACATGCAAGAAACTTAAATGCTTATTGGTAAGTGAAAGAAGCCAATCTGAAAAGGCTATATATAACATTCTGCAAAAAGCAAAACAATAGGGGCAGTAAAAAGATCAGTGGTTGCCAGAAGCTTAGGAGAAAAGGAGAGAGGGTTATTAGGTGATAAGTAGGGTATATTTTAGGGCTGTGAAACTATTCTGCCTGATATTATAATGGTGGGTAAATGACATTATTTAAGCCTTAGAACCATACAACATAAAGAGTGACCTCCAATGTAAACTATGGGCTTTAGGTAACAATATCAATATTGGTTTGTTCATTCTAACAAATGTACCACACAAATACAAGATGTTAAAAATAGGGGAAATTGCATATGTGTACATATGTCAGAGAAGGGAGAAAAACATAGAAACTCTGTATGCTCAAATTTTTTGAAGTAGCTTTTTTAAAAAATTGGAATAAAACCTGAAAGAGAAGTATATGGTGGTTGATTATAATATCCATTTTTGAGCACATCTGAAATGTTTATGGTAAAATTATTGAAAATTTTTAATAAAATAAAATCCTAGTTAGAAGACTATTTATATTTACATTTTAAATTGTTAAAAGAAATATGTGCTCAATGAATATTAGATAGCAACATTAAGCTTTTCAAAAAAATAAGTCCTCGTCTTAAGGTTTTTGGATTTTTTTATTCGTTTGTTTTTAGAAAATTCTTCAAGATCAAGAATCTAGGCATGTTTTTACTTTTATAAATCTGGAACTTTCATCTTGGCCTTTTTTTCTCCATGAGAACAAAACTAGTTCTGTTATTAAAAACTATTACTACTACACAAACAACACTGAAACATTAGTGAAAGATGGGGGGAAGAAATTAAAATCACTAAATCCCCACCACCATAACAGTGATTTGTATAAATTATCTTCCAATTTTTTTGCAATGTTCTTAACAATCGTTACACAGAAATAATTTAAACACAGACTCCCTTAAGGCCAACCTAAACTTTCCATTCACTTCAGGTCCTGAGCAAAATAATCAATTTAATTTTGTCAGATCATCTAGTTTCTGAGTAATCAGTAAAGGCTCATGAACTGAATTATGGGGTGATTTGTTTGGATTTTCTAGTCTCTCACACACTAGGTCAGTTCCCCATGTGGACAGCAACCATGACGTGACCTCTGGGGTAGGATCCCAGCACCAGCAGAATCCAAGTGTAGGAAAGCCATGCTATTAGAGCCCATCACAACCAGAGCATGGAGACCACACCCCTCCCAGAAACACAGATGAGGAACAATGGCTTCAAGGCTATAAATGCTGTCTATAGCGCCAGGCCTACTGGGGCATGATGACTCGGCCAACAGCAGGAACTGCACCAGCCAAGTTCATCATAAGAGGCTGCAGGTGTAATTAGGGCCTGGAATAGTGACCGGGATAACGAAATAACAATTAGTGGTGTTGATATACTTTCTCTGATTCTCTTCTTCTCTTTAAAAGCACCTGTCTCTGTAAATTTGAGAGACGACTTCATTATTTTTCTTTGTAAAATAAATGACTTAGGATGTGCAATATCTGAATGACAGGCAGAGCTGGTATAGCCAAGTATCCCTTTGCTGCTAGTTTTACCATCTGTTATTCTGAGCCAACGAACATGCAGACACACATACACATGCACACACACACGCACACACACACACTATCGTTCTAAGGAGAAAGGAGGAAAGGAATGAAGGAGGCAGAGATGGGTGAGGATCCCTGACTGTGACCCCCCTATACCAGAACCTGAAGACAAACAGCTTTGTTTGCAACACAAGTCTGACCTACAGCCTGCTGCAGACACACAAACTAAGGAAAATGCTTTATGCTGCCCAGAGAAGGCCAGATGCTAGCTCCTACTGGACTTGATCACTTAAATTCTTCTCAATCCATCTGTTTATTTCTCTAGACTTTTTCTCCTTGTTACCATGGAGACTGCTGTTAAATAATTATCATGGCTAAAACTTCTAGCTGAGCTCGAAGTGGATACCTCCAGCAGTCATAGTCCTACTCTGCAATAAAATCCATACCCAGCAAGAAACTAACACTGAATATTAATTATTTTCTGGTAATATTCAATATGGCCAGTATTTCATCAAAAAGAAAAGGATAGTATTAAGTGGTAGATAGAAAAGTAGTTTGGGAAGCAAGAAATCTGAGTTCATTTGGCTGTGCCTTGATATTTTTTAAGTTTATCCAGCACCAAATATTTATTCTTACTTTTTCAATTAGTCTAAGGGTCTTTCCAATACTTTTTTCAGTAATATCAGTTTTCTTTGAAAGATCTATAGTCTTCTCAATCTAGTAAGGAATCGCTGCATTCAGTAAGTCACATAAATGAAAAGTGTGTAGTGAAGCATCACTACTTCCACTGTCTCCATCACAAACACCATTTATCAAATGACTTAAAGCTTTAATCGAGTAACATAAGATCTATCAAATGCAATGCACATTTAAATACTGTATCATTACTTGCCCAAGAAACTAATTTACATGACAGTTTATCCAATGTAGGATTCACTATTAGTCCACATTTTGGGGATAATCTGTGCATTTCATATAGAGGCATAATCCTAAATGAGTAATTATTATACACCACCACATAGATGATTTCAGTTTTATCAAATTCTTGTTCTTTGGAGGATCATTTTTCTTTTCTTCTTTGAAATTAATTTTTAAATATCCTTTCTATGTATAACTTTAATTTTTCTACTCTCGAGTATTTAAAAGTATGTCTGATTTATTTATTATTATCTGCAAACCTTATAAGATGATCTTTTGCCCTCTGTTTCAAACTCGCTCACTTAGGTAAATCCTCTTTTTTCTAACAAGCAAGCTATGCTCCTCCGAAACTCTAAAAACTTCTCAGTAGAACGAAATAAAGGCATGGTTTCTTTCAGAAGTATAGGAGTTTGCACAGAAAATATATACTTTCAAAAACTAGATAAATTATATTTCTTGACCTTAATGTCAGTTGCTAGATACAGTGGTTATGACCATTTTCAAGAGCTAAGTACAGTGGAGTTGATCAGGATCTGCTTTGAAGAGTCTCACAGGACCCATGCAATGCACCACTTGCCAAGAACTCTGCCACCTCAAAACTTCTCTGTGTCACCAGAGAATTGCTCTTTTCCAAAGCATCTGCCCACTCGCCTCCACAAAAAAGACTTAATACGTGCTAAAAAGATACAACTTAATTCATAAAATAGTGTATCTTATTTTTTTACATTTTTTGTAAAAACACTGTGACCTGTTTTTACACTTTTGACTGACTCACAGTAAAAACTGCATTTTACAATCCAACATTATCTACTCATTCATGTGTACTTATAAAACAAGTTTCAATGAACAATAGTTCCCTTAATACATTCACTATCAACATCAGTTATTCTTCTTCCTAATACTAGGTCAACTCATTAAATGGATTTCAAGAACCCTCCAGCATCACAGCCCACAGGTTGAAACTATTGGAACATCTGAATACGTAATATCCTACATGAGTGAATCTGAGTGCCAGGATAACACATGTAAAAAGTAAATACTAAATTCATATCAAATTCAAAGTAGTTTTCCTTCCCTCCTTGCATAAAACAAAACCAGGATTGCATCTCCATGGTTTCCTTTTTTGTACTTGTCCTCTACATAACCCAAAATCATACTCAGATGATAAATGCTTACTGATATTTTTTTATTCAACAGATGTCTAAGCAGCTGAAATCCCCTATGAATATTTAATTCTGTAGCACTGAGTATCTTACAAGCTCATCTTGGAATTTTCCTCTCAGGCCCTACTTAAAAGTTCAGGAGCTGTGTACCAATATCTACTGTCTTTCTATCTTTAATTATTTAATACTTCTTTCTGTATTATTTAATACTTCTTTTTGTTCCACATTCATTCTCAAAATAACCTTGAGACAGTTAAAAGTTAGGCGGGGGAGTGGGGGAGCTTTCTTATCCTGCCTGAAATTTCTCACAAGACTTATCTTACAGGAAAAAAAAAAAAAAGTAACTTGGTTCTACTGACAAAATAAAACTTTTTGCTGAATTTCTATTTGTTGGTGCACTTTTACGATGATACTCAGCTCACAGTCTAATAATATTATCTCCTCCTTAATAAAATGCTTTAACCCCAAAGTATATAAAACCATAAAAATAGAAGTTCTATTTCTTATAATGGACATGAAAATCAAGAAAAAGAACGGATGCTTCAGATAATGATGATTAGTAAATGCACTAACTAGAAAACTACTATTGGTTATTTCTTGAGTTAAAAACTTCTACTGGTTATTTCTTAAGTCATGAATTTCATTAACTTCATTAACTACCTATAGAATTTTGTTGACCCAGGAAATCACTAACATTTTTTTTATTTACTTATATATAATTAAATTCTGATTTCTTAATTATCTAAGCTTTAAAATATTCCTTGCAATGAACCACAAACAGGTTTTAACTAAAATGTACACATTGAAAAAAAATGCACACACTACTATAGGCTGGTCATGGCTCATATTCAACACACAATCACTACACAACACCCACAGACCCAGCACAATTCAAGACACAGAAACCACAGTAGATCAAAATACAAGATAGGCTCAGATCTCCATGTAGCTTACATCTAGTGGACTGTTAGTTTAGGCTAACTTTCAAAGACATTCGTAATACCCATTTCCCAGTTCTCTTCTCATTTCTCATTTGTTAACTGCTTTAGTTAATAAAAGAAATCAATTTGTCATCCCTGTCACAGGGTGATTCATTTCTGCCTCAATGCTTCTGCCCATGCTGTCCTACACTGCTAGATTCTCTTCCCAAGAAACTAGTCCAATCTGCGAACATCACCCTCCAAGATGTGCCAATCACAATTCCTCTAGTGACTTCTCTACCATTTAAAATCATCTACTTTCTTTCTTTTCATATATCTGTGCTCTTAGTTCATAAGCTTTTCAAGAAAAGGAATCATTGCTTTCTGACCTACAAGGTCCCTAACAATTGATATAGTTGTATTTTTTAGGGTAGATAGTTGGGTAAACCTTATTGACATTTAGCTTTCCTTGTGTTGGTATTTTGTTACCGCTTTCAATTACAGTTTTAATTTTTTTAAAAAGAGAAAAGAATGTTTTAATACGGCCACTTGTAGTGAAAATGAAAAGGTGACTAATAAATCAGGATGAACATATATATACTCTAGAGCCATTGAGAACTGTACTCCTCGCTCTTTTGTGATCATCTTCAGATAAACATGTTCCCGAGCAGCAAGTTAAGTAGAACAGGAAATGGGATGGGGAGGGGACGTCCCCTCAAAAGCAGATTATTACTTCTTGTTCCAGCCCCACACATTTAAAGACAGTGAAAGTAAAGTTAGTTTGCCCTATTCTCCAACTGGAAACCAGAGTTAAGACTGCACAAGGGTAAAATTAATTTGGAACCCAAAGTAAAAGCTAAAGAAGAATTACTGAGGTCCGTCTGCTATAGTTCAACATCAGCAGAGGAGAAAAGAATCTGATGAGAAGCCTAGCCAGGCATCTCCTCTCCTCTCTGACGTTCACTACCTCCTCATCCGGCCCAAGAACAATCATTATTAGTATTAGAGGGCTGGCTGTCACATCTGTTCAAGAAAATTCCTTTCACACTAAAAGTTTGGAATTCGCTTACCCCTTGGTGATAGAAGAAAGATAAAGGACCCCATCAACTCTGAAGTAAGGGTTAGTGGGAATGGCTGCTTCGGATGGCAGTGTTACCTCAAGCATCACATAGACAAAAAAACATACAATAATTTGTAAGTTTTACATAAAAGTGGACATAAAATCCAATTCACTATTGATCCTTTGAAATGTTTATTTAAAGTTTAGCAGATTTAGGGTGAATTGCCATTAACAAAAACCTTTTCACATTGCACTTTTTAAGAATTGACTTCACGGGTAAATACAATTTAATCCTCTTTGAGCAAATAATTTCATAGCCTCTAGATCATTTAAAACTGCCTGCTAAAAAGATTATGCCTATTTCAGAAAAGGCACAAAAATAAGATTTCAGAAATCTTTGCAACATACTGCCCACTAGGTTACACATGATTTAAATAACAGAAAGCGCAGAATACTGATACCATATTACAAAACCATACCTGTTCAGAATAGCGAGAACCTATTAGCCAAATTCTTGCCTTATTCTTTCTTTTTCATTAAAAAAAATAGATAAGATAGTTGTGACATAACAATTTTGTTAAAAAGGATGAATAATGAATACAATAAAATTCAAACCACATTAAAAATACAAATCCCACAGACTACCAAAGTAAACAGACCACCAACAAATTTGCTCAAATTTAAGCTTAGCATAGAAAGGCAATGAATACAGCAGATCACTTATAGTAATACATCCAAAGGAACAAATTTTTGCTGATTCCCTAAAAAAAATCCCTGAAGTATAGCCAATAAATAGCTGATGCTTTATTATATCAAATTCCTCTCACTAAATGCCATAAAATTTCCAAGTATTTTTTTAGCAGAAGTTAAAGAGAAGCCAAGTTATCATTTTATAGAACTTTTAGAATACTATGTTCCTAGCATGATGCTTGATCCACAGTAGGTGATTAATAATTGTGTAACAAATGAATGGATTTAATTATCTAAATAAATCTATGTGGCAAAAATGGCTATCCCAACTTTAAAGTAGAGGAAACAGCCTCAGAGAGCGTGAAGGAATCACCCAAGGTTGTATCAAGTCACATGATCAGGCTCAATTCTCAAATTGGTCTAACTGATGCCAAATTTTACCAGATGGTAGAACTTCCATTTCATGATCTCTGAGTATCAAGCTTTCTCTTTTTAATCCTGCCCCATCTGCCTCAATATCTGTTGCCTCAATTATAATTAGGTCATATTTTCCTACAAGGAATTATCATATGAACTAGATTTGCTTCTGATACTTTATAAAACATTACAAAGGAAATCAAACTCACCATAGGTTCTGTGCCCTAACTAACCCTTGACAGAAATATATTCTCATCATCCTTAAAACTTAAATCTGTTTTCCAGGAGAGCCTTTATGGTTATTAATACTTGTTATATTTTAACAGAACACCAGGTATAATTAATGGGTACATTAAAATGGTGTGCTTACTGCAACCAAACAAAACAGCCCAGACTTGAATATGTTTTTTGTGATAACCTTGATAAGCCATTTCTATGTGAATTAAAAAGGGAAACTGCTCAAAAAGAACTGGATCAAAGAAGAGAAAGCAAATTAAATAGCCAGAAATTGGCGGGTGGGAAAGCAAGTAGATAAAGGATGTGAAGACTATAAATTAAGGAAATTGCTAACAAATTATTTACAGAGAATTGCTAATGGATTGGAAAGAAATGTAATTAAAGAAGGACAAGAAAGACTATCTTAATTTCTGCCTCATCAATTCAGTAATTGTTTAGAGTTTGAGAGCTCATGGCCTCCCCAGCCACTCCTCCCTCATCCCCTCACTGGAAAACAGTGAGTACACCTGGACTCGCAGCTGCAAAGCTCTGCTGGTAATGGGCTGGGGGAGAGTAAATAGCAAGACTCACTCTCCAATACCTCCCACTAGGTTCTCACTAACTTCCTTTACCCCACTACTTGGGGTGCGGGGGGGGGGGGGGTCTTCCTAATAAGATCACCTTAGTGCAGCTACACACAGCATTCCATTCCGGTAGACTTTACTAAGTTTTTTCACAGGCATATTTTTTTTCATATAATGACAAAAGCATGTACAAAATTCTGTACCCTGCTTTTCTTTAACTTAGATTTATATCATAGGTTATGTTTAATTGCTTAGATAAGTAATTACTGTTACAATTTATTAAATTAGTTAAGTCATTTCTAATTACTTTCTATTATAAGTAAACTTTAATTATTTACATAGGTTGGGACCCAGTTCCCAAATTTCATGCAGTAGCACTCTCACATAAGTGGTTGTTGGTTATTTAGACTTGAGAGAAACACAGCTTTACATCTCTTTGTCCTTTACATCTCTTTGGTTAAAACTGGGTCACCAGCAAGGGGTTACCACAAGTGAGTCAACTAATCGGGATTTACCCCTGACCTGGGAAAAGGGCTGTGTTCCTGAACAAACTTAGAATTCTTATTGAAAGGATGAAAAGGCACAGATGCTAGGTAGGAAACTGATATTAACTGCTGTAGAAGAAGCATAATTGAGATCATTGTATCAGTGCATATAAACTCTTTTAAGATTCTTAAAACACATTACTAATTTACAGTGCTTTCAGCAACAGCATAATGAAAGGAAGAGTCTTAGACCTTGATTAAAAAAAAATGCATTTTAAAAATCTTTTAATTTAACAGGTAAAAAAAACAGATAATTTTTATATTCATTTGCATTTATCTGACTCCTGATAAAGGTTAATAGCTGTATTTATCATTTGGTCACTCAACTGTATTGTCTAATGCTCACTTATCTACTCTTCTTCCCCTATTTATCTTACAGATGCTAACCATTTGGTAATAGATAAATATTCATCACCAACTTACCTCTATTGAGAAATGTTTCTCATTGGACAATATGAACACCTACATTCAAGAGGTAAAAAAAAAAAAAATTCTGAAAAACTGAGAAGAAAAAGTTGGAAAGCTGATGAAAAGATTTACGTAAGAGAATATGACTTCACTCACAGAAGCCAAAGGAGAAGCAACTTCAGGAAGCAAAGAGTGGCCAACAGGGTCAAATACACAACAGTCCAGTAAACTGATAACCACAGTGCCCTTTGGATTTGACAAGTGGTCACTAGAGTCCTAAGCTTTTGAATATCTCTGTGCTAAATTTTCACAAACTCAACATAACCACATATTCAACAGTTATCTGACAATAAATACATAACTGGCAGAGTACTAGACAGACAAAGAGACATAGAACATAGAGGAATGTGGGCTAGGCGTGTGTGCACATGTATAATTTGGCAAGCACGTGGGAGGAGATGCGCCAGAATTCCAGTTCTTAAAGGTCGAGGGCAACATCCTTAGGTCAGGGGTGGAAGTCAGGGGAAGGGGGAATTAAAGAGGTAGGGGAGATGATTTAAGGGACTAGTCTCCTCTCTGACTAATAAGTAAATTCAGTTTTCATAATATATAAAAGATGAAGTGATTTATAATTCCTAAATACTAAGAAACATGCAAGAGCTGTTATCCATGTTAAGAAATTGAAGCATTCTAAATATGTGAGCCTGAAAAGCTTTAAAAATAGTTATTTCTGATTTCCAGTTAAAGTTCAGTGGATGCTGCAGCTGCACTCTAATAACAGGATATGTTGAGGGTCTCCAAACTCTGTGTCACAATGTATATTCCACCAGCTTCAATTCAGAATAAGGAATGAATGCAGATTTTAGGCAGGAAAAATCCTTTAAAAGATGAAAGTCTTTTTCGTCACATAGCTGATACATGATTCAATTTCCTTTTGATGAACTGTAGCAAACTGCAGATGTTTCTTTACTCAAAATGTAACCCTCTCTGGCTTCACTTACATTTCATGTGTAGACTGCTTTAAATTACTTACATATAAGTACAATCTTCAATCTGAGAACTGTTAGCCATAAATATGCTAATAATAAAAAATGTCAAAGCAAGGAAAATGTTTGATATAATGGTATAAATTCATATATGATATATATATATGATATGATATATATATAAAATTGATATTGTCCTATATTTACATTATGAAATATTAAATACTTATCCATCAATAATGAAAATGAAAAGTACATGGAAATGTTTCTTCCTAAATCTACCAAGTAATTGTTTTCTCCAAAAAAATATAAAAGCCAAATCTGAATTTGTTATGGGAAGTTATAACTTGGCTCTAAATATACATTTAGCTCTCAAAGTGCTTCTCATCATAAAAAATGTAATGCAAATGCTTAGAAACCTATCAAGTTTCTGTTTATAATGGTGAGTTCCAACACAGAGTTACCATATGACCAAACAATTCCATGCCTCCGGATATATCCAAGGAAATGAAAACATACAGCCATGCAAAATCAGGTACATCAATGTTTATAGCATTATTCATAATAGCAAAAAGAGAAAAGAAAGTAACCAAACGATCCATCAAATCATAAATTGATAATAAACTGTAGTAGTATATCCACAAAATTAAATATTTGGCAATAAAAAAGAATAGAATACTAATATATGCTAAAATACAGATGAATCATGAAAACATGCTAAGTGAAAGAAATCAGTCACAGAAAACCACAGACTGTATAATTCCATTTATACATAAAGTCCAAAATAGGCACATCTATATAAATAGAAATGTTAGTAACAATTGCCAGGGCTAGGGAAGAGAAAGAATGAGGATGACCACTAATGGGTACAGAGTTTCTTTCAGGGCATTGAAAAACAACATCGTGATTCCATAAAGAATGAACATGACTCAAGGCAAAACAAACAAACAAACATGGGCAGAGTACCAGGATAGACATTTTTCTAATGAAGACATACAAATGGCCACCAGGTACATTAAAATAAAAAAAGAAAAGAAAAGCTCAACATCACTAATCATCAGAGAAATGCAAATTGAAACCACAATGAGATATCACATCACATCTGTCAGAATGGTGATCATCAAAAAAAAAAAAAAAAAAAAAAAAAAAAAAAAAAAAAAAAAAAAAAAAAAAAAAAAAAAAAAAAAAAAAAAAAAACAAGAAATACAAGTTTTGGCAAAAAAAAAAAAGTGTGAGCAAAAATATATAGAAAAGAGAACATATGTGCTCTGTTGGTGGGAATGTAAACTGGTTTAGCTACCATGGAAAACAGTATGGAGGCTCCTCAAAAAAATTTAAAATTGAGCTACCATATAATCCAGCAATCCTACTTCTAGGTATATATCCAAAGGAAATAAAAACAGGATATCAAACAATTATGTACAGGCCTACGTCCACTGCAGCATTATTCACAATAGCCAAGATATGAGTGTCCATCAACAATAAATGGATGAAGATGATTTGAGGATATATATATAATACATGTATAATATATAATGAAATATTATTCAGCCATGAGACATAAGGAAATCCAGTCATTTGTGAAAACATGGATGGACCATGGAGGCATTATGCTAAGTGGAAGAAGCCAAACAGAGACAGAGAAATACTGCACTGGTGGTTGCCAGCAGCTAAAGGATATAGAAAAAATAGGAAAAGGTTGGTAAAAGGTACAAACTTTCAGCTATAATATAAACAAGTAATGAGATAACACAAAACATCGTGACTAGAGTTGATAACACTGTATTATATAATTAAAATTTGCTAAAAGTTAAATGTTCTCATCAAAAGAAAAATATGTGAGGTAATGGATCTATTAACTAGCTGGTGGGACTTCTTTTCACAGTGCATTCGTATATCAAATCATGTTGCTGATTTACACTTTAAATATCTTAGACTTTTATTTGTCAATTATACCTCAATTAAGCTGAAAAAAATTTAAAGTAAAATTGGATGGTGATGATGGTTGCGCAAACCTGTAAACATATGAAAAAAACACTTAATTGTACATTTTTAAAAGAATGAATTTTATGGCAGTAAACTATACGCCTCAATAATGTTGCTTACAAAATGAACGGCATTTTAAAAGAAGGCATTCCCACACAATGAAAATCAGCACTCTGAAATGGCATAACATAAATGAAAATAATCTAAATGAAATTGTACCAATGATTTATGTTGTTTCCTATTTGTAACAAATCATTGGTACAGTTTCATTTTCTTGGCAATATCTCTTGTACTTGAACTACTAAATATTATTGTCACTGCTAAAGAGAAAATTCATTCTTTAATACAAATATCAATTCCTTAATAACCCTGCTATTATTAATCTCATTCTAGCAAATCTACATAATATGCTACTGGCTTTTTCACTAAGATATTTGTCTTTGCATATAAAATTTCAGAACTGGTTCCAAAATTAAGTGATTAGTGACAACCTAATCCTTCTGCATCTCCAAACAGTAGTTTGACACAACTTCCTATAAGTCCAGTCATAACGGACACTAATGAAAATGTATCATGTATCTGGCTCCAGTGTCCCAAAATTTGGTATCAACTCTTACGGAGATAACTTGTCAGGGATAAAAACAGGCAAGTAATTATATCATCAAAAAAATGTAACAAATGCAATGTGTTTTTACAAAATCATAAAATCTCAACTGTTAAAAGGTCCTTAAAAAGAGAGCTAAATTATTCCACAGAAGCAATGGCTTACTCTTTCCACAAGCCATGTTCATGGTACCAAGCAATGACACATGATCTACAGCTCTCATTTCAACATTAAATATACTGCTCTCCCCATATAAGGTGCACTTGTCCTGGTAAGGTAAAGATTATGCTTAGAAAAGCCACCTTACATCCTTTTTTGAATTAAATACGGTGGTGGTTATTTTCTATAACTCTAGTCTAGTTTTGCTTCTTAGATCCAACATTATCTCAACATTGGATGAGAAAATTAACATTTAATACCAAGTACCATTGTGCTAGACACTTTACATGTTATCTTATTTAATTCTGCAAATATGCATATGAAATAAATATTATTCCAATGTTTTAGACAAAGAAAAACCACAAAAGAAGCCAAGTGACTTGCTCACAGCCATGTAGCTGCTCAGTAGCAGAACTGGGTTTGGAAAGCATTGTTCTGCTTCTGAAGCCCAGGCTCTTTCTCCTGTACCAGACTGACTACTGTTAATGTTGAATCTTCCATGAGCCTACCTAACATTAAAGTGTTCTAATGACTCAATATTAAATGTTGCTAGATGATGCTAAACTAGCTACAGAGCAATTGTTGTTTCTCCTAGCCAAATTTAATGTTCAGATCATAAATTGGGATTAGTTTAAATTAACAAATGTTCTGACAGAAGTGCAAAACAAAATCTCAAAAAACCAAGTAAGTCTAAGCCATAACCTAAGGACTTAAAATGAGAAGAGTATCTTGCAACTGACTTCTTGCTTCTGCATCCTGTTTCATCCTCTCTCATCTCCTCTCATCAGTAGATGCCACCAAATGTCACACTTAGCCAGCTTTGAATATCCATATGATTCTAATTTCCATTAGAGCAGTATGAGGAACCAAAGCAATAAGGGGAAGAAAAAAGACATGCATCCAACAGAGCTTAAAACTAACAACCTTAGAAGCTTTCACTCAGTTGCTCCTATTCCTGTTCAGGGTTATTCAAGCTTTATATTTTCTTTTGTTAACTGCTGAAACTGGCCTTTTCCAACCCTTTATTCACTTTCCATACTGATCCAAAAATCCAGACTTACTGTTCATTTTCGCTATTTTCCTCAGCATCAGGGAAGAATTCTCCTTAAGCTCACTCACATATCCCTTAAGAAATGTCTTTTTTCTTTTCTTTTTTTTAATTTTATTTTTAATTTTTATTTTTTTTACTAATCCGTTTTGTCTTTAAAGTATCATCCAAATATCCTCTCCTGATGATTCTGACACCAATTCAATCATACCACCTTCCCTGGATCAAATAACTACTAGGCTCAATTCAATTTTCTCACTGAGCCAACTGAATCTTCCTTCTCAATTCTTAATTAAATGTTCTTTTTTCCCATAATTCCCTGCTCCCAGACCTTCCAGCAATGCCCTACAGATCTTACCATTTTCTTTTCTCACCTCTCACCCTCTGGGATGATCTCATCTCAAACATAATTACATTTAGAAAACATTTATGCAGCATAAAAAACATTTAGGACAGTGCTTTTTCTAAGCCACTGTCTGCTTTCAATGCAGAAACCAATGTGGAAAAAAGATGTCTCATCTGCAGTTTGGCCTGTTATATTCTGTGAAACTGCCCACTTCTGACAAGTGGAAGTTGTGACCATCATTCTTAATAACTTTTATAGACCACTGACCTGAGCCAGCATAACTAAAGCACAAGCTATGTCAATAAAGTCTCAAAATCTATGCTGCCTGTTCATAAACCCTAAATGCCAGCCTAATGCTTTCTTGGTTCCCAATTCATAGATTATTTACTTGTTTTTAAAAAAAATAGCTAAATCAAAACCATGCCACATTTTCTAATCATTTCCTACCAAATTGATTTAATTGGCAACACAAGCTCATGCTTAACATATAATTAAATATAATAGTCTTATTTCTAAAGAATGATAATAACATTCACAAGAACCTGTTAAAGTTAGGTCTCAAAAAAAAGCTGAAATTATTAAAATTATAATGATCCTGCCTAAAGCAAATGAAAATGTTACATTTTTAAATTATTATGCATTTTTTCCATTGGCCCAATGCTATTCTCATTTTTCATGAAAACAGAATCTGAAACAAATAACTTGTACCTATACCACTGAAATTCTAAGTCCTGATGCTGACTACCGTCCCCTGGGTTACCCGGTTTTAACAGTACAACCAGGCCGGGGCAGTTTCATATGAAGGCTGGAGGGACCGATATTAAAGTGCAAACTTATAGTCCATTCCCTGGCTCATTCACTCTGCATACATCCAAAACCCTCCTTAATATCATGCTCTTCAGCAATTACCGAGTGTCTGTGATTCAGAGCTGATTAGAATATAGATATCCTTGGCACCTAGAAGTTTATACTCAAAAAAAATAAGTAAAGTCTAACAAACAGAAACACACAGGAATATGCCATGTGACTAAGGAGGCATAGATTGGAATGATACATCTACATGTGAAAGAACGTCCTGGATTGCTGACAACACCAGAAACTACAACCTTGCCTCTTGTAGTTTCTGGTGTTGTTAGAAATCCAAGAGCCTTCAGAGAGAGCATGGCCCTGCCCTAACCCTAGTTTTGAACTTCTGGCCACCAGAACTGTGAGAGAATATATTTCTGTTGTTTAAGATAAGGGGGAAATGATTTCATATGTGCAAAGAGAGAGAAGTATTAATAAAGGCAGAGAAAATCAAATTTAAGATTCTGTGGGTACAGAATTGTAGGACTAACCAAATGCTAGGATCCCAGTGGAGTACAAAACCTCCAATTTAAAACTGAAGTAGAAGGAAACAGAAAGAATTAAAGGGCTCAGATGTTTCTCTCTAAGATGACCAGGTGGATGTGAATATAATTGAACAAATGAGAACACAAAAAGAACAAGGTGGAGGAGAAAGAAGAACTTTGTTTTGACATATTGAGTCCAAGGTTCCTGAAGCACATCCAGATGGTGGTAGGTAGCAGACTGGTGAAAATCAGAACCAGGGCTCAGAAAAATAAGGTCAGAGCTGGAACCCTGGGCGCAGATGTTATCACACAAGGAAAGCGAACAGTAAAAGGTCTAAGGAGAATCCTTGCATACCAGCAACATTTCAGAGACTAGAGAAAATAACTGAAAATTGAAGAGGAACTCAGCAATATTGCATACAAAGAAAAAGATGCAGTGATGAAGCTGGAATCCAAAGAAAGCAAAAATAATGTTAGAAATGGTCTCCTAAGGAAACAGGATTGACAAGCAGTTAGTAATAACCCTTTAAAAGTTCCTGCCTATTACCTCCTATGTTGACATCATTTTTTCATGAGTATACAGCTTTCCCAAATCTTCTCCAAATAGTGTGCCTCTTAAAAAGTCACCCCTATTATCTCTGATGTTGACAATTTTTAATTGTCCCTCAAATTTTGCACAATCAATTTTTAAAACAGTTGGAAGGCTAATAATCTCTTATTCCCTTGATTCTCCAGGGTCACATAATAACTTTTTCAGGGAAGACATACAAAGTCTGGTACAAGTTCCAAAACCATATTTAAACTGTTTTCACAACTAATTTTTATTTGCTTCTCCTTGCTAACACCTCCCACCACCACCACCACGGCTACTCCTTTCTTTTTGTGGGGGGAAGGGGGAGCTTATCTTTCATTCAGACATTTTAAGGAATAAGGAAATTACATAAAAAGAGAAAATTAAAATTAAAAAGAGAAAATTCTCACCATAGCCAAGGAAAATCAATTTACATAGCTTCCATCTGAAAAGAGATAATAACACTATACAGAACATTCATTTCTATTAGCAGCTTATCACTTCCCTCCACACACAAACACATGCCAGTTTTCTAAATTAAATCATCACTTTTTCTGTGTACTAAAGAGAGAACCAAAGCTGGGTCTTTCATTTGGATAAGCTCCAGTAGATGTTTACACACAAGGGAATACTATTTGGCTTTTCTATCATAAACTAGCAAGCCGTATTGCCGTGTAGATTTGTGTAATGAAATATCACATAAATTCCATTACTGAGAAACACGTCTGACTTCAAATGAAAGAAAGTCATTTTGTGTCTTCCCATTTTTTCCTAGATAAAGCCAAGGTCTGGAAGAATACTATCAATGTAGCAAGGTGAGGTACATGGTCCTTTTTCCCCAACTTTTTTTCATACCACCTGACATTGTCCTTGACAAAATATAAGTTCTCCATTATACCCAATAATCACCTAAATCAGATAAAGCAACATAAAAAATGTCATATTTTGACATTTTTAAAATACCATTAGGAATGGAGACATCAGAAATTAAAAATTGAAAAATCTGTATTAATTAACATAAAATAATCTACAAAGAGTTAATTATTAGTCTTAGCCTAGCCTATGTTCCCATTGCGTTCCATGTAAGAATTACAATTAGACCAATTACTCTCAAATGAATTATTCAAAATCCTAGAAAATTCAGGTTTATATTTTCTTCTTTTATACATGCATGCCTCTGCAACAAAGGAAAAAGAAAAACTGGCAGATGATCAGCTGCTAAAATCACATTCCTTCCACAGTATTGTGCATGTATGTTTTGCCTGTCGTAACACTTTCTTCAGCATTATTATAACAGGATACTTGATGATAAAATCAGAATACTGCAGATATGAACAATGGCGTACTCTGATTAACTGAAACATTCCAGTTAAATGTAATCCTGTAGCGAAAAATCCATATTAACAGAAATATCCAGGCCAAAGACGAAACTGTTAAAATAACTACATTTCTAGTGACTCTTGTTTTATCATCCTGCCCCTTTTCCTTTGCTTCAAGGGCCATTAAGCTTAACAAATATTATGAAAGTCGCTCCGCTTAAACAAAACCTAGCCATTAAACTCAGAATATGAATCTGCAAAAAGTGAAGCACAAATGCCATGCACTAGAGAGCCAGGTACTCAGCAACTGGTTTGAATTTTCAGAATGAAAGTCAGCAAAAAGCAGGTAGCAAATCCT
Source organism: Macroglossus sobrinus (assembly GCA_004027375.1). Lineage (NCBI taxonomy): Eukaryota > Metazoa > Chordata > Mammalia > Chiroptera > Pteropodidae > Macroglossus > Macroglossus sobrinus. The sequence goes on from PVKZ01000762.1 coordinate 517,719, forward strand.
TGGCGAAGGAGGCCAGAACCAGTGTGGATACACTATAAGGATTATAAGGTGCTGGGCAGAGGTTCAGCCACATAGAGGAAAGAGGAAGACTGCCAGAGCTGCGAGCTAAGACTGGTGGGTGGCAGGTGGGGACACTGGGAGTCCAGCACCTGCCTAGAAGGCTGAAATGAGCAGAAATTACCATCCAGCCAGCAGAGATGTTTGGGCCAGAACAGGTGGCAATCTGCTATGGCAAGAAACAATATTCGTAAAAGAGATTCAAGACTAAATATCCACCCCCTTCCTTCACTCTTTGTCATCTGTCCATAATAAACATTTCATTGTTACATAATATTTACTGAATGTGGCTTAATAGTCTGAAATTTTCAATCTAATATTTTTCTATAAATCTAGAGAAAAGAGTTGTCATCTTCTATGTATGCATTACTTGAATAAAACTGTACTTGGCATCAAAAACTGTACAAGCAATATTAAATGTAAGCTCTATTATTATTTTTCTTATACCATCTGAGTAATGCAACATCAACACAACTTACATTGTGCTCTAAGAAATGTTTATAATTGCAAGGATGTTGGTTAAAGCAGCTTTTCACTGACTTAAAAGTTGAGTAGTTACCTCAGTTTTTTGTACTTTCAGAGTACCTTGATCATAACTGTCATAAGAGGCAGTGCAAAAGCTGGTTGGTTATTGGTAAGCCATTCTTCTCCACTAGGCAGGAAACATTTTCTGTTCTCTCATCAACCAATTCCCTGGACTTCTAACAGGACAATCCTTCAATTACTACTACCTGCTGAAAAAGGAAAACCAAAGAAATAAAGATTCTTACTGTTAAAAGGCACCTATTAAGCTCTTTCAGAGAATCAGGAGAGGTAGACTGAAGTACTCAGCCCGCCCAATTTAACTCTACTTTGATGAGCGCCAAGGTTCCCATTTAAATTAACAGGAGCATAACTGCTTTTACTTGTACAAGTCCCTGAGGCAGAAACTTAAAGCACCACATTCCTAATCTACCAGTTTCTACAATTAATTACAGTTCATTTGAAAGATAGTTACTTCTTCTCATTTAACTCAAAATTCTAATGACTATAAGAACCAAATGAATGGTTAAAGCAATTCTACATCCACACTTTTGATTAGGCTGTCCAGCTAAACAAGCAAAAGGACCTTCTGTGGATCAAGCAGCAGTGTAGCTTTTGCAGGTAAAGGAGAATTTATGAGTTCCGTTTTAAATAAAATCTGAGTGCAAATTTAAATACAAAAAAAAAATAGCCTAAAATTAGTTCTCACTAAAAGTTGAAGAATGATCAAGTAAACACTGTAATAACTGGAAAGGCTTTCAATTTCTTAAACTTGTCTTTTTTCTTACCTTTTACTTAACTCCTCTGTGCCACCAAAAACTGGTAGCAAAGTGGGCTCTGAACATACACACAAAATAATGACTGGCTTAAAGTAAAAAAACAAATGAAACCTGGCTAAAAGTTAAGCTGGTGAAACACAGCAAATAGAAGGCAGGTTCCAGGAACACCTCATCCTTTCCAAGACATTTTAATGTAGCCTTTGCATTTATGGTTTTCTTTTACTATAAACGACTATTTAATGCCCTGATCACAGGAAAACCATAGCAGTGTACTTTAAAACGGGATCTGTGAACGCTGAGGATAGACAGACACCTTTAAGAAACTGTGTGCTTCCCTCTTGCTATTCTCTTAATTAACTGCATATTCTACATCAATTTATGAACACCCAACTTCTACCACTCAAATTACATTCCCTTCTTATTTGTGTTATGGATCACTAGTGCCAGGAACTACTGCTTTAAGAACAGAGGCAATATGACCAATAAATAAATTTTGTGATTGAAAGAAGGCCATCATTAGGGCAAGAGATTTTGAAGAACTACAGTTTCAGTTGGAAAAAACAGTGAGAAAATGAATCATCAACACACAAGATATTATCAGCAGTCTTTACAGACAGGAAATTTTGTTTCACTAAAACATCATCATCCATTAGATTAATTAAACAGAGTTGAAAAGTTTTCTACTGGTTTCACAGAATCCTTTATATTTAATTTGTAAATCAATTTGCTTTTAAGATTCATGCAATTTCATACTTGACATATTTAACTACCATAATAAATAATTAAATCTATATTAGAGTCCATTAAGATTATTGTTTCCTACAAAAAAAAAAAAAAAAAAAAAAAAAAAAAAAAAAAAAAAAAAAAAAAAAAAAAAAAAAAAAAAAAAAAAAAAAAAAAAAAAAAAAAAAAAAAAAAAAAAAAAAAAAAAAAAAAAAAAAAAAAAAGCCTGAACACACAAGTTTGAGAAACACTATCCTAAAGGCAGAGGAAAACAGTTGACGATAGTCTACCTTAGGTCATGAAACCAAAGAGAGAGATAGTGATAAGAAAGGAAAGATGGCCCATGTGCTGCAGGGCAGGGTGGAGGAAGGAATGTTGGTAAGTTCTCCCCACCCAAACAACTCAATTCAATGAGTATAATTCCATTTCTGTCTATTCTTTTTTTTCCTGTTTTCTCTTGTCTTCTTTTTTTTTGGGGGGGGGCAGTGTGTCATTTTTGCAAGGACAAAGTTCTACTTAAAAATGGTTCTTTGACTTCAAAAGACTAGCACCTGTTAAAGAACAAAGTTCATAGAATAACATTTGATGAAAACGTGATTTTAAGTCCTAAGGCATAAAATAAAACCTGATTACCTGAATCAAATATTCTTGATTATCACTCACCAAACATCTATGAGGCTTGTAACAAAATGAACAAGTAATGTTAGTAGTGAGATTTTTAAAGATGTTCTCTCATTTTACAGAAAAGGTAGGAGGACCCAGAGAGGTTAAATTACTTACCGATAATTATACAGCATTTAACAGCATCAGAACCTAAACTCAGATGAATGTTAATCCACTTAATTAACTGTCATCCATTTTCTCAGAGTGGTGGTAAATATGAAATTCAATAATTCATTTAAAAATATATATATATTCAAGAAACACGTTCTCAAAATTTCTCCACTTATAAATGAAAGAACAAACCTATAAGAATGGAAATCACCTTATTTTTGCAAGTCTAGATTTAAAAAATCATAATAAAGTACATAATATTACTAGTAAAATAATGTACATTTCAGAGTTTTTATGCCAGTTATGTATTTTTCAACCTTTGAAACGCTAAAATTGATCTTCAACAGCATGAGGAGAAATGTCATTTGTAGACCATCTGGCATCTCTAGCAAGAGTAGGCTCAGCATTTAGCACTCTGAGATGGGGAAACTTTTTGAAGAGGCATCATGCTCTTTCTTTAAGAGGCAGAGGCTAGTTCCAAGACCTCAGGCAGGATTTGCAAACCAAAAGAATTCACATTTTGTATACACAGGATAGAAATAATTGCAGATAAACTATATTTTCCACAAATTAGTAAATATTGCTCTAAGTGTAGCCTCAAATACAGAAATTAAGTGAATATGAACATAAAACATATTTTCTTTACCCTGATTAAGTAACATACGAGAAAAGTAAATGTTCTAGCATTTGGGATAGTTAAAATAAAAAAGGATTTGAGAGCACACTAATTTCAATACACTTTGCTAAGCTCCATCCTTATCGTTATTAATACATGGTTCAAAATGCAAAGTTGATGCTAATGTTGTCTGTTTCAGGCGCACACACATCCCCACCAGGTTGTTACGGAGCCTGCACTTGACATATAACAACAATGCTTCCCCTACATTTGTCCTGGGGATTGCTAGAGCACTCAAAGGCCTCTCCATCCTATGAAAATACTTGACTCATCCAGCCATGTGACCAGAGAATCCAGGGCTTCTTCTCAGTGGCTAAAGTATTCTGAAGCATCTGTTAAGCAGCAAATACATCCTAGGAGAGGTAACATGTTAAACTTTATCATTTAGTCACTCAATTATCTACAAGAAAAACTCTAGAGTTTCTTTTACTGTCCACCTTAGGTCTTATTATTTGAAAGTGAAGATCCAGATCAAGAGGTATGTGGACAGGAGGTGGCAGAAGCCCCTTTACTTTCTACGGAAGATCATCAGATTTTCGGATCGGCCTTTAGTCCCTGAACTCTCACCCTCAGTGACTTGACCAATACCAGATTTACAAAGCAAACGAAAAATTAAGATGCACAACAACTTGTAAAGAGATAAAATCCACTGATGTCAAGCTACAAATGCACATTTGGGGGAAAAAAACTCGATGGTATCCAATGAACAGCCACTGATATAAGAAATCAACTATACACGTAAAAAGTTAATTATATTCTTTGACGATCTCTAAATAAATTAGCTTCCTTTTATCATTAAGACAAACTTTTGAATCCTTCCTTAAGGCCTTTAAGTGTTCAAACTAGACACAGTAAAATTACAACAAAAAAATAAAAGTCCCAAAGATTTTTCCAGGAACGTTATACGAAAAGATGACTTTTTACACCTTTCCTCAGGACATATTCCAAAGTCCAGTAGAGAAGTAACTAAGAACACCCAAGAACAAACTTTGTTGGCCACCAGCAGGGGAGCTCTTCAGCTTTGTCCCCAAACCCATTCAAACAAAAGAGCTCCGTCTCTTCCATCCCACTCCCCAGACCCGCACCCCGCGGGGACACTCCAGATCCCTGCTCCCTCTCCACCCTCTCCCGCCAGCTCTACTCACTCCTCAACGCCCCGATGAGCAGAGAGCCGTCTTTAATGAGCTCTTTGATGAACTTGTTGGTTCGCTCCAGCTCGATCTCGTGACACTGCAGGCGCTCCCTGAAATCCGGACTGTCTAAGTAGGAATCGCTGAACTCCAGAGTAGGCAGCCCCATGGTACAGGCACTGCCAGAGGCCGCCGGGCACACGTCTGGGTCAGCGGTGAGGGCGGGGACCGCCGGCGACCGCGGCGGGCGCTGGGGGCCCGCGATCGTGGACAACGCGCCGGGACGCGAGGGCACTGAGCGAAGGGCGAGGGCCCCGCGCGCCCCGCCGCCTGCGCGGGGCTCCCGCGCGCGGCACGCGGAGGCCTGGGAGCTCAGTCCTCCCTGAACGCGGGGCGGGCGCGGACAACGGGGGTGGGGCGCGGCGCGGGGCCGTTCAGGGTGTTGTCATCGCGGCGCATCGTCGCCGCGAGCGGGAGGCGGCGGAGGCGACGGGCCGCGGACGCGGCTAGGCGAGTTCCCTAGCGGCGCGCAGACGCTTCCGGCGGCTCCGGCGGCTCCGGCGGCTCCGCGCTCCCACTCTGCTGACAGTCGTCGGCGCTGTGAGCAGCCGCGCTCAGCCGCCGCTCGGGCCGGGCCGGGCGGGGAACCCTCCCCCTCCGCGGACGCAGGCTCAGAGAGCGCGCAGCTCCGGCCCGGGCTCCGGGACCCTCCTCCTGCCTCCGCGCTCCCACCCCTCGCCACCCCGCCCCTCCTTCCAACTACCCTCCTGCCCCCACCCACTGTGTCCTGCACTTCGCTCCCAGGCTCTGCACCGCCGCGGCCAGGGTGCGCTCCTGCCTTCTCCTGCGGCGTTAACCCTGTCCTCTCCCGGGCGCCTGGCTCCTTGTAGCCCCCGGTGACACCTTGGGGTCCTCCACGCCACAAAGTTTCCCAGATTCCCACCATACCTCCTCTACCCCTCCTCCTCACTACCCACTCCCTAGAATTGTCTGGGAGAGAAATCAGCGTTAACTCTCCCTAAAGTTTGAGATAACATTTTGAAGCCTGTTTGGAAGATGCTACTTTCTAGCGTTAGTTTAGATTCTACTTCACACGCATCCACTGGATGATTATAAATTCCAGGTTGAAAAGTTTTCCTGTCTCTTTCCCACCGCTCACTTCATTGATCCAAGGAAGTCAGGGTTTTATATTCAAAACAAAACAAACAAAAAGCTTCACAGGCCTTGGGCTGTTTATTGTTGTTTTTCCAAGTTGCTGTGAAGGTGGGAACACTGTAGGTCATCCTCATCACCCAAATACCCATTTCCGACTTAGCCGTTCCTATGTCTGGGAGAATACCTTTTTGCCTCACAATACTACATAGCACCTGGAAGGAATTGCCTTACAAGCATGGAGATTTTTAAATTGTTGAAGTTGGCTGGAGTTCTAAACGAATAGTTAGTTCCCACCAAGAGGCAGGTCCCCCTCCTCTGGTAGAGGATCACCTAATAAATTTCTGTTCTCTCCAAACCAGGTCACAAAAGAAACTGCTGCTTTACATCCAATCCTGCCATCATCTATAGGATTTCTGAGAACCCAGTTATTTTCTTTCAAGATCTGCTTTTAATTTCTGTTTTCATTGCTTTGTCCATTTGAACCATCTGTTAAAAAAAAAAAAAAAACTCTTGTACAGATCGCAGGGAAAATTCCATTAAAGTGCTTTACATTTTTACCAATTAAGTTTCAGAAATTGTTAAGACTTGGTTTCAAGTGGCTTTTTTTAAAAAGTACACACGAACATTAAAAATAGCACATAATCCTTAAACTAAGACAGATAAGATGATGGCTTTGATTTAAATTCTTCTGAGCCTCAGAAATTAGACTTAAAAATCTTCCACCCCTATCTACATCATAAGACCTCAAAATATTGGCAGAATGGCCAACCACCATTACTGTTATTTTAATTTCAAGTGTCTAACTTGTATCTGTCAGTTAAATACTCCTCATTTGGGTAGGTGGGGTGGAGGGAAACAATGCTATTATTTGTCAGTTAATGGAGTGACAGAAGCAAGCATCAGTGGGGCTGTTTTTCACCTGAGGTGATTTTAAATTTTTTCATCACACAGCCAAAAGACAAAAAACCAGTCAGTCCAAACAGATAGTTTCCTTTCAACTTTTGCCATGTTGCTGTTCCAAGCAACTAAACCCAATGCCAACTACTGAGATATGAAACAGGATAAAATATAACAATCTCTTCCTGTTTTTCATTAAAGTCCTGTGATTAGGTCTTCAAAAATGCTTCTACAGTCCTTGATGAGTACAATTTAATATGTTGTATGTTGATTTTTAATTTTTCTATAAAAGTCTAAGACAAATTTATTTCAGCTTCTAAGATATAGGATATAATTTAGTCATTTGTGTGTGTAATTATGTATTTTATACCTACTGTCTACCTTATTAGGATCTGAACAGAGAAGTGATTTATATGAAAAAATAAAACAAAGCATAGTATCTGACCTCAAGCAGTTTTCAGAATAGAAAACATTGAGAATGAGTACCCATATCACACGAGGCAGAATATGTCCTCTACTAACAATGCACTGATGGCCATTATCAATACGGTTCCACTGAGGTCCATTATTGCATTTACATGGATTGAGATTTTTTTTCTCCTACCTTTTATCCTTTAGCCTCTAAAGTTTAGTATGTCACAATGGACTTTTCCCTGTAGGTGCTTTCAGGGTTACTCATGACTATCCCTGTGATTCATCCATTAATTATACCTGCTAGTCAGGCTTTCTCTTTTGCCACAATAACCCAGCTACTTGAGAGACACCAGAAATGGCCTTGCTTTGAGTCAGGTTTACGGGCAGTTTTGAACTGTTGTTTTCATGTATTATTTTTCTCACCGTAATAATTGAACCAGATACTTTTTAAGAGAATAGGCTTTCTAAATCAAAGAGTGTCTATACCTGTAAACTTTTTTTCATAGGAAATTTTAATGGATTGAAATATATCTTCTCCAAAAAACTTCCACTCTATAATACATGGTCGTGTCAACTGCATGGTGAGTTTCACAAACATAGTTGGCTGACATACTCTTTGGTATGCTTACTGGCACAAAGAAATGTATCTGTTTGTTTTCTTAATTCTGAAATGGGATGTGTGGGTCTTTATTTTAAAGAAAATAGTGAGTTGGGTAAACTAACATAATATTTATAAACCTGCCTAAAACTTTTTTCTTGACCTAGATTGTGTCTGGCACTTAAGCCTGGAGCTTAATATGTTCTCAGTGTTACTGTTGAGTTATTAATATTATTTTTTAATTAGTTTTGTAGACTTAGGCCTCTCAGACTCAGGTATTCGGAGCCTGGGTTCAGGCCTGGGTTCAGTTAAGAGGTGACTAAACAGAATATGAATGTACCTAAAGAGATTTAACATACTTTTCAGCTTTTCCTACGGTGAGAATGTAGTGACACTGCCAATGCTTGCATTTCCACCTGTGTGTTTTCTTTTCTTAAAGATGCTCCTTGAAAGTAATTTTTGTATCATTTAGTTCAATCGTACATCATGTCTAGAAAAACAATATTGAACCTAAATGAACAAAACACATAATTTAATTTTTTAACATTTTTTTAATGAGGTAAATACACATAACATGTAATTTACCACTTTAACTATTTTTAAGTGTACAATTCAGTGGCAGTAAGTACACTGTTGTGCAACCATCTCTACCATCTATCTGTAGAACATTTGTATCTTCCCCAATTGAAACTCCATACCCATTAACAACTTCCCATATCCCCCGGTCCCCAGTTCCTGGTAACCACAACTCTACTTCTATCTCTATGAATTTGACTACTCTGGGTACCTCATATAAGTAGAATTATATATTTATCCTTTGTGTCTGACTTATTTCACTTAGATGACTTAATTATCAAAAAGAGAAGCAAAGAAGACATAAAAATCAGATATGTTTTTGAAACCATTTGAACCTACACAAATTTTAAATCAAGAGAGTTTGTTTCTAAGACACTCTTCTGCTAACAGAAAAAGGTAGTTTGGATCAAGGCCATTCATAGCAAGTATTGTTTATTCCACTTTGTTAAAAGCATTTTTTGGTGTTCCACACAATTCTTGTCAGATTGGTTGATATATAACCTTGCATTCTCCGATGGGCAAGTGTACATGTCATATCACTAGTGACAGTGGCCTAGTAACTTACTAACATTGCTTTTTGCAGCTGAAAAGTAAATTGTGGAGCTCCTCTCACATGGACATAATGCTTCTTTATTCCTTTCCACTGTTATCATGAAACACAAGTGCTTAATGTAGCCTGTGCTGAAAAGGAAACTTTGCTTTGCCCAGGGGTAAGAAATAGGAGGCTTTCCGAGGAAAATCACAGGACATAGACCATATTGTGTAAGTATATTGACTCCAAGTGTTTATTGCCCAACAATAGTAGAAAGACCAAGCAGGTAAATGGTTGAGAGATGAGAAGAGGGGACTTGGACTCGGTGGGTAGGTATTAGAGTGGGCAGTAAGAGATGGGCAGTAAGCCTATTAAATGAAGGAAGGATACGTACTGTGTGATTGCATGGTAAGGTAGGAATCCAACATAACTCTAAGATTTGAGCCTATATAACTTAGAAGAATTATCTTGTTAGAATAACTGTAAACAGGCTTGTTTTCCATGCTAGGGTTGAGGTAGAGTTCATGTAACTAACAGGTGCTGTCTGGAGGAGAGACGTGCAGCATTAACAATCAGCTTAATAGAAGGACCATGCAAGTGGCAAGTCAAGTCCACTGACTAAGAGAGCAGCAGTAACTGCAGAGAATAGGATGTGTTCCATGTGACAATATGACTTTTAATGTCCCTTCTAAAGCTAAATTTTATTATGATGACAGAATTCTAAAGAAAAGAATGAAGGAAAAGAACAAAATTCTAAGCATGAAACCCTCATCAACTAATTACATTTACCCAGAAAAGAGAGGGAGAGAGAGCTAGAGAAAATGAGAAAGGAAGAGAGGGTTGAGGCAAGAAGAGAGAAATGAATTTATTTAATTTAGGGAATTTTTTTTGTTTTGCTTATTTGGTTTTTATTTTGTTTGTTTGGTTTGGTTTTTAGGCATAGATTTCTATTTCCATTTAGTATTGCCCTCTTGTGGCAAACCGTGATGTTTGCTAACTCTGACAAAACCATAAAAGAGACAGCAAAAGATCAGGAGACTAAAATATAATGCATACCTCCATGTGCTGGGTATGATTCAAGATATATATATATATCTTTATCTAAGCTTCTCCATAATCCTGTGAATGTTAAGTATTAAGTACTGTCAGCCCCATTTTCAGGTGGAGAAATTATGATTCAAAGTGCCTAACTTGCCGAAGTATACATAGCTAGAAGGGAGTGGAGTTGAATATCAATCCAGATCTAACTAGCATAAAGCCAGATTTTTAAAAATCAAGTGAATTCAACAAATATTTGTAGGTATCTATTATATGCCTGTTCCACAGTAGATGCTGAGAATATAAGAGTAAGCAAACCTTCCCTCATTCCTGCTCTAATTAAATTTTCAGTCTAATCAGTTATAATGGAGACATTAATCAAATGGTCACACAAAAGCCATTTATAGTGATTTAGAGAGATTTACCCTTCAAGCTTTCTGGCTTCCTCAAGTATAAAATTAGAATGATAGTGATAATGGCTATTATTTATTAAGCCCTCATGGTGTGCCAGACATTGCCCTAAGCTCTTTATATTCATGATTTTACTTAGGTCCCTTTCAACTCTATATCTGAGACATCGCTCTGCCTCTTTGACTCAGAGTTAGGATGACACTCCACACTGACAATGAGAATCAATCATGGGTACCGGGCTCAGATATGTGCAGCGGTGTTTGGAGGGGAAGTTTTGTACTTCCCTACTTCTCACTGGAACTCTTTTAGGGGTGGCCTCTGCTGGATTCCATAGAAACCACTAAGCACACAGGATGAGGGAAGCTTTTACTGAGAAACTACAGTGCCCCTAATCCCACTAGGTTTACTAGTCCTCACTCTAACTCTGGAGGTAAGAACTTTATGAGGTTGAGGACACTGAAGTACAAAAAATAAACCCTCCAGGATAAACAGAGATGTCTCTGGCTATAATTACTATGTACAGATGTCAAAGAAGGCTGACCCCGCCTGCCCCCCCGCAAAAATTGAATTATTGAAATACAGCATTGGAGGAGAGCTCTACAAGTACCCTGGACCACCAGGAAGATGAAAAATAAACTCCTAGAGCAAATTAAGCCTGAAATCAAGGAAGCTGTCCTACTTTGGGTACATCATAAGGAGGCTGGGTTCTTTAGAAAAGATCCATCATACTGGGAAAAATAGAAGGCAGCAGGAACAGAGGAAGACCAAGTATGAGATGATTGACTCCATAAAAGAAGCCATAGGCACGAGCCTGTAGGAGCTGAGCAGGGCTACTAAGGACAGAATGTTGTGGACATCACTCACTTGTACAGCTGCCAGGAGTTAGAGCCAACTTATCAGCATGTAACACGCCTCACACCCACTCTGACTCCAAGACCACAGCACAATAAAATATCTCTGTTAGGACACTTACACAAATTTATAATATATTTTTTACATAGCTCTTTCCCCCACACGTTTACACCCTTTGCTTTTAGACTCATAAGCTTTTAGATCATGTCTTATTTTTCTTTGTATCTCATGCACCTGGCACACTATCAGCCCATGCAAGAGACCTAACAAATGTTTTCAATGTACAAATACCCTATGATCGTCTAAAAATTGTTTCTTGGCTTCTTGGTAGAGGCATCTGAGCAGATGTGTAGGGGAGCAGAGGACGTTTCTCCAGGGTTCCCCCGTTTGGTGGGGAGGTCTCTATGTGTCGCTTGAGCTCCAATGAGCATGAAAGGTGAAGTGGAGCTCACTATCTGTGCTTCCAGGCCATGAGTATGTCTGCACTAGAACTGCTGCCAAGTTACATGCTGTGGCCCTGGCTGAGGCAGTGAGAAATGTGATGAGGAAAATAACAAGCCCAAGGAGCTTAAGGAAACTAACTCAAATGACTCCACACCCAGCAAGGAGAAAATCATAACTCAGTCAGAGTGATAAGGAAAATAAAGAACAGACCCACAGTTTCTAAGGTTTGAGCACTTCCGATGGGAAAAAAAGACCAAATCTGAAAGAGGATCTGCAAGCAATAGTCATAGTAGCAACTTCCTTTATGAGAAATAAAGTAAAACATATATTACCCCTTAAAATGTACATTAAATTACATTCTGTCAGTGTGAATTGTACCTGGAATTAGAAAATCTCACAAAATTGTGTATAATGATGACAAAGTTATTTTTCAGAAAGGGTAGAATTCTTATTTTTACATTTATTAGTTAATTCTTTTTTCTCAGCTGCTAATTTATTAAATTTTATTGGGAGACCGAGGTGGATTACTGAGATTAAACTTTAATTTACTAGACAAATAAAAGTAGTATAAGTAGTCTCAATTCTTCTTAATGTACATTTCACTCTTCTAATCTTTTTCTCTCCTGGTAGGTGTCAGGATGGAAGAGGGTCAGAGAAAAGAGAGTAGAAGATGTATGTTTTTGAGATTAGGCAAAAGGAGAAAAGGAAAGTGGAATAATAAGCAGATGCTTAGCTAGATGCCAATACCAGGGAGAAGCAGCCTGCAGCTAGAGCCTCCATTGGAAACTGACAAATAAAGAAGCCACACTTTATTTACATTGTTTGTGATTATTTGTATTGAATTGTCTTACTTTTACTCTCATTGTTGATGTCAGTTTTTGTTTTTTGTGTTTTTTTTTTTTGGTGCATTCGAGGACAGTTTTCATCCATAAAGACAATAAGAATGTTTTATTTTTAAATTTTAAGAACTGATGCTATTAAAGTTACAAATTTTTTTTAAAAACCTGGTTTTATCATAGGCTTCCGAGTTCAACTTACAAATGGTACTGCTGCTCTATCTATACGTTTAGCAAATGTTAGCAATCATTGTTTTAAAAACTTTAAATAATGTTTAGTCTCACAAATTTAAACACCCTTCCAATTAACATCAGTTTAATGGGTTAATACTTAAACATTTAATATTTATTTTTTTTCGTTTAAGGTATTACCTTAGCAAAATCTTTCTGAATGATAAATAATCATACAAATTGAGTAGCAGATTTATAAAATGGCCAATCATAAGTTTTTTTTAAATATTCTCATAAAATTTTAGAAATGTCAATTTAACTTTGCAGGTCAAACAACTAAAGTATTTAAATTAGAGTTATTTTAAAAAATAAACTATCACAAATATTATAAGAACATAATATTTAAGACAAATCACCTTTTACCTAAAATTTAATACTATAATTTTGATTCTCTTAAATCTTTCTCCATGTACAGAATTTTAAATCTCCATTAGGTTAAAACATATATTTACCCCTAAAGACTGTCAGTTATCTGAGATTATTTAGACCAGAGAGATCAACCGTGATGCCATTTCTTGTTCATACCAGAAGGGGACTCATTGAATAATTTTTTTCATAATTATTCTTATTGCTTCATAACTCATGCACGTGGTCATGAGCCATCTTTCCAAATTTTCAACTAACTCATAAAGAAAGAAATGAATATACTTCATACAATTCAGGTGTATTGTATATACACATACAATTCCTAGTTCTAATCCACAAAATAGATTCTATGATACATTAATTAGAAGCAATTCCCAGTTATGAAAAGTTTCACAATCTTTTATTTTTCTATCCACTCACAGAAGCCTTCCAGAGTGATCACTTGAATGGAATTTGCATTTTATAACTCTATTATAAAATAAAGCGTGTCACCCTCAAATTTATGTTGCATATTGTTGAGTCATGTTGAAGCCCTAACTTCCAACGTGACTGTATTGAAGATAGGGCTTTTAGCAGGTGATTAAGGTTAAATGAGGTTATAGGTGGAGTCTCAATTCTATAGAACTGGTATCTTTATAAAAGAGAAAGAGATAACAGAGATCTTTCTCTCTCTACCATGTGAGGACACAGCAAGGAAGTGTGTGTGAGCTAGGGAGAGAACTCTCACCAGAAACCTTACTCTGCCGGAAATTTACCCTTGGACTTTTCAGGTTCCAGACTGTGAAAAAATAAATTTCTCTGGGTTAAGCCACCTAATCTATGATTTTTTTTTTTTTATGGCAGCCTGAGCAGACTAAGCAGACTCTGTTAAAGACATGTAATACAAAAATTAACTTAATAGGATCTTGCATTTTCCTATATTTTGAGGGCCTAGAACTCTTAGGAATACTATTTTTTAAAAAATGATAACTGATTGATTTGTGGATGTCTTTACAAAATATCTTGGATATCTTACTAGATATGAGCTAATTGAACTTGCAATCTTAGTTAAAGAGGCCACTTTACTAGAGTTTATCTGTGTCTAATTTCTTATCATATCTGTATTGTGCCTAGTTTTAAAATCATTGAGAGAGATCAGTTTTGGAGAATGTGCTTGGTGTGAGTAACCAGCTCATCCAAAAAATAAATCAGTTTAGATGCATCAGGTTGGCAGGAGTCAGGTAAAATCCTAGGAAATGAAACAGGAGTGATGTGGTTTATCCAACTTTCTCAATGCAAGGCAGTTCTCTAATTGAGAGGAAGGGCTGGAGGCAGGATGGGGAACTGCTCTGAGTTAGGAGCAGCCTTGCAATAGGGATCCAAAGTATCAGTTAAGGTGTCCTAAAATGTTCCTTAAACACAGACAGGAGCAGCCTTCAGGTGCTCACAGCCCTCTGTGTGGGGGAAACAGACTATTTATGAACCGTCCACCACTGATACATCTGCCATGCTTTCCGGTTGAGTTCCATTGGTTCTGGAGGAGAGATCAGGAAGACACAGAGAGGATTTCTCTGGGACTATGCAAGAATGACAGATGTAGAGAAATGTTGGGATGCATTTGTTTTCCAGAGACAATTCCTTCTCCTGAGAGGGAAACTTAAGTAAGACTGGGAAAGGAGAACCTTTGTTAAAACAATGACTTCCTGTCAGTATCAGCATGAAACAGGTATGTTGGGATCCTGTCCATTAGATGTCCACTTAGAAGGCAGAGGGTGACTCAAGAACGACCTGACCTTTCCTTTCATGCTAGGAACCGGACAGTTGAAGAGGGAACAAAAGGGGATTAAAATATTAAAACTATGTTTGACAAGAAGAGGAAGAATAGAGAAGAGGGATTTCCAGGATATTCCTGTCAGCTGGACTTCAAGTGACTGATGATGACTCAATAGGAAAAGTGAAGGACTGTTTTGTACCATTCTTAGGAGCCACATACATTCCTAATGACCTGTTGGTGAGATATTCTATTTGATGATAGCTCCTTTCTGCTGTAGCAGGTAGTGGCTTACTTATATACCAAGGATACTGCTATTGATGAGCCTTCTCTAAAGCAGTATGAAGTTGATACCTAAAATAAGAATATTCTCTTCTCAAGTAATAAAAATAAATCATAGTTCTCATCTAAGCTGTTTCAGGGCACCTTCAAATGTGAGAAAAAAATTAGTAGCTAAATCATTTCTAAGAAAATGTGACTACTTCTATTAGTGTAGGAGGCAGGACTTTTAACTGTGACAATATAAAAAGTATAGTATAATTTTGGTCAAGAGTATAAAACTGAAGTAAGTATTTCACAAGTACCAAGGATCTATTTAAGTGTGTTGATTATTTGACAAGGTAAGACAATAATTTTAAATTCCATATCTTCTCCATAAGTCATTCTCTGATGTTTCTTTTTGCAATTGCTTTCACTACTTCCAGCTCTACATCTCCAGGCAGACCCTTGTAGTTCCTGCCCACTGGACATCTCCACAATGGCTATTTCAAAAATGCTACAAGCTCAGTATGTACACTTTGCTACACTTCATACTTTTTCCTAAACCTGCTTTTCCTGCCTTAGTTGGCTAAGAAAGAAATTTGACATACAGTCAGTCACCAGGATACCTCCTTGATATCTCTGACGTCTACCCACTTCTGTCTAGCCCCAGCTTCAGCCTTAGGTCAGTCCTCATTGCCTGGGCAATTGAAATAAGCCCTTAATGTATCTCCATGGCTCCAGTCAGCCATTCTCTAATCCATGATTGCAGCGAGGATAATCTTTCTGAAAAAAGCAAATTTAATTCTCTCCAGGCCTTAAAATCCTTCCATGGCTCCTCACTGATTGATGGATAGAGTCCAAATTCCATAGTTTGCCAAACCAGTTTCCGTTATCTCTCTAACCTCACTGATTGCCAAATCTTTTGCTCCTGGAATTATGCTTCAGTCAAGCTCAATTTCTTCAAATTCTCCTAATGGGCTTGTAAGAAAGATCATTAAGAGTTGATGAGGTCTCCATGAGAAGTTTTCTATTTTATGTTTTAATTTTGATATTTATTTTTTTTAAACACTATAAGCATATTCTGAATCATCCAGGTCAGTGGATTTCAAACTTTAGCACACATAAGACTCACCTGGAGATCTATGAAAGGGCCGCTCTGTTCTATGGCCCAAGGCATTTCTAATAAGCTCTTAGGTGCTGGCAGTGCAGCTACTCTGTGGACCACAATTTGTGTAATAAAGGTCCAGAATAATCAGTTTCTAATTGAGTACAACCACAAAATTGTCTCTTTGTCATGGACTAACAAATAAAGAAGAAAAGCGAACTTAATATTTTAAATAATATATTCATTACAAATGAAGACCATATGATGTCACAGCTTATTATATGAATAAAGATCTGGCAATAGTTCTAGTAAAAGATGATGAAAGAATTAAATCATCATTTAGCACAAAGTATTATAGGCATGTCAGGCTCAAAAAAAACTGTAGTTATCAAGACAATATTATTTCAGCAAGAAATATCACTCATGCCATTAAATTGATACTGCTATTTGGAATATTAATTTTGTATTTTTCTTTATAATTAATTTATCCATCTATTTTGGTTTTATAATTATATAATAGCTATACACATTAGGATTTATACTTAGTATTTTATTTCTACATAGTTAGGAAAACAATTTAAACAAACTCCAGGGTATAAGATAATTTTACTCCTTTCTAATAGATATAAATACTGCACAATTTGAGAAACAATGGACTAAGCTAAGTCATGTCTCTTTGACTTTGTTGCTATTGTCATTTCTGTCTGGAGTCCCCTTCCTCAATCCCTTGCCAACCCTGCCACCCTGCCATCATGTCCACTTAGCAAACAGCTACTTTTCCCTATGGCTCCCTTTCAGAGATTCATTGTCAGCTTTATATTAAACTGTGCCTTATCCTACTTCCTTTCATAAGATCTGTAACACTTTACCTCACACTTGACTTTATGTGTTTGCTTACTTTGTTGGCTGTCTGTTCTATTCCAAGTACAAAGGTCTTGTCTTCTTTGTCTTATTTATGTTTCTTGACATAACATACTTGCTCAATAAATGCATGGTTGGATGTAAAACTTGGCTTGCTTCTTCCTAGACAGAAAGAGTGGGTCAACATATCACGTGTTCATATCTATGGGCGAAAAAAAATTAAGAGTATAAAATAATTGTAATATACTTCTATGTGTAATTTGATTTCAATATAGTAATTCAAAAGCCTTACTTGTCTCCTAGAGAATCTGATGAAAAGTCTGTATTTTTTGCTCATTTTCCAGAGATCTGCTTGTTGAGGTCAAAGCTTAGAGAGTTTTCTAATAATGCAAAAAGAACATTGTGATTACATTTTGGTTGATGCATCATCAGAACTAAAAATAGAATAGAACGACTGAAAAATCTTTACTCAAATCTTTACTCATAGCCAAAGTATGGTTAAACATTATGGGTGAGATGGAGTTATTAAAATTTTAAACTTTTACTTATGCAGGATAAATTCTGCAGCCCAAGAGACTCCTGGCCCCAACTTTCTTGTGTTTTGGTTTTGCCATTCTATTTTGGTTAGCACCATCACTAGAGCTGGATGAGGGAGTGAAGCTGATGGCCTTTAAAAAAAAGACAAAGCCTAAAGTACATTTGGCTTTATTTGATAATGAGACTGATTTTTCTGTCCTAGACATAGAAAAGGCCTACTTCCTAATAAGACCCTCTCTGAATTTATCAGAATGATAGACAGTGTGGGGTTAGGGTTGGGATGAGGATGGGTTTTATATAATTCTGTCCCTGATATATAAATATGACTATAATACTATGCATATCCTGTTTGAGAGAATGGCTTTTATAGAACAAAGTTGGTCTGGCACAGTACAGAAATAAATTTTTATTTTATATGCATAGCTGCTGCCACTTCATTATGAGACCAAGACTCTTTTGACCCTAGAAGCCATATAAACTTGTATAGCTCAGTGGTTTTGGAGATTAATTCATTTATATCTTCAATTGAGCATTTTTCTACTTAGAATAAACAATCTAAGAAGAAGATTTCTATTCAACTCCTTCAGAGTTACTTATTTTATCCCTGGCAGTATCAAACTATACTCCATACTCATGATTTTCTTACTCTTCCACAATCTTTCTTCCTTGAATGCCCATCCCCACATGTGATGGTTGATTTTATGTTAACTTGATGAGACTAAGATGCACAAATAGCTAAAAAAAATGTTTTTTCTGGGTGTGTCTATGAGGTAATTTCCAGAAGAGATTAGCATTTGAATTGGAGAACTAAGAAGAGTAGATGACCCTTCTTCCCAATGTGGGTGGACATCATCCAATCTACTGAGGACAAGAATAGAAAATAAGTTGGAGGAAGGGTGAACTTTCTCAGTTTGAGCTGGGACATTCATCTTCTCCTTTCCTTGCACTCAGTAGAGATTTATGCCATTGCCCCCTCCCTAGCACCCCCTTCTCAGGCCTTGGACTCAGACTGAATTACACCACTGGCTCACCATGGCAGATTATAGGACTTCTCAGCCTCCTAGTCACATGAAACAATTCCTATAACAAACATTTTATCAGTAGTACTATTTCTGTGGACAACACTGACTAATACTTATTCCAAGGAAAAAGTCAGTTTTCCAAAACCATCTCCAGATATTACTTTCTTCAGAAAGCTTCCCAGTCATCACCAGGGAGAGACCCAGTTTCTCCTCTAGGTTAGCTTTATGTCTAGTATGAGCTTTTTGAACATATGTAATATACAACACCTCATTTGGTGACCTGATCTCAACAGGGAAGGAATAAACACAAATGGACATGTGGAATCTTAAACTCCTGGTATAGTGGAAAGAGTACTTGATTTGGAGTTAAAAGATGAGGTTTCAAACCCTCCTTCTTCATATGAACAAGTAGAGAAATTTCTCTTTTGTACACTTTATAGACTGGTCTTCCACATCAATTTTTCTCTTTGGGAGAAGAGTGTTAATCTGTTTGTATGACTACTCTCACAGTTCTGTCACACAGTGAGTGTGTGGTCAAATATTCATTATATTGAGTTAAATTAAACATAGCATTCTTGTTATTGTACAAATACTCTCTTCTGTGTTTCACACACAGGACCTCGGTACAAAATTGCAGGCCTTTTTCCATTTGGTAAAGAGGAAAACACACAGACTAAAACAGATTTGCCCTATTTACTTTCTGATGTGTGAGAAAATTGGCCAACCTACATGTCAGAGAGGGGGGTTATTTATCATCACTGTGTATTTTGTTGTCAGCATTGACTTCAGAGGAAATGAGCTAGCCTTCTAGACTTAATTTTCCTTGATGTCTTTGCTCTACCTGTACACTCTGTTCATTTCTAAATAGACTCCTCTTCTGGGAACCCCATTTTCGCGATAGATATCTAAATCTCAATCTTCATTCTGAATATCTTAAACACCTATGCACTAACCACAGTTGTTTGTTTATTCCCTGTTTCAACAGGGACAAATATAGTCACTAATTTTTGCCTTTTAAGGTAACAGCCAATTTAATACTTGAGGGAAGCCATCACAGTCATAGGAGAGACAAAAATACAGAATATCATAGCAGTCTGTGTTTTTGAACATTCACAATGAAGACAAAAACAATGTTTATACAACATTATTTAAGGGAATAGGAGCAATTTTGTGGTAGATAGTATACCTAAATGATTGCTTTTTTTAGGCAGCTTTTGAAACTTTTATTATGGAGTGTGGTTCATCAGAACTCAATTTATATTGTCTTTACCCATATGTTACTGCCAGAAATTCAGAGTAGCCCCCAGGAGGGAAGTGCCCCCCTTATTTTTGGTTATGAGATATGACTGGAGGTCATGTAATGGGGATATTCACATTTATCAAGTTACCTCCACAAGATACAGTCCTGACTATACTACTCTGATACCAGTTTTTACTCATGATAATTGTGGGAGCTGACATGGTATTTCTTGAGCAATAGTTATATGTTAATGTTTGTATAAACCTTTATATTTTGCATATTTTATTTCATTTAACTCTGTATCATTCAAAACCCTTTTAACTGCAAGTGACAAAAATCAACTTAAACTAGTATAAGCATTAAAGAGGAATCTTTATTAGAAGGTAAGGGCTTAACTGAAAACTTCAGGGGTAGACTTCATGATCTGACTTTGATCATGACAGGAATAAGATATTTCCTATGACTATCTTTAACCTTATAACTCTCAGTTCAGTTTTTCTCTCTGATAACTCAGTCAGCTGGCTTTAGTTTTTCATGTTTCTTAATGCTTGCTACCTTAGAGGAGAGATTCTCCATGTGTTCGTAGAGCAAGCTCAAAAAAGGACTCCAGTTGGCCCCTTGTGGGTCATATGCCCATCTCTGGGACCATCAGAGTAGAGAGAGTGTTGGAGTGTTATGATTGGCCAGATTATTGTCACTTGCTCAACCAGGTGGTCTGGAGACTGGTGGGACTGTTCGAACCAACAGGTGATTCGGAGCTACGTGGAGTAGGGAGGTTCTGCTCCTTGAGGGAAACGAACTGCTGGGAATTGGACAATAGATGCCCACTCTGTTATCAGAAACCTATGAAAGGTAGGTATTGTATTTTATATTTTAGATGCTCAGAGAGATTGATTTGCCAAAATTCATATAGCTAATGAGTAGCTAAACTAAATGTTCTAATCTATTTTAGTTCCTTCTATTGATAAGAGAATACATTAACCACTTTAAAAAAATTCTTTCTTCTCTTTAAAAGGGACTCACAAATAGTTACATAAAAATTATCATCACAAAGTAAAAGAGTAATTGGTTCACTTCATGACCTAGAAAGAAATCTGAAATATTTTGCAAGTGGTTAAAAAGACAACAAAAGGTCATTTTAAATATAGAACAACATTGTAAAAAAGGAACACCAAAATGTACAAATATGTTGCTTGTAAAAAAGGAACACCAAAATGTGCAAATATGTTCCTGTAACTTTTCTACTTATTAGACATATTCTATAAAAAAATTATAATTTCAAGTTTTACTGTTGGTTTCCTTCTAAAATAAATTTGAGAAAAAATACCCCTGGGCAGGGGGAACTCTTTAAAAAATAGTACAATGTGCTTTAAAAAATACTATTGCATTGATCTCACTTTCCCATTAATATTTTTCTGTGATATCTGGGTGAGGTGGCAGAGAGAGTTGGGTTAAAATGACACAGAGGAAAGGGCAGACCCAGCTTTTTTGTTAAAGGGTAGCAGCATGAAGTCCTGGTCATAGGAACGGTCCAAGTTCACCAAAGTAACTGCCAGAGGTCAAGCAGTATCTGGTCAAAAAGCCGAGTGTGTACATCTGACTCGTAATCTCTGTTTCTAGAGGTAAAAAGTAATCCTATGGGTTGTTCTCCAAATCCTAGAATCTCTAAAGCCCAATTATCAAGAAACATTTAAATATTCAGATTTAGCACATTGATTATTATATAATTTCATCATTAACTTTTCTTGCTTTATAATGTTTCCAAACAAGCTTTAGAAGCATCAAGATATTGCCTCAAGAAATTTAGAAAAAAGTTAACTGAAAATGAAGAAAGTCATTGATAGAAGTTTTAATGAAGAAAATAACAGACAAGAACACCAGTATTAGGTTGGGCTGAGAGAAAAAAAAACAAAACTGCAACTCCCTGAAGTGGGCTTAGAATTTTGATTGTAAAGAAAAATGAGTTAGTCTTTATGGACAATCTTATTAAATAAACAAACCAAGAGAAATTACAAGTACATAGTTTTAGGGAAACAAATTTATGTATCATATATCTTAAAATCTGACTGAGGAAAAAAAATGACCATAAGTTAGAAAAATTCCATAATGAATATAAGCTTTTAACCACATAATTAAGAGGCTTCTCAAAAAGATAGACTCTTTCAGTGCTCAGACTAAAGAGTCTATACCCATCTTAAAATTATTTTTACGGGTTTTGCCATTTGGCATTCTTTTT
Source organism: Macroglossus sobrinus (assembly GCA_004027375.1). Lineage (NCBI taxonomy): Eukaryota > Metazoa > Chordata > Mammalia > Chiroptera > Pteropodidae > Macroglossus > Macroglossus sobrinus. The sequence continues at coordinate 539,742 of PVKZ01000762.1, forward strand.
CGTTTTAACAATTTTCATAAAAATAAATATAATAGTGCATTTCATGTAATAATGCTTAATTATTATTATCTACTATTTATCCAATGATCTCATGCTAGCTATAAACATTAATTAATTAATTGAGATTTACAAAACTCTGTGAAGTGCCAAGTACAATGGCTAGGTTTTGTGTAACCACTATTTTCTCTCGATGCTGCTTTAAAGTTTTTGAATATTTAACTAGTGATTATAATTCATAATTCATGTTGCTAGCTGGGAAACTTGAAGTAAACTCATTTTTATCTTGTTCCCATGGTTTTCAAATAAAGTTTTACTCACAATTTCTGGAACAAGCCACGGGAAATTTGAATAATTTTGACTTAGAGTTAAAACTATGTCTTTAAGAATATTCAGACCAGTGAGAAAGCTATGCTGACATTTCAGTCCTCTGCAACTATAGCGGTGATATATCTCATTATTCCCACTTTAGTATTTTCCACAGCAGTCAGCTCATAAGGCTTCAGACTCTGGCCCACAGAATAAACTGATCTCACAAAGATTTATCATGAACCTAGCTTCCTTCTTTTTAAACTTCCTCTGATTCTCTCTTTTGGCTTTCCGTCCCAAAAGTATAGAACAGAACTATGAGCTGGTAATCCAGAGGCCAAGTGTCCTTCAAGTATGTAAAAATAAATTAATTTCACTTCTTTAAAATGGTTTGATATACCAAAAGCAGGTAAAATAATGCCTATTGTACAATTTCTCAACATTGTGGCCACTATAAAGTGAGATAATATACCGGTTGCCCCTTTTTGGAGTCTGTGTTTGGTTCACATTCATTCAACAGATACTTGTTCAATGCCTATTATGTGCCATCCTCTGTTCAAAGGGCTGGGAAAGCAGTGAACAAACTAAATAAATAGTGGTTCTCATGGGACATATATTCTAGTAGGCAGGGGAGATAAACAGTAAAAATATATAATGTGTTAGATCAGAGATCCCCAGCTCTCAGTCCGCAGACCAGTACCAGTCTGCGGCCTGTTAGAAACTGGCTGCAAAGCAGGAAGTGCACAGCAGGAAGCGAACAGCAGGTAGGCGAGCGAAGCTTCATTTGTATTTGCAGCTGTTCTCCAGCGTGAGCATCACTGCTTTAGTTCTACCTCAGTTCATCAGGCATTAGATTCTCACAGGAGCACTAGCCACTGATGCCAAAAAGGTTGGAGACCACTGTGTTACATGATATTATGGAGGATCTTGATTCAATACAATTCTGATCACTTATGAGCCATGTAGCCTTGGGAAAGAAAATTATGTAACATCACTATACCTGTTTTCTAATTTGTGAAATAAAAAAAAAAATACATTTTAGGTTTATGTTGAGAATTTATACTCATCACAAACAGTCCAGTTTGATAGTCTAGTAAGATTTAGTGAAATCTGATAAATTTTATAGTCATTATGATAACAAGAGACTTTTTGTGACAGTAATTCTTAGAAATGAGATTTGAACCCAGGCAATCTGACTTAAGGTTCCTGTGCTTAACTACTGGCTTACATCACCTCCTACCACTAATAATAGCCAAGAGCTTCACATGTGTAATCTCATTTAACCCACACAAGAACTCTATAAAATAAGAAACAATGCTGCCCTAGCAGCCTCCTCCTTTGAGCTCCTGAGTTACTATCACCAGCTGGGTAGCACTTTCTTCTTAGAGACCTGAGTCCTGGCTCTGTTGGCCTCTCCTCCAAGCTTTAGGTGCCAATTACCCCAATCTTTTCTCTTTGTACCCCCTGCCATCGAGGTGACTGGGGGGGGGGGTTCTAAAATTGCTAGCTGTATGTTACCTCAGTGTCCTCTTTTCATGTTTTCAATTCTCCAAAACTATTTAATCAATTCCAATACAGAAATTAATAAAGTTTCTGTTAAAATACTTACTGTGGTTGTAGGTTTTATGCTTCAACTCAGACTGATTTGTCCCTAGTACCAAAAATAGTCCCCAAAAAATCTTACAAAGAAGAAATTTTGGGATTGGCTAAGTCATGTCCTTGGCCTTGAATGCAATGCTAAGTTCATTGCCAACGAGAGAGGGAATACTAGTAATCTATGGCATGCACCACCAAATGCCATTACAATTAATTGGGTTATCCCCTGCAGTTGATTGTGATGAAGTGCTAGCTCAAGGAAATGTCCACACTTTTTTATAGTCTTTTACGTGGATGGCACATGATTTATTTCACCAGTCTCCTATATTCGGGGTAGTTTTCAATTTTTTACTGTGATGATAATATAATAAACATCTATACATTATATATCTCTCTATGTGTTATATATATATGTGTGTGTGTATATATATGTGTGTGTCTATATATATATATATATATATATATATATATATATATATATATATATATATATATATCCCTTTGCATTAGCATAAGTACTCCTTTAGAATAAATCATTAAAAAGTAATGGCTAATGTTGAGAAATTATTTCTGGCAGTGAAATTGTGGGTGATTTTTATTTTCTTCTTTATAATAGTCTGCCTTTCTGATTTCTTTTCCAATAAAATATTTCACTTTTGTGATAAGAAAAACTGAAGTTGTCCCTTGTCCACCAATTAATGCTATTAATTTTGTCACTATCATGGCACAAATGTACTTTGCCATGATTTAATGAGATTTACAGCAACTGTCAACTGTACAATAATTAGAATAAGTCATTAAGTCAGCTGAACTGATTGCTGTGGTTCATTTGTTTGATCAATTCTTTCTTCTTGAGGGTGAAAGTAATTTTCAGGTAATTCGAAAGTAACTCATGAAATCATAGAAGCTCTAGGTTGGAAGGGACTATATATGTCCTAAAGAAGCCACGATTTTAATATTAATATAGATGTCTATAATTTAATGCTATTAAATATTAATATGTTGAATATTAGCAGATCCTCAAGGCCCTCTAGTCTTCACATTCTGCTCTTTTTCTAGGCAAACTCATCCAAAACAAAAGCTACAATTATCAACTATAAAGCATTACTCACTATTTTAACTGTAGCCTATAATTCTCCTCTGATCTCAGATAGGTTTTTAAAAATCAAGAATAAGGATTTGATTTGGAGGAAACAGAATATAGGTTTTAAATATAATAAAATTGGACCAAAATTAGAGGCATCACTATATCCAGCCCTTGCAGAAGTAGAAGAGGAAACGTAGGCTGGGGGAGAAATGGAGAAGGGGAGTAGGCTATGACTTCAGATGAGGTCCAGGCAAATAGATCTCATTTATTCTACTTATAATTAGGTGAGTGGTGGGGCATCAGACTAGGCCACTGCCTATCTCATTCATGAACTGCAACAGTGAGCCACCTGGAAGCCAACCAAAGCTTGCAGACCAGTGTTTCCACAGAAAACACTGTGTGTTGCCAAGAGCAAACACATTGGTTGTTTGAGTCTTCCTCCCTATTTACGAAAGCCCAGTGTCCTCCAACACACCAAATTGGTAGTTGAAGGTGGAGATGGAAAGTCCCAGAACAAGTTATTGCAATGGGGGAACAGAGTGGAAACTCTTTACATAGTACTCCCCACTTCAGCGAATGACATCTGGTTGAACAAGCCAAAAAATTAGAAATACTACAAAAATATTTCTGAATAACTATTACTCTCATTTCTCAAATGCTAACAGTTTACTACATTTGCTCTCTTTTCTGCGCACGTGCACACACACACACATGCACACAAATGCACACACTTTTTTTTATATCTTTCAAGAGTAAGTTGTGTATCAGATACTGATTCACCCTTGAATACTTCAGTCATTATTTCCTACTATCATGGGAATTCTTTCACATTAAGAAGTACATTATTATTATCTAATACAATATTATTATCTAATAATATATACAATATTATTATCTAATCAACAGACATTATTCAGATTTCCGCTAAGGCCTTAACAATATTCTTTATAAAAAGGAAATCCAAGATCATATATTGTATTTAGTGGTCATTTCTCTTTAGTCTCCTTTAATAAAGATTACTTCCTGAGTCTTTGTTTCTATTTCATAGCATTAATATTTTTGAAGATATATTTTTATTGTGTGAAATAATAAAACAAAATTTATTATCTTAAACATTTTTAAGTGTACAGTTCAGTAGTATAAGCATATATTCATTGTTCTGCAACAGAGCCCTAGAACTTTTTTATCTTGCAAAACTGAATCTCTGTACCCTGTAAACACTAATTAATTTTCTCACTCTAGCATGTGGCAACCACCTTTCTATTTTTTGTTTCTGTTTAACTACTTTAGGTACTTTATATGAGTGGAATCAATCAATATTTGTGCTTTTGTGACTGGCTTATTTCACTTAGCATAATGTCCTAGAGGTTCATCTATGCTGTAGCATGTGACAGGATTTCCTTTTTTTTTTTTGAGGCTGCATAATATTCCATTGTATATAAATACCACATTTTCTTTATCCAATTATTCACTGATGAACATTTGGTTGCTTCCACCTTTTGGGTATTATGAATAATGATGCAATGAGTATGGATGTGCAAATATGTCTTCAATATCCTGCTATAAATTCTTCTGGGTATATTTCCAGGTTTGGAGTTGCTGATCATATCATAATTTTTTTTAAATTTCTTGATAAATCTTTATACCATTTTCTATATTGGCTACATCATTTTATACTCCCAACAACAGTGAACAAGTATTCCAATTTCTCATATCCTCACCAACACTTATTTCCTGTTCTTTTAATAGTGGCCATACTAATAGATGTGAGGTGATATTTCATTATGGTTTTGATTTATGCTTTTCTTATAATTAGTGATGTTGAGCATTTTTTGATATATCTATTGGCCATTTGTATATCTTCTTTGGAGAATTATCCATTATTCAAGTCTTTGCTCATTTTAAAACAAGATTTTGGGTTTTTTGTTGTTGAGTTGTAGGAGTTCCTTATATATTCTGGATATTAACCCTTATCAGACATATGATTTGCAAATATTTTCTCTTACATAGGTTGGCTTTTTACTCTGTTGATTTTTTTTTTCGATGTGTAAAAGTTAAGTTTGATGTAGTTTGTATATTTTTTTATTTTGTCTATGCTTTTGGTGTCATAGCTCAGAAATCATTGCCAAGTCCAATGTCCTGAAGCCTTTCCCCATGTTTTCTTCTAGGAATTTTAAAGTTTTAGGCCTTATGTTTAGTTCTTTAATCCACTCAAGTCTTTTTTTTTTTTTTTTTTTGATATATGTGATATGGTTAAGGGTCTAAGTTCTTTCTAATGTTTGTGAATACCAGTTTTCCCAGCACTATTTGTTGCATAAGAATGTCACAGAAGTGATATTGGATTCTTCTCAGTCAATTAGTTCATTTCCAATGATGTTACTTTGATGATTTGGTTATGGGTGGTGTCTGTCAGGTTTTAGGAGTCATCATCTGACAACTTGTTTTTTTTTTTTACTTCCATATCCAATCCATTACTTCCTTTTGTGGATTTTACTATCTAAATATTTCTTGTATCCATCTGTTTTTCTTCTGTGTTTTTGATCTAGTCTCACTAACCTCCACTGCCCCAAGCATAGTATTCTCTTTGCTGGGAGCCCTTTTTCTCACCATTTTGGTCTTCTGACACCTACTCTTTCTTCTAATTTCAGCTCAAATATCACCTCCTCTAGGAGGCCTCCCCAATCCTCAAAACGGCTAAGGTCCCTTCCTTTGTATTCTCATAGCACTGTCTTTCCTTTATAGGACTTGCTACTGTGATAAATTTAGGGAGTTTTACATAATTTTGAATAAATATCTATTTCCTTGGTAAATGGCAAGTTCTATGAAAGCAAAAATCATTGCCTCCCTTTGTGTTAGCACAAAATTTTTGGCTCATAGCATTCATAGAGTCTAATAATAGTCAAAATAATAATAATTAATAATAATAATAATAATAATAATATCAGTGTTGAGTATTTGATATTTGCCAGTAACTCTGCTAAGTTATCATCATCTCTATATTATCTCAGAAAAGGAAATGTGAATGAAATGTATAGTTCATGAACAATTTTTTGACTGCTATTGAATTTTCCATTTATGCAATCTTTTATAGACTGTATAATTATGTATCTGCTTTTGATGACTTATCAAATAAATAAAATATACTATTAACTGCATTAAGGTATCTACAATTTAAAAAGATATAATTTTTTTGAGGGATGAGAGGGTCCACGTGACAAATTACCTTACTGGTACTGACCCAAAAATTCCAGACAGTTTGATTAAAATTACATTTCTAGAGAAGTCTGAAACTGTAATCAGGTCAGATATTAAGTCTAGGTTCAGTGTCATGGGCTTCAGCACAAGCGACTCCATTTTAGGTCTGTGATTTTCTTTTCAATGACATTTTACTGCTTTAGAATTTGTTTGTAGTAGCTATCATTAACTCACAATTTAATTAATGACACGTATTACCTGAGTTGAAGAAACAGAGTTCATTTTTTAGTATATGTTGTACTAAAGATGAATAGTAAGAGTTTGCTTATATACCTGTAATTTATAATAGAAAAAAGAGGTTCATCTGGAGTTTGACTATCTAACATTAAGGTACTTGGTAAGATACAGGTGATTGAATAAATATTTCATTACTGAAAAAAATAGGTGTACCATCTTTTTCTAGACACAGAGTAGTCTGGCTATCTGCCTACACTAGGAGTTCCCTGAATTGGCATTGCCTCAAAATAATGTATGGTTTTGGAATCTGGTTTGACCTCCTGTCCTTTTAAAGAGATTTAAAGAACTCTGGCAATGTCAAGTCATGGGTTCTGTGGACCAAAGTTCCCTTTAGAATGTGTGTACAAACTGTTTTATGGAATAGGGGAAAAAACTTTTTTTACCTATGAACCCCACTTAATAAAACTTTATGATTAGCCAGAAAATGATAGAGAAAGTTGAAGTACAGCCAGCTGATTCAAAATAGAAGTGATGCTGTAGCTCATTTCGTAAAAACAATAAACTGAGAATCTTTTTTATAGCAGGCAAAAGACTCTTTTTTTTTTTTTTTTTAAGAAGAAGTATAGTGTGCTATATGTTTGAATTACAGACTTAGGAAAAAGTTGGATTTTTTTCTTATCATATAACTAGTTATAAATGTTACAGAAAACAGAGAGAAGCAAAAAGTAAAAATGTACATATATTCATATGCCTTTATATACATGCATGCACTAGTCTTCCTGTAATTTAAAATATTCATCTATTTTTTTAGATGATTCTAATTTTTTAAAGCAGAATAACCTTTACCTCTTAGGTGGTCAGTTTTTTACATTAAATTTGAAAAAAAAGATAATAAAACTGATTTAATTAAAAAAAGACTGCAGTCCACAAGATGACAACACCAGAGCTCCAGGGCACTTATGCAAGTTACTATAGTACAGTCCCCAAAATTGTTTCAAATGGCTAAAGAGTATTAATGATATTGCCACATCATGATCTATGGAACATACCAATTATTGTTGAGCATCATGTTGCTTCAAGTATTTCCTTATCAAGTTCTGCCCTGCAAACAACATCCCTTCAGGCACGTCTGTGAACACATCCATTATTGTTTCTTTAGAATAATTTCCTAAAAGTGGAATTCCTGGGTGGAAAGTTGTATTTTTTTAAAGTTTTAAAAAATAGATTGCCAAATTGTCCCTCAAAATAGACTTTAAAAAAAATCAATGTATTGTCTCAATAATAATTTTGTTGAGTTTAATTTCACCAAAACACTATTGAAACTTAAAAAGATAAAATATTGATATATGCTACAACATGAATGAATCTTGAAAATACTATGCTTAGTGAAAAAAGTGCCACAAAATGCTACATGTTATATGATTTCATTTATATGAAATGTCCACAATAGACAAATCTATGGAGACAGAAAGTAGATTAGTGATTGCCCGGGGTAGGGGGAATGAGAAGTGGAGAGTGATTGCTAATGGGAGTATGGTTTCCTTACGGGACAATGAAAATGTTCTAAAATTAGACAGTGGTGATATTTGTACAACTCTGTGAATATACTAAAATCATTGAACTGTACACTTTAAAATGGCAACCTTTAACTCAATAAAGTGATTATTAAAAATAAAAATTATTGAAGAAATGACCAATAAATGAAAAATGGTAGCTGTGGTAATTGGTTTTTAATTAATAGTGATATTTTACTTTTCTTTATCTATATGTATTGCCATTTATATTTCTTTGGTGAGTTACTTGTCATGTCTCTCATTCTTTTCTTTTAAAAAGTATACAAATTTTCTTAATGATCTGTGTATTTCCTTATCCAGTAGGATAATATATCTTTTAATACATGCCTTTCTAAATACAAAAGAAAAAATAATTAAAACACATTTATACTTTTTAAAAATTTAATATTCTGGGCACCATGATACCTATTTCATATCAGTAAAAGACTAAAACAGGATCTTAATACCTTAATTTAATTCTAGAATCCCTGTAATTTTGATAATTTTCTGGGAAGTGAAAAGCAAAAGATATTGATTCTAGCTAAATTAGTTTCAGTGTTACAGGTAGTCACAGCCTGAAGCTGCTGGCATTTGCTCAACCCCTAAATTAAATAAAATGTTAAATGTAGCTTTGGAAGGAGCTCAACTTGGCGAGTGCCCTAACAATATATATCAGTTCACAATACACTTCAGAAAATTAGAAAATGCAGAAAACAACTGTTGGCACTAAACAGAATATATGTCATTGGTTATTTTATGATGCAATAACATTTAATTCCATACTTTAGGATAAGTTAATCAAGGACTGAAATGAATGCTCTTACCGCTGAGATAAATATTCATTGGGTAGAGTGAAAAATAAAAAAAGTAGCATTCTTTCAAAAATACCTTTTGAAGACTGAAATCCAAATTTACACCATGTTTGTTGATTCTAGAACTTTATTGATTGTAAGAAACACCATTAATGCTTGAGAAGGAAAATCAGTACTACCATATTATATGTATGCATCAATTATAAAATTCATCACAATTTTAGAAATGTTAAATTGTGAAAGGTATGTCTTAATATTGTGGTTATGTGGTGATTTCATGTTTTTAATGTGAAATTGTGAGTATCCAACTGGTAGATAATTTTCACTCTCTAAATGAACATTAAATTGTTTCATCTCTTAGTGTATAAAAGTTTATTTTCAACAACGGAGCCCAGAAAATGACACGTGCTAGTGACAGTTATAACTGAGGAAACAGTAGAACTATAGAGACCAGATTATAATCTATACTGTGATGTTTATTGTGAACTTTATTATTTGGCCAAGCCAATGCTTCTCAACTCAATCCAAGAGCTAATTAAACATAAGTTACTACTAGCAGTCACTGTGCTAAGAGCTTCCAGGATGGAAAGCTGAATAAGGCCTATTCATTGTTTCTGCCCTGGAGGAGCTTTATACATTTGTTTTTTCTTTTGGTTTGGGAGATGAGGAAAGGCCTGGGAGATAAGACAAGTACAGGAATCTGGAGAAACTTCATTTTTGCTCCTTTTAACAATGACAAAAGGGGTGGTCTCTTGATATCATGATTAAAGTTGGATAAAACAGAGACAGAGAGGTAAAGAAGTTTAGGACTTAAAAAATAGCAAGCACAGGGGGAGAAAGCAAGACAGGAAGTAAAAAAAAAGAGCAAAAGCTCTAATGAAGTAAATATTGGGGAGGGGGCAACGTGTGGGCTTCTAGGTCAGGAGTAGTTCAACAATCTTTGATTCACATGAGAGCAGAGGCAGCATTTACAGTGGGAAAATTGATGATGCATCCCAGCATAAACAAACAGCCTTCTCAAAGAGTGGGTCACATGTCAAGGGAGCTGAAAAACAAGAGCAGGCAGGCTCTGGAGAAAGCCCTGTGGTGATGAAGAGAGCCTGCTTCCTGGAAAGCAGTCAGAATTGTATAGAAAGTTTGTAAGTAAACACATTTTTCAGGCTCAGCTAAAAACGTGTTTATTTAACACCCCTCATCTAAGGACCTAGGAATGTTTTACCAACATTTACATTCATAGCTTGCTTGTATTCCGAGAGACAGGAATGAAATTGGAATGTTTTTATGATCTGTTCTTTGTCCTGCAGTTCTGATGAATTTATTTTTCTCAAAAGAGAGATAATGTAGATTCAGTGTTTTGTTAATAATGGAAATAACAATAGAGAGAATAGAATTTTTGACTCATTCTAATCCCAAATTGCATAAAAGTTTAAGGCATTAACAATTTTGGTGACTTTTAGCTTAGTAACATACCTCTAAAGTGGGTAAAACAGCACTTGCTGTTTTGATGAAAGGAAATGGGATTGTATCTACACTGTACTGTGTGTTTCTTAGAAGTGATATAAGCCCTATACAGTGGTCCCCAACCCTTTTGTCACCAGGGACCAGTGCTTCTATGAGAATCTAATGCCTGATGATCTGAGGTGGAGCTGAGGTGGTGATGATAGCTCTGGGGAATGATTGCAAACACAAGATGAAGCTTTGCTCGTTCGCCTCCTGCTGTGCAGCCCTGATCCTAACAGGCCATGGACCCTTAGCGGTCTGAGGCCCTGGGGGTTGGGGGCTCCTGGATAGAATGCTCATACATAATTATTATAGAGTTTTAACTTTTTGCAGGACTAAAATGAATATGGAATAAAGTGAGGCATGAGTTTCTAAGACTAAAATTTGATCAGTTCTCTTTGGAAACAATTTTATTCACTATTTTACGCATTTCTTCTAGCTATTTGTTTGCCCTCTCTTTTTAGCTCTTTTAATTTTACAGAAGCAACAATCCTTACAATTAGTGTAGGAGTTTTAGCAAATTTCTCAGAAATAGGGCTTTGAAATAAAAGATAGTTAACAATGTATATGAGTCTAGAAAGATATATGCAATTTTTTATGACTTTCTGTAATAAATACATATATTTCTAATACCATAAATACTATAAAGAAGAAAAATAAGATTAAAAGAAAATATAACCATGATCAAATAGTACATTTATGCATTTTTTATTAATAAAGTATCTTTCCTACAAAGAGCATAATCCCATATAGGAGAAACTTCCCATGTAAAACACATTCTTGAGCTATCAGGACATATGAAAATAACAGATGGTGCCAGAACAGTGGGAGGTAGCAGATGGGGCAAAGCAGAAGGAGAGAAGGAGGAAGAAAGAACAAACATGGGAAACCCAGCTGGCAGCAGGTCCAAGTGCAAGCCAGCAGGAGACAATAGGGACACGGAACTTGATGTGATTTCAGAGACCACTGAGTTCCAATCTGACAAGAAAAAAATTCTTGTCAGAGAATGAGATGTTCTAAATTAAAGTACAGTGGGACAGAGAGTGAGAGAAAGAATAGTTAGAATGTTCATAGCTGGGGGCCAGCTAAAAAGACCGCTCACATTCCTGAATATATGCTGGAACTTTGAATTAACTCCCAGGCCATCAAACCCCAGGAGATTCTGCTTCTTGTTTACACATGAACATTCTAGACTGTTGCCCACCACCAACCCAAAGCAGCAAGCATTTCGTCCTCAAGGACTCTACACCTATCCCAGAACTAGCCCTACTCTACCTTTTTCTACCCTTTTATCTATAGCCAGTGAAAATTCTTCCAAAATCCACCCTCCCCCCTCAACCAACTTGATTTATAAAAAAAATTTCACCAATTCCAGGACAGCTGATATTTTCCCTTTTCCACCTGGCGCCGTTGGTAGTGGTTTTGACTTCATATCCCAGGATTAGGTCTTCTTTTGCTTGCTAGCAATAGCCCAGTAAATGCTCTCTTTAAAAAAGACTTTTAGCCATTGGAGTTAAAATTTTAGTTTTATAAGTCTTTTTTTCTTTTATCTTTTTTTTTTTTTTTTTTTTTTTTTTTTTTTTTTTTTTTTTTTTTTTTTTTTTTTTTTTTTTTTTTTGTGAGGAAACTGGGCTGAGAGTTAAGAGATTCTCCCAAAGTCAGAGCTTGCTGTGTGTGACAGCACTGAGTCTTCTAGCTCCTAGTCCAGCAATCATTCTCCTACACCATCATATGATACTGAGCCTGGTCTCAACTTTCTTCATGCTAGCAGTAAATAACAATCCTAAACTGTGCTCTTTTCTTTTTCTAAAACAATTAGAGGATTCATAAGGACAAATTGAAGAGGCCTATAAATGACAAAATGCCAAAGATGGAAGATAAATCTATACAGCTTTGTCTTCCTCCTTTATTTTTCTCTGTGCCTAGATGCTCCAACTCCTTAGCAAACCACCCCACCACCCTGCCTTTTTTTAACCTCACCTTGTTTTTTCAGTTGGAAGAAAAATTGTGTTGTGACTCAGTGGACTCTTATTGACTCGGTTTAAATCCTGGACTCTAGAAATTACATGTGACCTTGAGCTAGTTGCAAAATACCTTTTGCCCCTAATTTCACCATTTATTAAATGAGGATGATAAAATAGTATGGACCTCATATTGTGGTTGAGAGGATTAAATAGTTTTAACTCAATGAAAATGCTTAGAACAGGGCTGATATTTGTAGTGCTCAATAAATATAAGAGATGGTTATCATTATTTCAACCTCTAATGCCTTGACTGCTGTTGCTTCTGACACACATGGCTAATTCACCTTTTTCATCTCAGCTCCTCTAGAAGCTTTTCCAGACTCACACAGGCCTACTTCCTTGCATAACTTCTTTAATGCTTCCTTGAACTTATATAAATATCCATTAGAGCAATTATAATGGTTAATATAACAGAAACAATATCATATCTACTTAAGGACCTTTAGTAAATTTAGTAAGAAAGCTTAGGACAGAAATTTTAAGACCTTTGACAGATTGAGGCTGCTAAAGGGTAGAGGTCAGTTTTATGGCAGGGCTCTTATTTAAAAGGTCCTTGGATTTGCAAAGGTAGACCCTGAGACAAGTGACAGTGGTTGTGGTGGCAGGGAGCAGTTGGAGAGGATATTGCTTTGCTTTTTGTAATCAAATTGAGTATGAGAGAAGTTTGTCTATATGAGTCTAGGATAAGTATGAAATCAAAGGCTTTTGAGGTTGATGAGGTCAGAGAGGTTGATGACATAAAATACAAACAGAGAAATGTTAGCTATTTATGCAAATGTCACATATTAGTGATATGTGCATGTGAACAAAGAAAAATGCCTGAGTTCTACAGCTAGGTCCGCAAACATCACAAACACAACCTGTTGATGACACAAAGCTGAGTTTATTGCTTACCACAGGAAGGAAGCTCATAACCTCAAGAGAGCTTTGGTACTGTCTTGCAGGGGGTAAGCAAGATTTTACTGGGAACTGGAAGTTTGGTTCATTGAACTAATCAAACCCAAGAAGGTACTCAGAGCTAAAGGTTACTAGGAAACATGTAAGCTACTCCCAGAATTCTTGAAAGACTAGAAGAGATGCAGAGCTGAATGTATGATAAGGACTTTGAGCCATTTATTTTTCAGCCTTTAGCAATGTATCTTCCATTTTACCAACATCAAAAATGACCTGTAATTATAAGACCCAGTGCACTCTTTTCATACATCCTCTGCCTGCTACCTTTATTGATGTTTCTCTGACAGTAATAGGAGTTTCTCTATCTCACATCTGAACTCCTACTGCAGTCCTTAGTTGGCCCCCTCTTTCATCAGACATTCCATAACTTGCAGTTAAAGACTTCTGAGGCTTCCCTGAACTTTCTAGAAAAACATTTAATTCTTGGCAAATGAGATAGTTCATGATGGACCCTTGGCCCTTATTTCCAGCCTCCTTTTTTGGTGAGCTGGATTGCTAGACCTTGTGTTTAACTGCTTCTTAGAGAGTACTCTCCCAGACTTTCCTCAAGTCTGGCTAATGACATTGATCTTTCAACACTCTGATCAAGTGTTTTTTCTTTGATGTTTTTCTAAATAATATCCTGGTAAAATCAGTGATATTCAAAATACTGAACTTAATGGCTGATAACACATGGGCACTAACCAATTAGAATAGACACTGGATAGAAACAACTTTATGTTCAGTGAAATATATGTTAGCCCTGAGTAGATCAGGCCACTCTTCTATGATGTGTCCACTGAACCCAGCACACATATTCTTGTACTTATCTGTACCCAAAGCCGTCTTCCTCCAAGAACGTAAACCTCATGAAATCATGGACCATATTTATGTATTTGTGTACATTTGTGTGTGTCAATTGACAGCTTAAGTTATTAGTAAGACACAGTCAACAGTAGGCTATTAGTACTTAAGTTTTGGGGGAGTCAAAAGTTATACACAGACTTTCTACTGTGTGGGAATTCTGGGCCCCTAACCTCCACATTGCTTAAAGGTCAACTGTACTTCACTCTTAGAGGACTCTACTCATTTTGGACATATTCCTTTCTAGCCAGTCATTTCTATTCAGAGTAAATACAAGGCTTCTACATTAGATATGTAAGGCTAACTTGTATTAGAACAATTTTCTGGCACAAAATAAATAAGAAGATACATAAATATTTTTAAATTCTTTTAAAGACAGACTTCTGGTTCCATTAAAGATGATACAGCACCATTCTTCTAGGGCCCTCCATTTTATTAAAAACAAACAAACAAACAAACCCTAGATGTAACACAATAAACAAGCATAGGAAGATTTGAAGGAGAAAGATGAAGACAGATGCCCAGGGACTTAGGGAACTGAGAAACAACATAGCAGTGAGTCCCTCGGTTTCCTTATCACTTCCGTAAATCCAGGACTGAGTTTAACACAAACCTCCAACCAAGAACAACCAGAGACACAGACACAAAGAGTTCTAAGAAAACTAGCCAAAGAACTGGAGGAAAAGTTGGCTTTAAAAGAACAGAAAAAACTTTGGCAATACCTTCTTTACTCCAGACTAATACCAATGGAAAGACTGCTTCTGACCACCCCCAGGTTTTAGTGAGGCAAAGGAGGGAGCTGATGTTCACCTCACCCACCCTCTAGTTCCTCTGCCAGGGTAGTGTCAGTGGGATATAGTGAAAAATTGAGCCTCCACTGTTCTGATAGCAATGAGATAATGAGGTAGAGCTAACAGTATTCTACTCACCCCAACGTCAATCCTCCTCCTGAGTGAGCCAGTGGAGAGCTGAGCTTCCACCTCAACCCTGCAACAACAAAACAGTGTGAACCAGCTCCCTACTTCTTCCTTCCCTAGTGGCAGCTATGCCCCCCAAAAAGCTTGGAAGCAAGGAGTCACGCAAATCAATGTCACACTGTCACCGGAGAGAAGACAACAGGGTGGTTGGTAGAACTGAATGTTTATCTCACTGATCTGCAGGGAACAGTGTGAGTGAGCACTCCATTTTGCCAGAGTGTGTCAGTAGTGCCCAGCAGGAAGCTGAACATACACACTCACATGGTGGTTGCAGTGACAACTCAATAGGTGAACTTCCTTCTGAAAAAAATTGAGTATGTTCCAGATTCTCATAATATAATATCTTAAATGTCTATGATATGATCAAAAATCAGTTGTCATACCACTACTTATTCATTTTATAATCTTTGGAACCTAGCCATAGTAAAAGCATATAGAATTTCATAATATCTGTTGATATTACAAGTAATACATATCATAGAGGGCTGAATGCAGGCTTGGCAAAAAAAAAAAAAAAATTCAAACATTTTACCAGATAAGAAAAGTAAGTATGATAGAGATTAAATAATTTGTCTCTATTCCTACAGGTACTGTATGGATTCAGAACCAAGGTAGCCTACTTACTTTGGATGCAGTTAAGGGACTAGGTATATAAGGAATGTGGGTCACCATTGCCACCTGTCCTCAACACACTGTCACATTCTAACCTAATAATATGGGTCTTCCACTTTAAGGTTCAGCCCATTTCTTTCTTTCTTTCTTTCCTTCTTTCTTTCTTTTTTCTTTCTTTTTCTTTTTCTTTCTTTCTTTCTTTCTTTCTTTCTTTCTTTCTTTCTTTCTTTCTTTCTTTCTTTCTTTCTTTCTTTCTTTCTTTCTTTCCTTCTTTCTTTCTTCCTTCCTTCCTTTCCTTCTTTCTTTCTTTCTTCCTTCCTTCCTTTCCTTCTTTCTTTCTTCCTTCCTTCCTTTCCTTCTTCCTTCCTTCCTTCCTTCCTTTCCTTCTTCCTTCCTTCCTTTCCTTCTTTCCTTCTTTCTTTCTTTCTTTCTTTCTTTCTTTCTTTCTTTCTTTCTTTCTTTCTTTCTTTCTTTCTTTCTTTCTTTCTTTCTTTCTTTCTTTCTTTCTTTCTTTCTTTCTTTCTTTCTTTCTTTCTCCCTTCCTCCTTTTCTTTACTATTCTTTGAAAAAAATTTAAATGAAGTAATGCTTAGACATATGTTTAAAAAGTATTGAAAACAAAGACTCAAACAGATACTTGTACACCAGCATTATTCACAGTAGCTAAAAGGTGGAAAGAATCCATATGTCCATTAGCAAATGAATAAATAAAATATATAGATATAATGGAATATTACTTAATCATAAAAAAAGAATGAAATTCTGACAATATGGATGAACTTTGAAAACATTATCATAAGTGAAATAGGTGTGACACAAAGGGACAACTATTGTATTAGTCCACTGATATAAGGCATCTAGAATAGGCAAATTCATAGATACAGAAAGTAGAAAAGAGGTGACTAGGGGCTGAGTTATTTAATGAGCACAAAACTTCTGTTTGAAACAATGAAAAAGTTCTGGAAATAAATGATGGTAACAGTTGTACAACACTGTGAAAAAACTTGATGCTACTGAATTGTACATTTAAAAGTGGTAAATTTTATGTTAGGTATCTTTTACAACAACTAAAAAATACTATTGTAAGGCATATAATAAAAACTAATAGCTTCTCTCCATGTACCTCCCCATCTTCCAGTTTTATTCCCTAGTGTAACCTAGAGGTTATTCTGTTTTTCTTTTCTTCTTCTGGTTTTACCTCTGTATTTCTAATTATTTATTATTCTAATTCTTGATTTATCACTTTTTGACTATGTCTAATTTTTTCCTGTTTTGGCAAAGGAGGATTTGACTCTTATACTCCTTCCACTTTTGAGCCCCATCTACTCAATAGTGTTTCTCTATGTTTCTTTTTTCTGTATGTTTTGGCCACTCTTTTTCATGTTAGAACTTGAATTCTGCTGTTGAAAGACCAGTGTCATGTGTCAAGAACAGTGTGTGGATATAGTCCAGGCTACTTTATTCCCTACTGAGTATCTTTATCCCTTCTTGGACTACAGTGCTATCCTGAATATCTACTCCCTTGTCTGAGAACCTGGCAGGATGATAAGCTTGGAGCAGTTGTCTTGTTTTCATGGCTAGACCCTAATCTCTATATTTCTACCTGCTAGTTCTGGCTAGGGTCCTGGTTCCAATAAACTTCTCTCTTAAACTCTGGTACTGCAGCCTGTATTACTTTAATTGGCCCCACTGCCTAGAGATATATGCTGCTGTAATCTGCTCGCTAGACTGACACCCCAAGAATATGGATAGTAGATAGAGTCAAGGACAAGTTCACCATGCCTCTTTGTACCCTGCAATTAGGTGTCTTGCATATCCAGCCCTCAATTTCCTGGTGTATTCTGCCTTCCATATGGGTCATGACACTTATATTCCAACATGGTTTGTAGCTGAGCCTTCTTAGTTATGACAGGGCAATCTATGGAGCCCAGCCAAGCCAAAACAAAGCAAAACAAAATACTTTTCCAGAGATTCAGAGAGTGGAACTGACAACTTGGGCTAGGCTGGGGAAAGAAAATCAGACATTCACAAGAGAAAACCGTGTCCTAAAAGTTGGGTTCCTGGTGGAAGTAGATGACTAGAATAGGACAAAAACATGCAATAGCTGGAAGGACAAATGTGTAAAAGTTTTGCATCTAAATCCTTGAACTGCAGTTTTTCCTTCTGTTGTAATAACATGTTATCCTTTCCTCAGAGAGTTACTACAAAGTGATATGACAATGACACATGTGACTAAATCTTAGTCCCAAATGTCAGGGAGCAAGAAATTTAACTTTATTTTTTTATTGCAAGTTCCATTCCTTCTAATAGCAGAAATTTTGGTCAGTTTGGAATTATCCCATCTCCTTTTTCTTGCTTGCACCTGAGTTCCTTCAGGCTTGAGTAATGAAATGCATTTAGTATATAGCTTTTTTTGTTTATTCAACCGATATCTTAAGACCTACCACATGCAAGGTACTTAGGCAAATAAAAAAGATTTACTTTCTTTTATAAAGAAGTACAGTGTCGAGTACTTTGCTCCTCTATTTTGACTTTACCTTGAATCCTTTGTGGTTCATCAAGATATCCAACTTCCTCTTGTAGAAAATTTTCCATTGTTTACCCTGTGGACTATGTACTTCCTAACTCTGTCACATAGAATGTGATGTGAATGGGACTGCAAACTAGAGCAATGCATAATTTTATCACTATATGTGATTAATCTGTGTAAGATATATTTTATTTTTTAATGTTTATTTATTATAGCTTTTATGCATTCCAACAGAGATGCAATCTTTTGGTATACATGAGAGAACTTCACAAATATGTCTGTGATTTATTAAAGCTGCCATTAAGAGAAAGGAATAGCATTAACAAATAAATCATTCAGAGTACTATTTCCAGGCATTTCCTTAATTAGTCATTCCTATGGCTAGCCAGTAGTTTGTATTCTGTGGGTGACATTCAATATTTAATAAATGTACTCTGAATGCATGAATGAATAAGAGAATAAAGATAAAAAAGGAGGTGATGAAAAATTCATATCAGTTAACTTTGTTCATTGGTGGTTTAATGGCAATGGCTGGTTTTAAATCATTCTTCCTATGTCTATCCTTCCCCCATCCCCACCTCCTCCTCTACCACTATTGAAATTTTGCTCCTTTCAGAGTATCTGATTAAAATTTATTGTCTGAGACACAGTGATATCCTCTCGCCCTTCTGATCTGTTTTCCAGCCTGGACCACCAGCTTGAAACACCATCCTGGTTTCTGCTCTGCAGGCTGTCTGTTCTGTTCTTCAGGGAGCTCTTAGAATTCTGTGCTGTAGATGGGTAAAAATGCCTGAGGTGGTGTTCCAAAAAGGAGAGGGTCCTGGGGGATAGCCTGGGGTGGTTAACTTAGTGCCTGAGTAGAGAGAGACAAGACGCCTTGAAAATTTGAGGGGATTGAGAAGTTGGGGGAAAGTCAGTGAATGTCCTTAAGCAGAACAAGAAGCTGTATAAGTCAACCCAAAAGTGACTGGGGATTTCCTGTGAGTATTTCATGAAAGCACTTAAGTCCTGTGGGTTACTGTCTGCCTCACCTCTTACCAATGAGAAACATTAGCTTTCTCTCTTTTTCTTATAGTTTATCATCCCTTGACCTTCTAATGTGTACATACATCACTGTCTAGATAAAAGCATCTCTAGTAGCCTTCATTTCCTAAAGGCTATGTTCAGTGTCAGTGAGCATTCCAAGCTCTTCTGAGCCTGGTCATTCCCAGCCAGTGTGTCTTATCTTCCTACAGGAACATATGTGTGCTGCCATTTCCATAGCAATCCCTTGGCCTACTGGGCAGAATCCCACAGCCCTGCCGTTGTTTATGATGCTTCATCTACCAAAAATGCTTTCTTCTCACTTGTCCAGTTGCTAAGGTTTTCCCTCCCTTAAATAGTCCCCTCAAGTCTTACCTACTCCCCAAATCTTGGTAATTTGTTTTTCAAGCTGGTCCATTTGCTCTGAATGCCTTCAAACCAAACCATTCTTGTACCTAATGTGCTTCATTACCTAAGTCTTGATACCTATCGCACTGGCTTCCAAATTTTTTTAAGCAAAAAACTATTTTTCTTATAACAAAAGTATTGCATGCTTATTTTAGAAAAATTAGAAAATGAGGACAAGTGAAAACAAGAAAATCGAAATCACCTTTACTCTCATCATTTCATAAGACACCTCCTTTTCATGTAAAAACATTTCATGTATTCTCCACAAAATAATTGTAGTTTTAGTATCTTGATTGAAAAAATACAAAATGGACACAAAACTATTGTGATGTCAGCAACACTTTTAAATAAATTTGTACTTTCTTGTCATGATAATATATCCATTCTTTTGAAAAATGGTAGTTTATATATAATAGGATATCTTATCTGGGTTGCATTTTGAGTTTGGTAACACCTCAAGGTCCTCTGTGTGTTCTGTGTTGACTAACTTCCTTCTTTTTTTTTTTTAAATAGAATATGATGTAATTGAGCTAGTTATTTGTAAACTCTAAGGAAGTAGGCAAGTATTTAAATATATATTTATAACATTTACATAGTCTTCATATATTTACAAATATTTTGTTATATATAGTGCATATTATGCCATATTTGTGCAATCTGTATAACAATCATGTGGCTGAATACCAGTGAAAGTCAGTGTTTCCAAGCTGGCTAATGGATGCATCAGATTTACACACTTATTGACACTCTGTTGATGTTTTTCAATGCCTAGCAATAGAGTAGCAAAAGACCATTTAGAAAAAAAATAGTATTTTTGTGCAAGGAATGTCTTACATGCTACAAGGTTTCCATGGAAAGCAGCACAAATCTATCCAAAATGTCTCTTTGGTGAGGTTGGGCCTAAAGCCAGCATACTCTTTCCATGGCAACCCTGGGGTACAGGCTGGATGCGAGGCCCCTGCACCATGTGTGTCAGGTCCATCTGAGAGAACAACAGAGCTGCGGTCCAAGGAAAATTCTGGCTCTGAGCTTCTCCTTGGAGTAAAAAGGAGATTCAGGACAACAGCAAATTTGGGGTTTCAGTGAAAGCTAAACCCCAACTTTGGCTTTGGGAATATTATGACCTCACTACCAAAACCGTGAATCTATGCTTCCCTAGGCTTGCTATGTTTGAGCACTTTTTAAGGAGTTCTGTAGATTAATTTGAATGCCAGCAGGATTATAGAATAGTTCCAGTTTTAAAGTAAAAGCCTGTTATAATAGCAACTAATGCCTCCCTTCCCCTCCACCTCTCCTGCCTTCTAATACCTATTCCATTGTGGGTGCCAGTAAGAATAGCAGGTGAAAAAGTCAGAAAAGATTAATGCAAAGTAGTGACTCTGGCTCCAGGAAGGTAATCCATAAAGCAGATAATAGAGAGTTTAGTCTAATCCCTTACAGAGCTGCCTTCTTTCAGATTTTCCCATTGCATAAATTGCTCGATAGGATTAAACTAAGCACCTTTAAAGTTTCATTAACATATTCAATCTGTGAAGTTACTATTTATTCTCTAAGGGATAACTTACTAAATTGTTAAAGCCTTATGGCAGAAAAACAATAATGGATCTACTAAAAGCCCTTAACATTGTAATAAGTAGCACATATACATGCTTGGAGAGTCTCTCGAATCAATGCCAGTTTACCTTCTCTAACAGAAATAATTCTGGTTTTTGAGACAAAGGAGGAGACAAATAAAGACCACCAAGAACAAGGTATTCTTTCTCTCTAGAAAATTCTACCCTATTCTCTTTCTGGTAATTTATTATTTTGGTTCTCCTAAGTAACTCACTGTCTCTAAAAATTTGCTCCATAGAAAATTAGTTCCACAAGGTGATTTTTAAGAAAGTAAGTTTGGGAGATGCTACATACTGTATAGTCCTGACTTGAAAATTTGCAATGCATGTGAGCCTATTAAACACCTTAAAAGTTTTGTATGTTAAAGAAATCTGATGCACTTTGTGAATGAATGGTAGCTCATTTCCAAAACTTATGTAATAATTATATTAAAAAGTATATTAAAACTATATGTAAAACTATATCAAAAAGTATTTCCAGATGTTTTTCCATTCCTTTAAACATCATTGCTCTGGGGTTCCCACCTTTTGAAGCAATGAGTTTCAGTGTTTCAGGGGAAGGGTAGAGTACAAACTACAATGATAAAGGCATTGCTTTTACTGTCATATAAAATTTGATTTGTGGCCCCTAGGTAGGAGTAGTCTTGAGTGACAGCCATTGTTTGAAGTTGAGATTACTATATGCCATAGTTAGAGATGTATAAAGAGATAATGTAAGATAGCCTTTGCCTTAAGGAAAAAAGCCTGGGCTTCCTGGATTGAGAGTGTGAGAGAGAGGAAAGAAGAGAAGAGGAGAGATGATAAGAGAGGAGAGGAGAGAGAGGAGAGGAGAGTGCGCGAAGGGAAGGGGAACAAATGTTCGAGTATGTGTGCAATGACTTCATCCTTAAGCCAAGATCTTGTGGCAGAGTATTGCTAGCTAGATCTTGGGTCAGGAAAAGGCAGCACAGTGGGTCTTTTGCATTATTCTGGGTTAGAACTAGGGGAGAATTATCACTATACTAAATGTACCAACTGAAGAGGTGGCATTAGAGTAAAAATGGTGGCATGGAGTGTTTGGGTATACATCGAGTCTAAGTTAGCAGTTTTGAAACTCTTTTAGTTTCCAAATGGCATATATATGTCCAAAGAGTTTTTACAAGACCTAAGAGAGAAGAGGACAATAGCTGACTAGAGAGCCAATAGACCTACTGCTGAAGATGAGTGAAGCAGACCCCTGCACAAGATGATCCATCTCAGAGGCCAAGGGAGGAGACTGGCCAGTAAGCGGTCCAACTGAGGGCATATTGAGGTTTCAGAGTTATCTTTACTACTAATTGGAGTGAGGTAAGGATGATTCACAAGGGAACATCCCTGAGTTCTAAGTCATGACACCAGGTCTTGTGTTGTCTAATTTCAGTGGCTATTAGCAAGCTGACTAGTACCCAGGCAGACAAGAGATATCTCTGAGATCAAAAAATTCAGAAGACAATAAAAGAACTTTCTGTTGCCTATTGTCATAAGGAATGTAAAGAGTACTATGCTGATAAATGTTTAACCAGCTCTCCTGAAAAGAAGTCCTGACTTATAGCATATGACAAATTCTTCTGTGGTGTAAATACACCATGCCTGATTTCAAATTACCAACATAATATCACTGAACACAGAATTGAGAAGAAATATGTTTAATTGTCTCAGCCTTCAAGTAAACCCCACTGTTAACACCTGGATTCCAAAATAAGAAAGGATAGAGAGAGGAAATGAAAGCCTGGAAGAATATTATCTAAAGAGACTCAGATATGTACCACTAACAGGCAAGTTAATGTTTCCTACTCCTTCCAAAGTACTTAGTTGAGTAGAAGAATGTAAACAAAATAATACTGGGGAAAGTGTTAAATTTTTAACCCATTCCACTATTTGAGTACAGAACATTTTTTCCCCATTCTGGGTTAGCATTGGAAATTACTTCTCTAATTACTCTTTCTTCATCCTTCATTGATTTAGGGACTTTCTATATAAATGGCCTTGGGTTCAAATTTGGGCTCACAGTGCAGATTTTTTTCCTTTTTCTGTTCTCTCTTATATCTCTACTATGAGTATTCAAATGTACATGTATTATTTTTTGATGAATTTGTGAGTCTATATCATCAGTGTGAACCACCTCTAATGCTTAGACAAACCATCTTAAACATTTTCTCTTGGTTCTCTTTTGTCCAATCAAACCAATATACTGTATTCATAACCAAATCTAGTATTGTCACCACTCTCAAATCAGTCTCCATTTTCTCAACTCAATTTTTCCACTATTCTTGGAATCATCTTTGTTCCTTCCTTTCACACTCAGTTACTTCTAAGCAATGTGTTTTTTACATTTTACCCTATTTTCCATTCCCATTGCCACAGCCCTAGTTCAAACATTTATGACCTCACATCTAAATAATCATAATAGTCTTTGTGTGTAATGACTTTTACTTTATTTAAAAACATCTTTTGTAAATAACTAAAATGATTTATCATTAAAAATAAAAAATATAGTGGAGCAAAAAGAATCAAAAAAGCCAAAATAACCTCAAGATCCTACTGCCCAGAGATAACACTCTTTGTTAAGCTCTTGGTCAATATTATCCCAGGATTGTGAAATGTGTGTGTGTGTGTGTGTGTGTGTGTGTGTGTGTGTGTGTGTGTGTGTATGAGAGAGAGAGAGAGAGAGAGAGAGAGAGAACCAATTGTACATGAAATATAATACACATACAATAATATTATTATTTATTGATGTTCCAGTTACGATGCTAGGCAGTCTATATATATATATATCATCTTCTTAAATATTCACAAAATTTTTTATATAAATATGATTATCTTCATTTTACAGGTGAATAAACTGGGACTCAGAGAATCCTACACAGTTAAGTGGAGGAACCAAGGATGTAATGAATTCCAAAATCTGTGTCTTTATCACTATACCATAACACAGCCATGGAATCACATTGTACATACTATAGTTAAGCAGATTTTTAATTTAATCATATGACTATTTTTATTGTTAAGTATACATTTTACAAGTATGGAATCATAATATACATATTATATCTAGCCAAAATTTTAATTTAATACATAATGTGAATATTCTTATTTTAAATATACATTTAAAATTATAATTTAGTATTCCGTTGGATGGCTGTAACATACTTCATTTATTTAATTTCCCATTGATAGATATTTGTTTCTAGGTTTGCACTATGAGTAACAAACTTAAATATTTTTGTATATACATCTTTATGGATGACAGAATTATAAGTATTTTTTATGCTTATGTAAAAATTTCGGTATTGAACACATATGTACAGAGCACATATATAGTATGGAATGTTACTGAGGGTGGAAAGAGATTTAGTGCAAACCACAGCCACAGCCTGGGTGTGGGAGCCAGGGGCCAGGTCCCATGCTGCTGTATTCTAGTACGGACACAGAAGAGTGTGAAAATTCTAAATTTGGACTGGTTTTTCATGTCTCCAGGAAGTTATATATTTAAAAGTTTTAAGGAAGAAGAAAGAACAGAATCCCAGTTTAGTGGTTGCCTAATCTGTGCTTGAACACTTGCAGGAGCAGGGAGTTTGCTAATTTTCTAAAACTCCCAATTGTGTTCATGGCTATCCTGCTATCTTTGACATTTTGAAGGCCCAGAGCAAGAGGCCCATATACAATGTGACTAAGTATTTAAAATAAACCTTTCAAGCTAAAAAAAGTTATGTTTTCTTTTCACTCTTGGCTCCATCTCATACTATGAGGTACCTCGCATGTATATGTGTGGACATCTCAGCCCCAAGTTGGAGGTCTGTATATCCCCACCTCTCCCATACCTCCAAGGCTTGGATGCACACACTGTCATATATTAGAAAGGAATGTGTCATCTAAGAAATTATAATATCTTAGAAAAGATTTAAGAGTATGTATAAGGTGAGATTATTTCTAACTGGTGGGATAGTTCATGAAATCAGATGACTTCTTCAGGTAAAAATAGAAGCGAGAAAGTATGTGTGAGGTGTGGGTAGAAGCAAAGGAGTGAGTGATGGTGTGAGTGAGAATAACGAGTGTGGTAAGAAAACTGGTGGGATTTTGTGAGACAAGAACCTATAACAGGCTAGGAGGGTGTAAAATGTGAAAGGAGGTAGATCTTTATCCTGTAAGTAGAGGGGAGTTATTGAAAGTTTTTGAGCATGGAAATGACATAGTTGATTACATCTATATTTTAGGCAGCTAACTTCAAGAGCAAAATTTAAAGTGATTTACAGGTGGTTGAAGACCAGTAAAAAAATTGAAATTCCCTCTGAACTTTTTCTTACAATGTTCCTTTACAATATGAGGTTGGAAAGTATTAGTTCCCAGACTGTGTAATGAACTGTAGAAAGACAAATGATGAATTTAATGCTGTATCCTAGGTCTACTATGATAGCACATATAGCAGAGAATTAGCAATATCAGCAAAGACACTTGCCTTCAGAAAGATGTAGAACCTACATAAAATCTGAAAAGATTTTCAGTTTTAAGGAGTACTGGCAATATATTTGTTGGCAAGCAAATTTGTGCATGTTCGAGTACATGCATGCATACATGCGCGTGTGTATGTGAGACATTGAATACACAGACACTCTGAAAATCTGAACCTGTATGCTATTGATAGTATTTGTGGAAGGGCAGGAGTAGCAGTCTCCTGTATGTCCCTGTGTACTGAAAAAGTTTGTACAAAGCAGAGAGAGAAAGGTAAAGGCAGTTGCCTTTGAGATCCAATTCTGGAATCTGAAGAACATTACAAAACAAAATCTGTATACACAGGATAAAAGTAAAATAAAGTATCTAGCAATGATATTGTTACTCTAGGCATAACTGTGGACTAAAAAGTACATATTATTTAGAAGGACAACTATAATTATAAACTTTCCCTGAAATACATTATTTCCTGGGCTACCTGAAATCATCCCTTTGAGGTGATTTGTGGAAGGTCAAATTATTGATCTAATTTTGTTTTTTTGGTCACAGCACAGTCACATGCTGTGAAGAAAAGTCTTGGCATTTTTAGGGGTAAGTTCAGACATTGTGTATAAAGCTTTTCAATTTGCAAAAGGTTGTAATTTGTGTTTGTTGTCTTACCTGTGTAGTTTGTGAAACTGAATGCAGAGCTGTTGAAGATTTAGGTATTGCCCACCCTCAAATTCTATTCTTATATTTGACCTAAGCAACACCATTTCCTTTCTTCCTTGTTCTAATTACCCAGTCCTTCGCTTGGTCTCACAGATTTTCCTTCTGATCTCTCCCTCATGTCTCTCTGTCCTCCTATGGTTTGTCATGTTTCCTGACTACTCCCAAAGGAAGACCAATAAATCAGAAGACTGACAGTCAAAAGACTTGGGTTTTTATCATCTCAGCTCTGTCACTAATTAGCTGTGTAACTTTGGGAAAATCTTTTACCTTCCTACCCAAAGTTTCCTTCATCAAAACTAAGTGCAGTAGGAAATAGATGACCTCCAATGTACTCTTCAACTCTAACATTTGTGATTCTAACAAACACGGAATACAATTATTATAATAACAGCAGTGAGAGATATTAATGAAAGGAAAGACATCTCCAAATATGAAGTGCTTTTGTGTTTATGCTGCAGTGATGTCATGAATGCTGCAAAATACTCCACGTGAATAAGTTTTCTTATATTTTTATGAAGTATTTTTCTCTTCATCATCCCCTATAACTGTTCGTCAATGAAGCAATTTACTGTTTCTTTTTTTTTTTTAAATCATCTTGCATTTTCAGATTTAGGATTTTTCTAGCCACTAATAATATATGCCAACATTTCTTGTGGAAGAATATTCTGAGATCTAGTTGGTATTGCAGTTACTGAATCTGCATGGGTGGAGTCCAACATAGATTTGCTTTATACTAGACTGTTCTGCATCAAATCATAAAAGAGTTAAGGGAGGCCATCCAGTAATCAAACATTTAGCTAGACATGGCTTACTGTAAAGAAACTGGATTTAGAAGCTGAGACAACACTTTCTGTTAATATTCTTAACAGAAATTGTTATATAATTTCTAGCCAAGAAAGAGAATACCAGTAGAATCTATGAAAAGAAAAAGATATTTTAGGAAAGTTATTAAACAAAAGCAATAGGGCCAATAAGATTTATGATCAAGAAAGTTATATTTGACAAAGGGAGTTCCTAGCTAATGAGATTTAGGCCTGGATGATTAGGAAAAGAAAAAGAAGTCAGAAGTCATTTAAGGGAGGGAAGAGAGAGGTAATGAACATAGTTTTTCACTTTGAGGTGGTAGTAAAAATTTTTTGTGTACATGCCTGAAGGAAATTGAAAATATAGCCTGTAATGTTTAGGGGTCATTTGTGCAGATATTATAGTTGAAGGCTTATTAGATCTTGAGAGAGAGAAAGAGGAAGAGAGAGAGAGAGAGAGAGAGAGAGAGAGAGAGAGAGAGAGAGAAATTGATCGAGAATAGAGTATAAATTTTCAGACTTTAGTGGAAATGAGAATATCTTGGAGTTTCTGTACCTGACTCAGAGATTCTAATTCAGGGCCTAGAGTAGGGACTAAAAATCCATATATTCCACTAGCAACCCAGTGATATTGATTCAGGTGATCTGTACCCCATTCTTTAAGGCAATGGTTCTCAAACTTTAACATGCATCAGAATCACCTGGTGTGCTTGTTACACCACAGATGGTGGGACCTCACCCCCAGGGTTTCCAATGCAACAGGTAAGTCTGGTGTGGGGACAGATAATTTGCCATTCTAACAAGGCAGATGCTGATGCTCTGGTGTGGGGACCATACTTTGAGGACTCCTACTTAAGAAAATAATGAAAAAAATATGAGCAAAACTTAAAATATCACATTTCCTGACTTCAAATTATAAGGCTATCATAAACAAAATAGTAATGGTACTGTCATAAAAACAGATACTTAGACCAATAAAACAGAAAAGAGAACCCAGAAATAAACCCATGTGTATGAAATGAGTTTCTTGTAAACAACAAGTTCGACTTTTAAGTCCACTCTCCCAATCTTTGTCTTTTAATTGATATAATTAGATAATTGATGTTTAATATAATTATTGATATGTTCAGTGTAAGTCTGCCATTTTATTTTTATTTTGTTTTTTTTTCCCCTCTGATTTTATTTCTCCATTTACATTTTTCTATATTCCTTGGGGTTATCTGAACATTTTTTAGAATTCTATTTTGATTTATCTATAGTGTTTTTAAGTGTATCTTATTGTATACATTTAAAAAAAATTTGCTCTAGGTATTATATATACATATATTATACAAGTTTACTGATGCTGACAATTTACCAATTTAAGTGAAGTATAGAAGCATAACCTCCCTCTGTGTTCATTCTCTTTTTAATGTAATTATCTTATTTTCTCTGTATACATTTTGAATCATATCACACAGTGTTATAATTTTTGCTTCAAGTATCAATCATAATTCAGAAAACTCAGAGAGAGAGAGTCTATTGTATTTACCCATATTTTTGCTTTTCATGTGTTCTTCCTTCTTGTCTGATATTTCAAGATTTCTACTTTTATACTACTCTAATTTAGAGAATTTCCTTCGGATATTCTTTTAGAATAGTTCTAGTGACAAATTCTCTTAGTTTTCTTTCATATGAGAATGTTTTAATTTTCCTTTTCTCCTAAAAGGATAGTTGTATTGAATATAGAATTCTGGGTTGACAGTTCTTCTCTTTCAGTACTTTAAAAATACTGTGACATGTCCTTCTGTCTCCCATGGTTTCCCATGAGAAATTTGTTGTCATTACAGTGTTTTTACTCCTATAAGCAATGTTTTTTCTATCTTTCCACTTTTAAAATTTCTTTCTTTCCTTTCCTTTCTTTTCTTTCTTTCTTTTCTTCCTTACCTTTTTCCCCCTTCCCTTCCCTCCTATCCCCTTCCTTCCCCTTCCCTCCCCTCTCCTCTCCTCCCCTCTCCTTCCTCCCTCTCTTTCTTCCTTTCCCCTCCCTCCCTCCCTTCTTTACTTCCTTCCTTTCTTCCTTCAGATTTACTTTTCAGAAGTTTAAAATTTAGGATTCTGTGTGGATTTCTTTAGGTTCATCCTGTTTGGGATTTATGCTACTTAATTTGTAGGTTTATGTCTCATCAAATTTAAGAACATTTTAGCTATTGTTTCTTTAAATATTTTTTTCAGCCTTACCCTCTTTCTCCTCTTTTTTAGGGACTCGATGACAAATTATATGTTATATCATAGTCCTATGGGTTCTAGAGGTTCTATTCACATTTTTCCCCACCTTATTTTTTCTCTGTTGTTTGGATTGGGCAATTTCTATTGTTCTACCTTCAAATTCAGATTTTTATTTCCTCTCCATTCTGCTATTGAGTACATCCATTAAATTTTTTTTTTACTTTACTATTTGTTAGCTTTAAAATTTCTATTTTGTTTTTTTAAATGTACTTTCTTTTCTAAGACTTTAAGTTTTTGCTATTTATTTTTTTATATTTATTTCAAGCAAGTTTGTAATTGCTTATTGAAGCATTTTAATAATGTCTGCTTTAATATTTGTCATCAAGGTGTTGGTGTCTTTTGATTATTTTTTTTCTTATTTAGTTTGAGATCTTCCTGGTTCTTGGTATGACAAGTGATTTTCAATTGAAACCTGGATATTTTGAGAATTTTGTTATATGACTCTAGATCCTATTTCAATCTGGTGTTTTAGCAGATCTTTTCTGACATCTCTCTGATGAGTGAAGATGATCTTTATAGTGCCAGTTGGAGGTAGAAGTCTATGTCTTTATTAATGCCTGGGGGAAGAGAGGCTTTCTTTTACTGCTGGTATGGTAGTTTAAGCCTCCACTAGATCACTGTTGATTCCACCCTGGCTTGGAGGAAAAGGCACCTCATTGCTACTCCCCACAAGTCTTCCACTGACACAATGGGAGGCGATGAGAGACATGGTCTGTTATCACTGATTGATGGTAAAAATCCTGACTCTCCATTAGACCTCTGCTGACACCACTCCTGCGAGGCAGGAGAGAGGTGCCTTGCTTCCAATGGTGTGTGCAGAAGTCTGGGTTCTTCACATGACCTCTACCTTAACTGCTGTGCTTTCTTATCTACGTATTTCAGGGTTTTTTTTAAAATTTTGCATATCTTAGCCAGAGTTTTATTGTACTTAGTAGGAAGAACAGGAAAATATATGCATGCTGCATTTTTATAGAAGCTGAAGTCTGAGAGCTTTCTAATTATTTTTTTTTTGGATAGGTAGTATATTTACCTAATACAGACCCCAACAAAGTATAACAAATTGTACTGTGACAAATCTCTCTTTCTTGTTCATCTTCTGCCCTAATTTTACTCTGCCCTCACCCAGTTTCTTTTTTATCCCTTCAGAATTTACTTATGCACATATAGGAAAATGATAAACACAGATTATTTTTTACTCCTTTTTTTACATAAAAGGTAGCCTAATATATACATTGTACTGATCTCCCCTCCCCGCTTTTTCTCCATTTAGCTATATATTTTAGAGACTTTTTTATATCAAGGATATAAAGAGCATTCTTGATCTTTTTTACAGTTCCATAGACTTCTACTATATGAATAGAAGATAGCATTTTAATGTTTTTTTTTTCTAGGTTGTGTTGGTAAATTGTAAATTACCTCAGAAGTATTAGTATCTTTTTAAAATACATAATCTATCAGTGTTTATTTACAGTTAAACTGTCAGATGTTTGGGGAAATGTGAAGCCAGCTCGTGTGTTTTTTCTTCTAGAATTGTTTACATGTAATATGTTTATTTTAAAGATAAAGAACATTTGCCATTCTTTTTTGTATATTGTGTTTTCCAGATGATCTGAGGGATTCCACAATTCTGACATCCTAGGATAAAAAGAGACATGCTAGGTTTAATTATAGGAGTTACAGAAGTGTTTTTAATTGCAAGTAAGAGCTATGCAAGAACCTTTTGGATGTTCTCTCTCCATTTGCAGAAGAATGCCAGTGAACATAGACTTTCCCTAGATTCCTGCCCTTATACAGTATTTCTCTCTTTCCTGTCCCCAGAGCATGTATTATGCAGCCTGGTGCAGTCCACCTAAAACAATACTGTGATTTGTCTGAGGTTTTACACAAAAAATGTTTTATAAGATTTTCCAGCCCACATGAAGTAGCCCAATTTAACCACCTGATAAGAAATTGGAAGTTTTTGGTTGAAATACAGAAAAAGGAGTTTACTTGCCACATATAGGAAAACTACAAAGAGAGGAACAAAAAGATGTTCCAAGAGTTTTGTTTTGTTTTCAGAGAAGAGCTCCATTTCTAGCTTTCTCGGTTTCATGCTCACAAACTTTACTGTAATTTCTGTATGTAAGGCTTACCACAGAAACAAGATGTAACTTTTTCTTCTGTTTCTACATGTAACCAAAAGAAGTTAATGTTATAAATGAGGTCACTAAATCAGAGTATTAAGATATGGTTTATTTTAATGCAGTCATATTGTTAGGTCAAATGGCTAGTAGAGAATAAGATACAAAGTAGTCATTTGAAAAAGATTAGTATATAAACATCAAGGAAATTTATTGAGCTGCTTTGAGAGTTTCAATTTGTTAAATCTTTTGATTGACTTCAATTTGTGTGTCAAGGCACTTGTTGACATACATTCTTTTTTCACTTTTTGGTTTTATTAATGAAATCAAGATTTTTGCTCAGAGAGAGTGGTCCTACCTCAACTCGAAGAAGAATCCTAATTAGTCTAAGACAGTTTGTTACTCTCATTTTTCTTCTAAAAATTTGTTTTAACAATGGGCTTGTGATATAACTGTGACAAGTGAAATAAAAAAGGGGGTATTACTGGGTTCATTTTGCAAAAGGTTTCCCAACATAAAAAGGAAACTCCAGGAAATATGGCAGCTATTTCATCTGAGCTCGAATGAGGACAAAGTCAATCCTCTCCTGGGAAGAACTCAAATCCTTGATGATGTTATCGAGCCCCAAATTTACTAACTCTGAGGCCTTGTAATGTATCATTTAAGTGACATAATAAATTATCTATATTGTTTCAGTTGTGATTTGTTTTCCTTTATTTGCAACCAAAAGTATCCTAACTGATACTATATTTTAATAGGCTACATTGGAAAATAAAGAGCATTAAGAGCATTGATAATTCATTTTCAAAAGTATAGATTTGAACCAATAACAGTTGAAGACTGTACTGTTTGGTAAGTTCTCTGAAGAAATGTGGATTTTGAACTATTTGATCAATATAATGTCACAATTTCAGAAGTTATTTTTGATAGTAAAAGACACTATTTAGATTATTTTTCAGTCCTCTGGATGTTCCTGAATTACTATGCATCTTTCCAAATAGCATAACTTACTTTGAAGAAAGTCTGAGATATGAACTCTCTTCATCAAGAAAAGACAGTTTTCATGAAATTTTGGGACCAAGTTTATGAATCCTCAGGTTAAACTGAAATTTCTGTCTAGGTGATAAAACTCTGAGATATGTTTGAACCATATGCTTTGTAAAAGTATATTTTCCTATGAATTTACAGAACTCAAAACTGAATTATTTTTATTGTTGTAAACCCAAAATCAGAATTGAGTTCTGACTCATGAACATTTCTATAGTTCCCCAGAAGAGTTCAGTCTATTAAATATAACCACTTGTATTGATTAATTATGGTTGATCAATGCACTAGGCATATAAAGGTGGTGACAATGCTTTCTAAGAAGTCTTCTTGTTTGAAATTCCAGTATACTACTTTTATGTCAGTACACCTTTATCAATAGCCGTGGGAATCTCACCTCCCTTGTGACTGAATTTTAATTTCTTTCATAGAAGATTACTTTGAAAAGCTAAAATTGAGGAAGCATTAGGCAAGTTCATGATTTTAATAAAGCAATAGACATTTGCATGGAGGGCCAGAGACAAGAAAAATGCCCTTAGTCATATTTGTTACAAAATACAATTAACTTACAAGCACCTTACTGACATTGTGGGTGAAAAGTTTGTAAAATTTTTGGTAACAATAGAATGATAAATAAAATTAATTTTGCTGTTTCCATTGTTAATCATTGATTATGTCTAAAATGTCACTTATATTTCCCTTATTCAGAATATTGTCTGTATTCATTTATTTGAATAAATATTACTATATTGGTATATTTATAAATCACTTTAGTAGAATTGTTCATGATTCCAGTTTCTTTAACCCTGTTGTCCATCACTCAGACATGAAGTTTTCAAGGGTCTATGAATGTAAGGCTCTTCTAATTTAGAAATTTCTGCTGTATATTGAATTGGGGGAAGGTATAGTTTTGGTGTTACTACTAAAACACCTATGTTTTTGAATAGTTAAAAAAAATTTCATGTAGTATGTACATATACATAGATTTCAATTTTGAGAAATCTGGATTCTTCCTCTATATTTTTGCTTTCTGGATCTCATACATGACTGAGACTTTGCATATCATCTCATAGCAGATGCCACCTATGCTATTGTGATTTTTAAAAAATACATATTTGGTCTTTATTCCTAGTTCTTGACACAGAACTCCTAAAACTCTTGAAATTTCCTGAATGAAGGGATGAGAGGTGCATCTTTGGTTATTTGTAATAAGTCCTTTTTAATATAACTGAATTTATGCTAATGAGGTGACAAAGGATGGAGGTTGATCGACAGAAGAACAAACCGTGAGATTAGACTTTCAGTCCCATCCTGAGCTAATCACCAATAGCCAATGACATAATCAACCATGCCTATAAAATGGAAACTTCATAAAAACCCTAAATGAAGGAGTTTGGAGTGCTCCCATTTGCAAGGAGAGTGGCACACCCTGAACTCCACAGGGACAGAAGCCCCTGTACTCAGGGCCCTTCTGGACCTTGCCCTATGTATATTTTCATTTGGCTGTTCATTTGTATCTTTTATAATAAATATATATAATAAATTATATCTTTTATAATAATAGTAAATAAACTGGTAATAAATAAAATAAAGTGTTTCCCTGAGTTTTGTGAGCCATTATAGCAAATTATTGAACTGAAAGAGGAGGTCATCGGAATCTTTGTTTTGTAGCTAAGTCAGACAGAAGTGTGGGCAACATGAGAGACTCACTGCTTGTGACTGACATTTAAAGTGGGGGTGCAGTCTTGTGAGAGTGAGCTCTTAACCTGTCTGTACTAATTCTGAATGAATTAGAGTTAGAATGAATTAAATTGTATAATGTTCAGTGGTATTAAAAAAAATGAAGCATGGATAACCATGCATTTGGTGTCAACAGTGTTGCAATTAGAAAAAACAGGTGTGTGTGTGTGTGTGTGTGTGTGTGTATGTATGTGTGTGTGTATCTGACACTGTCATCTGAGCATCTTATTAGTACCACCAATACAATATTTTTACAGCCAAAGTTCATCATTTGCATTTCTGAAAACTACTCCTCTGATATTTGTTTTTTTCAACGTCCTTTTCATGGTGACTCAGGTTTGAAAATTCAGAGCCAATTTTTTATTTCATCTTCTCCTTTGCCTCCAATGTTTAATCGTCTGCCAAAAAGCATTTTCTGCTCCAGGTGATATTTGAAATCAATCAAACACCAAGTATTTATTAAGCTCCTCCATATGTTCACTACTGTGCTAGGTATTTTGGGGGACACACAGGAGACATTAAACTTGATGCAACAAGAGCACAGAAGATCACTCCCAGGTGGCCTCACCAATTTCCTTGCATGCCTGAATAAAAAGTACCAGAATTAATTTGTTCAGCAAGTAGTTACCAGATGCATAAATATGACACCATTTCTATTCAGTAGGGCTGATGAATTAGATGACTAATTTGTGGGAGAAATATATTGCAAGAATCTCAGCACTTTGAGAAAGAGCACAAGAAACCACAGATCAAAATAACCCACACAAGCTGATCTATTATTATATGATGTGTGTACTCATTTCAGAGTAGAGTCTAGATCTTAGTTTGGGACCATTAGTCAGCCATC
The DNA here is from genome assembly GCA_004027375.1 of Macroglossus sobrinus. Classification (NCBI taxonomy): domain Eukaryota; kingdom Metazoa; phylum Chordata; class Mammalia; order Chiroptera; family Pteropodidae; genus Macroglossus; species Macroglossus sobrinus. The sequence goes on from PVKZ01000762.1 coordinate 575,012, forward strand.
TTTGCCCCTCTTGAGAAGATAACCAGGAGTATAGATATAAGTAATATCTCCTGCCTTGCTCTGCCATCCCCAAGAGAGAGCTTTGACCGCCTAGATGATATACCTTAAGTTTTGCATCCAGTACCTTGTACAGACCATTATTTCAAAACTCACCAAATCTCTTGAAATTAATTTTTGGTATTCTTACTAATTACTCACCAGCCTTTAGAGATCAAAAGATTCAAGGTAATGATTACTAGAACAGAGATAACCAGTGAGATTCATGGGATTCCTTAGAACTGCCACTTCCCTTTTGAGGCTCTGGGAAAAGTGGGATCAAGATAGATGTTCTAGAGGAAGTAACATCTGAGTTGACCCAGTTGAAAGAGACTAGGGAGAGCAATTCAGGCAGAGAACATAGAATGCATAAAGGCTTGGAGAGAAAGAGAGCATGGCACTTTCAGAGAACTGTAAATTCAGATATAAAGTATAGTGATGTGATGGGGGAGCATAAATGAGGCTGAACTGAACTGTCACAGGCCAGAACATAAAAGTTCTTCATGTGCCATGCTTAAGAGTTCTTGAAGGCTATGGATAATCTACAAAGAATTTAATGGAGGAATGTAATATATATATATATATATATATATATATATATATATATATATATATATATATATATATTCCAAAGATCTTTTCAGTAGCTTTTAATAATGAATTGTTGGAGGCCAAGACAAGAAGCAGAGGCTGTTGCAATACTCTAAGCATGAATGATTATTTATTAATTGCAGTGTCACTGAGAATTTACAGAAGGGAGGATTCAAAAGAATGGTGGTTCAAGGAGCACAGAGACTAAGAGATACTAGGTTACTGTCTTAGGCAATGGAGAAAATAGTGTTAAAACTTAGAGTATAAATGACTGATGAAAGGGCCCTGTTCAATTTAGCACGGACAGACTTTCAGAGGGGTGGTTAAAGAAAATGATGAGGTACGGCCTCTGGATTTGATGGCCATTAGAGAATATGAAGAGTGACCTCAGTGAAATGAGGGGGAAATGTCAGCCAAATTATAAGGGCTTTGAGGAATGAGGAAGCGGACAAATTAGGTTTAGACTAGCTTATCTTTAGACTTTTGGCAGAGAGAGGAAGGTAAAACATAGTGGCTGATGGAAGCAATAACAGAATAAAGGGAAGGTTATAATTAATTTTTTAAATTATAAATGAGATCTCAGCATGTTTGTAGACTAGAGGAAATAGATAGGGAGAGATTAAAGACCAAAGAGGAATTAGAACAATTATAGAAACCAGAGCCTAGACAAGCTAGAAAGGAATGGAGATAATAATAAAAATGATAGGTTTATTCTTGGGACAATGACTATGAATAAACCCTTTTCTCTAAGATAGGAGGGAAGGAAAAGATCATGTGAGAAGAATAAAATAAATTTTATATGGAAAAGAGAGTATGACTAGAAGAGTTTTGAGGTGTGCAACAAAAAATCAAAGAAGTACTTGTGAACAGTGTCCATCTTCCTGGGGACAGTACACGTTTATGGCAAGGGTTTGGCTTAACAGTTGAGGGGAACGTGACTGGAAGTCAGTGAGTGGTGAGTGACAGTCTTGTGGAATATGTGCCAGGGCTAATTTTGGATCAGTTAGCATGAATTCACAGATGATCTCTTAGAATGGTTTCAAAAAACTTTTTCAGGTTTCACTCTAAAGAAAGACCAGAAGACCATAAAAGCAATCTGACAGCAGTCTCTTTACCTCTCATGTCTCACATTCTGCATCCACTCTACTCATTCGTGGTTTCCAAATTTATCAGCAGCTATATTTCAACAGACAAAGTGCTTACAAGCGAGTACATTTGTGAAAGAAATGGAGAAGCAGAGAGGCAGTAGGTAAATAAGGAAAAGACCAGATAAGGGATCTTCTACATCCAAGACACATCAATGTACTAGCTGTTTTCTGGATGGAAAACTTGATTTTTCCTGTCTGTGCCTCTTTGTTCATGCTTCTGCCAGAAATTCCTTCTTTTTGCCATCTGAACATACAACAGTTAAGATCCCCCTTGAAAGTCTTCTCTGGTCACTTCACCTAGAATAGATCTCTCTAATTTCTGAATGTCTCTGGCATATGCATAATTTTTATAGACTTCATATTTTATATTACTTTATTGGTTATTTGCATGTTTATCAACCCTGTTTAGTTTGTATGATTCTTGGGTATAGCGACCATGTTTTAAGTCTGTTTGTATATTAGACTATAGACTATCAATCATATAGTAAATACTCAATATTTGATTTAAAAAACATATAAAATAAAAAAAAAGTTACCAATGATAAATATCTCTGAGAGGCAATGGCATGGTGAAAAAACCATGAATTTAAAGTAGGTAACCTTGAATTTAAATTAGTTTATAATCAAATTACTAGCTCTGTGATCTTAGACTAGCTACTTAACCTCTGTGAACTTCCATTTCTGTAACTATAAAATGGAGATAATTACTAATTTGCAGACTTAAGAAGATTATAAATAATATAATCATCTAGCAAAAGCTTGGCACGTAGTAAATACTCAATAAAGCATACTTATTTCCTTTTTTTCTTTTATTCTCAAAACTTATGTAATGGAGTTGCAAAGACCAAAGTACACAAAGTACACACTCAATAGCTTAATAGTAATGAGAGTAGGCCAGAAACAAACTATTGACATTCTTTAAACTCAACTGGAAGAAAACCAAGACATTCTGTTTGTAATCTGGCCTTGGATCCTGTAAACAACTGATCGCAGCTGCTGGATGCAAAGGGAGGTCAGGTGCTGCCAAGCTCACTGCTCAGGGCAAGTACTTGTCCAGGGGTCTACACTAACTATTCCAAAATGGCTTCCTGCACAGATGGTCTGGGCTGCACTTCATTCAGTTTGTATAGTTGACCATAGCCAATCTGTCACAGGGAATAATCCTACCCTAACCAGATGAAAGGATCAATTCACCAAGTATTGTCTCTTTTTCATTTCTAATGACTATAAGTACATGAAGTAATCTTTCTATTAAGCAAATATCTTATACACTAAAAATAAAGCTAATGGTTAATCTGGAGGAATTCTTTGTCCAGAAATTCTGGAATTAGTAAATATCTTGTTGAGTGAGCAGCAGGGAACTGAGGCCTGCCACCCAAAGTGAAAATAGTCCACAGTGCGATAGCAACCACTGGGGTAATTGGATGTATATTCAGGGAATCATAAGGTTGCCAAGGATAGATGCACTGTGATGGGGGTGTTTAGAATAGAGCAAGTATTTTAGGGAGAGTAAAAAATATCCAATTCTATTTTGCCAGACATAATTTGTAAATATCTTTCCATCCAGGGATGAAAGATTATATGCAAACAACTAGGTCAATAACTCTTTTCAACAAACACTTGTCTAAACTTGGCTTAAAATGTAACATTTTCAAGGGAGTTGTTGTAATGTGTTCTTCTGCTAATATCAAACAGTCCTGAGCAGGCTAAACCATGTTCATCCCAGAGCCACTTTCTTGGAAGGTGTGTAGGTAGAGACATGAGTGCAGCAAGCTCTGTGACTAGATTATGGAGCTGGTAGTAATAACCTGGTGATTAGGTGTAGCAGGTACTTTAGGCAACTCAAAAAGGTCATCCTCTAGGCTCCCTCTTCCCTAGGCTTGTGTTCTGACACTTTCTTTGCATAGTCTCTACTTTGGTTATGCTCAGCTACTTGCAATATCTACAGCAAGAAACGCTCCTGCTTTCCCCTCCGGCTCCTGTCTGCATGTTGTTTCCTCTGACTGAACACACCTGAACTTTTCCTCCAGGATAATCCCTAGTTTTCCTTCAGGTCTCAGACTTGACATACCTCCTTTTAGAGAATCTTCCCTGAACATACTCTAAGATGCCTCCCCTCTGCTTTCCTATACCACCAGGTGTTTCCCCAAACATAGCACATGCCATGTTAACTATAACGATTACCTCTTTGTTTCTCGATTAGCCTAAAACTCCTTAGAAGCAGATGCTGGATCTTGTACAGAGTTAAATTTCCAGTGCCCAGAAAGTTACCTGGGACACAAATAGGTGATCAGTAATTGTTTAACAGATGAATGAATAAATAAGTATACTCCCCAACAGCCTCATTACAGCATGTTAATTGGATGACTGAATCATCCTGTTTTGCCCTGATGTTCCCTGTCTTAAAAATCCCTCAGTCCCGGGCAAACGAGGACAGTTGACTGTTCTACACTTAGCCAAAATATAAAGTACATTCACATTGCAGAGTCATGAGTTAATGTGCACGGCAGATAGCAAGCAACAGCTTAATCACTACTGCAGTTCATAGTATCTTTAAAATGAAATATTTAAAACAGATGATTTCTAAATTCCTTCTCATCCCAAAATTAATCCTGTGACTCGAGTTTTTGGGTGGTGGCTGTAAAAATGATTCCAAAAACTGCTAGGCTAAGGCTAGTCAGTAACTTTTAATTTAACTGCTAAGGCAGCATCATTTCAATAAGGGTAATGTCCTGCATTAATTCATGGCCCACAAAAGAGCCTCTGGAACCATGGGGCTTTTAGTCTAACTCCTGCCTAGCTGGAAAAATTTAGGTCTTCATCTTAGTGTTTGATCCTTTTCTTTCTCTCTAGTTTCTGTGGTATTTGCTAACAATCCCAGTTATCTGTCATTTAAATAAAAGATCTATTACATTTATCCAAAGAACAAATTATTACTTAGTCCCACAGAAGTTTTGTATGAAACTGCTTTTTTCTTTTTTCTTTCCTCTTCTTTTCTTCTTCTTCTTCCTCCTCCTTCTTTCTTTCTTCTTCTCTTTTCTTCTTCATCTTCTCCTTTCTTCTCCTCCTCCTCCTCCTCCTCCATCTCCTCCTCCTCCTTCTCTTCCTCTTCTTCTTCCTCTTCCTCCTCCTCTTCCTCCTCTTCCTCCTCTTCTTCTCCTTCTTTCTTCTCCTTCCTTCTCCTCCTTCCTTCTCCTCCTTCCTTCTCCTCCTTCCTTCTCCTCCTTCCTTCTCCTCCTTCCTTCTCCTCCTTCCTTCTCCTCCTCCTCCTCCTTCTCCTTCTCCTTCTCCTTCTCCTTCTTCTTCTATCCTGAGATGTGTTGCTTTTGTGTGACTATACACACTTTAGTATGGAGAAGCAACCTTATTTTTTCCTAGAAAATCAGGATTAAAAAAACACACACACACACAACAGATCATGGTTGAGGGCTCCATGGGAGAGCAGAGGGCACTTAGAAATCTGGGGAGGAGACAGACTATATGAGGAACAAAGAGGGTGGGGAACCTTGTGAGGGGCCTCCTGAGTCGCAATTAATGCAAGTGTGTGGAGTTGTGACAAAGCCACTTTCTCTGAAGTAAAGTGGAAACCTGGGATAATGAGATGATGGTGTACATGGTCCAGTGGTTCTGCAAAGCCTTAGGGGGGAGTAGCCAGGGAGATGTCAGAGTTCTTCTCAGTTTGGGACATGACCTTTACTGGACTTTATTTTTCTTATGTTGAGTCTTTGTGGCATTGTGTGATATAGGGACTAGGCCAGGCATAAGAAGATAAGAATGGATCTTCTGATGTGGTTGTTTTAAATACGTCAATAAATCCTCCAAAACTACTCCATGCAAAAGGTGGAAACTAATTCCCCTCACTTTGGGTGTGGGCTGTCCATCATGATTTGCTTCTCTTGAATAGAATATGGTGGATATGTGAGTTTTGAGACCACATCATAGTAGGCACTGTAGACTTCTTCTTGCTCTCTCTTTTGGATCACTTGTTCTTGAGTCATGAGGACACTCAAGCAACCTTATGGAAAGGTCTGTATGGCAAGGAACTGAGCCTACCTGCCAACAGCCAGTAAAGAGCTAACCTGAGGCATCCTACTGGCAGCCAGGTGAATGAGCCACCCTGGAAGCAGATTCTCCAGTTGCAGTCAAGCTTTCAGATGACTGCAGCTCTGACCAACATCTTGACTGCAACCTCATGAGAGGCCCTGAGGTAGCCAAACAACTCTTGAATTCCTGATCCAGAGAAATTGCAAAATAATGTTTATATATATTTTAAAACACTGTTTTAGAGCAACTTATTATTCAGCAATAGCAATGAATATATCTGCCAACACAGAAATGAAACATTAGGCTTAAATGGAACTTGCTGAAATAAAAGAATAATACTCTGCTTACCCTGAGTAGTATGTTGCAAACAATGTAGACCTGGTACAACAGGGACACTACAGACAATGGGAGGTGATAACATGCCTTTCAGCTTATATAGGTTCTGCAGGCCACTGGAAGGAAGTTTTCCAAGCATTTTCCCTCTTGCCCTGTACCTAGGTCTTTTGGAGTTTGGCCTCTGGAGACTGGTATTCTGATGGTGATAAACCCTGGAACTTTTGTCTAGTTTCAGGACCTATGACTCCTATTCAGTTGACAAACCAGCATGAAAATTGTAACCTGTGGACACATACAGGAAAATATGAGAATGAGAAAAGAGATTATTTGCTTCCTTTGGGATGGTAGAGATGGTGGGGAATATCTACATGAAGATCATAGTGTTCGGGATGCCCCACTATATTTTCTGCAATTGGGTTCTATGAGATTTCACTGTATTTTCCAATTGCTGTTTATATTTGAGTTGATTTGAAGCTTTTTCCTCCTTGCAATCAAATGATCCCTGCAAGATAGCATCCCAGCCTCCCTTGTTGCTGATCACTGTAACAGCATCTGTGGAACAGAAGCAATTGCCCTTGGGTCACATTTTCAGCAAGGCTAGTTCTTGCAACACAAGATTGGACAACACACATAGAATTATTCTTACAACAAGAACACTTCTTACAGTAAGCTAAACCCTAATAAGCAAATCATTCCTGGAGGGCTTCAGAGTACAAGTCCAAGGTAAAGAATAGTAATTTCACTGCTGAGTTTTTTAAAAACTTAGAAATATGATTTCTTTCTTGAGTAAAATGTGTTCCAAACAACCTTAAATTCTGAGAGAAATGGATGATTTAAACCAAAAATGATCTAAAAACTATATAAAAAAATTTCTGAATAGTCAAAATGTCTTTGGGGTTTTGCAGCTAAATTTCAACAAATGGTAAATATTTGAGACCTGATAATACAAAGTACCCTTATCAATTTCAGGAAATTAACCTAAAATTAAAAATAAATAAAATACCAGAAAACAAAGAAGAAAATCAACAGTTTTAGTCCTAGAATAATAAGGCTGTGAATAGTTTCCTTGGGAGCAAAAAACCCTGTGTGCCCCTGAGATTGCTGCATTGATTCCTGATAGTTAGGAGGGAGAAATGTCATTTTGCAAACGCAAAGTGTGTTAGACATTTACTGGAAATCTTTCAGAAAAAAAGCACCCCGTACGTGGTGGAAATTCAACATAGCTGAAGTTACTGTTCAAAAATAAAGAATCATTTACAGGGTGAAAAGACGTGTGTTCTACCCACATTCCAATACGTACTCTGGATTTCTCAAAGGTTTTTGTTTACTGGTTCAATTTGATTTCATTTAGGTTTCTGGAGATTCCCCATTGGCAGCTTTGATTGCAAATTTAATTTTAGTTCAGAATGATTTGAATAAAAACTGATCAGGTTGTCAAAACTATGAAAACATATAGAAGGAGACACACACACAATTCCACTAGGGAGTCATTGTGGCATTTTTTGTAAAGTTTCTTTAAAAGTAATTTTTCTGCTCAAAATTCTATCTGCTAAAGACTCAAAATAATTTCAAAGCATGCCCATCAAACAATGACTTTTTAAAAAAATGTGAGATAGAGATTTTATTTTATTTTTTAATTTGACAGGCATATATGTATTACATTGTATGTTCACCTCCCATAGTTAGATTTCTTCCTGTCACCACATATTTAACCTCTTTACCACCCCCCCTCCACCTTCTGGTTGAGATAGAAATTTTAGAGATCAGAGCAAGGATGGGAAGCAAAAGACTATTTAACTGCATTTTTTTTTTTTCTAAAAATTTTAAGGAATCTCTTTGGAGGCTCTAAATGAAGTAGTTTGGCTTCTCCGATATGCCCAGGCTCATTTGGAATGCTGGGTAGCTACAATAGCTTTGTACTTTTGGAGATCTGGGTGGGATGGAAGAACACAGTGGTAATTGGGGTTTGGCAAAATCTCTTGAATTATTTTTCAAACACTTTAGGTTTGGCAAAGGCAGATTAGATTTTGCCAAATGCCTTTTTTTTCCTAATTTTGGAACTTAAGTGCACTTCAAGGAAAATTTAATCCATGTGCTTTTGATTTACTTATTCTTAAGTCATCAAATTATTTTCTTGAAACAATTAATGCTCAATAAATTTTTTGAATTATTTAATAAAATTGTTGTAAAACCTCCCTGAACTCCATTCCCTTTCCTTTTCCCCAAATGTCCAAGCCATGTGATGCCACTGTTAAATCAAGCCAAAATTTTGGAAACTTTATATATTTTTTCCATTTAGAATCCTTTGTGAGACAGATCTAAGATTAGCTAAAAATATAGCTCATTGTTACTGGATAATATGATTATAGGATCATATAATTTTTTTTAGTTCAAAAATTTTTGAGTTTCCCTTAGTATAAGATTCCTTTTTACATCCTTCTGAGCAATCACCTGCTCTCCATATCAACACACAGCAGGAAACTGTTCTCTCCATTATTGAATAACTCTGAATATAGGTTTGTCCTTAAATTGTGATTAAAGTTACAGTAGGTAAAGTGGTTATTATTCAGGGAGATTAATGCAATGGTGGACTTGGAAATGTCAGCCTTCCTTGAAATCATTGCTTTAGGTTTATGGCTAGGCAATTTGCTTGAGTCCCAGAGGCACTGTGAATTCACAACACTGAACTGATCTTATTTCTACATCCAAACCTACTTTTTGTTCCTATCTTTTCCAGCTCAAAGAATGGTACCAGTCTTTCCTCTGAGCCTTCTTCCTGCAAAGCCTACTCACCCCCTCACTTTGTCTCGCTAGAGGACTCACTCAACAAGCACTCAACAATTGAGTGCTACTCTAATGAGCAAATGGAAAGGGCTGAAGCCAAAAAGGAGAAAGGCAGCATGCAAATGGATATAAAATGTATATATCAAATTATGTTTTGAGTTTAAATGGTAAAGTGAGATAGGTCAGAGCTATGTGATAGAAATTTTTCCTTGTGATGTTTGGCCAAGCAGAGGCAGGAGATGGCCATAGTAAGAAGCCCATGGATAACAGCAATATCAGAACTAGGATGACTGCATGCTTTCAACTCACCCAGAAGCTCTGTGGGAGCAGAAAGTTCTTGGACTATATGATAGTGACCTCAGCCACTGGAAAGTGACTGAGGAGCCTAACAAAGAGTTGTAGGGAGACTCACTTGGGATGGGGACAATAGGCTAATTTAAGGAATGGCACAAGACTGGGATGAATGGACAATCTGGGTGAAGAACACCAGGACATGAAGCTGGTTTATCTCATGACTGCAGAAGAGGCAGCTCTAAACATGAAATCAAGAGTCTTGCACTGAACATACATCATGCAGTTCTTAAGTAAAGCTGTCCTCAGACTTGTATTCAAGAATTCCCTATTATTCTTTATAAGACCCATTTGTCCAGGCCAAGCACTACGCTATGGGAGCTTGGTAGTAAGAACTATGTGGCCAGGTGTGTATCTCTTAATGTTTTCTTTAGAGCATTCAAGAAAGCAGATGACATAATAAGTCCTATATCAGGACAGGGTATAATAAGTGCTTCTAGCAGAGACAACTGAGATTAGAACAATCAGGAAAGGTTTTCCCAGAGGAGGTAGCAGCAAATTTGAGTCTGAAAAGACAGGTGGTTTGGGAGGGGACAGAGCAGAAAGGTATTTCTTACAGAGGAATGACCATGAGCTATAATGTGGAGATAAGATAGCAGGGCTTGTTCAAGCAATCACAAAGAGTGCATTATAGAATATGATGAAGGAGAGGTAAAACATGAGGGGGACAGATGATTTAAGAGCCAGCTCAATGGGTTTTGTATTATATTCTAAGGTACTTGGGCTTTATCATAAACAGGGAAGTTATATGATCAGATTGCATTTTAGAAAGATCACTGTCCCTTCAGACAGTCTAGAGACAACTGAATCAGTTTGAAGGCTATTTCTGTGGTCCAGTAGAAGCATACTGAAACCTTGAAGAGTAGGGAGTATAAAGTTCAAAGCAAACTGACACAACTTGATGGCTGACTAGATGTGGACAGGGAAGGGCCAAGAGTGACTCTTGAGTTTCTGTAATTGAGGCAGTGATGGGGCCATTTACTGAAAGGAAGAATTCAATAAAAAGATTTCAAGGGAAGATAAAGTTTAATTGTGAGTATTCTAGGTCTGTGGAATATCTGAATGGAGACATTACAGTTCAAGGGATAGGCACATAGGTTAGAGAATTGTCAACAGATGGGATGCTTTTGCTGCCATAGAGGCAAATGTCATCTTTCTGGAATAATATATGTGATAGAAAGAGGGCTAAAGACAGAGTACAGAATTCTCTGCCTAATGTAACATGGTTCTGGTTTTCCACAAGATAGTGATCTCCTTGAATTTAGGGAAGCTGAATGGGAGTAGCAGTGTCCAGAGTCTCTGGACAGATTGCTTCCAGATGCAGCAGCCATTTCCAGGGCTTCTTAGGCAGATGCTCAAACACAGTGCTTCTAATAGCTTATGCCGTAGTCCTTGAAGTTGGCTAGCATGGTGAGAGTCTTCTGTTACTTCAACATTTGTTTCAGACTTTTTTCTGAGTGGAGGTGGCCAACTGTGGTGTTACTGGGGGAGTTGGTCATCTACCCAAGAAGCCCTAGGTGTGGCCAGTTGAGATGGAAGGTGGGAGGGTGGTGGAAAGGCCAGATAGAATGATAGGTGCAGCTACCTGTTGTCCCCCAAATCTCTGAATTTACTTTCAGTGGATAGGTCTGTCATTTTGTGGTGGGTTTGGTATATAAACTATCTATCTATAATACTACAAGTAATGCAGATGAGGATGTCACCATTTTGAAATTCTTGATGGGAATAAAGTTTAGCCAAATTAGAAATTTAGTCATATTTTTGTAAGAAATTTCAATTTTACATTTTTAATGAAGAAAAAAACAAAGAGCCATTATATTCTGGAAGTATAATGTCAGTTGTTGGAAACATTTCAATTGTTATCAAAATTAAGAAAATATTTTTATCACCTATTTGTGACAATACAGTTTCTTATTGATGGTGACTGTCAAGGGTTTGAAGAAATTATCACAATAAAGTCTCGATAAGAAATTGTGAATAGCCATTTTGAGAATAAAAAATTAAAATATTTTAGAATTTTAAACAAATTTATTATTTAATACATTTTCTAGTTTTCATTTTTCTTATCACAAATTATACAACATAAAGAGAAGGTAATCACTTTTGTTTTTTTACCAATGCCATTTAGACATTTCTCAATAGTGTCTAGTTTATCCCAGTATGATATAGGAATAGTTTCATTATCTATGTATGATATAAGAAAGGTTGAAAGGCACTGGTTTGGGAACACCAACATTTAAGGGGTGAGGAGACAGTGTAGCCCATGAAGGCAGTTGAAAAGAACCAATTGAAACAGAGTGGTTATAGCTGTAGGAAGAGAGGGAGATAAAAAATGGAGTAGTCTCTGGGGAAGTAGGAGAAAAGAACAGAGTACAGAAAAATGGATTATCCTCAAATGCAAGGGACATCCCTTTCTTGGAGCTAGTAGGAGTGACAAATGTGAAGTTCTGATACCAATGTATGGCAAAATGTCTACAAATAGTTAAGTGCATCCAAACCACATAGTTTTGATTTTTCCTTAGAGTATTAGGTCAAATTAATCTAGGAGAGGGATATTGAGAAGAGAGGTTAAGTTTGGAGAAACTGTGGCTGAAGATCGTGGCTTTGTAATGGTGCTAACCTGAACAGTTATGTGGTTTTCTCCAGTCATATTCATCAAGTATAAGAGTAAAGAAGGCAGATGATTGGGTTGATCCAAGATTGAGATTTTACAGAGTGGTGATAGTGGAGAAGCTAGATGGCTGGGATGATGAGAGTGCTGGAAATTGGGCCAAAGAAACAAATCTTAAGTTTTGGGTAACAAGAGGAGAAAATGAAGCTACTTGATATCCCCCAGGATAATAGTTGAACTAGGAGTAAACCAAATGCCAGAGTTATCAGAGAATGAAAGGGAGAAGACAACATTTTGTGCAGTGTTTGAGGTGGGTTGAGGTTTTTATTTATAATAAAATAAAGATTCTTTAGACACAGATGAAGGATTTAGGGTGGGGATAAAGGACAATGGAGAGTTAATTTAGAAGAAAGGAAGCATAGAGCAGTAAGCGGGGGAAAAAGATGATGCAGAGGTTTGCATTTTGGGTGCAGTTTTAGGGATCTATGGATTGTAGGCGTAGGAGGTCAACAGTCTTGACGTCAAGAGAGTATGAAGGCTGGTCTGCAGATGGTAAAGGGGTCCCCAGGAGGAAGGCTGTGGCTTTTCCTCAGGGTTCTAAACAGAACACAGCAAGGAAATGTTCAGTTCCCCAAGAGGTGGAAGTAGAGATGGTGAAGATGAGGAGAATTTAGCCTCAGAGGCAATGCTGCTCAGTAGGTTACTCATACTTCATTTCTCCAGGATGCTTTTTCTCAGACCTCCAGGTAGCGAGCCAACATTTTGTCAGGAAGAAAACCAGACAAAATAGTAATACAATGCGGCAAAATGCTTGATAGAGAGAAGTTCTACCTTTGCATCGTTTCAGTTTTAGCTTCAAGAAAGTATTCTGGACAGTCTCCTGAATGATAGTCAGCAGTCTCTTGAAAGCTAGAGCTCCACACAAGGCTGGGAATACTGCTGTGTGCAAATACAGTGAAACTCTCAGAGTCTAGCCTTTTGATTCCAGGCCAGTCCAACTAAAACAAAAATTCTGGCTTAGAAGAAAAAGGCAAGTTTCAACTTTGCCACTTGAAATGAAACTAAAAAACATCCTCAGAACAGAGGTAGGTCTTGACTCACCCCCTTTTCCTAAATGAATTAGGGTTTTAGTTACTATATTATTTCTGTCCTCTTAAATATGACATAATAGTGAAATTATATGATTTTAAAAATTATTTTCAGGTCTGATGTTGTATGTATAATTCATTTTACCACAGGTATATGAGGTACTTTGATGAGTAGGAAGTACACACACACACACACACATACACATACACAATTTCAAGAGATTCATGTCTTCTGCCTTTCCTTTACTCCACCCCCTCGAATTTCATTGTTAGGCTCCCAAATTAAGTTCTCCTACTCTTTAAATGGGCATTCAGTACAGAACACCGGTCAGTTTTGGGGGCTGAATTTATTATAATCTCTGCAGCCCTGCAGTATCCAATGCCTTCCCTGACAAAGAAAAGGCATTCAAACAAGTTTGATGAAGTATACTGCAAAACAAAAAAAAATGACATTTTAATGAAGGATGTGCAGGGAAGAAGGCAGAGTCTTGGGCAGTAGTTTGATCAGTGTTGGGGTAAGATGAAGCTGTCAAAGAAAAGGTTGGATGAATATATATTGATGTTTAGAAGTTGTTTTCTCTTAGACCTCAGCCGCCAACTAGAAAGAACAAGAGAGAAGCATTCTTCGGTTAAAGAGTAAATCCTAAACTCCTGAAGCTGGATTCTTCTGATCATAGGCAAAGATTTGATAACCTCAGAAACCAAAAGAACTTCTGAAGAGTGATGTCGGTAAAAGAAATACCTAAAGAAGTGTTGAGACATGGAGTAAACCACAAAATTGCCAGCATGATAATTACTACCATGAGTGTTTTCCAGGTGAATCTTGGCACCCTCATGGTTTCAGAGGGCAAGGTCAGGCTCCCAAAGCAGAGGGTCTAGGACACAGCCAACTGCTGGGATTCTTTCTGCTTAGGCAGTGGCACAGGTTATTCACTTCATAGCCCAATCTTGTTTCTCTCTTTAGAGAAACAGAAAATGCACTGCATTCGTGTGGCATTTCCACCTTGAGCGCTTCAGTTTAATCATGGTCAATTAGAAAAAGTGCCTGGTCTGCTTTTTCTGCAGCCTGTCTCAACTAGAACTGGTGTGCTCATCTCTTGCCAGAAATGAATTCCTGATGTAGCTGACTAAAATAAAACTGCCTGTGAAAAGTTAGTTTATACATTGAGACAGAGACATAGCTTTAGTGGCAATTGTATTTACAGGAAAAAAAAACACAACAGAATAAATCATCAAATAACACTCTCTCCTTCTTTCTTCCTGACCCAGCTTTCCTTCTCATGTGTGCTCAGTCCACAATATCTCCATGGGTAGTTTATTTTACAAAAGAAGCTGTTTGATCAACTTGAAATATATCAGCTGAAAACAAATCTATTTGATCAGGGGAGGAGTGTCAAGAACCCTTTGTCTTTAATCTGAAGAAATGGGGACTGGGATAAATTTACCATGGGGATGGAAGAAAGGCATCATAATTTTGAAATGTTCCATTACTTTTCACTTGGCTTTTATTTAAAATAAGGTCAGCCCCTTGTCCTTGCACTAGTCAAAAATCAAAAACCATTCTAGCTTTTTTTTTTTTTTTCTGCTTCCCAAACACAGTCTTGATATGTCAGTTTAAGACAAAAGAGGGTCAGACCTTCCTATAGGTTCTTTCCCTTTAGGAAATTCTCAGGGAAGACTATTCTGTGACTCTATAGGTAGGCAGGGACACATGATACTGGTCTACAAAGCAGAAGATTTTTAAAGCTGGGAGGAAAATAGCTACAAACTCTTCACCTCAATTTGCTGAATTATCTCATTCTCTGTCAGGACAAACATATCTGCAATATTAAGAGAAACTTGGTTTGTGATATTATGTTCTTATCAAAATATGTGTTCATCATTACTGAATCACAGATTGATATGATCTAAATAGTTATTAGTAATCAGGATTTAGTTTCCCTTTGGCTTAGTTTTTCCCATCTGGTTTTAGTTTTGCTGTTGCCTTTTCAGTTTTGAGCAAACGTAATAAAAAAAAAAGATTAAGAAAATATAAAATGATTTGAGAATGTCATCCAGTCCAATCCTTTAAGTAGATTTTTTAGGAAATTGAGAC
The DNA here is from genome assembly GCA_004027375.1 of Macroglossus sobrinus. Classification (NCBI taxonomy): domain Eukaryota; kingdom Metazoa; phylum Chordata; class Mammalia; order Chiroptera; family Pteropodidae; genus Macroglossus; species Macroglossus sobrinus. The sequence goes on from PVKZ01000762.1 coordinate 590,096, forward strand.
TGAAGTATGATATTATACTAGAGACCCATGTATTAAATATGTAAATCAGTACAGATATAAAATGAACATGTTTTATTCTTAACTGCCATGTTAAACAGATTAAAAACTATTATCCCACCCTATTCTGACATTCTGTAAAAAGAAGGAAAGAAGGAAGGAAGGAAGGAAGGAAGGAAGGAAGGAAGGAAGGAAGGAAGGAAGGAAGGAATTCATCAATGAGGCAAAGCACAAAAATCTATCAGAGTGGCCAAGGCGTTGGAGACAAGTTCTTGCAGGTAACCATCAGTCCTCTTCTTATCCCAGAAGATCCTCATATTCTCCTCCACCAGATCTCATCTACCATGACACAATGAAAGCAAATGCTCTGTGTTACCTTGGTCACCCCCAACTTGAGATCATGGAATCTGTTCCAGGTTTATCAATTATAACATGAAATAGTAATCGTGATAACAATAGCTCACATCTTAGCCAATTGTTGCATTGTGTACATTATAGGTATTATCTTTAGTCCTCAGAGCAATCCTTGGTGGTAGGCTTATTATTACTGGTTTTCTGAGGAGAAATCAAAGCTAAGAGAGGTATTACGAGGATGGAACAGGATTTGAAGTTACGTTTATAAGTTAGCACTTAGCCTTTAGTCTGGATCTGTTTAGTCTGAGACAGGAACCTAACAGGAACATAAAACTACTTGGAAGGGCTAGAGCTCAGCCTCCTTGTTCTGATTTCCAGCTTGTCCTGTGTACAACCCATCAGCACATTAATTATTACAGTCTATCTCTTCTACTAGACTGGAACTCCTTGACAGTGAATCCAAAACACCAATAGTGCCTGACAGACAGTGAGTACTTAAAACATTGTTGTTGGGTAAAACATGTTAAAATGATTATACACTGGGGATATATAATAATTAAGACCAGTCATGCCAACCTAACTCTGCATCCTTTTCCAGATATTCAGTGGTGTGTAATTTCACACCAAAATTTTAAATGTAAGCAGGTGCAGTTTAAAATACAATTTGATCCATAATTGCCATTATTATAGTTGGCATTTGCAAAATTTAATTCTAATTACAGAATTAGCTGTTGTATTGTATTGAAAAGAAAAGGAAGTGTTTTAATTTTACATTTTAATAGAAAGTGTATGCATATTTACTAACTTCATTATAAAACTATCATCAAGTAATTTTTGAATATCTATGCCACAAGACACAATTAGCTTTTTTTTGATAGAAGACAGTCTTGTTTTAATAGAGGTTTGCTTTATTTACAGCCTTTTATTGTACTTAGCTCAGGCCTCAGATGCCCTCTAGTGGTAATAAAAAGTAACTAAATAACAAGGTAGGTGAAAATAAAATGAATTTATCAGGTAAAGGCCTTTTTACAGTCAGTAACCACATCTGTTCAGATTATATAAAGAAAATATAATAAAAATTAAAATATTTGCTTTGTATTTCCATCTTAATGTAACATCCCTTAAAAATATCTCACAGTAGTTAATAATAGTAAAAAAATACAAATACACACACATAATATATAAATAAGGTATAGAGAAAAATGAAACAAATGTGTGTGTACCCAACACCTGGCTTAAGAAATAGAAAAGAAAGTTTTAAAAAACCCCACTATTTTTGTTTGATTTAAAAGTCCATTGTCTTTCCATGATGTCATACTACTTCTGAAGAAGCAGAATAGAAATCGCATCACCACATGAATAAAATCAGCCCTCAGCTTCTTAAGAAACATGCTTTAGCTGCTAATCCAGTCAGTAGGTTTTGCTGAAGAAAAAGAAAAAGCTCTCATAATACTTTGCACATAGTGAGCATGCAATAAATATTAATTTGTGTTCAGTAAATAATCCTGCTAATAAGTCCTGACTGTTTGAAACTTTAAAAATATATCCTAGGGGAATATAAATTTCTCACATACAGAAAATTAATATTATCTAGCTGTTTTCAAATTAAATTAGAGGCATACCTTGAAGATATTGCAGGTTTGTTCCAGACCACAGTAAGAAAGTATCGCGGTAAAGGGAAAGTGAGTATCGCGATAAAACCAGTGCTGGTGGAGGATCTCTCCTTCAATTTGTTAAAAACACAACACCTGTGAAGCACATAAAGTGAGGCGCTATAAAACTAGATATGCCTGTATTCTGAGATCTCTCCTAGAGAAAATTATTTCATTCATATTCTAAAATTGGAAAGAATGATAACTCTTCTAAAAGTCTGTTTTAAAACTTGAAGTATTACTATTGGGATCACTGCTCACAACTCTCCCAATTTAACTACTTATGATTCAGAAATATTTTATTATTTTTTGACATATTGAAAATAAGTACAAAACTCTATTATCTTAAATTTGTATAGGATCAATCTGTGTTTCAGTGGTTAACACTCAAACTGAGTCTGATGACAGTTTCTGCTTTGTAAATAGAAAAAAGTAGTTTTGAAATAGGCAGAAATATACAGATGCGACTCAACATATTTTTCCCACAAGGTGTCACTATGGTACCTATCAAGTATAGTCATAGATGTATTTATCTGTCTGTGACCTTATTTTTTTTAAAACAAACTAAAAAAAATTCATACATAGGCACATGATCTTGAAATGAAGCATACATAGAAATTAAGTGAATTCATACATGTTTAATATCTGCTATATACATATATGAAAGCAAACATTTGGATGTATATCAAAATCTTGATTATATACATTCAAAAGAAGTATAAAAGTGATAATCTAAAATATGTATACAGTTGTATTCAAGATTATTTATTCTTAGATACTCTAAAAGTACATGGTATAATACTCACCCTATGATTTTTCTCACTAAGTATGTAACATATTCATGGGTAGCTGTAGATTGAGTTTATAAATTTAATGTACATGTGTGATGGTTAAAGGATGAATACTGAATGATTTTTGAATGATAAACAACTGGAAAAATCATGTTTGTCCTTTGTTTCTGCTTTAAGTTAGCACAAGATTAAGGGCCAAGAAGTCAGAGAGAGCAGAGTTCAAAATTCATTTCAGCCACCTGTAGTAACCTCCAGCAAATTAATTACCCTACCTAAGCTGGCTTTTTTATTTATGAAATACAAATAGTAATATTTATCTCATTGCAGTTGCTGTGAGAGAAAGACAATACATGTAAAGTACTTAGCACAGAAGAGATTATTTAATACATAATAGTAGTTATTATTAATTTCAAGAGGGAAATACTAATTAAACTCTCAAGTTTATAGTTTGACCACAAGCTTCGGCATATGAAAGGCCTGATTTGGTTCATAGATATGGAATTCTTGTGTAATAAAATTTAAGCAGATCCATAAAAAATTGAATAGTTGCAATAACTGATATTTCATAATGGCCTCTAATCAAAGTTTTGTTTGCTAAAATCAACCATTTGTTTGAAGAGTATGCAGAGGTCTGGCCTTGCTTTTGAAATGATTCTCTTCTGTTGGTGATAGCAACTGAGATTTCTCTTAATTCTGGCAGCTGCACATAGTTAAACGTCATTTGGCTGATTGTTAGGCAAACTGTGGGATTTCTTCTTATCCTCTTGTGTTAGTTCTGCTATGCAGCATTGTATTATTATCCTATTTTTAAGCTTTCAATAGCTTCCCTAGGCTCTGAGGACAAAGTACAAACATGGCTGCCAGCTGCGGCCTGCCCAGTCAGTCAAATCAGCTTCAGATGTACCCAAGTATAGTATTTTCACTATAAGCTCATCAGCTACACTTCACAATGAGAACTCTGAATGCCAGAGGCTGAAAAGACTTGTCCAAAGCCATGTTGCTCCTAAGTGACTGAGCTAAAACTAGAACCCAAGCATCTCCTTGGCACCATCTCTGGATGAAGGGGACTCCTAATCTCAGAAAAGCTAGGATTGTCATCTTCAACCCAAGTGCTGTCAAGACCTAGACCAGGATGGGACAGTGAGCTGCAGAGTACTCACTCATCCAAAGCAGTCAACTTCTACCAAGCAGTGATGAAATGTTTCAAGAGCCATGAGAAATATATCCTGTTGTTTGACGTCTCTCATTTTTATTTTTTCTCTAAATTTTTAAACGAGACAACTAAGGAAAAGGAATAACATAATATTGCTAATCATTTCTTCAGGGCGAATTGGCCTGTGGGCCACTTGAAGGTCCAGAGTCCTACCCTGTAGATGGGGACACTGAGCTGTGCTAGAAACAGCAAGGATATGTTGCAGTAAACCATTGTCACTCAAGAGTGTGCTTCTCAGGTTGGCAGCCTTATCCCCTGGGAGCTTGTTTGAAATGCAGAATCTCAGGCCACACCCAGATCTTTTGAATTAGAATCTGCATTTTAACCAGGTTTCCAAGTGACTGGTGTAGACACTGAAGTTTGAGAAGCACTATCTTAAGCACTATAGGAAAGAGCCTCATGGAAGCGTTAATCTGCTTAGGTTTCTTCCTGATGCTCTGTCCGGGTTGCTCAAGAGAAAAATTTGTTAAATCCTTGGCTTGGTTATTGACACTTCTTTGAAACCACAAATGATAGGTTTCTTTTTCCTTCTTAAAATTTATTGACTCTTGCAGCTCTGACAAAGAATTAGTCTTAAAAAAAATGACCGAAAATGTTTGGCTTCTTTTCTTTTAATTCTAAAAGAATCATTTATTCATTTAAAGAATTTTGGATAACACATGTAGAAAGAACATAAACCATTCATCAATACAGACTGACAGCTACTACTTTTATTATCTAGGTATAGTGTCTTCTATGTCTGTATATTCATCTTTATATATAGTATATACATATATATAGTATATACAGATATACATCTATAGACATATATGCATATACATATATATAGACATATAGACATATATCTATATAAATATAGAGACATATATATCTATATATGTATATACATAGGTAGAAGCACTGTGTGTATATATGTATATACATACATGTAAACACATATGTGTTTATTTAATATTCTGAATAGTAATGCATTGCCATGGTTCAAAAAAATATGAAAAGGTATATAATAAAATCTTTTGCCCATTTCTATACCCCTTCTGCTCAGTTCTAATTTGTGCAATCCCAATAAATAACTACTCTTATTAATTTTTTGTGTATCCTTCAAAAGATATTTTTAAGCATAATCACATAAACATGAACAGGTATGCCTTCTCTATTTTTAACAAAAATAGTAGCTTTATTTACTACAGTTTTGCACCTTATAGGTATGTTTTTACAATTACTAGAAGGTCTGCAGTTATAATACATTTTTTAAATTGTTTCACTTCATATTTTACCATAAGCATTCCTCATGTTCTTACAGAGTTTACATAAATGTCATTTGAAATAGCCCCACATTATTTCATTGTTTGAATTTGTGATAATTTATTTAACCAATAGAAATTGCTGATATACATTTTGGCTCTTTCCATTCTTTTTCTCTCCTTCAATTACAGATTCTTTTGTGATGAAATTCTTTGTTCAGAGTTATTACAACCCAGTGGGCACTAGGAGAGCTGGATAGACACACTCAACAACTGCTGCGGAGAGCCCAGAGCAGCCCATACTTTTCCCTTCCTCAATCTTGTTGTTCATTTCCTTTTCAATTTTAGGGAATACTATGTAACCTACTAATATAATCTCCCTTTTCTCTTTATATAAAAAGAGGCATTTATAGCTTGCAACAAATAAGGCTTAACTAATGCATAAAATAATGGGGAAGAGAGAATGAAATGATGACACCTCCATCTGGCAAATGTTAATTCTATAACTGGTAGAAAAGAAATGAAATTACCTTAAGGCAAGTAGGAATGGAAAAAAGAAAAAAATGAAAAAAGAAAAAGAAAGGCAAACCCATCTGACACAGAAAATGGCAAAAGAAATGGGAAATGCATGCCGAAGGGGTGTCAGGTCTTGCTACAGGAGGAAAAAATATTGGAAAAAAGAGAAATGTTTTATTAGATAGGTGTTTTAAAAAGTCTAAAGAACTCAAACAGCTGAGAAAAACAGAGGTTTGCAGGAAGAAGTACATGGTTCACCTTCCATCTCTGAAGCAACAGATTTGCAAAACATCAAACAGAAATAGTTCTTGGTCAGAAGCAGATTCACCAACCACAGGAAACTCATAGCGCTGTAGCTTATCGTGGGGAGAACTCTAGAGCAGGAGGCAACTGACCACTGCAGTAGAAGAAGATGAGAAAAGATCAGATTTGGTTTGAGTTGCAGAAATAAATAGAGAAAAATGTAATTTTGGAACTGTTGGGGAATGCCCATTCTTACGGTGGGGTAGGTGAGTATAGCAAGAGCCAACAAACTCTCTCCATTCCAATCCAATCCAATATTAGATTCAGCCTGAGACAGCCAGTCAACCAAAGCTTAAAGGAAAATTAAAGCCTTAATTATTTGAGATAGATTCCAAAAGAAAGGGGGCCTCAGAAGAGGTTTGGTGATTGGAGAGTTATACTATCTGTATATCTACTAATAAGTATGCTGGAATAGCAGAACTTGTAGTATTCAATTATTAAGAAACTATAATTGTGTTCTCTCACACTTTTTGATGATCTGTAGAAAATCTGCAGCTTTGACCAATTGTAAATTGGAGTTCACTCACTCCCGAAATGTTTCCAGAGACTGCACTGATATATAGGTCAGTCCAATCAGCATCTCACTCTCTAGATTTCTCAGTCATGAATAGAATACCAATATACCACATCAATGAAACTCTAGGAGTTTTTAGTTCCAGAAGCCATTCTCCTGAGCTCCAGGGGGAAAATTATTCCATCCTACCCCCCTGCCCTGCCCCGCCCCCACCATGAGTAGATAAAAGGTCTCACAAAATCTGTTCTTATCTCCTATTAAAACTCTTGGCTTTTCCCAATGCCTTTATAGGCTGGAGGTGTATAGTTAGCAAATAAATATAAAATTGGTTCTTGACCACTCATTTTGGTGGTATGGCTCCAACAATTTCATATGTGGTATGATCAAAATACAGTTAACTTTCAGTCATTTTTAACAATTGATAGACACATGCACATATAATTAGTTCACACTCAAATTCACATCAGTTTTAGAGTTTCTTAGTATCTAAAATACTGAGAAACGTGTAATATGTTATCCTATGAACAACACAGCCTAGAAGGGTCTTAAATCTCTTTGAATTTCATTTTTATGTTAAAGGAGTTGCATGTTTTCAAAGATTTAAACTTTCAGGTTGGAAGTGTATTTTATTTTTAGAGGAAAACATTTATATTGTTTTCTAGAGGAATAAGGAAATAAAATGCCACAAGTGAGGAAACAATTTAGGTTGGGGATCATGTATGTATATGTAAGTTGCTGGATGTCTACGAGATAAATCTGTGTGGAAAAATGTCACTTTGGGATTACATTTTTACATTACGAAAAAGTATGAAGGAGAGATGAACAATTGACCCTTGCCATTTTCAGTTTCTACTGCCTTCTCTTACAAGCAGATAAAAATGCATAAATACTAAATGCACACACACTAAAGCTGCTCCTTGGCAGATGTGGATTACAGTCTAAAGGGACACATTCAAAGAATATCACTCAAATCACTTATTTATTCTGCATCCCCTACACATATCTCAGTGCAGTTCTATAATATCATGTACAGGTTTACATAGCTCTCTCAGTGCTCTTTTTGCTATTTCATCCCTCGGTGAATCTCGTTTTAAGCAAACCTCCTATATAATTCAGCTTGAGCAAATTTGTAAATTAGAGTTGAAATATTATTTGTCTAATATCAAATAACTCCAGTTTACAAGAGTCACTATGAATTTTCTCTAATATTAAATCTTCCTCAGTGTAGTTTTAAAAGTTAAATTTATACAAAATTGGTCAAACAACACATTTTTAGTAGTCTGGAGTTTACTCAGAGTACACTAGGGGTATATACAATACTGAGATGCCCCAAGAAAGCTAAATGGGAAGAATATACGCACCTATTCCTAAACCTTGTCTTTGAGGACTTGCATGGGTAGCCAAGGAGAATTTTAGGGATCCCATGTGAGTTAGGAGATATAGGTAAAAAATATTTGCTTATTAATGTTAATATCCTCTCACTCGTCCCCACAGACAAGGAGAATGTGGAGGAAGGATATTTAGAACCTGTGTCTTAAGGAGCTTCTTTTCCTCTGGGTCATGTTTCTCTACCAGGATCACTCACTGTAAAAATATGTCCAGATCTGGCAGCTCGGTCAGGATCCAATGGCATCATGTAAATAAACAAGATGAGACTAGGGTGTGGAGCCCCAGAACAAGCCACGTTTTGCTCTTGCATGAAAAGTGGGAGAAAAAGTTAATGTTCCTTTGGGCTTCTTGAAGACAGGCACAATGGCCATTCAATAAATGTTGCTTAATAAAAGAATGACTGAATCAAAGGGCACACAGCAGACAGTCTGGTAAGAAGACATCAGTCCTGTCTCTGATGCACAGCATGAGTTTCTCAGAACCCAAGCTCTTGGAGGGTAGAGTCTTGCTGTGACTTTTAGCCTGTCCCTCCACTGACTGTCTCTGGTGCCTCTCTCTTACCTGCAAGTACCTAGGAAGGACTGTACACTCATTCTGAGCTTTTTAGTACATGTGTTGCCAAACTGAGCACACACTCACTGTGAGCTTAATATATGATTATCTAGGATGATCAGATTAGAATCATGCATTTGTAACCATTATAAATGTCTGAGAAATATTGTTGATACCATTTTACTTTTGAATTTTAAGAATTACATATGACATATACATACAATTGAGAAAAGAATAGAAAACAGATAAGCTAAGAAGAAGAAAATCATTCCCTGTGGCATTAATTAGAGATAGAACAATAACTATCTCTTTGTACAATAATGGGCTGCATCATACACATATTTTGTGTCCTGTTTTTTTCACTTTGTGACATACTATGAACATCTTTTTCAGTGGCATGATTTTAGAAGTGTACTATTAATGTAGTACTTTTCTGTCATGGTCTACTCTAACCAAGATTAATCAGCCTACAGATTTTTAAAATAAATTGGTAGTTCCCTTCCTGTTCCTACGAAGTCACTACCATCAAGAATTATGCCTCCAGGATTCAGTAAATAATGTAAGTTCTGCATGTGACAATGGATTACCTAAAGGAAAATTTGTTATTATCATTATTATTATTATTTAATTAAAAAAAGATTTAAATTTTTTTCTTCTCCTGTCTACTTGTCCCCCACTCCCCCCATTAACCACTAGTCTATAGTCCATGTCCATGAGTCTCTGTTTGTCCTGTCATTTGTTGCTTTTAGGTTTATATTCCACATATAAGTGATATCATGGGATTTTCAACTTTTTCTGTCTGGCTTATTTTGCTTAACATGATTGTTTCAAGGTCCACCATGTTGTTGCAAATGGCAGTATTTCATCTTTTCTTATGGCTGAGTAATATTCTATTGTATATATGTACCACAGTTTCTTTAGCCAATCATCTATTGTAGGACACTTTGGTTGCTTCCATGTTCTGGCTACTGTGAATAATGCTGCTATGAACCTCAGTGTGCAAATATCTTTTTGGATATGAGTTTTCAAGTCTTTGAGGTAAATATCCAGTAGAGAGATTCCTGGATCATATGGTAGATCAATTCTTAGTTTTTTGAGGAACCTCCATACTGTTTCCCATAGTGGCTGTACCAATTTACAGTCCCACCAGCAGTGTATGAGGGTTCCCTTTTCTCTGCATCCTCTCCAAAATTTGTTATTACTTGTCCTATTGATTATAGCTATTCTATCAGGTGTGAGATGATATCTCTTTGTGGTTTTGATTTGCATTTTCCTAATAGCTAGCGATGCTGAGCATCTTTTCATATATTTGTTGGCCATTTGTATGTCTGCTAGGGAGAAGTGTTTGTTCAAGTCCGCTGCCTATTTTTCATTGGATTATTTGTTTTTTTGGTTGTTATTAAGTCATATGAGTTCTTTGTATATTTTGAACATTAGGCCATTATCAGAGATGTTGCTTGCAAATATATTTTCCCATTCAGATATTTGTCTCTACCTGGTTGATGGTTTCTGTTGCTGAGCAGAAACTTTTTAGCTTGATGTAGTCCCATTCATTTATTTTAGCTTTTATTTCCCATGCCTTTGAGGTCAAATTCATCAAATTCATAAAATCCTCTTTAAGTCCAAGGTCCTTGAGTTTCATTCCTATGTTTTCTTTGATACATTTTTTTTTTTTTTAAATTTCAGGTCTAATATTCAGGTCCTTAATCCATTTTGAGTTAACTTTGGTGTGTGGTGATAGACAACAGTCTAGTTTCATTCTTTTGCAGGTGACTTTCTAGTTTTCCCAGCACAATTGAAGAGGCTGTCCTTTCTCCACTGTATATTTTTAACTTTGTGGTTGAAAATTATTTTTCCATGTAAATATAGGTTTACTTCTGGACTCTTGATTCTGTTCCACTGATCTGTGTGTCTGTTTTCCTGCCAATACCACACAGTTTTTGATTACTGTCACTTTGTAGTATAATTTGAAGTCAGGCAGAATGATGCCTCCAGCCTTGTTCTTTTTTCTCAGGATGGCTTTGGCAATTCAGGGACTTTTGTGCTTTTATACAAATCTAATGATTTTTTTGTTCTATTTCTTTAAGAAATGCCAATGGGACTTTGATGGTGATTGCATTAAATCTGTATAATGCTTTAGGATAATATGGTCATTTTAACTATGTTGATTCTTCCAATCCAAGAACATAAAATATCTTTCCATTTTTTTGTATCTTCTTCGATTTCTTTTAATAAGATCTTACAGTTTTCATTATATAGATCCTTTACATGTTTTGTTAAATTTATTTCTAGGTATTTTATTCTTTTTGTTGCAATTGAGACAAGAATGATGTTTTCAACTACTTTTTCTGACACTTTGTTGTTAGAGTATAGAAACAATATGTATTTTTAAATGTTGATTTTGTATCCAGAGACTTTACTGTATTGTTTCTAATAGTTTTCTTGTGGAGTCTTTAGGATTTTCTGTATAGAGAATCATGTCATCTGCAAATAGTGACAGACTTCTTCGTTTCCTATTTGAATGCCTTTCTGTTGGGAGCCATTCTTACTGAATGCCCTACAGCTGAAGGTCCTACAGACAAGGTTAAAGTTGCCTGCAAGCTAGAAGTTTGCAGAGCAGGTGGGCTCTGTACTGAAGGAGGAATTTTGGCTTAATGGAAAATCTGTTGCAGATGGAGGAAGTTTGGTTTAATGGAAAACAGGTGAGAGAAGTTATGTAAACGTCAAGCAATTGTTTACAGGTATGTGGGTTTTGTTTTTCATGCATTGTCAAGAGTATAAATATGTAGTGTTAAATAAACTCAGTGACACAGTATTCATTGTGAGCCCTCCCGACTCTATCTCTCTGTCTCTCTGTCTCTCTGTCTCTCTCTGTCTTTTTTTCTCTCTTCTCAATCCTCACTCCCCACCTCGGGAACTGTTCGATTTTAGCCAGCTGGCTCCGGAAACTTTCTATCTTTCTCATGTCTGATTGCACTTGCTAGGACCTCCAATGTTATATTGAATAACAGTGGTGATAGTGGGCAGCCATGCCTTGTTTCTGATCTTAGAGGTAAGGCTTTTAATTTTTCACCATTAAGTATAATGTTGGCTGAGGGTTTGTCATAGATGACCTTTATTATGTTAAGGTACTTTCTTTCTATATCAATTTTGTGAAGTGTTTTGATCATAAATGGATTCTGTATCTTGTCAAAGGAATTTTTGCATCTATTGATATGATTATATATTCTTATTTTTAAATTTGTTTATGTGGTGTATCACATTAATTAATTTGCGTGTGTTGAACCATCCCTGTGCTCTTGGGATAAAGCCCAATTGATCGTGGTGTATAATCTTTTTAATATGTTGCTGTATTCAGTTTGCTAGTATCTTATCTAGGATTTTTGCATCTATATTCATGAGATATATTGGTCTGTAGTTTTCTTTTTTTGTGTTCTCCTTACCAAGTTTTGGTATCAGAGTAATATTGGTTGCATACAATGAGTTGGGAAGTATTGCCTCCTCTTTGAATTTTTTGGAAGAGTTATAGGAAAACAGGTATTAAATCTTACCTGAATGTTAGGTAGAATTCACTGATGAAGCCTTCTGGTCCTGGACTTTTACTTTCTGGTAGGTTTTTGATGATTGTTTCAATTTCCATACTGCTGATTGCTCTATTTTTATTTTCAAGTTCTTCTTGATTCAGTATAGGAAGCTTGTATTTTTCAAAGAACTGGTCCATTTCTTCTAGGTTATTAAATTTGGATTATCTACTTTTTTCATAGTATTCTTGTATGGTCCTCTCTATTTCTGCAGTCTGTCATAATTTCCCCTCTTTCATTTCTGATTTTGTTTATTTGTATCCTTTCTCTTTTTTTCTTTAGTGAGTTTAGTCAGGGATTTGTCAATTTTATTAACCTTCTCAAAGAACCAGCTCTTTGTTGCATTTTTAAAATTCTTTTGTATTCAATTTCATCTGTTTCTGCTCTAATTTTGATGATTTTTTTCCTTCTTCTGACTTTAGGCTTCATTTGTTCTTGCTTTTCTAGTTTTTTTTTTTAACATGAAGTGTTTGGTTGTTTATTCGAGCTCATTCTTGTTTTTGAAGGTAGGTGTATAACGATATGAACTTTCCTCTTATGACCACTTTTGCTGTGTCCCAAAAGTTTTGATATGTTATACTATCATTATCATTTGTTTCTATGTATCTCTTGATCTCTGTTTTTATTTCTTCTCTGTCCCAGTTATTCTTTAGTAGCATGTTTAATCTTCATGTATTTGTGGTACTTCCCATTTTATTTTTGTAGTTGATCTCTAGATTCAAAGCCATTATGATCAGAGAATATAGTTAGATGATTTCAACACTCATATTGGTTGAGGCTATTGGTTGAGTCATATTGGTCTCTGTGTCTCAATATATGGTCGATTCTTGAGAATGTTTCATGTGCACTAGAGAAGAATGTAGAAGCAGCTGTTTTGGGATGAAAAGCTTTGTAAGTGTCAATTATGTCCAATTGGTCTAATGTGTCATTTAAAAATGTTATTTCCTTATTAATTTTCTGTTTGGATGATTTGTCCATAACCGACAGTGGGGTAGTTAGGTCCTTTAGTATGACAGTGTTTTGGTCTGTTTTTCCCTTTAGTTCTGTTTGTAATTGCTTTACATATTTTGGGGCTCCTTGATTGGGAGCATAGATATTAATAAGTGCTATGTCTTCTTGATGCATGATTCCCTTTATCATTATGAAGTGTCCCTCAGTATCTTTCTTGACCTTTTTTATTTTGAACTCCATTTCATCCGATGTTAGAACTGCTACTCCTGCTTTTCTCTGAATGCTATTTGCTTGAAATATCTTTTTCTATCCTTTTACTTTGAGTCTGTATTTGTCTTTGGAGCTGAGATGTATCTCCTGGAGGCAGCATATAATTGGGTTTTGTTATTGATTCATTCTGCAACTCCGTGCCTTTTTATTGGTGAATTCAGTCCATTTACATTTAGAGAGATTATTGAAATATTAGGTCTTCCTATAGCCATTTTATCTTTTGCTTTCTGGTAGCTTGGTGCTTCTACTGCTTCATTGTCCTTGTATTTCTGTTTTCTTTATTTTGGTTGGCTTTTGTAGGTTTTCCCTCTGGTTCTTGTTGTTTCATATAATACACTTTACTTCTAAATCTTTGGTGTGTGGTTACCATTATGAATATGTAAAGGATAGTTATATATATACAGTCTCCCATTTTCTTCTGGAAGTGACTTATCTCCATTCCCTTTTGGGAATTTGGATCTTTGAATCCTCCACTTTTCAGTCATTGTTATCTCAATTTGTCCCTATGTATGCTGAATGCTCATTACTATCTTGCTATAGCAATTCTCTTATTATTTAAGCTTATAATGCTCTGTTCTTAGTAGGGGTTATAAATAGTACTCCTCAGCTTCTATTTGCCTGATAGTCACTTTATTCTTAATTACTTTTGTTTTTCATTTTGTTTTAAGTGAACTAACCCCTTTCAGTATTTCCTGTAGCACAGACCTCATAGTGAAGAATTCCCTCAATTTTTGTATGTCTGGAAAGGTCTTAATTTCTCCTTCATATCTAAAGGAGAGCTTAGCTAGATACATTATTCTAGGTTGGTAGTTCCTTTCACTTAATAGTTTAAATATTTGATTTCATTCCTTTCTGGCTTGTAAGGTCTGTGCTGTGAGGTCCCATGATATTCTAATGGGTTTTCCTTTATAAGTTACTTTTTTCATCTCTCTGGCTGCTCTGAGAATTCTGTCTTTGTCATTGATTTTGATAATTTTAATACAATGTGTCTTGTTGAAGGCCTTTTTGGGTTGAGAAATTGGGTGTTCTATTGGCTTCTTGAATACCAAGCTCCAGCTCATTCCTTAGATTTGGGAAATTATCATCCACTATTTGTCTGAAAATGCTTTCTAGACCCTGCTCCTTTTTCTCACCTTCGATAATGCCCATTACCCTTATGTTTCCTTTCCTGATAGTATCAGCGAGTTCTTGTATTTCCCTTTTATTGTCTTTTATTCTTAGATTTTTGCCTTCTTTCTTATTTATTTCTAGATTTCTGTCTTTTATATTACTGATTCTTTCCTCCATTTGGTTGACTCTATTTCCCAAGCTTGCTATCGCATTTTTTCAACTCTTGTAGTGTGTTTTTTATCTTCAGAAGATCTATTTTGTTCTTTTTGAGGGTTTAAATCTTCTTGCTCTGCTCATCTAGTTGTTTTTTTCAGTTCTTGAAATTGTTTATGACTCATTTTGGAACTCACTGAGTTTTTTTAGTAGTACCATCCTGAATTCTCTGTCATTTAAGTCATATATTTTTATGTCTGTAAGCTTATTTTCTGGAGATTTTTCTCTTTCTTTCTGAGATACCTTGTCACTTTGGTTGTTCATGGTGTTTAATAGACTATTTCTCCACCTGGGCATTAATGGAAGCGTGTTCTGCTGTTTTTCTAGAAAGATTTATTATACAAAGGTCTCTCTTTAGTCTACTGCAAAGAAGGCTCTTCTCTTTTGGTTTCCATTAGGTGGCGTCTAAGCCTCTTGGATCCTTGCTTTATATAAAGCCTTAATAACGCCTTTATATAATGCCTTTATTTTCTTATAGATATTTAATCACACTCACTACTCTGTCTCAGTCTCTTTCAGTGTTAGCAATAGTTTCATTAGTGTTAGCTCAGATTTCCCTGGGGCTCCGTGGTGTTCAGTCTCAGAGGGTGTGGGGGGAGGGTCCTTCTGGGTTGGGGGCTGTGGCTCAGCCTCAATTCTGTAACTGCAGCTGGTAAAAATGAACTGTTTTTTTGCTGTCCCACTTCTCTGCCTTTTACCCTCACAGCAGTCCAAGGCAGGACCTTTCACAGAAGTTGGTGCACCTTCTCCCCTCCCCTTCATCCTGCAGGAATCTCTGGAGGCTGTGAGAAGCAGCTTCTTTGTTTTTCCCAGTCCACCACCTGACACCTGGGTTCTGACCTGTGGTAGCTCTTATGCTCAGATACCATGCTGAGATGTGCTGGTGTGAAGTTTGGGCATTTTTGGTTGAGTTTTAGATGTTCGGCTTATTGTTATTTCAAGGGGAGAGATCTGAGGACGTGTCTCCGTCCACCATGTTTCTCTATCTCCAAACTCCTTTTTGACTAGTCCCTGGCAACCACTAATCTCTTTGTGTCTGTATAGATTTGCCTCTTCTGGACATTTCATAAAAATGGAATCATACAGTATGTGGCCTTTGGTGTCTGGCTTCTTTCACTAAAAGTAATATTTCTAGGCCTCATCCATATTGTAGCATATATCAGAAATTTATTCTTTTTATGGCTGAATAGTATTCCATTCCATGGACATACTACATTAAAACTTTTTCCCATTTATTACTTGAAGGATATTTTGGTAATTTCAACTTTTTGGCTATTATGAATCATGCTGCTTCGTATCTTTATGAACACATTTTTTATATAGACATATCTTTTCATTCCTCCTGGAGAATTTGATGTGTTTGAATATTTCCTTAAACAAAGATTCAAGGATTTGGGAACTCTGTTTTCTCCTCAAATTTTCTTTAGACCTAAGACTTCTCTAAAACAGTCTAATTAATTTTAAAATTGTATGGATTATCAGATTTTAGTGTGAATAGTGATTTAAGCCTGTGTGTGAAAGGACAACATACCAAGTATTTGATTTTTTTCTTTTCCTCCAAATATTTTTATTGAGGTACATTTTTCAAAATTGTGTATATTAAAAATGCATAACGTGATCTTTGCTATATATATACATTGTGAAATGATTACCATAATCATAATCTGTCATCTCACATAGTCACCCTCTTTTTGGGGAGTGGTAGTGATAATGTTTAAGATCTACTCTCTTAGCAAATTTCTAGTATAAGATATGATATTATTAACCATAATCATCTTCTGTACATTAGATTCTTAGAAGTTATTCATCTCACAACTGAAAGTTTGTACCCTCAACCAACATCTTCCCATTTCCCACCCCAGACATCAGAAATTTACTCTCTGTTTCTGAGATTTTCTGAGTTCTTCTTCTCCTCCTCTTCCTTCTTTCTTTTAGATTTCATGTATAAGTGATACCATATGGTATATATTTTTTCTGCCTGGTTTATTTCACTCAGCATAATGCCCTCCAAATTCACATGTATTGTCACAAATGGTAGAACTTCCTTTTTTTTATGGCCAAGTAATAGTCCAATATATATAGATATATATACATGGCATATATGGTATATATGTACACGTATTCAATAAAAACATATATATGTATACATACATACATACTACATTTTCTTTATATATTCATCCATTAATGAATAGGTAGGTTGTTTCCATATCTTGGCTTTTGTGAATAATGCTGCAATGAACATGGAAGTGCAGATATATTGATTTTCTTTCAATTGCAGTACTGATTTTTTTTTTCCTAAAGATATGTACCCATAATTAGGATTGTTGGGTCATATGGTAGTTTTATATTTAACTTTTTGAGGAACCTCCAAACTGTTTTCCATAGTGGCTGCACCAATTTACATTCCCATCAACAGTGTATAAGGGTTCCTTTTCTTCACTTCCTCATCAACATTCATTATCTCTTGTATTTTATTTTTATTTTATTTTATTTTTTTTTTTATTTAGGTGAGGTAACCCTTGGTTGACCTCACAGATTGCAAGGACCTTGTAAGTTTACAATCCCCCCCCTTTTTTTTTCTTGTTATTTTTTATGCCTACAGCATCTGGTCTTCCTAGGTGGTCTCCCATCCAAGTACTAACCAGATCTAACCCTGCTTAGCTTCCGAGATTAGACGGGATCAGGCTTGTTCAAGGTAGCATGGCTGTAGACTATCTCCTGTATTTTTGAAAATAGAAATTTAGCTATTTTCTCAATAATGATTATAGTGATTAACAGTCCCATGGAAAAGCCAGGCATGAGGAAAAAGCTAGGCCAATAATTATTTCATTTGTCCTAGCTCTGTGCGGCTATCTGGCTTTTACTAATTTCATATCATTGTTAAATAAAATGGAAAACACAGTAAGCATAGAAAAGTGTATGGTCTCCTTCTGTGTATAGTAACCTGGAATGCTACAGTTAATATTCTTTCCTTTAAAACATTAAAAATTGTAAAATAATACAACCTTGTTTGAGAAAATTAGAAAAAAGATAAGCATAAAGAAGACACTAATTTATTTCAACGTAAGTTACAAATAGCATTGTTAATATTTCTTTTTGGAAACCATAAAATCATATAGTATAGTTTGTATTCTGCTTTTTTCTCTAGTCTCTGAACTAGAATGACTATATTTCAGAGGCATCTGGTTATAATTATTTACTAATGTAATGCTGTTTCATCCTTATGTTCTGCTGTAACCAAATTTAGTTATATTAAGACTTCATTTTTTGTCCTGGAAATTTTTTTTCTAGTCCAAAACAGGCATTTCTATTTATTTTATCTCAGTGTCAAACAGTGCTAGACTTACATGAGGCAGATAGGACTGGTCTAACCTAAGGGGCATGCTAAAATTTAAAAGTGATGGTGGAGGGGATAGAGGGAATATACCTAAACATAATAAAGGACATATATGGCAAACCCACAGTTAACATCATACTTAATGGTGAAAAGCTAAAAGTGTTTTCCTTGAGATCAGGAACATGGCAGAGGTGTCACCACTTTTATTCAATATAGTATTGGAATTCCTAGCCATAACACTAAGATAGGAAAGGAAATAGAAGTCATTCAAATTAGAAAAGAAAGAAGTAAAATTGTCATTATTTGCAGATGACATGATGCTATGCATAGAATACCCTAAAGAGTCCACCAAAAAATTCTTATAACTAATAAATAAATTTAATAAAGTAGCAGGATACAAAATTAATATGCAGAAATTGATTGCATTTTTATACACCACTAATGAACTATCAGAAAAAGAAAATAAGAAAACAATCCCATTTACAACTATATAAAAAAATCTAGGAATAAATTTTACCAAGGAGATAAAAGATCTGTATTCTAAAAATTATAAGATGTTGAAGAAATTGAAGAAGATACAAATAAATGAAAGCGAATACTGTGCTTATGAAAGATAGAATTAACATTGTTAAAATGTTCATACTACCCAAAGCCATCTACACATTCAATTAAATCCCAACCAAAATACCAAAGGCATTTTTTTTTCACAGAACTAGAACAAATAATTCTAAAATTTATGTGGAACCATAGAAGACCCTAAATGGCTGAAGCAATCTTGAGAAAGAACAAAGTTGGAATTATCTTGCCACCTGACATCACACTGTATATGACTGCTCTATAGTAATCAAAATAGCATGATAATAGCACACATACACACACAAAAGGCACTTGGATCAATGGAACAGAATAGAGAGCCTAGAAATAAATCCAGAACGATATAGTCAATTAATCTATGACAAAGGAAGCAGGAATATACAATAAGATAAAGATAGTCTCTTCAATAAATGGCATTCAGAAAACTAGACAGAGACATGCAAAAAAAAAAACTAGATCACTTTTTTTTTAATATCATATACAAAAATAAATTCAAAATGGATTAGAGACTCAAATGTAAGAAGACAAAGACCATAAAATTCCTAGAAGAAAACACACAGAATAAACTCTCTGACATTGCTCTTAGTAATATATTTATGTATTTTGATATATCTCCTCAGGCAAGGGAAACAAATAAAAAATAAATAATACTCTATCAAACTAAAAAGGTTTTGCACAGCAAAAGAAACCAACAAAACAAAGACAACCTACCAAACGGGAGAAAAGATTTGCCAACAATGCGTGCAATAAGGTGTTAATATCCAAAAACATATAAGAAACTCATACAACTTAACATGAAAAAGACAAATAATTCAATTAAAAAATAGGCAGAGGGCCTGAATAGACATTTTTCCAAAGAGGACATACAGATGGCCAATAGACATATGCAAAGATACTTAATGCCACTAATCATCAGATAAATGAAAATTAAAACCACAATGAGATATCACTTTACACATGTCAGAATAGCTATCATCAATAAATCAACAAACAACAAGTGTTGGCAAGGATGTGGAGAAAAGGGAATCCTTGTGTGCTCACAGTACTACAAATTGCTATAGCAACTGTAGAAAACAGCAAAAGGTTTCTCAAAAAATTAAAAATAGAACTACCATATGACCCAGCAATTCCACTTCTGAAGAAATTCAAAACACTAATTCAAAAAGATATATATATATATATATATATATATATATATATATATATATATATATATTCATTGCAGCATTATTTACAATAGCCAAGATATGGAAGTAACCTAAATGTCCATCAATAGACCCACTGGATATAGAAGAAGTCATACATATATACAATGAAATATTACTCAGCCATAAAAAAATTTGAAATCTTACCACATGCAGCAACATGGTTGGACCTAGGTGGTATTACACCAAATGAAATAAGTCAGACAGAAAAAGACAAATACCACATACATGTGGAATCTGAAAAACAAAATAAATAAAACAGAAACAAACTCAGAGATACAGAGAATACATTGATGGTTGCTAGATGGAAGGGGGATTGCGGGACTAAGTGAAAAAGATGAAGGGATTAAGAAGAACAAATTGGCAATTACAAAGTAGTCACAGGGATGTAAAGTACAACATAAGTTATGCAGTCAATAATATTGTAATATTGATAGAGTTAGGTGGGTACTAGATTTATTGGGAGATCACAAATGTCTAGCCACTATGCTGTATACCTGAAACTAATATATTAAATGTAAATTGTAATTAAAAAATTAAAATATAAATAGTGGATTTGTCTGGAAATTGTAAGAGAAACTCAAAAGAAATGGGAGACCAAGAAGAGTTTGGTTTTGCTTCAGCATAAAAAGAAATAGAAAGCAGAAGTCTGGGTTTTAGTGGTAGAGGTGATTTAAAGTCTGGAAAATGTGAAAGCTTAGAAAATGAAAATCTAGAGGAGGAGCTAATAGCATGGAATTCCCAGGCTCCACTGCCATATCACCTAGGCACCCAAATTGTGCCAACAGGCCAACAGCCTGAGGTTAATGGATGCTCGATAGTAATGATCTCTTTAACAGATAATTTATTTGTTATCACAATGGTAACAAGATGCAATGTGCTCTGTTTCAGAGGTAGTATTTTACCATCAAAATTTAAAACCATCCATAATACATGTTTATTGGAGAATAATTAGAAAATATAATCACGATAATAGTTATTCATTATGTCTATTTAAAGAGGTGTGAAAATATCTCTATGAAAATGGGATGATAAATTTTTACTACTGTTGTCTTGGCTTTTCTATATTAATCTATTAAAATATTTCAGTACATAGCTTTGGGGAAGTGCACCATCGACTTGGCAATGTCTCTCCTCACTTTCAATTTCAACTACAGCTGATCAGATTAAGACATGTTCTAGATAGAATAAGTAGGCACACTTCCCCTTTCATGCCTCTGGTCAGCCACTATCATTTCTTTTTATTAAGTTTATTGGGGTAACATTGGTTAATATGATTATATAATTTTCAGGTATACATTGTAATTTGATATTTATATATTCTATTGTGTGTGCTTATTCAAATCTAGTTTCCTTCAGCTACCATATATTTGATTTCCTTTACCCACTTCACCCTCTCCCTACCTCCCTATATTTGACTCCCTTTACCCATCTCCTTGCCCCCTCCTCCCACACCTCCTACCCTCTGGTAACTACTAGTAATGAGATACTATCTCACACCTGTTAGAATAGCTATAATCAACAGAACAAGTAATAATAAATGTTGGAGAGGATGTGGAGAAAAAGGAACCCTCATACACTGCTGGTGGGACTGCAAATTGGTACAGCCACTATGGAAAACAGTATGGAGGTTCTTCAGAAAACTGAGAATTGATCTACCATATGATTCTGCAATCCCTCTACTGGGTATTTACCCCAAAAACTTGAAAATCCATATCCAAAAAGATACTTGCACACCGATGTTCATAGCAGCATTATTCATAGTGGCCAGGTGATGGAAGCAACCTATGATAGATGCTTGGCTAAAGAAGCTGTGGTACATATATACAATGGAATATTACTCAGCCCCTATCATTTGATGTGCCTTCAGGACCCAGTAAGGAGCACTGGTTCTGTATAGTTAGAGAAAGAATGGGATCACCTAAAGGGGCTCAGGGAAGTTAGGAAAAAAATAAAACTCAACTGTAACTGCAGGGACTTAGAAGACTAGCAGAGAGAATTAAGTACTTAGAAGTGGGTGGGGTGTTGCATTAGGAAAGAAAAAAAGCATCAGGGGCTTTCTGTTCGGTAGTAAAGGTTACTGAAGACTAGGGATTTCTTTTAAATGGGGAACTCAAGATATTTTCTATGAGCACACAGCAAAGGGTCACTGCTTTGTTTTTTGCAGTGGTCCCCAGAGCAGCCAGCGCAGAGTGCTGTGTGGTACTGAAGAAGGGCATGCTCTCTAAGCACGATGACTAGAGCCATAAATGTAATAGACTCTTTAGAAATTACCAGTGTTAGTTAATAGGGTTGGAATCAAGTTCACTTTCAAAGGTATAATTTTACATTTTAGACTTTCAAAATGGCATTCATTAAAGAAAAAACAGAAAATACAGATGGACAAAAAAGTAATAATTATTCACTATTTTATCACTTAGAGAGAAAAGCATAGCTATTTCTTTTCATGTACAGAGGATTATGTTATTCATTTCTGTTTTTTTTTTCTCCCCAAATGAAGATTTGTAACACACTATTGGCTGAAATACTTTTGAGGTGCACTGTTAATGTGGTGATAGTTCTTTAACTATTATTAATTAGCTTAAGACTTTTTTTTTCTGAATTGAATAGGCAGCTATATTTTCAGTTCTTGTCCCTGATTACTACCATTCACATGTCCTCAGGGGAAAGTAAACCACTGTCAGCTGAGTGTGCAGTAAGGCAAGGACTGCTCTGTCTTCCTTAAAACCCAGCTGGAGCTTCTTGAAAGGGTGGAAGAACACTAAAAGGAATATAACCCTGGAAAAAAGAGTCAGGTCAGGGATCATGATAGATAAAAGGAATCCTGGGATTTCACTGTGGGTAGTGAAGATTTCTTAAAGCCTAAAAACCTTCAAAAGCTGAGACAAGAGCAGGTTTCATGGAGAGGTGCAGGCAAAGTCATCGGTCCCCACTCCCTTCTTCTCTAAGTACAGTGTTGCACACATACTCAGAGGTTAATAGAACACTTAGATTGACTAGAATAATGGTAGATTTAAAGATATTATGTATATTATAAATGACCACAATGAACTCTAGGGAGCTGTTGGACTGTTTCAGTGTTACTGGAGAAAATAGATTTTAGAATCAAGTCCTAGGACAAAACTAATGATCAGAGTCACATCAGATGTGGCAGGGGCACAGTAAGAATTTTTCCTCAGCTCTGTTAGGATTCAGTCTGGCCAGCAATGATCACAGGCCAGCTGTAGACCCTGTGGGAAACCTGGAGGTGAGAGAAAAGCTGGGTCAAGGTTGGCTGCATCTGCTCCAGCTCTATGCAGCTAGCTCTTCCACTATTTCTAAAATCTTGGCTGGTAAATTAGGAAAATATAGCAGTGTGTTTGTGTGTATGTGGTTTCTTCTTGCCAATATGCAACCTATCTACAGTTATCTTTTTACCTTTTTAATGTTTAAAATAATATAAATAAGAGGCTTACTTAAGGAAAAGAAAAAAATCTAACCAGGAAACACAGAAAAACAAAAAGAAAAATTGTTTATGGTGACTCAAACTGAAGATAGTAATTAAATATATTTTTGCAAGTGAAATCATTCTGTATATACTGTTTATATCCTGCTCCTCTTAGGATAAACGGATAATACCTTATCTTTGGTGTCATATCTGAATTGCACTCAAAACGAAGTACTGTTTCTTCTTTATTCTCCAACCAATATTACTTACTGTAAAATTTTATTTTTCAGTTTAGTCAGTCATAATGCCCTTTTCTGTCCCATAAAAGGCAATAACACCTTTAGGGAAAAAGCACTGTTAGGGAAAGAATGGGATCCTAGAACTGAGTTCCTCTGGGAATTGCATAGAAAGGGTAGCAGAAAAACAGAGGGAACTAGAATGCTAAGAGTCAGTTCTTTCTGCAGCAAGAAAAAGGGGCTTTCCCTGGGATAGTGGAGTTTGTTCAATTTTAGACAATGCAAAAGCTGCAGAGTCAACGCACTGCAGAGGAATACATAGAAGAGACTTTTCTCTCTGTCTAGGAGAATATTGGGTCACTAGCCAGAGGTTAAAAAGTATTTATGGATAGGTAGATGGAGTAATGTGTTCAGAAAGGTGTCCCTTCCCACGGGACGACTAACGGGAGCTCCGGCCAGACGTGAGACTTGAGGAGACAATCTGCAAGAGAATGGGGGACAGGAGACGCGAAGAATGGAGGCAAGACAAAGTTCTGATCAAGCCTCGTTTATTGTAGGTAGGGGTAGAGTATATAAAGGGGAGGATTTGCATAATCACGGTTGCCTTGGATATCGAACCGCAGAACATTCCAGTTCCTTATATGACCCAAAAATGCAGAAGGGTCCCGGGAGGT